>OZ024831.1:28879596-30079596 GCA_964016985.1 Anodontia alba | reverse complement strand
TCTGAAAGTTTTCATTTTGTGGTGGCAAAATTCTCAATACATTCGAACAGGCGTGTTTTCGTAATGTAAACTCGACTTTTTATCCTTTTCAAACTGAACTTTTGCCATAACTTTTTAAATATTAGTCTTCATGAAAACTATATGATATAAAAGTTGCCAAGGAAGATAGGCACCAACATCTTCAATAAGTTCCATGGCCGTAGCATTGAGTAGTTTCGCTCTACTTTGATGGAGATTTTCAAAATTATGCCAGTCGGCAGATTTTTAAGTCCGTGATTGGCATCCACGTGCGCTTCTAAGGTATTGTATACTATCGATAGCCAATCATTGCTTAATACTTGATATATTTCGTTTAGACTCATCTTGCTTAGGTAAATCTAATAGTGTTCAATTAGGTGAATTTTATCAAGAAAATAATAATAATAAAAAAAACCCCGTAAATTTCTAATGTCCAAATAAATTTCATTTCGGTTTCAGACCATCACTGAGTCGCATAGGGCGGTCCTCTTCAACTTAAAAATTCTCCAGAACTTCGAAAAATCGTAATTCTTTGTCTGATTACAGTGACTTCTCTTGATATTTCAAACCTGAGCCCTCACTGAAATGTCGATGCCTGTCTCCCTGTATAATTTTCATCCAGAAAAGGTTTTACGAAAAAGTATATTTGAAATGTTGTCGCGAAAATTCAATTTGAAAAAAATAAAAATCACGTTGACTGCCAACAAACAATAGATAGGAGAGACTCAACAGGAGAAATTAGTACCAGCCTTTTTTTTTTTTTTTTTTTTTTTTTTTTTTATCTGATCTTTAGGTAACATCATATGATCTGGAGCAATAGTCCTACAAAATTTATTACCCTTAAGAAGGCTTTCTTTTTACAAATCCGTGCTGGGACAATAATCATAATCACGTCTTTGATCTCTCTTGCATAATGCCTAGGAAGGGGCAATCCAATCATAAATGAGTGGAACCATTTAAGCTATATGCTTAAAAACATAAAAATAAGAAGTATCTCGGTCTTTAGTCTTTTAAGTGATAAGAGACTGGAGACAACAACACCAGTATACTGTCAATAAATCATAGACAGAATGAGGCCCAATTGGGCAATTTAGTACTTGTTTATTTATTTAATCAATAAGCAATATCAGTTGAACCCCTGAAATATATATTACCCTTTAGAAGGCCTCTTTACCATTCCCTGCAGGAATCTCATAATCACCACTTTGTGACATGCCTTTAATCTCTCTTACATAGCACCAAGCCAGGGGCAATAAAATCATAGTGAGTGGTAACACTTTTGGTCTCATACGTTTAAAAAAGAGGCCCATGAATGACTGCTCCCGAGGACCAATATTTCCTTTGGATGCAGACCCCTTTCAGAAGTTGGGGACAAATTCTTTCCTCGGTTAAATTCGATTCAATTTGATGCGAGTACCAAATATTCCGCAAAAACAAGGTAAGAGAAAAGTCCAGGAAGTGCCACAATCACGAACCGCAGCCCTTCCCAGACACCAAGAGGAAGAGAAAACAGACAAAACCAAACAAGCGCAAATCGAACAAACGTACAAAAAGCACTAAGATTAGCTCTCTTTTCCCCAAGCGAGGTAATCGCAATGCTAAAAGGACTGAAAAACACAAGAACAAAATAACACAAGGTAAGAATAAAACAAATCGCCTCTTAGAAGAAACCACAAGGCAACAAAGAGTAAGACTAACACTTGGACCACCGCCTTAGAACGGTCAGTAGAATAAACCACCGGGGGGGGGGGGGGGGGGGGGGGGTTAAAGCACTTTACAACCAGCCAACCTCACCCTGGGTCCCAATGCTACTCTTAACACAGAAACAAACAAAAACCCGGCCCGAACAAGGGCTCCCAACCCAGTCAGTACATCAAAGCGAAAACATAAAAATCAAATTAAACACAATGATAAACAAAGACGAGAGTAGTATAGGGTGCCATCCTATACTACTGACGAGTACTCATGGCTAATTCTACTGTATGCAAAATTCCTATCACATGGGATGAATTTTTTATAAACTGATTTACATTTTTGCACATTCATCTTACTTTTACTGATCTTCTTTGATAAATTAGTCGTGCATGTTATCAGCCGCAATTTATTTTAACATGAGCTTGGTAGAAAAGCTTACAGCTCACCTAATTTCAACTTTTTATTACGAAAACACGCCTAATCAAATATTTAGAAAATTTTACGTCCAAAACTGAAATTTTTCAGATAAAAAACTCTGATATTTTTCACATTTCTTCTCAAAATATAGATTGTGGGTACTCGTTAGAACCGCCTCGGTGAGGCGGTTCTACGGCGAGGCGGTTCTAACGAGTACCCACAATCTATTTTTTCAAGCAAAAATAAGAAAATAATGTATACCCCTGTAAACCCCAGTTTTACTATATAAAAATTGGGTTTAAGGGGGTCAAAATTATATAGGTATGTTTTCGTGATGAGCTTCATAAATTATATGCCCAAAGTTTTCAATGTTGTATAAAAAAAATGAAAAGCTACAAACGCAAAATACCAAATAATCATATCAAAGCACCATATAACGGTTGGCGCCACAAAACTGCACCCTATGCGGACTAAACACACTTTTGAGCCAGAGCATTGCAAAACCTACAAAATGGCATGTACGCCCAGCAAAGACTCAGATCAGCCTGGGCATCCGCCCAGTCTCAGCAGAGTCTTCGTTGTCTGCATGAAGAAAGCTAAGGTCCTGAGCTACCCATTCAGCGCATAGCGAAGACTCTGATCAGACTAGGCGGATGCCCAGGCTGATCTGTCTTCGCTGGGCGCACATATCATTTTATTGGTTTTGTCATGCGCTGGCTTAGATGTATACACTATCATGGAAACTACAAACTTCTGTGGACACATTTAGACATCCAGGATGAGGTAAACATTTCGTGTATTCATGAATAAATAAGGCCCAATGTAAAAAAGTACCTTCAGACAAATGCGCCCAGCGAAGAATCAGATCGACCTGCGCATTCGCGCAGTCTGATCAGAATCTTCACTGGGCGCACTTTGGATAGCCAGGGATGCAACGTTTCTTCATGTGGGCAACAAAGGGTCAGATTACGCAATTGCGCTGGCTGATTTGAGTCTTCGTTGAGTGCACATGTCAATAAGTACGTTTTCTCACGTTGCGGCTCAAATGTTTAAGGGAGAAAACGGAAATATTATGTTGGAATACTTAATTGTCAGAGACACTGTCTCTACTGGAATTGCCTAGCCTTACAGGATTATATCGACTCATCTATTGAGGCACTACGAAATTTAACGCTCAGCACTCTGGGTTAATTTTTCAGCAGACAACATATTAAGATATTTTTCCCCGAAAACAGGTTTTGACACTTTATGCAAATTGTCTCGGTTGGAGACAATTTGCATGAAATGTCAAATTCTGTTTCCTGAGAAAAATAAAACAAAACATTATCAATTTGTTGTCTGCTGAAGTAGCCAAAAAAGCGGTAAGGGTTAAGCAAATTGGTTTCACAGTCAGCTTTTCAGGCGATCTTTAGACAAGGTCCATCAAATAGGGCTTTTATTCACAGTATCAACTAACGCTCTTGACAGACGGCGCATTTAATATAGAAACATGAAATAATACAACAAATGTATCCGGACCAACTTGGTCTTCCTCTTTATTGCTTTGTGGTTTATTCTACGAGGCGATTTGTTTTGTGTCTTACCTTGTGTTATTTTGTTCTTGTGTTTGTCAGTCCTTTTAGCATTGCGATTACCTCGATTGGGGAAGAGAGAGCTAATCTTAGTGCTTTTCGTACATTTATTCGATGTGTGCTTGTTTGGTTTTTGTCGGTTTCCTCTTCCTCTTGGTGTCTGGGAAGGACTGCGGTTTGTGATTGTGGCACTCCCTGGACTTTTCTCTTACCTTCTTTAACAATACACGAAGCTGGGAAATGATAATATAGCTTTCTGAGACACGAGCATTTACAGACTTCATTCAGACACCCAGGATCAGTATACAATCATATACTTCCAAAACGTTTATCTGGTTGAAAATTGAAATACTTACACACAGAACAAATGCAGAACTGGAACACACGTTGGCTGCGGTGGAAGGGACTACCGATATAACATAGTCTTAAAGGTGTTCTTTAAAACAATATACAGTAGAACTTCAGTGGCTCGAACCCCGATGGCTCGTTTACCATTGATGAGTCGAACACGTTCTTGAGTCCGCAGGGATTTCCTCCAAATACGATATACGGATAATTTAGGGAGATTTTCTTCTTTTATCTTGTAAATGTATGCTCTGTGTACTCATTAGAATCGCCTCTATGAGGCGATTCTAATGCGTACACACAACATACATTTAAAATATAGAACACCGAAAACATATCCCACAATTATCTCCATTGTGCCTCCTGGTGTGGCACTAATAGTAACCTTCTGAGGCTCGAACTACCGCTGTCTCGAACAAATTTCCTTGGTCCCAAAGGGGTTCGAGTCATCGAAGTTCAACTATAGACCAAGAAGTAGATTCATACTGTCAACCATGGCTCGAACATCTTTGGACCATGGCAAATTGTTCTTGACAAGGGTAGTTCGATTCACCGAGGGTTAAACATGGCGCCAGATATGGAGGCAAATAAATTAAAAGAGCGTCTTTTCGGTCTTCTATAAAATGATAGTATGCTGAGCGTTCTCATAAGAATCGATGAGGCGATTCTAAGGAACATACATTTTTATAATAAAGTTAGAAAAATCCCTAAATTATCCCTATCTATTTGCTTTCTTGTGCTATCGAAAGAATTTTCTAGGAGAGATCAAAACAGCCTCGATAAACGAGCCATCGATGTTCGAGTCATTGCAGTTTCACTGCAAATAAATGAACAAGTAAATAAATAAATATATAAATAAATAGCAAACTGGTTTCACAGCTGGGCATTTGAATGTCTTCATTGCACTTCAGACAGGACTTTGTTCACCAAAGCAACCAGCTTTCTCTTGGCATACAACATACCATTAAACGTAGAGAAATGAATTATAGACAAATGGGCTGTATCATGCGTCTTCAAGCATATGCGGACAGCGAAGGCGAGATCATCCTGCTTATTCGCACAGTCTAATCACTCTAATCACTATCCGCTAACAGTATGATTGAATACTACAGAATGTCAAAGGCCTTATTGATGCTTTGCGCGTGCACAAGATTATCTGAATCCGTATTTTGCGCATGTTCAAAGGCACTGTTTTCGCTTGACAAGAAATAACTCCGGTTCATTAAACGATACACTAACTTGGATATTATTATACAGTAATGGCGAGATGCAATCTTTCAAACCCAGGATAATGTCGTCTACTTCAGTGGAATGTTTAGGGGAGAAAAAAAATGAATGGTTCTGTAGAAACTTGTAATCTCCCGTAACTATATTACAATTCCAAGTTTCGTTAATCGTTAAGCGAATCTGTAGACAATCGTTGCATTCGTTTCTTTCTTATAGTTCTGTGTTTAATACTGTGTTTTATGTGAGGAGCGCTAGTCACTGTGATGATTAACAGCCATATCTTACGGCAGTAGTATAGGGTGTCACTAGTGGCATCCAATACTTCTTACGGCTATAACATGCAAAAAGGCCTTCAGTGGATGAGTCTTGTACGACGAACTGCGTCGCATCATCACGAAAACATGCCTATATAATTTTGACCCCCTTAAACCCCACTTTTATATAGTAAAACTGGGGTTTGCAGGGGTATAAGTTATTTTTCTTATTTCTGCTCAAAACATAAATTGTGGGTACTCGTTAGAACCGCCTCGGCGAGGCGGTTCTAACGAGTACCCACAATCTATGTTTTGAGCAGAAATAGGAAAAATATCGGAGTTTTTTTATCTGAAAAATTTCAGTTTTTGGAGATGAAATTTTCTATATATTTGAATAGGCGTGTTTTCGTAATGTATAGTCAACATGGGTTCAAAACGTAAGAGGAGATATACAGGAAATGCCACAATCACGATACATAGCCTTCTCGAGACACCAAAAGAAGGAAAGATGAGGAAAAAATGAAGACAAAATAAAATCCACATAAGAAACGAGAGACATACAAGTAAAGAAGAACTGCAGCAGAGAAACAGCATTGGAACGGTCAGTTGCAAAACTACTAGGGAACTTAACGTTTTAGCAATTTAGTAAATGACTGACTAATCAGATTTTTAACGCTACCAGGCAACAGAGTTACATAGAGGCAGCGCCAAGCAATTTAGTACAGGGCAGTTTTAATTTTTATTTTCCTTGGGTTCACTGAGCCCAGCCTGGTATCTTAAAAAATCGAGTTCCCTTAAGCTGGTACTAGGGAGCGTATGCAGCTCTGCAAATTACAATGGTGTCATGTGAAGACTCCCGACTCTCGTTATCTCGAACTCCAAGGGACTCTATGAAACACTTCGACATATCCGTACTTCGACATATCAGATTTGCGGAAGAGAAGAAAACAATTAATCGAACAACCACCTTAAACAGAATGAATATGTAATTTGACTACTAAGTTAGAGATATATTGAAAATATTGTGGAAAAGAGGAGAAATTGCTCCTTAGGAGCAATTTCTCCTCTTTTCCACAATATTTTGTTGCCTTTTGGTAGCTCTCTGTGTTAAAACAGGGACCAGATTTTCACTTCGAGATAAGCGGTGATTCGAGATAAGCGAGTTCGAGATAACGAGGTTTGACTGTATATATATATATATATATATATATATATATATATATATATATATATATATATATATATATATATATATATATATGAAATGTCTTTTGTGTGATCTCGGATGCCTGAATATTTCTATAAAACTTGTATTTCTCCATAACTCTATTATAATTTTAAGCATCGTATAATCTCCTAGTTGATACGGAGACATTCGTTGTATGTATATCGAGGGTTGAGCGCAAGACTATGGTAACTCAAACATATTTTTGAAACCCTTGTTTAGGGGCAACTTGGACCCCTTTGTAAACAATGCAAATTTAGGTGCCATTGCTCATACGAGCAATGGCACCTAAATTTTCATTGTTTACAGAAAGAAATGTTGTAATCTTCATAACGCCTTCATGGTGAGGAGATTAGGTTTGAGGAAAAACAACCATCTGACTTACACCAGTCTTGCGCTCAACCCTCGATATGATATATTGATATACCAGTTTAATGTGGAGATAAATATGTCGTTTCTGAGTCTAGAATATCGAATCAATCATCCGTTATTTGCTATAAGTATAGCAAAACTGTTTCATTACGAAAACACGGCTATTCAAATGTATTGAGAATTTTACATCCAAAACAGGAAATTTTTTAGATAAAAAATTCTGACATTTTTCATATTCCTGCTCAAAACATAGATAGTTGGTACTCGTTATAACCGCCTCGGCGAGGCGGTTTTAACGAGTACCCCTAAATCTATGTTTTTGGCAAAATACAAAAAATAATGTCTACTCCTGTAAACCCCAGTTCTAACATATAAAAGTGGTGTTTAAGGGGGTCAAAACTATAAAGGCGTTTTTTCGTGATGCTAAAATTGTACATTCAGTTAGCCTGTTATGGGATTGATATTGAAGTTAACACTCTCTAAGTCTAACAACGCTAAGATTCTAAATTCTGTAATCCGTCAGCTTGTTACGTTAGTAACGGCCATTTGAAATTTATTGCCCGATTATAGAATTTAATCTTTTATCTCTTAAACCCTAACCTTGCCATATTGAATCAATACATTTCACAAAGAAAATGTGGGTGCTTTACAACTTTACAGAGCATCTGCAAAAGCTGGTGTAAACAAGCGTATGGTGAGTCAGTGTAACATTTTAGATGCATGAAAATTAATCATCTTCAAACTTATAAAATTTAAATATTCGTTTAACTTTAAAGTCTTGACCTTTAACCACGTAAGCGTATTTTATTTCGACATATGCGTAGGAAATATAATTTGGTTCCAGCTTACAAGGCCGCAAATATTGTTGTCATTGAGTGACGTTAGCCTATTTCAGTACTTTAAAAATGACTTCTAAAGATGAAAAAAATAAGTTATTGACGAATATCGTATTCAGTCTGCCAAGTCCTGCTTAGTATTAAAAGGATACACAAAACACAAAATATCATATAAAACAAACTTCTATTCATGCACTTGAACGGACTTCTAAAAATTATTACCTACTTGTCTTACTAATAAAACATGTGGTTAAATAAAATAATACAGTATATAAAACATATGGTAAAACCCTAGTTGGCAAATTAAATTTTGTGAGGTTTTAACTAAAATCAAATTTACTTACAATCAAATTTGCCTACGAAGTTTCTTCACTTTATACAACATTGTCACAACATATATTGATGGAACTATAAGCTGCTTGATTAAGTTGAATGCACGTCCATAAATGTGTGTGTGTGTGTGTGTGTGTGTGTGTGAGAGAGAGAGAGAGAGAGAGAGAGCTTCAAATTGTTTGTATTAAGAAAAATGCTGATATTACTTTTGAGGAGCATTAACATTGTACAAATGGATGACAGCATTCTTTCTTCTTGAGATAATCTAAATATTGATAATGAATTCTTTTAACAAATGGCAGATAAAATTTATTCCACTTCAATCGAATAAAGATGAAAGCTGATACCGCCGATACTAAAGTCCCTATCTGGGCCCAGTTGTTCAAAGCGTCGTTAGCTTAACGAGCTCGTTAAGGGTCATTTCGTTAACTGTTTTAGCGGATTCAATATACAATATTCTGATATTTTTTGCTGAAAAAATGTGAGTAGCTTTGCACTGCAAAAGCTACTCACATTTTTTTCAGCAAAAAATTTCGGCATATTTGCGTATCACTCGATGTAAATTTTAACGAATCGTTAACTAACGACGTCGTTAGCTTTGAACAACTGGGCCCTGATGTTTAGTATCGCCTGCGTAGCATCGCAGAAACATAGAGATCATGTTGTTACATAGGTGTCATCGTTACACTTTTCGTTTCCGCTCAATAATATTCGAAGGGATGCATTGGTTTCTTTCGAAGTCTGCAGAAGTTTATATCATTGTAAAGTACAGATCAAATTCGAGACTGGTAATCATCCGCAAAATTTTGGCTGAGTAATGGCCTTTTTTTTAGTTTTTGTTAAGATATGGGTTTCCGTTCAATTCGTTTTGAAGAGATGTATTGATTTCATCAGAAGTTTGCAGAATGGTAAACCATTGTAAAATACAGGTCAAGTTCGATATTGATAGACATCCGTGTATTTTGACCGAGTTATGGCCCTTTTACGACTTAGCGTTTGTTGTTGTGCTGTTATTGGTTCCCGCTCAATAACATTTTCAGGGATGCATTGATTTCATTGGAAATTTGCAGAAGCATATATCATAGTAAAAAACAGGTCGTTTGATATTGGTAATCATTCGCAAACTTTTAACCGAGTTATGGCCCTTTTTCGACCTAGTTCTTGTTGTTCTCTTAATACTGGTTTCCGCTCAATAACTTTTGCAGAGATAAATTGATTTCATTGGAATTTTGCAGAAGGCTATATCAAAGTAAAGCACAGATTAAGTTCAATATTGGTAATCACCCACAAAATTTTGGCCAAGTTATGGCCCATTTTCGCTGTTTGTTGTTGGAGTAAACTTCAGGGTAATAATATTGTTTCCCTAACTTTTGAAGGGATGCATTTGTTTTGCTCGAAGTTTGCAGAATGGTATATCATTTTAGCATAGAAGTCAATTTTGATTTTGGCAATCATCCGTAAAAAATCGGTCGAATTGAAGCCTTTTATTTCTTAAATCAATGAACTTCAGACAAAGTAGTGATCGGTCGCCTATAAGGAGAGAAGCGATTAACAGGAACAATATAGTGTTGTTTTTTCTTTACATACCAAATGGGTGGCACTTTAAGCAGGCGATGCATCCGATTCTCGGAATTATAGTTTTTTTTTTTCAATATGTAATACTATATTTTATTATAATCTAGACTTTTATCTTGTGGAAGATTTTTCCTGTTTGAATGGTGACATGACTATAATCCACTTTATTGAAAAAAAAAGAGAGAACAATTTCTCTACTTCCCTTCAAGTGGAAACGGTGTGAAGTTGTATAACATGTTTCTGTAACACTGACCACCAGCAGAAAACCTGTGCATATTAATGTCATCATATTACTTTTACTGCATTAGACTAGTAAACACAATTCCTAAAAGTCTTATTTGTTTCAGTACAGAACACCAAATTTAGCTATTTTTTCTGCATATTTGCAGTTGTTAACAAAAGTCACATTTGAAAACAATGGCAGTTAGAATCAGATGTTATTTTCATAACCCTTACGCAATCTTTACTGGTCTGCAAATAGTTATCTTTGGTAAAACTTGCATGCACAGCAGGGTCTACCAAAGAACAAAGGAACCAGTAACCTCACTTGTTTAGGCACCAAGTGAGGTTACTAATGTATTTTAATAAGACTGTTTGCCTATATTGGATGTACAACGTGCTACATTCTGTGGTGTATAGACAAACTTCAATGGCTCGAAGATCTTTGGGACAATGGTAATTTGTTCTAGATAAGGGTAGGTCGAGTCACACCGGGTTAATCATAGCATCGCTTAAGAAGCAATTGGAGGATAATTTTAGGATTTATATTCTATCTTCTATAAAAATAATGGTATGTAAAGTTAATGAGGCGTTTCTAATGAATACACATAATTTCATGATAAGATACGGAAAATGCCTTTGCACGAAGGTCTAACGGTACCCTAATTATTACGAAAACACGCCTATTCAAATATATTGAACATTTCACCACCAAAAACTGAAAATTTTCAGATAAAAAATTCTGATATTTTTCATATTTCTGCTCAAAAACATAAATTGTGAGTACTCGTTAGAACCGCCTCGTTGAGACGGTTCTAACGAGTACCCACAATCTATGTTTTGAGCAGAAATAAGAAAAATAATGCATACCCTTGTAAACCCCAGTTTTGCTATATAAAAGTGGGGTTTAATGGGGTCAAAATTATATAGGCATGTTTTCGTGATGTTTTGTGGTACAGTGACCCGTCGTTAGAACGGCAGCATTCCCAAAGATGTTGCCATTAAAACGAATTTGCTGTTGTACAGAATCCTCAATGAGCAGAATGATATGTAAGAAATGTCTTGTTTTATTCTTATTTCCTCACAGAACAAATGTTTTGGATATTTGTTAGAAGCGCCTTACTGAGATTCAGATAAATATCCAAAACATACGGTTCTTGAAGTATTAAATACCATGTTCGTGCATAATTTCTGATTAACTTTCAACTATTGAACGTAAGTTTCATGCCAGTCAAATTATCCTTATAACGAACGTTGTCGTTGTATCGAATGCCGGTATAAAATAAGTTTGAAAATTCAGAAGGCTTGATGGCAATTTTGATTTTTAAAATAGTTGAAATGGTTTGTCACTCTTTCCAAAAAAGACGAATTACAACATGTCTGCTCTAGGACAAATTGTATGCCAGGGCCCAGTTGTTCAAAGCTAACGATGTCGTTAGTTAACGATTCGTTAAAATTTAGATCAAGTGATACGCGTATATGCTGAAATTTTTTGCTGAAAAATGTGAGTAGCTTTTGTATTGCAAAAGCTACTCACATTTTTTCAGCAAAAAATATCATCATATTGTATATTGAATCTGCTAAAACAGTTAACGAAATGACCCTTAACGAGCTCGTTAAGCTAACGACGCTTTGAACAACTGGGCCCTAGTTGTTAACATATTATGGTTGATAACTTCGCTTTCCTTTTTGATTGCAAGCGCGATGGTGAGTCGAACCAGAATGAATGGCAAATCCTTTCTCAATCGCCTGACTATAGATCTCTGTGGTCGCATTACTAAAACACACCTATTCAAATATATAGAAAATTTCACCCCCAAAAATTGAAAATTTTCAGATATAAAAACGCTGATATGTTCGTACTTATGCTCAAAATATAGATTGTGGGTAATCGTCAGAACCGCATCGGCGAGGCTATTCTAACGAGTACCAACAATCTATGTTTTTGAGCAGAAATAAGAAAAATAATGTATACTCCTGTTAACCCCAGTTTTACAATATAAACGTGGAGTTGTAAGGGGGTCAAAATTATATAGGCATGTTTTCATCAGGGTCCTACTTGTGATTTCCATTTGCTATTGAGCTCTCTGCTTTGTTTCGACAGAGTGTTTGTGAGTACATGTTTATATGTTTTACTGTAATGTAAGTAGGAGCTTCATCAGATATATGCATCAGATTATATGCATTACGAAAACACGCCTATTCAAACATACAGAAAATTTTACACCAAAAAAGGGAAAATTTTCAGCTAAACTATTCTTACATGTATATTTTTCATATCTCTGCTCAAAACATAGATTTGTGTGTACTCGTTAGAACCGCCTCGGCGAGACGGTTCTAATGAGTACCTACAATCTATGTTTTGTAGCAAAATAAGAACAATAAAGTATACCTTGTAAACCCCAGTTTTACTATATAAAAGTGGAGTTTATGGGGGTCAAAATTGTATAGGCGTGTTTTCGTGATGTTGAGTTTTTGACCGAGTAAAACTTGTTAGAGGTCCTCAATAGCTTTTCAACTGGCCGTTCGAAGTCGGTTCCTCTGTTGTAGTTCATCTTTGTACGTACATCGAGTATTGAAGGTGTGTTGTCATTGCGTATTGCTCATTAAGTTTGCTGTCTTGGGAATATGGTCTTTCGAGATTATTTTAAACTACATGTATGTTTTTCTATGTTAACCCATTTACGTCGAGTGGACTCTCCTACCACAACTCCTTGGACCGGTCTGTTTCCAATAGCAGGGTGTATGGTTAACTTTTATTATTATTATGTTTTATTGAAATGTCTGCATTAATGTCCAACATGATATTCTGCTTCCTTTTATTCACAATGAGCTCAGAGGTGCAAAATGGCATAAACGTATAAACTATACTACAGTCGACTCTCGTTATCTCGAACTCCAAGGGACTCTATGAAACACTTCGAGATATCCGTACTTCGACATATCAGATTTGCGGAAGAGAAGAAAACAATTAATCGAACAACCACCTTAAACAGAATGAATATGTAATTTGACTACTAAGAGATATATTGAAAATATTGTGGAAAAGAGGAGAAATTGCTCCTAAGGAGCAATTTCTCCTCTTTTCCACAATATTTTGTTGCCTTTTGGTAGCTCTCTGTGTTAAAACAGGGACCAGATTTTCACTTCGAGATAAGCGGTGATTCGAGATAAGCGAGTTCGAGATAACGAGGTTCGACTGTATAATACTAGGCGACGTTTAACGGCCGCCAGCATAGCACTAAACACTAGCTATTGTGAAAATATATTAATTTCGAACGCTCAGTCATTTAAAACATATAAACATACCAAATGAACAAACAAATCGCAGGCTCTGTTTTATTAAGTGTATTCATTAACAGTAATAGACTTAGTTGCTTATATTCAAAGTATAGTTTAAAACCTATGAAAAATCAAACAAGCGATGCTCTAGTGTGTTTGAATTTAAACAATATGTCACATAAAAAAGCGTTCGTGGGTTGCGTTCAATTAAGCGAAGTATTCTGGGTTACTCGTAAACTAGTTCATTTATAACAGCTTTCGGCCGACGGTAGTCAGTAACCGAGAACTGTTCTCAAGCTGTCTGTTTGCCCAACCAAAATGGCGGCCTATGCAAATGAATTTTTTGTATGCTCGTTAGCAACCAAAAATATGGAAATGTTTACTAGGGTGATACTGGCGTCATAGTATACATTCCCTTATAAAATTAATAATAACTGATATAATTAATTCAATCTAATATCAAATTTCGTCAACGAGAATAACGGCTACTCTCTGATTTGAGATAATATAAGACGGGTTTACAATAACCGTTCAAAATATGCATGATACTTTGGGACAATCTCTCGCGATTGTTTAGCTTTATTGAACGCAGACCTGGTTTCTGTCACATTCATTTTTGTTCTGATCTGCAATGTCAGAAAACGTACCTTCGGACATGTACGCCCAAAGAATAGTCAGATCAGTCTGCGCATTCTCGCATCTGGTCAGCATTACGAAAACACGCCTATTCAAATATATTGAAGATTTTACAACCAAAAAAGGAAAATTTTCAGATAAAAAATATGATATTTTTCATATTTCTGCTTAAAACATAGATTGTGGTTACTCGTTAGAACCGCCTCGGCGAGGCGGTTCTAACGAGTACTCACAATCTATGTTTTTGAGCAGAAATAAGAAATATAATATATACCCCTGTAAACCCAAGTTTTACTATATGAAAGTGGGATTTAAGGGGTCAACATTATATAGGCATGTTTTCTTGATGAGTATCTTCACTGGGCGCACTTACGATAACAAATGATACAAAATATCTTCCTGCGGACAACGAAGACTCTAATCAGACTTCGCAGATGCGCTGGCTAATTTCAGTCTTCATTGGGTGAATATGTCAGCAGCTACGTTTTCTCACGAAACACCTCTTACTATTTTCCTTAAACATGTATTCTCAAAGTATTGTCTTTTTTAATCATCTTCGTTCATTTCATTAACATTTCCAAGGTGTAAAATTGGAAAGATTGGCAACAGGAGTAGGATCTTGTATCCACTGTAACGCCTGGTACGCTGTCACAATCCACGTGTCCTGAAATATAACATAAATATTGTATAGACGATGTCCAGGAAAAGCCACAATAACAGAATATAGCTTACCAATGACACCAAGAGGAAGAGTAAACAAGCCATGACAGACTGTACACAAGCCATAGACTAGTGAAGCAAAGCAACCAGCTCACTCTTACCCCCAAAAAGGTGATTACAATGCTAGACAGGATCCACTAAAAACAACAATAGGAAAACGAACAGGACAAAATATTCATTACGAAAACACGCCTATTCAAATATACTGAAAATTTTACCATCAAAAATGAAAATTTTCAGATAAAAAATTCTGATATTTTTCATATTTCTGCTCAAAACATAGATTGTGGGTACTCGTTAGAACTGCCTCGATGAGGCGGTTCTAACGAGTGCCCACAATGTATGATTTAAGCAGAAATAATAAAAAAATAATGTATACCCCTGTAAATCCCAGTTTTACTACATAAAAGTACGGTTTAAGGGGGTCAAAATTATATAGGCATGTTTTCGTGAAAAAAAAAAAGCCCTGCTTCGCGCAGCCACAATGCCACAGAGAGAAAGGTCAGTAGTAAAAACTATCAGGAAAAAATTGAAATATTTTTCTCTCCAGTTTGCGAAGTAGCCAACTGAAGCAGTACGCTCCTTCCTTATTTTTTTTAAACATTTCCAAATGGTTAGGGGTACTCTTTCAAGAAGGCATGGTCCCTGAGGGACCAATGATTTACCTTAAGTGTAGCAACAATAAGAAAAAAAGGAAATATTTTCATATCAGTGTTATTTCACTTAGAAGCGTACCCTTAAAACATTTTTACAATCATACCAAGTCAAAAGCTTCACAATCTTGGGTTATAAATGGAATTCATATATGCGCGTCGCAAAAGTCTATGCCCATCACGAAAAAATACCTATATAATATTGACCCCCTTAAACCCCATTTTATATAGTAAAACAGGGGTTTACAGGGGTATACATTATTTTCTTATTTCTTCTCAAAAACATAGATTGTGCGTACTCGTTAGAACCGCCTCGCCGAGGCGGTTCTAACGAGTACCCAAAAACATAGATTGTGCGTACTCGTTAGAACCGCCTCGCCGAGGCGGTTCTAACGAGTACCCAGAATCTATGTTTAGAACAGAAATATGAAAAATATCAGAATTTTTCTCTGAAAACTTTCAGTTTTTTGGTGGTGACATTTTCAATATATTTGAATAGGCGTGTTTTCGTAATGCATGCTTTCGCGATTATATTAGGTGGGGTAGCCAGAAAATGGAAAAAGAACAACCGTTATGGCATATACAAACAGTAATATTCAGGCGAGCCTGCGCATCAGTGCAATCTCGACAGAACCTATGCTATTCGCTCACATAAGCGGTAAGGCAATGAGAAACTTCAGCCAAAGAACTAGATATGTGGCCACGATAAGGGGCAAGGCATGCGCACTGAAAAGTTCATTCGATGAAAAGTCCAAAGAGCTTTTTGCTCGTGAAGGGGCTCCTATGATTACAGTGTCCATTGCAACTAAGGGTTTTAGGGTGTAAAAGATATTGCCCCTATTTTTATCACGCGAACATGTCATTTGACGTCACACGATGCACATGCAACATACTTGATCTAAGATTATACATACTATTTTTCACCATTCAGGGTTGACCTGACCCAAGTATAGTTTATAACTTGAATCTCCGTTTCATGTAGGTAATGTATTACTTGTGAAATATGATTTTTTGTCAGCAAAATAGAAGAGAAGTAGCTTTAAAATTTGGATATATGCCTAAATACAGTATTTGTTAGCTATAATAATTTTGAAAAGAAACAGGACAAGATTGCTAGACCCAATACCGCATGACGTTTATACGTCACATAAACGTCGATGCAACGTCTTTGCATTTATACAAAATCGTATGTATTGACATTAATGCGAAGTGTAATCGTCATGAGCCCGCTTGGGTATGTTTTACTTGAACGCATATTTTTGGTTTCTATGGACTGGTTGAACGACGCTATCCCTGTACAGTCTACACCCAGCAGGTACACGACGTTTCAGCAACGTCGCATAAACGTCGATGTAACGTCATGACGTTTAAACAACGTCGCGTTTACTGGTTGAATCTTCCTTTAACAGATTCAGAAAAACCCTTGCCTACCCATTTACTGCAAGTACAGCAGGTCCGTAGCACCACCCAAATATACATCACGAAAACATACCTATATAATTTTGACCCCCTGAAACCCCACTTTTATATTGTAAAACTGGGGTTTACAGGGGTATACATTATTTTTCTTATTTCTGCTCAAAAACATAGATTGTGGGTACTCGTTAGAACCGCCTCGCTGATGTTTTGAGCAGAAATATGAAAAAATATCAAATTTTTTATCTAAAAATTTTCAGTTTTTGGTGGTGAAATTTTCAATATATTTGAATAGGGGTGTTTTCGTAATGAAATGAAATACTGGTCTAGTAGATGCATACAGGTCTAATAGCTAAATAATTTGAACACGTTTTTAGCATTCCTTGAACAAATTCAGCAGACAAATGATAGAAATCCTTTAGTTTCCACAGAAAAATAAGATGTGACATTTCAAGTAAATTCCCTACTTAGGAAAAAAAAGGTAAGACAAAAGTCCAGGGAGTGCCACAATCTTCCTAGACACCAAGAGGAAGAGGAAACAGATACACTCAAACTATCTGCGTGAGCCAGTGTCTAGTTGTTGGCAAACAAAAACAGTAATATATTTCAAAACATCGTTAGCTTCAAATTGTACTTAGCACGTTAAAGTCACGACAGTGCAAATGTGAACAGTAAACGTCCAGGGTCCAGTTGTTCAAAGCTAACGATGTCGTTAGTTAACGATTCGTTAAGATTGACATCGAGTGATACGCAAATATTCTGATATTTTTTGCTGAAAAAATGTGAGTAGCTTTTGCAGTGCAAAAGCTACTCACTTTCTTTCAGCAAAATATATCAGAATATTGTGTATTGAATCGGCTAAAACAGTTAACGAAATGACCCTTAACGAGCTCGTTAAGCTAACGACGCTTTGAACAACTGGGCCCTGATTAGTCTGTCTTTCAGCATGGTCTGATGAGTTTCTGGCCAGCATAATGAAAACACGCCTATATAATTTTGACCCCTTTAAAACCCACTTTTATACTATAAAATTGGGGTTTACAGGGGTACACATCAATTTTCTTATTTCTGCTTAAAACATAGATTGTGGGTACTCGCACAATCTACATTTTGAGCAGAAATATGAAAACGTCTAGAATTTTTCATCTGAAAGTTTTCATTTTTGGTGGTAAAATTCTCAATATATTTGAATAGGTGTGCTTTCGAAATGATTTCATCTGAAAGTTTTCTTTTTTGGTGGTAAAATTCTCTATATTTGAATAGGTGTGTTTTCGAAATGAGAACGACCAGGTTTCCCATAGACAACTGTCCTATCTATTGGGAAATTACAAAATCTTTGACCAATCTAAATGGATATGACAGCTGCTATAGGTCTTACTTGTTGTCATGTTGTGCGGTGCATCAATGAATTTGAAGTCATATATCCGATCGCTACTGCCACATATTTAGTATTATTTTAGCAATAGCTGGAACGCTTATAAATATTACGTGTTACAACGCAAAATGTAGATTTTTTTTTCAACATTTTGCGTTGGTATGGTAAATATTAACGCCAAATGTAGAAATGTGGAGATATTTTCCATAAGTATATGTGGTTGGTTACTTGAGCGGTAGGTGGAACGCTTATAAATGTTTTGTGTTACAACGCAAAATGTAGAATTCTTTTCTACATTTTGCGTTGGTGTGGTCAATATCGACGCCAAGTGTAGAAATTTGGAGAAATTGTCCATATATGTATGTAGTTGTTGTTTCTCCCCATCTAGAAGATGTATTATTTTTGTCACTGCCGCCTGTCTATCCATCCGTATATGGAAATTCACTGAACCGTGCACTGCACGACACACCTCACGACACACGAAATAAATGATATAATAATGTATACCAACGCAAAATGCAGAATGTTTTATATTTCACGTTAGCGTCAACGCAAAATAAAGAAATATCTGCATTTCTACCTTTTTACTTCCCAGTCAGCATTCTACGTAAATCTATATCGGGCCGTCATCGGCCCGTCAGGGTAGCTGACGGGCCGATGACGGCCCGATGTAGATTTACGTAGAATGCTAGCTGGGTTGAGGCAGTCGTGGGTTACTCATAAACTAGTGTTGTTTGTGAAATCCAAACAGAAAGGAAGAAAGCGTGTACCTTGAAGGCTGCCCTGGCATACTGGAGAAATTCAATCGCACCGTCCAACAAGTCTTTCTTTGTTACATAAGCTGGATCCATTATCATTATAAATGGCACTCGTTTACCATAATAGTGGTCGATAAATCTGAAAACAACAACGAATATATATGTTCTGCACAAAGACAGAATCGGAACATTTCCGGAATTGTCTTGCGTAAAGTAGGAATTCTCACTTTTTTTTTGTGCAATTCCGGAATTATTACGGCACAATTCTAAAATTGGGCAAGGAATTTGGCTGGCTTAACATACTGGTAGCCTGTAAAAAATAAACTTTCAGGAAGCCACCATTATGCTTCTTTCTGGTTTATGATATACACTCTTGACTGATGTTCACCGAATTTAACAAAAAAAAAAAAAAAAAAAAAAAAAAAATGCGACAAAAACAAACAAAAAAAAAAACACTGAACAGTCTGCGCATCCGAGTAGTCTGTAAGGAAGCTTCGCTGTTGTCGCGATGGCTGTCTTTGGATTCTCAGACGGGCCTATGTGGGCAGTAATATCAGTCACCAACATATTTAATTGAAATGGAGCAACTGTATAGTATTAGATGATCAGACTGCGCGGATGCGTATACTGATATCGCTGTGCTGTATAATCAGTAATTTGCGTCTCCCGAAGAGTTACAGAATGTTGAGTTAAATCTGTCTGCCTGTAATCTGCAGTGCATAAAAATATTATAATCATCGGGGTTTGGGTGGAAAATGAAAGTCAACATCCGACTGCGCTGATGGCGACACCACACAGATTCATCAGGGCTTTGGCTTACAGAAACATTAGATTTAACATATCAATAGATAACACAGGCTTTAATGAGACTGCATAATTGCTTAGTCTGATCTCAGCCTTTTCTGGTCGCATATGTCTGTAAAACACTTTTCTGCATGACGCGGACTACATTTACATCTATATCTCTAGATACTATTATGAGTCTGCGTCATGCGCCAACTCGGCTTCTGGTGATATGCTCATAGTGAACGATCAGATCAACCTGCACATTTGCGCAGTCTGAGCAAAATATGTTGCTTCAATAAATACTGAATAGAGTAGAATGACTGTTGAGACTGCGCGGGAGCGAAGGCTTTGAGGCGGATATGCAGACTGTGTCAGATTTTTATTTCTGTTGGTATATGCTCGAAAATACAGTTCGCATGACGCGCCCATATCACATATTACATTAGTTTGAATTTCAAAGTTAGCTTAATTTTCCTCATAACAATCTATCTTTATTATCGTATATTTTACTGACCGCAAGCAGGAGAATCAGTTCTTCCTTTTTCTTGTAGATAAGACTTAAAACCCTAACAACAACAAAATGCTCTATCATTCTTTCATGTGCAACCCCCGTTTTCTAGTAGCCAGTAGCGGTAGAAGATGAATTGTAATTTAATTGCTTTTGACACCAGACACAAAAATTCTTTTGGAATATGAAGGGAAAAATATAATAAGATCGGTTAAAAAATAAAGCAAACTAAAATGATATATTCAACAGCTGACCACCATACTGAATTATTCTTACTTTGTCCCGATTCTTACTTTTCACAGAGACAATTCCGGAATTGTTTTGGGCAAGGTTAGAATTCTTACTTTGCGCAACAAAGTGAAAATTCCCACTTTGTGCAGGACAATTTCGGAATTGTATCGATTCTTACTTTGTGCAGAGCACATTACGAAAACATGCCTATTCAAATATACTGAAAATTTTACCACCAAAAAAATGAAAATTTTCAGATAAAAAATTCTGATATTTTTCATGTTTCTGCTCAAAACAAAGATTGTGGGTACTCGTTAGAACCGCGAGGCGGTTCTAACGAGTACCCACAATCTATGTTTTTGAGCAGAAATAAGAAAAATAATGTATACCCCCTGTAAACCCCAGTTTTACTATATAAAAGTGGGGTTTAAGGGGGTCAAAACTATATAGGCGTGTTTTCGTGATGTATATAATTATATATATACACACAATGTCGTAACAACATCGTTAATGTATCATGGCCAGAGCGGAGAATCGAAGCTGCAAATCCCCAATGTCTAAAACGACTCAGAGAGATGTCGAAAGGACAGTAATGGAATTGAAGATGCAGAATACATCTCTGACTTCAAATACTAAGAATAACATGAATGGATTTTTGCAACAATAAAGGAAGAAAGAAAGAAATCGCAAAACCTCAGATAGGAGTTGAACCCAGTCTTGCCGTAAGCAAATATTAATTACATAATTTCTTTAACATTCGAGAGATATTGGTAATTTTGAAATCTTACTGCTCTCTAAACAATGTTTGGCTTATATCAAACCGGCATTGTGTACGTTTGCATGCATCTGTACACTCTTGCTTACATGTACTGGACCTTTAATGAAGATATATAGCCGCCAATTGCTGTCCCCAAATAATATTCTGCGAACTTTATACTAAACAAAAAGGTAAGAGAAAAGTCCACGGAGTGCTGCAATCACAAACTACAGCCCTTTCCAGACACCAAGAGGAAAAGAAAACCGACAAAACCAAACAAGCACAAATCGAACAAACGTACGAAAAGCACTAAGATTAGCTCTCTCTTCCCTAAGCGAGGTAATCGCAATGCTAAAAGGACTGAAAAACACAAGAACAAAATAACACAAGGTAAGACATAAAACAAATCGCCTCGTAGCATAAACCACAAAGCAACAAAGAGTAAGACTAACACCGGGACCACCGCCTTAGAACGGTCAGTAGAGTAAACCACCGGGGTGGGAGTGGGGAAGGGGGGTGGTTAAAGCACTTTAACAGCTAGCCAACTTCACCCTGCGTCCCGATGCTACTCTTAATACAAATATACATAAAAATTCGGTTCGCGTAAAGGCGCCAAACTCAGTAAATGCATCAAAGCGAAAACATAAAAATCAAATTAATCACTATAATAAACAAAGACGAGTACTCATGGCTAATTCTACTGTATGCCAGAGTAAATGAAAACCAATAGTTAAACCTATGCCTCACTGACCATGGTTTGTTGTACTTATAGTTTAACAATATCTTAGACAGAGCGTGGATCCGAGTTCCGAGTACTTAAATACTGACAAATACAAAGAAATTCACCATAATGCACATTTTATCTAACCAACACCACAGGGTATTAAGTGTATTCTATTTTACCCATTTCAAAAAGGGTTATTGGCAATTAATTCAGAACTAAATCAAACGCTACAGAGGCGTTAAGTGAGGGTCTCCACATGTTAAGCTATTTTTCTCTAGAAATATCTAAATCATATAGTCTGATATACCTAAAATTGAAATTGTACTCTTCCAATATATAATGTGGTGTGGTGTATTCAGTATAAAATGGGTTAACCCATTTAATCCTTACCTCCCATAAAAGGGACATTTGCAAACAGTGTAGACCCAGATCAGACGCTGCAGAACGCGGCGTCTGATTTGGGTCTACACTGTTTGCATTGAGTACAGGCATTTCTGTAAAACACGGTAATAATACAAACTAACCAGACACCCCTATTACAAGAAATGGACTGGTCCAAAGAGTTAAGGTAGAAGAATCCACTCGATATAAATGGGTTAATATTCTGAAAAGTGGTCCACTACAAAAAGAAAGAATGTGTATCAAAATGTTGTTTTTTTTTCTTTTAGAGTTGATCCATTTACACAAGGTACCAAAAAATGCCACCAAAAATGAAAATTTTCAGATAAAAAAATCTAATATTTTTCATATTTCTACTCAAAACATAGATTGTGGGTACTCGTTAGAACCGCCTCGTCGAGGCGGTTCTAACGAGTACCCACAATCTATGTTTTTGAACAGAAATATGAAAAATAATGAATACCCCTGTAAACCCCAGTTTTACTATATAAAAGTGGGGTTTAAGGGGGTCAAAATTATATAGGCATGTTTTCGTGATGAAAATGTATCAGTTTCTCTTACAGAAAACATACGTATTATTTAGTCTCAAACTATCAATGCTATGTTTGTCCGAACCGGAAAATAAAAGAAAAACAAACGAAACAAAAACTATCTGCTTACGCATTGTAAAACAAATTGAAAGAATCCCGTTTCGTTGTTACGTTGACACATCCTGATGGGGTGGCACAAGGAATACTATTCCACTTCAGATCAGCCACCATAAATTCCCAAGTACCTGACAATAATAAATTTATCATTTGAAAGGCTCCATTTTCCTCAAAAAGAGACATTTTTTTTATCGAAGAAAGGTTTTATAAATTGATATATGGTATTAATACAATTATAAAATGTGGCACCTGAGAGCCTGTAAAATTTCAGTTAATCTCTCGTTTTTGAACTAGATCAAAAATGAAATGATTTTTTATCGTGTCTCCGAATTAATGTTGCCAACATTAATACAGAGATACGATAAAAATCATTTCTTTTTCATCCATTTCAAGAACTTTTTGTGGATTTTTTCGATGTGTATAGTATGAGAGATTTGCCTGCGTTTACACATCGATAAAATCCACAAAAATGAATAAAGATTTATAGTATGAGAGATTTGCCTGCGTCTACACATCGATTAAATCCACAAAAATGAATAATTTTCGACTAATCAAATTGAGCAAAATAAGTGTAAGATTATTTAGTTGAATGCTTTATATCGATCAAGTCTCCAAAGTGTGAGAAATTCAGCAGAGAACGATTATGTCTAAAAGAAACTCAGCAGAGAACGATCATGTGTAAATGATCACATACAGTTTGCCTTCATGAAGTAGACATTATGTACATAGAAAGTATCAAATGCAAGCTCTAATTATCCTATGAGCCGGGACATTTAAATAAATTACCAAACTTAACCTCCCGTTCAAAAAGTCATTTCTCTACTCCGTCTAAAATCTTTCTAAAATATTGCTGGGTGAGTGGCAAACAGTATAGTCCCAGATCAGACGCCGCGTTTGGCCGCGTCTGATCTGGTTCTACACTGTTTGCTCAGGTCTGCATGTATTAATACTTAGGATTATTACGGTACTTACCAGGGAAAGAAAGCTCTGCTGCTGCTCCAATGTCACAATGAGCCATAGGCATTACATCGAGTGTATAGGGCCAGTAGTAAGCGACGTTAGCACAGGAAGTGTCATAGACTATGCCGTTGTTTCTCATTCCTGTTTAAAATAAGTTTGTTTAGGCTTATGAGAAAGATAATTTATCTAATAATGTATCCGACACACACACACGCGCGCGCGCGCGCGCGCGAGCCCGCGCCTGCGCGCGCACACGCACGCACAAACAGAGGGAGAGAGAGAGAGAGAGATGGTCCATTCTAGCTGATGGCAATTTTACGAATATTCTCGGCAAACGAATTTTATTTGGAAACAGTTGTTTCAGATAACTAGAAGTATGTTTATATCAAAAGTTGTTCCGTAAAACTTCAATGTCTCGAACACCGATGCCTTATTTACCATGGCTAACTCGAACCCATTTAAGATCCCTAGGAAATTCTTCAGATGGCTCACGAAAACAAATATTTAGGGATTTTTTTATAACTATTTTCATGAAAATTTAGGGATTTTTTTTATTTTCATGAAAATGTAGGTTCATTAGAATTGCATCATCGAGACGATTCCAATGATTACACTCAACATACTATTATTTTATAGAAAATCGATACCATCCCTAAATTATCTCCATTTTACTCTTGGCCTGGCGTTATGATTAACCTTTGTTCTACTGAATAAATTAAGAAGCCACGCCCTTTTAAAATTTTCAATCAATCAGATTACTAGATCAAGATTGTTGATATAATTTAACAAACTGAAAGGCAAACAGTGCAAATCCAGATCAGTTGGCTTCTTAGAAGCCAACTGATCTTAATCTACACTGTTTGCAAAGGCAGGGTATATCCGGGTTCAGCAGGACAAGGGTTTACCGTCAGTGGCTCGAACTACCCATGTCTTAACAGATTCCCATGGTCCCACGGATGTTCGAGCCATTGGTGTTCGAGCCATTGAAATTCGACTGTATCAAGAAAGTCAAGTGGAAACCCCATACTAGGCTTATTTTCTCACATTTACTTAGTTCTAAATGTGCGTTCTGACATTCGAGCCGCAACGTAAGAAAAGGTACATTCTGCCCAATAAAGACACAAATCAGTCTGCACATTTGTATAATCTGGTTAGAGGCTTGTTGTAAACTTGAAGAGACTTTTCATCCTTGGCTATCCAAAATTAGTCCAGTGTAGATTCTGATCAGACTGCGCGAATGCACAGGCTGATCTGAATCTTCGCTGGGCGCACATGTCCGACTGATCTGATTCTTCGCTGTGTGCACATGTCTGAAGGACGTTTTCTAACGTGGCGGCTCATTTGTCTTACCAATAAATTGCCAGTCGCCACCCACAGCTAGCTCTGGTACACGAGTTCCATGAATATCTTTGGCTTGAACACCTGCGGCAGTAAGTTTGTTGAGAACACCTACAAATGAAATATATATATTATTGCTTAGTGCATCTGCAAATAAACAAAACATGGCTTAACGACAGAACACGTTCCTTTGGACATGTGCGATACTAGCGAAGATTCAAATTTGGGTCTTGGGAGCACATATCAGAAGGTACGTTTTGTCACGTTGTGGCTCAAAAAAAAAAAAAATCAACGTTTAGAGTTTAACACTTACTATTTTTATATAAACAGTGTGCAGAATTCCATGAAACCAATGTAAGAAATGTATAAATTGGGCGTATGCGAACTCCGAAAGTTAGGATCAGCATGTATTCCTACACAGTCCAACTAAGGACAATTGCTTACAACTAAAGGAAAGAATCTGCATACAGTCTACTGATAATTAGATTAATAAATATTGGCATATTTTATTCCTTTGCAGAACAGTATAATACAGAAGAACGCTCAACAATGAATACAAATATAGTAAAATCTTCAATGACTTGAACTCCTTGGCTTGTTTACCGTGGCTGATGCGATTTCTTTTATGAGTTCCTAGGATTTTTTCCGACAGCTCAAGAAAAAAGATATCATTACGAAAACACACCCATTCAATATAATGGCACTTTTTTATGGCTGCACAAACGAAAAGTTTCAGATGAAAAAATGTGATCTTTTTGTTATTTTTGCTCGAAACAGAGCTTGTAGGTACTCGTTAGAACCGCCTCATCGAGGCGGTTCTAACAGGTACCCATAATTTATGTTTTATAGCAGAAATACGAAAAAGGACAATATTATATATCCCTGCAAACCCTATTTTTTCTATATAAAAGTAGGGTTTGAGGGAGACAAAAATTACACAGACATGTTTTCGTGATGTTAAGGGATATTTTAGGGAAATTATCTGATTTTTCATGAAAATGTACCTTGTGTGTACTCATTAGAATTGCCTCATCGAGGCGATTTTCATGAGTAAACGCAACATACATGTACCATTATTTTATACAATATCGAAAGGACTTTTCCAAATTTTCCTGATTAGCCTGTAGACCTGGCGTTATGATTAACCCTCAGTGGTTCATACTACCAATGTATAGAACAAAGCTCATCACAAAAACATGCCTATACAATGTTGACCCCCTTAAACCCCACTTTTATATAGTAAAACTGGGGTTTACAGGGGTATACATTATTGTTCTTATTTCTGCTCAAAAACATAGATTGTGGGTAGTCGTTAGAACCGCCTGGCCGAGGCGGTTCTAACGAGTACCCATAATCAATGTTTTAAGCAGAAATATAAAAAAAATATCAGAGTTTTTGTCTGAAAATGTTTCAATTTTTTGTGGTAGACTTTTCAGTTTATTTAAATAGGCATGTTTTCGTAATGCAATGGTCCCAAAGATGTTCGAGCCTTAGAAGTTTGATTGTACAAATTAAAAAAATCGTTTATTACTCTCAGTCCATACACTATATGGTGTCAGTAGGACTGAGTATTGACTTCCTATAAAGTAGACGTTTCTAAGAACCGAATAGTCATCACTAGTTAGCTCATTTATGCCCAGTGGATTCTTCTACCTCGACTCTTTGGAGAAGTCTATTTCCAATTGAGGGGGCGTCTGGTTAGCTTTTACTATTACCGTTTTAGAAGAACCCCTGCATTCGTGCAAACAGTGCAGACCCTGATCAGACGCCGCATTCTCTGAGTCATTAGAGGTAGAGGTCAATTGAAAAGCCCCTTGCTGTTAGGTTTGCATTACACGCGCAGCCCTAAAAATAACCATTGTGTGCTTTGAAGATGTAACCTGGTCATTGACACAGGCACTTCGGTTTAGGTAAGCTTTCTGGTACAAACTTGTATTTTGTATATTGTTTTCTTTATAGTTTTTGCATTTTATTATATCCCTAGTCCTGCTGAACCCGGATATGGCATGATTTAGCAAACAGTGTAGATCCAGATCAGTTGGCTTCTGAAGAAGCCAACTGATCTGGATCTGCACTATTTGCCATTAAGTATGTGAATTTATATCAACAATCTGGATCAAGTAATCCGATTGGCTGAAAATTAGAAATGGGCGTGGCATCTTAATTTATTTGGCAGGACAAGGGTTATCATAAACAGTTTTTGGTTAGCATAAAAACGTATTCAGAAACTTCCGGAGAGTGTAAAACATGCCTATTCTTTCTCCATTTCACGCCGCAATTTACTAGTTAAGTCAAACTTCAATGGCTGGAAGATCTTTGGAACCGTGGAAAATTCTAGATATGGTTAGTTCGAACCACTGGGACATAACTATAGCGCCAGGTGAGACAAATGGGGGATAATTTAGGGATTGTTTTTTTTTTTGTTTTTTTTTATCTTCGATAAATTAATGGTCCGTTATATGCAGATTTCCATGAAACAACAGGATTGTTTTTCTAAAATATCTCTTAATATTTTTGAGCTATCGAAAGAACTTCATTGGGACTCAAAAACGAGGTCGAATCAACCACGGTAAACGAGTCATCGTGTTTGAGTCATTGAAGTTTGACTGTAACTTGTGCATTGGCTTACCAGGAGTGTTCAAGATATAGTGAAATGCAAAGTCCAAAAAAGAAGAACTATGCAAGAGACCAACCTGAGCCAGAAAGCTCACCTGACCCCAAATATTTGTGGTCATTGATCATTGGGGCTAAGGGCAAACTTTCATCAGTGCACCGCAAAAAACAAGTCTGTGCATTGTATCCCCCAATGTTTCAAACCAGCTTTACAATTTGTTTATGGCAAAACATCGATCGACGTGAACTAAGTGGTTCGCGCGCATATATAAGGCGACCCTCATCTCACAAATCCAGTCAGAATATCATGACTTTCAGCCTTGGCTGCAAGAGAATCATATGTAGGGGTAGGCAAATGATAGTTTGACCCAGATGTGATGAAGTGAAGCCTAAGATAAGACGAGGAATTACTTAAATTTCTGTTTATCTTCGTTATTTATGTTTCGTACGTACTTTTAGTTGTTTTCCGGCTTGCTGTCAAAAGTTGGTTGACGGGTACCCACAAAATACTAAAAACCGGTATTACAGACAAACGGTACTAAATGTGTCTCCGGCCATATATATGGCAGCGGGCCCTTTTAATTTAAGAATTAAAAAAAAAAAGAAAGAAAATTTCTTCTCAAAATAGAGACGAAACTACAATTTTACATGGTTTATATGGAGGAAAACTTTTTTTCCAAGATTTTTTGCGCTATACTAACAAAACCCAAAAGAGTTCATTAGTATTCCATTTTGCGCTATACTAACAAAAATCAAAGGAGTATCTATCTTCGTTAGTATTCCACACTGTCCTATGAACTACTGTATTCCAGCATATTCTACTGTTTTCTTTTCTTTTTTTTTTCCTTTTATTTATTGAACAAGGCCTTGCTTGTAATAGTGAGGAATAACTTGGATAGTAACAGTGTGGAATACTAACGAAGATAGAAACTCCATTGATTTCAGTATAGGGCAAAAAAAATCTTGGAAAAAAAAATTCCTCCGTATAAATCATGTAAATGTTTTTAGTTTCGTCCCTATAAAGGGATGTTTCTTTTTCCCACCCTCTATTCCAAGTTTGTATTTTTTTTTTTTTTTTTTTTTTTTTTTTTTTTTTGACCAGGCTAGTAAAAATTCATGGGTTTTCCAAGTGTCTTTCTGTTTTGTACAGAAAAATCACATGCTTTATATGGAGAAAAAAGAAAACTTCGTCCCTACATAGAGACGAAACTACAATTTTTTACATGGTTTATATGGAGGAAAACGTTTCTCCAAGATTTTTTGCGCTATACTAACAAAATCAATGGAGTTTCTATCTTCGTTAGTATTCCACACTGTCCTATGGACTACTGTATTCCACCCTATTCTACTGCTTTTATTGAACAAGGCTTTGCTTGTAATAGTGTGGAATAACTTGGATAGTAACAGTGTGGAATACTAACGAGGATAGAAACTCCATTGATTTTTGATAGTATAGGGCAAAAAATCTTGGAAAACAATTTTCCCATTTAAACCATGTTAAAATTTTAGTGTCGTCGCTATATAGGGACGAAATTTTATTTTCCATAAAAATTCATGGGTTTTCCAAGTGTCTTTCTGTTTTGTACAAAAAAAAAAATCACATAGTTTATATGGAGAGAAAAGAAAATTTCGTCCCTATATAGAGACGAAACTTCAATTTTTACATGGTTTATATGGAGGAATAATTTTTTTCCAAGATTTTTTGCGCTATACTAACGAAAATCAAAGGAATTTCTATCTTCGTTAGTATTCCACACTGTCCTATGGACTACTGTATTCCACCCTATTCTATTGTTTTGATTGAACAAGATTTTGCTTGTAATAGTGTGGAATAACTTGAATATTGACAGTGTGGAATACTAACGAAGATAGAAACTCCATTGATTTTTGATAATATAGGGCAAAAAATTTTTGGAAAAAAATATTCCATCATATAAACCATGTTAAAATTTGAGTTTCGTCCCTATATATATGTTAAAATATTGCCATCTATAAACAAATAAAAACATGGAGTTCTTATCTTCGTTAGTATTCCACACTGTTACTATCCTAGTTATTCCATGAAATTCGAAAAATTTATCCATTGCGGAATACAGTAGTCCATAGGATAGTGTGGAATACTAACGAAGATAGAAATTCCATTCATATTTGATAATAAAAAACGCAAAATCAACTCGAAAATCCATCATTTATTAATTGTCTAAAACAGTATAAAATACACAATTCTGAAAAAATTAAAAAATAGCCATTTTTCAATATTTTTGCACATACATCGATCGACGTGAACCAGGAGGTTCCGTAGCCTATATAGGGAAGAAATTTCCAAAAAAGACACTTGGAAAAGAAGGAAATCTTTTGTCAAAAAAAAAAAAAAAAAAAAAAAAAACAAAAAAAAAAACACTAAAAACAGCCTTTTTTTAAGAATTTCAAAAAACCCCTATAGAGGTTTTTTTTTTTTTTTTAGAAAAACACTAGTAAACCAAGCAAATTTTTCTCCAAGTTTTTACAAATCTCAAATATTGCCATCTATAAACAAATAAAAACATGGAGTTCTTATCTTCGTTAGTATTCCACACTGTTACTATCCTAGTTATTCCATGAAATTCGAAAAATTTAAACAGTGCGGAATACATTAGTCCATAGGATAGTGTGGAATACTAACGAAGATAGAAATTCCATTCATATTTGATAATAAAAAACGCAAAATCAACTCGAAAATCCATCATTTATTAATTGTCTAAAACAGTATAAAATACACAATTCTGAAAAAATTAAAAAATAGCCATTTTTCAACATTTTTGCACATACATCGATCGACGTGAACTAGGAGGTTCCGTCGCCTATATAGGGAAGACATTTCCAAAAAAGACACTTGGAACAGAAGGAAATTAAAAAAAAAAAAAAAAAAAAAAAAACACTAAAAACAGCCTTTTTTAAGAATTTAAAAAAAAACCCTATAGAGGTTTTTTTTTTTTATTTTTTAGAAAAACACTAGTAAACCAAGCAAATTTTTTTCCAAGTTCCTTAAAATCAGCCAATTTTTAACATTTTGCACATACATCGATCGACGTGAACTAGGAGGTTCCGTCGCCTATATAGGGAAGAAATTTCCAAAAAAGACACTTGGAACAGAAGGAATTGTTTTTCCAAAAATGAAAAAACCCACTAAAAAACAGCCTTTTTTAACAATTTCAAAAAACCCCTATAGAGGTTTTTTTTTATTTTTTAGAAAACACTAGTAAAGTTAGCAAAAATTTTTTCAAAAAAAAAAAACAAAAAAAAAAAAACACACTAAAAAACAGCCTTTTTTAACAATTTCAAAAAAAACCCTATAGAGGAGGGTTTTATTTTTCAGAAAAACACTAGTAAACTAAGCAAATTTTTTTTTCCAACTGTCTAAAAAATAGCCATTTTCCCTCTAGCCAAGTGTCTTAAAAATAACCCATTTCCTCTAGCCAAGTCTTAAAAATAACCAGTTTCTCTAGCCAACTGTCTTAAAAATAACCAGTTCCTCTAGCCAAGTGTCTTAAATTTCAACATCCTTGATCAATTCCATGTCTGATTCAGTAACCTGAAAAGCGTCCACTTTCACTGGTGTAGTATGCCATTGATCAGCTGGAGCCATCAATTTCCAGGTAGTTGTAATAGCAATTTTACAACAAAAACAGTCCATATTTGCAATAGGTGGTGATTTTGGCCCATGAGGAATTCCAGGAATCTTCGTTTTGTACATATCCACTGGCCAGGCTTTCTCTGGAGCTATATAAACCTGGAAATTCCTAGTTCTTTTAGGAACAGCGTCCAAAGCATTGATCTGCTTATCATCATAGATAGAAAGCAAATCTCTCAATCCAAGACCCTTCCATTTCCGTATTCCTAGTATTCCACACTGCCCCTATATATATGTTAAAATTTGAGTTTCGTCCCATATATATATGGGTTTTACAAGTGTCTTTCTGTTTTGTACAAAAAAAATCGCATGGTTTATATAGGGAAAAAAGAAAATTTCGTCCCTATATAGAGACGAACTATAATTTTTTACATGCTTTATATGGAGGAAAACGTTTTTTCCAAGATTTTTTGCGATATAATAACAAAAATCAATGGAGTTTCTGTCTTCGTTAGTATTCCACACTGTCCTATGGACAACTGTATTCCAACCTATTCTACTGTTTTATTGAACGAGGCTTTGCTTGTAATAGTGTGGAATAACTTGGATAGTAATAGCGTGGAATACGAACGAGGATAGAAACTCCATTGATTTTTAATAGTATAGTGCAAATACTCTTGGAAAAAAATTTTCCTTCATATAAACCATGTTAAAATTTTAGTTTCGTCCCTATATAGGACCGAAATTTTATTTTCCATAAAGATTCATGGATTTTCAAAGTGTTTTTTTTTTTTTTTTTTTTTTTTTTTGAAAAAAAAAAAAAAATCACATAGTTTCTTTATATAGGGACGAGACTACAATTTTTACATGGTTTATATTGAGGAAAGTTGGTTAAAAATGTGATGTTTGGCGCCTTTTTTTATTTTTTTTTCTGGGGATTTTGTATTCCCACACTGTTTCAAATATAGGGAGAAAGCTGCATCAAAAAACAAACAAAAAAAAAAAAAAAAAAAAACAACTTTATATGGAAAACATAGCATGGTGCTAAAAAAAAAAACATTTCTAGAGATATACGGAAACACTGCAACAAATTTTTATCGGGGTGCTCCATTTTGTTCTATTCTGTCTTATTCTAATAGTAGGGTACTGGGTTTTACTCATATCTCCTAGGATACCTGATTTTAGTAGCTAGGGCTAGGAACCAGCATAGAAAATGCCGATGACCTTCTTAGTTCACGTCGATCGATGTTTTACTTCTAGCTGTTTTTTAATGCATAAATCTATCTTTATCTGCTTAATAAGTAAACTCTTCCTCGATCCCCAAAAATTATTATTAAAAATAGCATGGTTTGCATAACTTTAGATAAGAGTGCTATCATGATATATAGTTTCCTCATATTTTCACAACATTATGGACCACGTCAGGCGAAAAAGTGTCTTCAAACATGCGCAAATACAAAGACTCCGATTCATCCCGCGCATGCGCAGAGTCTCATCCGGGCATTTACTTTCCATTGATACATTTTATAATATCAAATAATTCTGTAAGCGGACAGCGAAGGCCCTGGTCCGCGCAGTCTGATCTAGGCCTTCCATGTCCGCACATGCTCCGAAGGCATATTTTTGCTTGGTGGGGCTCATACTGTATGGGTCCGCATTAGCAGCGCCTGCGAGAGGTGGTTCTATCGAGTACCCACAGTATATGTTTTTGCGGTGAGATCAGAAAGAAAATCATTATTTTGGTAAAAGGGATTATTTAGTGCCTCGTATTGCAGAGAGATTAGCAGTTAACGTAGGTATATTAACCATAAGACACTTACTCTTATACATGTCTATCCAGCCACTTCCGGTTGGCGATTTTCCATCAAGTGAATGTATCCCGATCTCATGACCACCTCCATATAACTGTTTTATTATACCATAGTCTGAATTGTCGTCTTCAATATAGAATGACCCATGAGCCGGGCAGCCATTTGGATTATATTCTTTCAAAAGGCTCAGGTAGAGATCTACATTTGACTTATCTATGTTGTTCTCGAAACTGACAATTATCATCTGTGGCGTGTCTGCAGCCTGAAAGTAATCATTAATGGGACTAAATACACTTGGACGCACATCCGACTGGTGACCAGGAAGTCGGTTCGATCCCCGCCAGGTTTGACAACATTCTGTCGTGGTAATTGATCATGAAATATTTTCTACGATAGGCTCTCCCTTCTGCTGATTCAAGAAGAGCAGTTGTCACTTTCAATATATTTGAATAGGCATGTTTTCGTAACGCGACCAAATTGACCCGTCGCTTTGACTTTTGCTTATAATACATGTATTTACAAGTATACGTTTAATGTGTAAACAAGTATTACCTATAAAGGTGAAGTACTTGCTACTTTACGTTGAAAGCAGGATTTTCTTTTTGCCATGCCTGAATTGTACCGTATGGACTTATCCTATGAATATTAAATAATCCAGCGAACGACTAAACCTTCAAAAAATTTGTGCAACCAGCAAAGACTCAGACTAGCCTGTGCATCCGTGCAGTCTGATCAGTCTTCGCAGATCGCATGTGCTTCTCCAGCCTCCAGTCTATCCCATTACGAAAACACGCCTATTCAAATATATTGAGAATTTTACCACCAAAAAATGAAAACTTTCAGACGAAAAATTCTGGTAGTTTTCATATTTCTGCTCAAAACATAGATTGTGGTACTCGTTAGAACCGCCTCAGAGAGGCAGTTCTAACGTTTACCCACAATCTATGTTTTTGAGCAGAAATTAGAAAATTAATGTATGCCCCTGTAAACCCCAGTTTTACTGCATAAAAGAGGGGTTCAAGGGGGTCAAAACTGTATAGGCGTGTTTTCGTGATGCAAAGAGGGATAAACGAGAACCTTTGCCATACCGGTCTTATTGTATGTTTTGTCGTGCGCAAGATCAAATGTAAAGGTCAATGCGAAAGGTCAGTTTGGTCGATCTTAAACGTTTTTTAGCCAACAGTAAATAGAACTTAAATAACGGTGCACGAATGATTCATAAAATGTTTCGTTTACCTTTAACTTCCCGGGGATGTTTGGATCGTTAAAACATCTACATTTAGGGAGTACACAGGTATCAGGGTTGCAGACGTCTTGTAAACTCAGCTTCACCAGAACCAGTAGAAATAGCAGTTGCTTCATTTTGAAGACGGGTTTTGAAAAAATATATCTCCTTTTTCAGTTATGTGACTGTCAAAATGAAAGAAAACTTTCTTAAACCTTTACTACTTGTACTCTCAAGGCAAATTTAAAAGAAAGAAAGAAAAACTGAATTTTACAGTTTTTGATTCAAATTATGCTGACTAAGCGCTTTTACTAAATGTATTTATTATTATCTTTATCTGAAATAAAGTAGAAAACATGATACACACACACACACGCACACACACACACACACACACACACACACACACACACACACACACACACACACACACACACACACACACACACACAAGAAGTAAATAAATAAACATTAATAACAGCAAAACAAAAAGTCACGTATAAGTGAATAAATAATAACATCACGAAAACATGCCTATATAATTTAGACCCCCTTTAACCCCACTTTTATACAGTAAAACTGGGGTTTACAGGGGTATACATTATTTTTCTTATTTGTGCTCAAAAACATAGATTGTGGGTACTCGTTAGAACCGCCTCGTCGAGGCGGTTCTAACGAGTACCCACAATCTATGTTTTGAGCAGAAATACGAAAAATATCAGAGTTTTTTATCAGAAAATTTTCATTTTTTGGTGGTAAAATTTTCAGTATATTTGAATAGGCATGTTTTTCGTAATGAAACAAAAAAAAAAAAAAAAAAAAAAAAAAAAAAAACAAGTACATACAGTTATGTTAAAGCTCCTTCATATATATACATATATTGATATTAAACTTATTGACAGGAAAGCAAACATTCGAAGGAAAACGACAAGTATAAAGTTACATCCTGATAAACTGTTTTATTCAAATGTGTTTAGATTTCAAGCGAAATTTACCTTTCAAGTAAACTTTACCAAACTGGACGTACGGACAGTATTTATAGCTAACACAATCCTTCCTCTTCACTGTTTGTTGAACTTTGGTAAGCTGAATTTATCTTTTGCGTATTGTCGTGTGACTTGACAATAAGATTATCATGCTGTCTATATCAGTCCAGAAAGTTTGATAGGTTTCCAAACAACTGGCGATCAAAAACTTCCTAGTCTAGTGACGACGATGAGAATAAAACTAAATGTTTGTTTTGATAATTTGAGCCACAACGTCAGAAAACGTACCTTCTGACATGTGCTGACTGAAAAACACAAGAACAAAAAAAGACAAGGCAAGACATAAAACAAATCGCCTCGTAGAATAAACCACACAGCAACAAAGAGTAGGACCAACACGGGGATCACCGCCTTAGAACGGTCAATAGAATAAACCACCGGGTGGGGGTGGTGGTGGGGGCGACGTTGGGGGGTGGGGGTGGGGGGGGGGGGGGGGTAGGAGAGGTAGTTAAAGTACTGTAACGGCCAGCCAACTTCACCCTGGGTGCACTGCCGATGTAACTCTTAAAACAGAAAACCATAAACAAGAGGGCCCAGAGGGCCCTAATTCGCTCTCCTGAGTGTCATTGTTATATTCTAAAAGACAACGATTTCTCTTCATAGGACTATGTTTGTTTAAAATTTGTTGAAAATGAATGTTTTCGGATGACAGGCTGGGGGCTGCTGAACAGAAGCAGGATCGCATGGAGCCTTATTGTTGAATAGACATGTGAACTAGATGAAGCTATGTAACCAAATATCAAAGGCCAGAGCCTTCTGGTTTCAGACAAAAAGAATTTTAAATGTTTTCCCTATAATAAGTATATATAAAAAAGACGGCGGCCATCTTGGATTTCCAATAGGGACTATTTTAGCTATTTTTGATCTACAAGATGCTTCCTACCAAGTTTAAAGTCAATAAGCCTTTCGATTCAGGAGAAGAAGGGAATAATAGATTTTCAAATGGCTGCCATGGCAGGCATCTTGGATTTCCAGTCAGAAAGATTTTAGCTATTTTTGACCTATAAGTTAACCCGATGCTTCCTACCAAGTTTAAGGTCAATTGGCTTTTTCAGTTTAGGAGAAGAAGCGAAAAATAGATTTTCAAGATGGTCACCAAGGCAGCCATTTTGGATTTTGGAATGGGACGATTTTGGCTATTTTAGATCTACAAGTCATCCTAATGCTTCCTGCCAAGTTTCGAGTCAAATGGCCTTTCAGTTCAGAAGAAGAAGCGAAAAATTGATTTTCAAGATGGCCGCCATGGCAGCTATCTTGAATTTCCGATCAGCATGATTTTAGCTATTTTTGATCTACAAGTCGCCCAGATGCTTCCTACCTAGTTTAAAGTCAGTAAGCCTTTCGGTTCAGGAGAAGAAGCGAAAAATTGGTATTCAAGATGGCCGCCATGGCGGCCATCTTATGGCGGCCATCTTGGATTTCCAATCGGAACAATTTTAGTTATTTTTGATCTACAGGTCACCCCGATGCTTCCTAGCAAGTTTGGAGTCAATTGGCCTTTCAGTTCAGGAGAAGAAGCAAAAAAATAGATTTTCAAGATGGCTGTCATGGCGGCCATCTTGGATTTCCGATTGGAACGATTTTAGCTATTTTTGATCTATAAGTCACTCTGATGCTTCCTACCATGTTTGGAGTCAATTGACTTTTTGGTTTAGGAGAAGAAGCAAAAAATAGAATTTCAAGATGGCTGCCATGGCGGCCAGCTTGGATTTCCGATCGGCACGATTTTAGCTATTTTTGATCTACAAGTCACCCCGATGCTTCCTAGCAACTTTGGAGTTAATTAACCTTTCGGTTCAGGAGAAGAAGCGAAAAATAGATTTTCAAGATGGTGGCCATGGCAGCCATCTTGGATTTCCGATCGGCAAGATTTTAGCTATTTTTAATCTACAAGTCACGATGCTTTCTAGTAAGTTTGGAGTCAATTGGCCTTTCAGTTCAGGAGAAAAAGCGAAAAACAGATTTTCAAGATGGTGGCCATGGAAGCCATCTTGGATTTCCGATCAGCACGAATTTAGCTATTTTTTTATCTACAAGTCACCCCGATGCTTCCTAGCAAGTTTGGAGTCAGTTGGCCTTTCAGTTCTGGAGTAGAAGAGAAAAAAATAGATTTTCAAGATGGCGGCCATGGCGGCCATCTTGGATTTCCGATCGGCACGATTTTAGCTATTTTTGATCTACAAGTCACCCTGATGCTTCCTAGCAACTTAGAAGTCAATTGGCCTTTCGGTTCAGGAGAAGAAACGAAAAATAGATTTTCAAGATGGCGGCCATGGCAGCCATCTTGGATTTCCGATCGGCACGATTTTAGCTACTTTTGATCTACAAGTCACCCCGATGCTTTCTAGCAATTTTGGAGTCAACTGGCCTTTCCGTTCAGGAGAAAAAGCGAAAAATAGATTTTCAAGATGGCGGCCATGGCTTGAACTTTAACTCATCCGTATAAAAAACACTTTTCACACTTTGGATAATTTAACAAACTGCTATGTGCGTATGCAAACCAAGTCAAGCCACATAGAGAATACAGTTGACTCTCGTTATCTCGAACTCGCTTATCTCGAATAACCGCTTATCTCGAAGTGAAAGTCTGGTCCCTGCCAAAACATGAAAATCTAACAACAGGTAAAAAAATATTGTGGAAAAGAGGAGAAATTGCTCCTAAGGAGCAATTTCTCCTCTTTTCCACAATATTTTCAATATATCTCTAAATTCAGGAGTCAAATTACATATATATTTGTTAAATGTAGTTATACGAATTATTTTTTCCTCAATTCTGCAAATCTGATATGTCGAAGTACGGATATCTCGAAGTATTTCAGAGAGTCCCTTGGAATTCGAGATAACGAGAGTCGACTGTACATATGCTCCTATGTAATAGATTTGGGTTCATACTGATGAGAAATGATAGAGCGCAAAGGCAACACAGATTATTGTAGCGATTTGTTTAAGTATCGTTTTATGGGTTTTGATCGATACCGATTTCATTCAAATTTTTTTAGAATAAATGGTAAGAGCTTTCACTGCCTGTTCAGTATATACAGGAACAACGCTACACATCTATGACAGACCAGCTTTTTCTAACGAAATATACACTAGAAATACAATGACGTCTTAATACAAATACTCCTTATCATCCTCGCATTACGAAAACACGCCTATTCAAATATATTGAAATTTTTACAACCAAAAAAGGAAAATTTTCACATAAAAAAATCTGATATTTTTTATATTTCTGCTCAAAACATAGATTGCGGGTACACGTTAGAACCGCCTCGTCGGGGCGGTTCTAACGAGTACCCACAATCTATGTTTTTGAGCAGAAATAAGAAAAATAATGTATACCTCTGTGAACCCCAGTTTCACTGCATAAAAGTGGGGTTTAAGGGGGTCAAAACTGCATAGGCGTATTTTCGTAATGGTTTTCATGAGCACTGTCTCTGATAATATTGGCACAGTCCGTGGTGTAGCATTTAAACAAGGGCGTTTAGGAGTTTAGTTTTTAGCTGTTACGTAAAATCTGGGTCCAACAGAACCTGCTCTACATCCACATTAGGGCAGTTCAATAACGGCACTCGGAGATAATTTGGAAAGCATCTTACTAGCATATGAATTCCCCTTTCCAAACAGCAGTCGTTTTCTTCAAAAGGCGGCAGCTCTGGGTGATATGTGATATACATTTTATCCCGCATTGCGATGTAATTTGCGCGAGTCACATATGGAAGCAGAAGCACGGGGAGAAGGTAATATCTCACCCTCTAGATTCTTAGAACGAAACATTTGCCATCGCATTATTGCAGGTCCTGTTGGGCAATACACATGGCAGTTAAATTCCTCAGAACATTTGGTTCTTCTTGAAACTCCTTGAACATCGCCTCTTTCGGGATTTGAGCTATTACAAAGTTTCGCAAGCAATCCAGTGCGGGTCATCTTCACCGTGTTTCATATACATGTAGGCAGTAGCCCAGATCTTCTTTGAAACGCCTACAATATACCACTCAAATCAGGTATCGAAAATTATGGTCATTTTTGATGGTCCAATCACTTGTACACGGTCCACATCATCTGTTTCTCTGTATTTACTGCCTTTACCAGTAAAGACCTTAAGATGTATCTGAGACTAATTCGATCCATCAGGAAAACATACCTATATTATTTTGACCCCCTTAAACCCCATGTTTATATAGTAAAAGTGGGGTTTACAGGGGTATACATTATTTTTCTTATTTCTGCTCAAAACATAGATTGTGGGTACTCGTTAGAACTGCCTCGGCGAAGCGGTTCTGACTAGTTCCCACAATCTATGTTTTTGAGCAGAAATATGAAATTATCAGAATTTTTGTCTGCAAATTTGGTGGTGAAATTTTCAATATATTTGAATTGGCGTGTTTTCGTAATGGTAACGGACAATGAAACGCAGACTTCTGTACAATAACTGTGAGTTACAGAGGCCAAGACTTGGTTTGGACTCTTCATGCATATGAGCAGTTTTCAAGTCTTTCCTCTGCATTTTTGTATAAATCACACGAATTATTGTTTTCAAAGCATTTTAACAGGCCTTGCGCAAGCATGAAAATAACTTTGCTCTTTGTATATTCCCAGTACAGTCGACTCTCGTTATCTCGAATTCCAAGGGACTCTCTGAAATACTTCGAGATATCCGTACTTCGACATATCAGATTTGCAGAATTGAGGAAAAAATAATTCGTATAACTACATTTAACAAATATATATGTAATTGGACTCATGAAGTTAGAGATATATTGAAAATATTGTGGAAAAGAGGAGAAATTGCTCCTTAGGAGCAATTTCTCCTCTTTTCCACAATATTTTTTTACCTGTTGTTAGATTTTCATGTTTAGGCAGGGACCAGACTTTCACTTCGAGATAAGCGGTTATTCGAGATAAGCGAGTTCGAGATAACGAGAGTCAACTGTTCTCAAACCAGGCTACCGGCAATCAATCAGCAGCCGGCAACTCAATCAGCAGCCGGCAACTCAATCGGCAGCCGCCAACGCAATCGGCAACTGAATCGACACCCGGCAACTGAATCAGCAACTGAATCGGCAACTGAATGGGCAACCGGCAACTGAATCGACAAATGAATCGGCAACAGGGAATTGAACTGGCAACTGAATCGGCAACCGGCAATTGAACCGGCAACAGACTAATTTTACGCTCGTGTTTTTAACTTGGGTTTTAATGAAACGGGTTTGGGAAAGAGTTGCCAGCTCTGCTTGTCATCTGTTCATTTTATGGCTGCTTAATTGTATTTGTCTGTCTTTATGCCCCCAACTTCAAAGAAGTCAAAGGGGCGTATTGCTTCTGGTTCGTTCGTCCGTCCATTACGCTTTTTTTGACGATTAGCATAACTTCTGAACCCTGTATGCTAGGACTTTGAAATTTCATATATGGATTTCTCATGACAAAATAGCTGATATATATTTTTTTCTTATCAGGATTTTGCCTCTTTCCTGAGTTTTGGCTCTTTGAAAAAAATGAATGAAATACTGTCAGCAAAATATCTCAAAAACTATTAAAGCTAGAGCCTTGAAATTTAAGGAATAGATTGGTAGCAATGAGTAGATGACCTGATTAACTGTTGTATAAATTCTAAAAAAATATTCTCAAGTTTTGGCCCTTTGTCATTTTGGACATTTTTAATTGCAGACTTTTTGATGCATAGCATAAGTTTTGAACTGTGCAAGCTAGGGTTTTGAAATTTCACATATGGATTTCTCATGAGAAAATAGCTGACACGTCCTTTTCTTTTTACTTATCAGGGTTGTGTCCCTTTCCTGAGTTATGGCCCTTTGAAAAAATATGGATGAAATATTGTCAGCAAAATATCACAAAAACTATTTAAGTTAGCGCCTTGAAATTTAAGAAATAGATTGGTAGCGATAAGTAGATGACCTGATTAATTTTTGAATAAATTCTGAAAAGTACTTCTTGAGTCATTTTGGGCATTTTACATTGCAGACTTTTTGATGCATAGCATAAGTTTTGAACTGTGCATGCTAGGGTTTTGAAATTTCACATATGGATTCCTCATTAGAAAATAGCTGACACGTCCTTTGTTTTTCTACTTATCAGGGTTATGCCTGAGTTATGGTCCTTTGAAAAAAAGTATGGATGAAATCTTGTCAGCAAAATATCTAAAAAAAAAAACATTAAAGCTAGAGCCTTCAAATTTAAGGAATAAATTTGTTGCGATAAGTAGATGACCTGATTAACTTTTGAATAAATTCTGAAAAGTACTTCTTGAGTTATGACCCTTTGTCATTTTGGGCATTTTTACTTTGCACACCACTTTGATGCATAGCATAAATTTTGAACTGTGCATGCTAGGGTTTTAAAATTTCATATATGGATTCCTCATGAGAAAATAACGACGAGTACTTTTATTCTTGTCATGGTTATGTGTCTTTCCTAAGTTATGGCCCTTAGAAAATATATGGATGAAATCTTGTCAGCACAATATCTCAAAAACTATTAAAGCTAGAGCCTTGAAACCTAGAGAATAGATTGTTAGTGGGAAGTAGATGACCTGATTAACATTTGAAATAAATACTGCCAGATACTTCTTGATTTATGGCCCGGTGTCTTTTTTTTCTGTCGGAGTCGTCATGGTGGAGTAATGCCCTTTTCACACTTTAGCCAATGAAAATCTTGTAAGCAAAATATCTAAGGACCCACTTGAGTTAGGCTCATGAAATTTTGCAAGCAGTTTGGAACCAAGGTGTAGATGACAAGATCAAATTTTGATTGGAGTTATGTTCCTTTTCAACTTTGGCATTTTGTAGCGACAAACATATTGTTGGGGGCATAGTCTTTTACAAACACATTTCTAGCTCCCTTTGGCGTTGGGGGTTTGATGTGGAGTTGATTGTATCAGTTCCCGAGTTCACTTATGTACTTGACAATTAACCATTCAGAAGATCCTAAACAGTTTGCGAAAAGCAGTTGCAAGTGTTCTGCTTTACTGAACTCAGCCCAGAGGATCGAAAATAACATTACAAAACCAAGCCTATTCAAATATACTGAATATTTTACTACCAAAAAATGAAAACGTTCAGATGAAAATTCCGATATTTTTCATATTTCTGCTCAAAACATAGATTGTGTGTACTCGTTAGAACCGCCTCGGTCTAACGAGTACCTATAATCTATGTTTTGAGCAGAAATAAGAAGAAATAATGTATACCCCTGTTAACCCCAGTTTTACTGTACAAAAGTGGGGTTTAAGGGGGTCAAAATTATATAGGCATGTTTTCGTGATGGTTTACGAAAAATATTGATAAGCGTTTTGCTTTAGTGGAGCGTAGATGCAGCCCAGGTTAAACATTCTTTTTCGGCCCTCATATGAATTCCATAACCTAGCAATGGATCTATACAGAACATGTACAAATTTATCTATTGAAAACTGTAATGACTGACCTGAATTCTGAAGGTCAGGGAGTCTACTAGACCTTTTCATATTGCTTAAAATGATTAAAAACGTCAGAATAATGTAGATATGTACATCAAGAAAACCTGCCTATATAATTTTGACCCCGTTAAACCCCACTTTTAAATAGTTTAACTGGGGTTAACAGGGGTATACATTATTTTTCTTATATCTTCTGAAAACATAGATTGTGGGTACTTGTTAGAACCGCCTCGCCGAGGCGGTTCTAACGAGTACACACAATCTATGTTTTTTAAGCAGAAATATGAAAAATATCAGAGTTTTTTATCTGGAAAATTCCGGTTTTTGGAGATGCAATGTTCTATATATTTGAATAGGCGTGTTTTCGTAATGAGATATATATTGTCATGGACACTACAAGCCTCTGTGGACACATTCAGACATCTTGGATGAAGTAAACGTTTCATACATTCATGAATAAAGGGTTCATGAATAAATCAGCCGCAAAGTCAATCTGATCAGAATGCTCACGGGCCCAGTTTGGATAGCCCAGGATCCAGTTGCTTCATCTGGGCAACGAAGACTTAGATTCAATGTTCAAGGGAGAAAACGGAAATATTATATTGGAACCCTCAATTGTCAGGGACGGATCTTCGACCTACGCTGACTGGAAGCGCCTAGCCTTACAGGACTATATAGACTCCACTGAGGCACTTCGTAAGTTAACGCTTTGCACTCTAGGTATTTTTTCAGCAGACAACATATTGAAAGTTATTTCTTATTTTTCCCAGAAAACAGTTTTAACATTTCATGCAAATTATCTCTTTTCGAGACAGCTTGCATGAAATGTGAAATCCTGTTTTCTGGGACAACAAAGAAAAAATATCATCAATTAGTTGTCTGCTGAATTAACCAAAAGAGTAGTAAAGGTTAAACAAATTGGTTTAATAGTCAGCTTATGAGGCGATCTTTAGACAAGGTCCGTCAAATAGGACCTTTATTCACAGTCTCGACTAGCACTCTTGACAGACGAAACATTTCACTTAGAAACATGAAATAATACAACAAATATCTCAAGAACAACATAACGATACAAGTAGCTGGGAAATTATAATAGTGTTATGGCGAGACACGAGTTTTTACAGACTTTGTTCAGACACCAAGGATCAAATTAAATCGATGTACTTTCAAAAACATGCAGCTGGGAGAAAGTTGAAAACTTACAGGACAGAGGCAGAATTGGAATACATTCTGCCTGCGTTTGAAGAGGCTAGCCATACAAAGATTCTTAAAGGTTTTTTTTTAAAACCCTATAGACCAAGAAGGAAATAAATACAGTCGAACGTCAATGGCTCTAATATCTTTGGGATCTTGGCAGGTTATTCAAGACATGGGCAATTAGGTCCACTGAAGGTTAATCATAGCGTCAGGTATGGGGCAAAATAATTCAAGGGTGTCTATTCGGTATTCCATAAAATAATGGTATGTTGAGTGTTCTCATTAGAATCGATGAGGCGATTCTAATGAGTAGACACAACATACATTTGTTATGATAAAGTAAGAAAAAATCCCTAAATTATCCATATCTCTTTGTTTTCTTGAGCAATCGGAAGAAATTCCAAGGAGCTCGAAAACAGCCACGGTAAACGAGCCATCGATGTTCGAGTCACTGAAGTTTTATTGCAAATAAATAAATAGATAAATAAATAGCAAACTAGTTTCATAGCTAAGCATTTGAATGTCCGCATGGCACTTCAGGCAGGACTTTGTTCACTAAAGCGACCAGCTTTCTCTTGACACACAACACACCATTAAACGTAAAGAAATTAGTTATAGACAAATGGGCTGTATCATGCGTCTTCGAACATATGCGGACAGGGAAGGCCTAAATCATCCGGCTTATTCGCGCAGTCTAATCAGGACCTTCACTCTCCGCTAACAGTATGATTGAATACTACAGAATGTCAAAGGCCCTACTGATACTTTGTGCGTGCACAAGATTATCTGAATCTATGTATTTTGCGCATGTTCAAAGGCACTTTTTCGCTTGACGCGTCCCAAATACAAAATGTAACTCTGGTTTATTTAACAATACATGACCATCGTAATTATTATACAGTTACGGAGAGATGCAAGCTTCTAAACCCAGGTGGGGAGAAAATAAAGAAAAATGCATGGTACAGAGACATGAATTGACTTAAATTCTGACTGCATGAGCCGCATTTGAGAATTGTTTCTGCCAAGGGAGTATTTCAATTTTCACAGCTTTATATATTTTCTTCTGCAATGCATGGATCGTTCGATTAATCCTGGGTGTCCGAATGATTCTGAAGAAACCTGTATCCCTCCATAACTATATTACAATTCCAAGTTTCGTGAATCGTTAAGCAAATCCGTAAACAATCGTTGCATTTGTTTTTTCTAGGTTAAATACAGTGTTATATGTCGGGAGCGCCAGTCGCTGCGGTTAACAACTGCCATATCTAACGTGTATGACATGAAAACGCCCTTAAAGTTGAACGGTAAAAACAGTTTTGACCTCTCGTAGTGGCTCAGTGGATGAGTCAGTAGTATGGCGAAGCGCGTCGCTCGTAGTCAAAATGGGTTCAAAAATGTAAGAGAAGATATTCCGGAAACGCCACAATCCCGAAGCACATCTCTCTCCAGACACCAAAAGAAAGAGAGAACAAATAATGACAAAAAAAATCCACATAAGGAACGCCAGACATACAAGCAAAGAAAAAAACTGCAGCAGAGAAACCGTCAGTAGGAAATCTATTAGCGAACAAATGGCAGATAAACAGGTTTTCACTCGCGCGAAACCTCGTCATATTTTATTTTTTTCTGCCAAGTGAGCAGTTAAGCATACTGCAGTTTTAATTTTTATTTTCCTTGAGCTCATTGAGTCCAGTCTGGTATTTTGGAAAATCGAGTTCCACTTCAGCTTTTATATAGAAAAATGGGGTTTAAAGGGGTATACATTATTTTTCTTATTTCTGCTCAAAAACATAGATTGTGGGTACTTGTTAGAACCGCCTCAGCGAGGCGATTCTAACGAGTACCCAAAATCTATGTTTTGAGCAGAATTATGAAAAATATCAGAATTTTTACCTGAAAATTTTCAGTTTTTGGTGATGAAATTTCCAATATATTTGAATAGGTGTGTATTCGCAATGCTACATGTACTATGGTGTCATATGAATGGCAATAATGAAACTGACACGCCGATTTTCGTTCTTGCGTGTGTTATTTGCTTCCAAGGGATTTTTATTTTCAGATTTTTTTCAGTTTTCACCCCTTTATATACTTTCTTTTTATAAATACATGAAAAGTAATTTGTGTGATCTTGGATGCCTGAATGTTTGTATAAAATTTGTATTTCTCTATAACCACATGTATATTATAATTTCAAGCATCGTATATCGCCTAATTGATACGGAGCCTTCCGTTGTATGTGTCTACATGTCATGAAACAGAAGTTCTATACATGAATATGAATATAGGATATACTGATTTACCTGTTTTATTTAGAGATTTTGTTTGTGTTGAGGTTTTACGGCCCAGTCAACCCAATGGGGTCATGTCGAGCGCGGTCAGTTTACCTAACCACACGTTTACTGGGCAGGCTTAGTCTTCTAAGCGGTTAACCAGTATTGTGCACATTCTTTCGCCAGAAACTGACAACTGCCCTTCTTGAATCAGCGGAAGGGAGAGAATGACCGTAGAAAATATTTCATGATCAATCTGCGCGAAAGAATGTTGCCGACCTCGGCAAGGGTTGAACCCGCGACCTCCTGGTCTTCAGTCGGACGGCGCATCCAACTGAGCCACCGAGGCCGGCTTTATTTAGAGATAAATCTGTTGTTTCTGTCAAACCTGCTTTAGACTAGAATACTGAATCAATCATACGTTATTTGCTATAGGCATAACAAAACTTATTCCTAACACAAAATGTAAATTCAGTTAGCTGGTTTTGGGATTGATATTGATGTTAACACCCCCTCAAAGTCTGATAAAAGTAAGCTACTGGATACTTTTATCTAGCAGCTTGTTACGTAACTAACGGCCATTTAAAAATTATTTAACGATTATAAAATTTGGTCTGTTATCTCTTAAACCCTTACCTTGCCATATTGATTCAAACATGTCACATAGAAATTGCGGAAGCCTTAAAGCTTTACAGGACATCTGCAAAAGCTGGTGTAATCAATCGTAGGGTGAGTCAGTTAAACGTTTTGAACGCGAGAAAATGAATCACATCACGAAAACATGCCTATATAAAGTTGACCCCCTTAAACCCTACTTTTATATAGTAAAACTGGGGTTTACAGGGGTATACATTATTTTTCTTATTTCTGCTCAAAAACATAGATTGTGGGTACTCGTTAGAACCGCCTCACCGAGGCAGTTCTAACGAGTACCCACAATCTATGTTTTGTGCAGAAATGTGAAAAATATCAGAATTTTTATCTGAAAATTTTCATTTTTTTGGTGGTAAAATTTTCAGTATATATGAATAGGCGTGTTTTCGTAATGCATCTTCAATATTATCAAATTGGGTATGAGCAAAGCAAAAGGGTCTTTAATAGTCAAACTTAGATTAATCTGCCATGCTTTAAATATAGAAACACTCCATTACTGCAGACCAAAAGTCCAAAGAAATAAAAGATTTTGTCCTTTTTGTCCAAGCAGTGTGGAGTCAGAAATTCACTTTATATTAAAGTGCACAAAATATGAGCATATACGTAGACAAAACAACTACGTAACAGAAAGTGAACAAACTTTCAGAACAGACATAGATTTAGTTAATCATATTCTCAATCTAAAACCTAGATAACATTGTAAAAATCTAATACACCTTTTAGAAAACGCTTTTGATATCAGGAAAAGCCTTACTTCCATATAAGTATAGTTGACTTAGAGCTTATAAACGGGTCCATTTTAGTACATATTACACACTTTAACATTACGAAAACACGCCTATTCAAATATATTGAATATTTTACATTCAAAAAAGGAAAATTTTCAAATAAAAAAATCTGATATTTTTCATATTTCTGCTCAAAACATAGATTGTGGGTACTCGTTAGAACCGCCTCAGAGAGGCGGTTCAAACGAGTACCCACAATCTATGTTTTTAGCAGAAATAAGAAAAATAATGTATACCCCTGAAAACCCCAGTTTTACTATATAAAAGTGGGGTTTGAGGGGGTCAAAATTATATAGGTGTGTTTTCGTGATGATTATTTACTGTTCATGTATTTGGTCTGTATTTTATAAAGGAGTTTCATAATGAAAACTCTTATGGTATGTTAGTATAATTTACATGTAATTATCCGTGATATCTCATATCAGTGATTTCTTGTATTCAATCAAGTATTTTGATCTACTGCATTCTACCTAAGACGGCATAACAATAATCAATACTATATATAAATAAAGAAATAAATAAATGAATAGACAACTGACGTGGACTTGGATCCGACCCCATGATATATGAGGTCGGATCAGGACCGAAACCACTTGCGTTCATTGCCTTAATATATATATATATATATATATATATATATATATATATATATATATATATATATATATATATATATATATATATATATATATATACGAGCTCAGTGCATATATTTATCTATTTTAAGATCATATTAGGCCATGTGGGATGAATGTTGACAAATGCCGTAGGCCCTGATCTAACTGCACAGCATTTGCTGTTCGGTCGGGATATACAACATTTGGATTCGAATTATCAGTTTATAGTTCTCTGATACATAATAAAATTACATGCCCGTTTCATCAAATTGACGTTATAATCATACATCTTGTAAGATTACATGAATACAGTCATGCTTACGCAAAATAGTGCATTAGTTCAGTATATGTAAGAATATTGTAGTGTTTGTATAGGTTCCTTGTGAGATGCGCTAAAATGTATTTGGCAATCTTAATAAAATTTGAATTGAAAACTGAATTAAATTGAATTTCAATATTCATTTAATTTTTTATAATCCTAACCTTTCAGCATATTTTTTTTGACATATGTGTAGGAAATATGTTTTTGTTCCAGCTTACAAGGCCGCAAATATTGTTGTCATTGATTGTCGTTTGCACTATTTCAGTACTTCAAAAAGGATATTAGCAGTTCAAACACATACGTATATGCAGACTGAATGATGAAAAACAGTTATTGACAAATATCGTATTCAGTCTGCCAAATCTGTGCTAAGTAATAAAGAGATACACCAAACACAAAATATTATATAAAGCACATTTCATCGCAAACTCTTATTCATGAACTTGAACGGAATTTTCAAAATTATTACCTACTTGTCTTACTATTAAAAGCATGTAGTTAAGTACAGTAAAACAGTATATGAAAGATATGGTAAACCCCTAGTTGGCCAATTAAATTTGGTGAAGTTTTGACTAAAATCAAATCTAGTTTGTCTGCCTACGATGTTTCTCCACTTTATACAACACTGTCACATATACTGATGAAAGATAAGCTGCTTGATTCAATTGAATACGCGTTCATAAGAGAGAGAGAGAGAGAGAGAGAGAGAGAGAGAGAGAGAGAGAGAGTGATGATGATGATGATGATGATGATGACGCTTTACATAGCTTATGACGAGAAAAATGCTGATTTTGCTTTTGAGGAGTATAAACATTGTACTAATGTATCATGCCAGCATATTTTCTTCCTTGATAAAATCTGAATACTGATGATGAATTCTTTGAACAAATGGCAGATAAAATTTATTCTACTTCAATCAAATAAAGCTGATACCGCCGATACCGAAGCCCTTATCTGCATTATTTTTTCAATATGTAATAAGATAGGTTATGACAAACGAGACTTTATCTTGTAAAATATTTTCCCTCTTTGAATGGTGACATGACTACCATCCACTTTATTGAAAAAAATAATAACCATTTCTTTACTTTCTTTCAAGTGGAAACGGCTGTGAAGTTATATAACATGTTTCTGTAACACTGACCACCAGCAGAAAACTTGTGCATATCAATTTGATCACCATATTACTTTTACTACACTAGACTAGTCAACACACAAAAAATCTTTAAAATGTTAATGGTTTATGTAAATTATTGAAACACCAAATTCAGCTATTTTTCTGCACATTTACAATTTTAAACAAAAGTCACATTTGAAAACAAAAACATTGTTTTATATTTTTTTATAATTAATATCTCATTAATGGCAGTTAGAATCGGATGTTGCTATTATAACGACTTACGCGATCTTTACTGCCCTACAAATGGTTATCTAAGGTAAAACTCGCATTCATAGCAATGACAGGGTATACCAGAGAACAAAGGACCCCAGTAACCTAACTTGCTTAGGCACCAAATGAGGTTACTGCAGTACATTTCAATAAGGCCACTTGCCTGTAATGGATGCACAACGTGCTAAATTTTATGGTGTAGATATTTTAGCTTATTCGGTTTGCTGGAACATCTAGTGATATCAGTGATTTAATGATAGGATAAAATTAAAATTTCAGTTGCTACACTTCGTAAACAGGAGTGCCAACACCATAACTTAACATTATCTAAGTTTCATTGCTGTCTTTTTCATTACGAAAACATGCCTATTTAAATATACTGAAAAGTTTCCCACCAAAAAATGAAAATTTTTAGATAAAAAATTCTGATATTTTTCATATTTCTGCTCAAAATATAGATTGTGGGTACTCGTTAGAACCGCCTCGCCGAGGCGGTTCTAACGAGTACCCACACTCTATGTTTTGAGCAGAAATAAGAAAAATAATGTATACCCCTGTAAACCCCAGTTTTACTATATAAAAGTGGGGTTTAAGGGGGTCAAAATTATATAGGCATGTTTTCGTGATGGAATTAATGAAAAAGTTTTAGTTTGAAAACGCCTTTGCACGAAGGTCTAATTGGACCTTATTTTGTGATACAGTGAACCCTCGTGACAATGACAACATTTATTCCCAAAGATGTTGCCATAAAAACAAATTTGTTGTTGTACCGAATCCTTAATTAGCAGACTGATATGTAAAAACAATCTTGTTTTATTCTTATATCCTCACAGAATAAATGATTTGGATATTTGTTAGGATTGTCTTAATGAGACGATTCTAACAAATATTCAAAACATATATTTCTTGAAGTATTAAATACAATTCGCGTGCATAATTAACTGTCACTAATTGAACGAAGGTTTCGTACCAGTCAAATTATCCTACTTGTCGTTGTCTCGAATGTCGGTATGAATTAAACTAAGTTTAACATCACGAAAACATGCCTATATAATTTTGACCCCCTTAAACCCCACTTTTATACAGTAAAACTGGGGTTTACAGGGGTACACACTATTTTTCTTATTTCTGCTAAAAACATAGATTATGGGTACTCGTTAGAACCGCCTCGGCGAGGCGGTTCTAATAAGTACCCACAATCTATGTTTTGAGCAGAATAATGAAAACTATAAGACGTTTTTATCTGAAAACTTTCAGTTTTTAATGGTGAGATTTTCAATATATTTGAATAGGCGTGTTTTCGTGATGAAAAATTCATAAGGCATGATGGCAATATTGATTTTTAGAACCCTTCAAAAGATTTTCAACTTTTTCCAAAAAGGATTAGTTACAACATGTATGCTCAACGGCAAAATGTATGCCTGGTTGTTAACCTATTATGGTTGATAACTTTGCTTTCCTTTTTGATAGCAAGCGCGATGGTGAATCGGGCCTCAGGGTGAATGGCGGATCCTTTCTCGGTCGCCTGACTATAGATCTCTGTCATCACGAAAACATGCCTAAATAATTTTGACCCCCTTAAACCCCACTTTTATATAGTAAAACTGGGGTTTACAGGGGTATACATTATTTTTCTTATTTCTGCTAAAAAACATAGATTGTGGGTACTCGTTAGGACCGCCTCGCCGAGGCAGTTCTAACGAGTACCCACAATCTATGTTTTGAGCAGACATATGTAAAATATCAGAAATTTTTATCTGAAACTTTTCAGTTTTTGGAGGTGAAATTTTCTCTATATTTAGATAGGCGTGTTTTCGTAAATGGTGGTCGGCACCGTGGTCCTACTTGTAGTTTCTGCTTTAAATTGCCATTGAGCTCTCTACTTTGTTTTGTTATAGTGTCTGTGAGTACAAATGTTTGTCTTTTTTTTTTACTGTAATGTTATTTTATAATTTACTACAGCTGGTATTAGTGCGGTGTGGCGGCGGTAGAACGTCTCACCGTACTTTACCAAAGTCAGATTATATTTCATTTCCTTTGGAATCATTAGGCCCATTGTGGAATCTTTGAAAATGGAATTCTGCTCTAGAGGGCGCAAGCAGTGTTGCAAACTTCATTACTGCTTATGAAGAGTCTCAATAACCGAGACTCCCATTTTCTTATCTGTGGTGTGTTCTTTGTTTCCAAAGGCAATCTTTTGACGTTTATTTTACTGTAATGTTTTACAGATGCGGTACGCGGACAGCACACTTATATGTAAATAGGAGCTGCATCAGATCAGATATGAGTGTTTGCGATCGAGTAAAACTTGTTAAAGATCCTTAACCCATTGTAGTCGGGGGACCCGTAAAGGGTAATTAACAAACAGTGCAGACCCAGATCAGACGCCGCAGAACGCGGCGTCTGATCAGGGTCTCCACTGTTTCCAAATAGTTAGCCATTTTTCTCTAGGAATATGTAAATCTCATAGCCGGACGTACCTAAAACTGAAATTGGACTTTTTCCAATCTATAGTGTGGGAGAGTCTATTTAGTCTACAATGGGTTAATAGCTTTTCAGCTGGCCCTTCGAAGTAAGATCCTCTGTTGTAGTTCATCTTTGTACGTGTATCGAGTATTGCAGTTGTGTTGTCATTGCTTATTCCTCATTTAGTGTGCTGCTTGCCTTGGAAATGTGGTCTTTCGTGAATATTTTAAATTATTTTTTTTTATGTTAACTCATTTAGGTCAAGTGGAATCCTCTACCATAACTCTTTGGACCGGTCTTATTCCAAAAGCAGGGTGTCTGGTTATTTTTTTTTAATTATTACTATGTTTTATCGAATTTTCTCCATTCAATGCTCAACATGATAGTCTGTTTTCCTTTATTCACAATGAGCTCAGTGGTGCAAAAGGGCATAAAACATAAACTGCACTAAATACTAGGTAATTAACGGCCTCCTGCATAGCCATGAACACCAGCTGTAGTGAAGATATATTGATTTCAAAGAGAAGGATCATTTAAAAGATAAAAACGTACCAAATGAACAAACACAAATCGCACACTCTGTTTTATTCAGTGAATTCAATAACAGTAATAGTCTCAGTCGCCTATATTGAACCTTTAGTTCATTACGAAAACAGGCCTATTCAAATATACAGAAAATTTCACCTCCAAAAAACTGAAAATTTTCAGATAAAAAAACTCTGATATTTTTCATATTTCTCAAAACATAGATTGTGGGTACTTGTTAGAACCGCCTCGGCGAGGCGGTTCTTACGAATACCCCAAAACTATGTTTTTGAACAAAAATAAGAAAAGTAATGTAAACCCCTGTAAACCCCAGTTTTACTATATAAAAGTGGGGTTTAAGGGGGTCAAAATTATATAAGCGTGATTTCGTGATGTAAATACCTACGAGAACTCAAACAAGTGATGCTCTAGTGTGCTTAAACAATATGTCGCATAAAAAAAAAAATGTTCATGGTTTGCTTGCAATAAAGCGAAACGTTCTCGGTTACTCGAAAACAATTGCAAACTTTTCATTCAGTAATGACAATTTTCATCCGACGGTAGTCATTATCTGCGAACTGTTCTTAAGCTATCTTTTGGCACAACCACAATGGCGGCATATGCGAATAAACATTTTGTATGCTCGTTAGCAACCAAAAATATGGAAATGTTTACTCGGTTGGTACTGGGATAATATAATACATTCCCTTATAGAATTAATAATAACTGACTTAATTTATTCAATTTAATACAGTTGACTCTCGTTATCTCGACCTCGCTTATCTCGAATAACCGCTTATCTCGAAGCGAAAATCTGGTCCCTGCCTATACATGAAAACCTAACAACAGATGGAAAATATTGTAGAAAAGAGAAATTGCTCCTAAGGAGCAATTTCTCCTCTTTTCCACAATATTTTCAATATATCTCTAACTTCAAAAGTCCAATTACCTATCAGTTTGTTAAATGTGGTTAATCAAATTATTTTTTTCTCAATTCTGCAAACCTGATATGTCGAACTACGGATATCTCGAAGTATTTCAGAGAGTCCCTTGGAGTTCGAGATAACGAGAGTCGACTGTATTAAGCTTCATCAACGAGAATAACGGCTTCCCTCTAATTTGAGATCACATAAGACGGGTTTACAATAACAGTTCAAAAGATGCAAACTATTTTGGGACAATCTCTCGAGATTGTTTAGCTTTATTGAACGCAACCCTGGTTACTGTCACTTTCATTTTTGCTCTATATACGAATTGCAACGTCAGAAAACGTACCTTTGGACACGTAAAGAATATTCAGATTAGTCTGAGCATTCTCGCGGCTTTGGTAAGACTCTTCATTGGGCGCCCTTAGGATAATAAAGGATACAAATTGTCTTTCTGTGGAAAACACAGACTAATCACACTTCGCGGATGCGCAGACTTATTTCAGTCTTCGTTGGGTTCACATGTCAGAAGGTACGTTTCCTCACGAAAAGCTTCAAACTACTTTTCTAAAACATGTGTTCTCAAAGTATTGTCTTTTAAATTATCCCAGTCAGCATTCTACGTAAATCTATATCGGGCCGTCATCGGCCCGTCAGGGTAGCTGACGGGCCGATGACGGCCCGATGTAGATTTACGTAGAATGCTAACTGGGATCTTCGTTCTTTCATTAACATTTCCAAGGTGTGAAATTGGAAAGGTTGGCAACAGGAGTAGGATCTTGTATCCATTGTAACGCCTGGTACGCTGTCACAATCCATACGTCCTGAAATAAAAATAAAATAGTAAAGACTATGTCCAGGAAAAGCCACAATTACAATCAACGTCAAAAAGACTGCCTTTGGAAACAAAGAACATACAACGGATTAGAAAATGGGTTCCTACCAATGACACCAATATAAAGAGTAAACAAACCATATCAGTATCATTCAATTAGAAGCGTAACCTCAAATTATCCTTATCATCATACCAAATCAAAAACTTCACAATCTTGGGTTAGGAATTGGATTCATATATGCGCGGTGCAAAAGTGTATGTCCATGCTTTCGCGATTTTTTATGAGGGGTAGCCAGAACATATAAGCCTCGTTATGGGAAAAGAACCGTTGTGACATCCGCGAACAGCAAAGGTGCAGGCAAGCCTGCGCAACAGTGCAGTCTTGCCAGAACCTATGCTATTCGCTCACGTAACCTGTAAGGCAAGGAGAACTTTTAGCCAATGAACTAGATGTAGCCACGCTAAGGGGCAAGGCATGCGCATTGAAAGAATCATTCGATAGAAAGTCCAAAGAGCTTTTTGCTTGCGATGGGCCTCCTACGATTACAGTGTCAGTTGCAACTAAAGGGTTTAGGGAGTAAAAGATATTGCCCCTATTTTATCATGCGAACATGTCACTTGACGTCATATGATGTACATGCAACATACTTTCATGTAGGTATTCAATTTCTTGTGAAAAATGATTTTTGTCAGCAAAATACAAGTGAAGAAGCTTTCAGATTTGGTTATATGCCTAAATACTGCATTTGTAAGCTTTAGTCAGCAAATAATTTTGAAAAGAAACAGGTCAAGAACTACTAGACCACACACCATGGCGTTTATACAACGTCGCATTAACGTCTATACAACATCTTGGCGTTTATACAACGTCGCGTTAACGTCAGTGCATCGTTATGACATTTATACATTGTCACATTAACATCGATGCAATGTCATTACGTTTATACAACGTCGCATTAACGTCGATGTATCGACGTTAATGCGACATTGTGTAATCGTCATGTGTCCGCTGTTTCTATGGGCTGGTTGAACAACGGCATGACTGTACAGTCTACATGCAGCAGGCATATGACGTTTCAAAACGTCGCATTAACGTCTGTGCAACATCATGACGTTTAAACAACGTCGCATTAACTGATTGAACCTTCCTTTGTCAGATTCAGAAAACTCTTTCCGAATTGGTGCATTGTATACTTTCGAGTGCTTAGGATACTGAACCTTTTATAAGCCACGACATGAGAAAAGGTGTAAAATTCCAGATATCAGCCAGCGGAGATATATTATCTGTTCAGGAAGTTTCCTATACTTGGTTATATTCTACAGTATTCGATAATTCTATAAGCGGATGTGAAGATCCAGATATCAGCCAGCTAAGATATATTATCTGTTCAGGAAGTTTCCTATACTTCGCTTTATTGTACAGTTCCCAATGATTCTACAAACGGACGGTAAAGAACCAGATATAAGGCAGCGAAGATATATTATCCGTTCAGGAAGTCTGCTATACTTCGCTATATTGTACAGTTCCCAATAATTCTATAAGCGGACAGTAAAGATCCAGATATCAGCCAGCGGAGATATATTATTGTTCAGGAACTTTGCTATTCTTCGCTATATTGTACAGTTCCCAATGATTCTATAAACGGACAGTAAAGATCCAGATATCAGCCAGCGGGGATATATTATTGTTCAGGAACTTTGCTATTCTTCGTTATATTGTACAGTTCCCAATGATTCTATAAGCGGACAGTGAAGATCCAGATATCAGCCAGCGGAGATATATTATCTGTTCAGGAATTTTGCTATACTTCGTTATAGTCTACAGTTTCCAATGATTCTATAAGCGGACAGTAAAGATCCAGATATCAGCCAGCGGAGATATATTATTGTTTAGGAACTTTGCTATTCTTCGCTATATTGTACAGTTCCCAATGATTCTATAAGCGGACAGTAAAGATCCAGATATCAGCCAGCGGGGATATATTATTGTTCAGGAACTTCGCTATTCTTCGCTATATTGTACAGTTCCCAATGATTCTATAAGCCGACAGTAAAGATCCAGATATCAGCCAGCGGGGATATATTATTGTTCAGGAACTTTGCTAATCTTCGCTGTATTGTACAGTTCCCAATGATTCTACAAACGGACAGTAAAGATCCAGATATAAGGCAGCGGAGATATATTATCCGTTCAGGAAGTTTGCTATACTTCTTTATAGTTTACAGTTTCCGATGATTCTATAAGCGGACAGCAAAGATCCAGATATCAGCCAGCGGAGATATATTATCCGTTCAGGAAGTTTGCTATACTTCGTTATAGTCTACAGTTTCCAATGATTCCATAAGCGGACAGCAAAGATCCAGATATCAGCCAGCGGAGATATATTATCCGTTCAGGAAGTTTGCTATACTTCGCTATATTTTACAGTTCCCAATGATTCTATAAATGGACAGTAAAGATCAAGATATCAGCCAGCGGGGATATATTATTGTTAAGGAACTTTGCTATTCTTCGTTATATTGTACAATTCCCAATGATTCTATAAGCGGACAGTGAAGATCCAGATATCAGCCAGCGGAGATATATTATCTGTTCAGGAATTTCCCTATACTTCGCTTTATTGTACAGTTCCCAATGATTCTACAAACCGACGGTAAAGAACCAGATATAAGGCAGCGAAGATATATTTGTTTGTGTTGAGGTTTTACGGCCCAGTCAACCCAATGAGGTCATGTCGAGCGCGGTCAGTTTACCTAACTACACGTTTACTGGGCAGGCTTAGTCCTCAAAGCGGTTAACCAGTATTGTGCACATTCTTTCGCCAGAAACTGACAACTGCCCTTCTTGAATCAGCGGAAGGGAGAGAATGACCGTAGAAAAAATTTCATGATCAATCTCCACGAAAGAATGTTGCCGATCTCGGCGGGGGTTGAACCCGCGACCTCCTGGTCTCCAGTCGGTCGGCGCATCCAACTGAGCCACCGAGGCCGGCCAGCGAAGATATATTATCCGTTCGGGAAGTTTGCTATACTTCGCTATATTGTACAGTTCCCAATGATTCTATAAACGGATAGTAAAGATCCAGATATCAGCCAGCGGGGATATATTATTGTTCAGGAACTTTGCTATTCTTCGTTATATTGTACAGTTCCCAATGATTCTATAAGCGGACAGTGAAGATCCAGATATCAGCCAGCGGAGATATATTATCTGTTCAGGAATTTTGCTATACTTCGTTATAGTCTACAGTTTCCAATGATTCTATAAGCGGACAGTAAAGATCCAGATATCAGCCAGCGGAGATATATTATTGTTCAGGAACTTTGCTATTCTTCGCTATATTGTACAGTTCCCAATGATTCTATAAGCGGAAATTAAAGATCCAGATATCAGCCAGCGGGGATATATTATTGTTCAGGAACTTTGCTATTCTTCGCTATATTGTACAGTTCCCAATGATTCTATAAGCGGACAGTAAAGATCCAGATATCAGCCAGTGGAGATATATTATTGTTCAGGAACTTTGCTTTTCTTCGCTATATTGTACAGTTCCCAATGATTCTATAAGCTGACAGTAAAGATCCAGATATCAGCCAGCGGGGATATATTATTGTTCAGGAACTTTGCTATACTTCGTTATATTGTACAGTTCCCAATGATTCTACAAACGAACAGTAAAGATCCAGATATAAGGCAGCGGAAATATATTATCCGTTCAGGAAGTTTGCTATACTTCGTTTTAGTCTACAGTTTCCAATGATTCTATAAGCGGACAGCAAAGATCCAGATATCAGCAAGCGGAGATATATTATCTATTCAGGAACTTTGCTAAGTTATATTCTACAGTACCCAGTTATTCTATAAACGGACAGTGTAGATCCTGATCAGACTACATGAATGCGCATGCTGATCTGGACCTTTCTTGTCCGCATAAGACACAGTTTCGCATTATGCAGTCCTTATTATCTTTCACCTGGCTCATGTTAAGGACACTTCAGGCAATAAACATTATGCAGTCTGAGATTTTCTTCTGTATATATGGCCATGTGTCGGAGATACTGGTCTTTGTTCGTCTGAGTTCTTGTCTAACAGCACGTCAATCGTTGTGAGTCATTTCTTTTATTATTTTTGTCTTCTCTCAGACAAAATTAGAAGAAAAATAAGAGCTAGTAAAAGACAAGAATGAAAGAAATAATGGAGCATGTAGGGAAAGTGAATGAAAGTGCACAAGAAATACTAAACTACCCCTTTCCCACTCCATTTACTGCAAGTAAAGCAGGTCTTTAGCACAACCCTACTACATGCGATATAATGGTCTAGTAGATACATACAGGTCTAGTAGACTTTTTTTCACTTTTCGCATTCTTTGGACAAATCCAGCAGGCATCTGATAGTTTTCCTTAGTTTCCACAGAATAATAAGATTTGTCATTTCAAATAAATTCTCTGCTGAGGTAGCTATATGCATGAAATGCTAATACAGTCGACCCTCGTTATCTCGACCTCGCTTATCTCGTCTAACCGCTTATCTCAAAGTGAAATTCTGTCCCTGTTTTACCATGGAAATCTAAGAACAGGTAACAAAATATTGTGAAAAAGAGGACTCCTCTTTTCCACAATATTTTCAATATATCTCTAACGTCAGGAGTCAAATTACATATTCATTTGTTAAATGTGGTTGTTCGATCTGTTGTTTTCCTCACTTCTGCAACTCTGATATTTCGAGGTACGGATATCTCGAAGTGTTTCAGAGAGTCCCTTGGAATTCGAGATAACGAGAGTCGACTGTATTTGTTTCCTGGCCAAAACATATTTCAAAATATCGTCTGCTTAAACTTGTACCTAGCATGTTAAGCATAAATAATTATGCCTCGACCATGCACATGTGAACAGCAAACGTACAAATGAGCCTACCTTTTAGCATAGTCTGAAGAGTTTCTGAAGAGAGCGACTAGTGTTCCAATAGGTAAATGTCTGATGAACTGGGAAATTACAAAATTTTGACCAGATTAAGCGGATATACCAACCTCTCTAGGTCTTCGATGGTGTCTACGTTGTATGTTGCACCAGTAGTAGCATTGGAATCATATTTTCGATCGATACTGACACATATTGAGTATTTCTTAAGCAGTAGATGAAACGCTTATAAATGTCCCGTGTCACAACGCAAAATGTAGATTTGTTTTCTGTACAGTCAACCCTTGTTACACCGACACTCGTTAGAACAACAAAATTCGTTATAATGACAATTTGAATGCCACGAAACCTTCGCTTAAGAGGTGACAGTTAATGAGAAATTATGCAAGAATATTACATGAAAACTTTAAGCAACATATGTTTTGGATATTTGTTAGAATCGCCTCCCTGAGACAATTTTAACAAGTATCCAAAATATATATTCTGTGAGGAAATAAGAATAAAACAGGGTATTTCTTATATATGATTCTGTCCAATAAGGATTCTTTACAACAGCAAATTCATTTTAATGGCAACATATTTGGTCATTACGAAAATACGCCTATTCAAATATAAAGAAAATTCCACCTCCAAAAACTGAAAATTTTCGGGAAAAAAAATATTTTTCTTATTTCTGCTCTAAACATAGATTGTGGGTACTCGTTAGAACCGCCTCGGTGAGGCGGTTCTAACGAGTACCGAGGCGGTTCTAACGAGTTACCACAATCTATCTGTTGAGCAGAAATAAGAAAAATAATGTATACCCCTGTAAAACCCAGCTTTACTATATAAAAAAGTTGGGTTCAAGGGGGTCAAAATTATATAGGCGTGTTTTCGTGATGGTAACCAGTGCTGTCGTTGTAACGAGGGTTCATTGTATTTTGCGTTTGTATGGTCAGTATCGACGCCAAATGTAAAAATTAGGAGAAATTAGCCATAAGTGTGTATGTTATTGTGTCTCTCAATCTGGGAGATGTATTTGTTTTTTAACTGCCGTCGGACTGTCCGTCCGTATACATCACGAAAACATGCGTATATAATTCTGACCCCCTTAAACCCCACTTTTATATAGTAAAACTGAGGTTTACAGGGGTATACATTATTTTTTTTTTATTTTTGTTCAAAAACATAAATTATGGGTACTCGTTAGAACCGCCTCTCCGAGGTGGTTCTAACGGGAACCCGCAATCTATGTTTTGAGCAGAAATATGAAAAATATCAGTTTTTTTTATCTAAAAACATTCAGTTTTTGGCGGTGAAATTTTCTGCATATTTGAATAGGTGTGTTTTCGTAATGAAGGCATATACCATCACCTCATGACAAAATAAATAAATGTTATAAAAATGTATAAAATTTCAACATTGTGCGTTGAAATGAACGCAAAATGCAGACTGTTTTACATATCGCGTTAGCGTCAACGCAAAATATAGAAATTTCTAATTTCTACATTTTGTCTTTGCGGGCTGTTCATATACTAGTATATCGTTTGTCTGTCATTACTAACAATGATTAATCCTAATCAACTGTGATGTGTTATTATTTGTGTGTCCTAAGATGGCTGATGAGACCAATCTTAGCCCTAAACTGGCTGTTGCAGATAGAACAAGAAAGGTTTGAGAAAGAAAGCGCTATTGGTGATGCCTTAGCTCTGGCTTTCCGCCGTGCACGTTTTTGCTCGGCTTTGCTGATTCTTTTTGCTTCGTATTCACCAATCCCTTTCTTATGAGGCCTCGCCACGTTGTTCGATCCTGTGCAATCTGTTCCCACGACTGAAGTCTTTAAGGGAGGCTTTGAGGATGTCCTTGTATCGCTTCTTCTGACCACCATAGGAGCGTTTTCCATAGAGGGTTTTCTTTGGCAAACAGGCATCAGGCATTCTGGTAACATGGCCTGTCCAGCTTAACTGTGCCAATTTCAGAAGAGTATGTACATTCTGCATCCCTGCCCTTTTCAGGACTTCTGTGTCTGGAATCTTGTCTTGCCACTTGATCTTTAGAATTTTTCTAAGACAGCTTGTATGGAAGTGGTTCAGTCTTTTGGCATGCCGTTGGGAACTGCCGAACCATTGCTATGAATTTGGCAGGACAGCCAAACTTTGCCATATTTTTCCAAAGTACCTCACGACTGACTGTGTCAAATGCTTTGGTAAGGTCGACAAGGGTCATGTAGCGGTCCACATTCTGTTCCTGGCATTATTCTTGAAGCTGTCGTGCTGTAAAGATCAAGTTTATTGTCTTTCCTGAATCCATACTGGCTTTCTGATAGAAGCACTGATTGTTCAAGGTGTTTATTCAATCGATTCAGTAGGACCCTAGCGAGGATCTTCTCAGAGACTGACAATAAAGAAATGCCTCGATGATTGTCAGAGACTTGAGGATTCCTTTTCCTTTCAAACAGGTGGGTAATTGTTGCATCCTTGAATTCTTGAGGGATGGCTTCTTTTCTCCACAAAATGTGAAATAACTCTGTCAGTTTCTCTGCAACTGGAGGACTTCCTGCTTTGTAGATCTCTGCAGATATTGCATCTGATCCTGGAGCCTTGCCAGATGACAGGAGTTTTATTGCTTTCACTGTTTCAGAGACGGTTTGGAGCTCATCAAGCAGCGGATTACATTCCACCTGTGGTAGTCTGTTGATGGCTTCATCATTGATAGTTGATGGCCGATTAAGGACACCATCAAAGTGTTCAGCCCATCTTTTCAAGATAGCTTCTTTGTCAGTCAGAAGACTAGTTCCATCTGCACTAAGGAGTGGGGTGGTTCCTGAGCTCTGGGGACCATTTATTATCTTGTGCATCAAAGAACTTCTTCGTATCCTTTCTGTCTGCAAATGACTGGATTTCATCAGCATTTTGCTCAGCCAGAAGTCTTGCATGTCTCTGAGCCTAGTCTGTACTGCCTTGCATATGTGAATAGGCAGTCTTACTAGATACTGAGCTGGTATTTCTGAGGTAAGCCTTGTGTTTTTGGTATTTCTCTTCAAGAAGTCCCTGGATTTCTTTGTCGTTCCCATCAAACCAATCTTGGTGTTTGCAAGATACTGGCCCTAGGGAATCCATTGCTGAACAGTGAACGGTGTCTCTGAAGCCTGTCCAGCTCTCATTTACATGTTCTGAACTGTGATCTAGTGCATCTAAACGGTTGCAGAGATCGTTGACGAACGCTTGCCTCTTGCTGTCCTGTTTCAGCTTGGAGACATTAAATTTCTTTGGCACCTACTTGCCATGTGGTCGTCGTGCAGGCTGAATGCGCGGGTTGAGTTTGCTGACAACAAGCCTGTGATCTGTCAAACAGTCTGCACCACACATAGTCTTTGTCACTCTGTCCTTCCTTCGCACTATGACATAGTCAATGAGATGCAAGTGTTTGGAGCGAGAGTGCATCCATGATGTCTTTCTGCGAGTTGGTAGACGGATGACTGTGTTGGTGATCTGTAATTCATGGTCTGCACACTTCCTTAAAAAGAGGAGTCCATTGCTGTTGCACTTTTCACATCTTCAGATCTAATCACTCCTTCCCAGGTTTGATGGTCTGTGCCAACTATGGCATTGAAGTCCTCGAGGAGGATGAGTTTGTCCGGGGTGCTCTAGAAATCACAGAATCCATATCATCATAGAACTTGTCTTTAAACTCATCTGGGTTGGTCATTGTGGGTGCATAGGCACTTACAATCGTTGCATGCCTCTTGCCAGATAAGGGAAGTCTCAGCATCATCAGGCGGCCTTTTATGTCTTTTGGAAGTCCTGAGAGCTTGCTGACGAGGTGTGACGATGGCGAATCCTACTCCTGTTTCACGCCGCTCTTCTTTCTTGCGTCCACTCCAGAAGAAAGTGTAGCCAGCACCAACTTCTTTTAAAAGCCCTTCCTCTGCAAGGCGAGTCTCACTCAGAGCTGCAATCTCGACTTTGTATCTGTCAAGTTCTCTACCAACTAGAGCTGTTCTTCTTTTCTGTCAGAACCAGAATTGTCCATTAGGGTGCGCACATTCCAGGCACCGATAGTTAAAGGTATCACCTTTATCTTCTTTTTTCTTGTTCGACCGCTAAGTGGGATTTCCGCTAATCGCGGTTAACCAGCCAGGAATTTTGAAGCAGGCAATTGTTTAGGGCACCTTTTCTAGCCCGTTCCCAATGATTCGGGGGTGAGCAGTGCGATCCTAAAAAGGTCTGCTCAGTCGCTCAGTTCGGCTGCCAAATTCCCCATACTGCTTCGCTCTTAAGGAAAGCGACCATATAGAACCAAGCCGCCTGTGTGCAGGTCCGCAATTACAGCTTCCAGTGTTTCCTCACCTGCTGCTTCGCCGCTCGCCCAACGCCACAGGGCTTTTGTATGACTTGCATATGTGTGCTTGCTGTGAATGTGTGTTGCTGATTAAGATGACATGCGCTGTGAATTGGATTATAGTAAGGGAGAGTCAAACTCACTCTCACGCCCTGACCTAGCTGGATCCAGAGGCAAGACAGTGTCAGGACATCTGGAGCTAAGCCCGGATGCAATGGATGACCATGACTTCTGTTGGCCCCTGTCATGATCTCCATGCTCCACATGCTGCTGCATCGCCGTTTGGGACATTGAATCATAGTAATGATTTCCTCCGCTCCAGCTGCCGAAGCAGACTTTACATACTGGAACAGGCAAATCCAGATATGCAGGTTTTTGTTTGGAGTTGCCAACTCCTAGATGGATTGCCGACCAGGGCCTGAGAGCTCCATCTACCCTAGATATTGCTACACAGATTCGGTTAACAGCTATATAGAAGCAGTAACTTAAATGTCTTATGTAGCCAGACATTTACTAGTACATATTTGCGAAATCCAAACAGAAAGCCTTTACCTTGAAGGCTGCCCTGGCATACTGGAGAAAATCAATCGCACCGTCCAACAAGTCTTGCTTTGATACAAAAGCTGGATCCATTATCATTATAAATGGTGCTCGTTTACCAAAATAGTGGTCGAGAAATCTGAAAACAACAATGAATATATGTGTTCTGTCCAAAATCAGAACAGGAACAATTCCGGAATTGTCTTCCGTAAAATAGGAATTCTCACTTTGTTGCGCAATTCCGAAATTATTACGGTACAATTCTAGAAATGTACAAGTGATTTTGCGGGCTTAACATACGTAGATGTAAAAGTTAAACTTTCAGGAAGCAACAATTATACTAATTTCTGTTTTATGATATATAGACTTAACTGGTGCTTACTGATATTAACAAAAAAAAAAATGCGAAAAAAGACTGATCAGCCTGCGCATCTATAAAGAATATTCGCTGCAGCTGCGATTGATGTCCTTGGATTCTCAGAAGAGCCTATGAGTGCAGCAAAATCGGTTTCATCAAATATAATTAATTGAAATAGAGCAACTGTTAAGCAGTAGATGATCGGACCGTGCGGATGCATATACTGATAGCGGTTGCGTACGTAGTAATATCAGGAGTTAGCGTCTCCAGAAAAATAGAAGAATATTGAAATACAGTCGACTCTCGTTATCTCGAATTCCAAGGGACTCACTGAAACACTTCGATATATCTGTACCTCGACATATCAGAGTTGAGAGAGTGAGGAAAACAATAAATTGAACAACCATATTTAACAAATCGATATGTAATTTGACTCCTGAAGTTAGAAATATATATATAAAATAATGTGGAAAAGAGGAGAAATTGCTCCTTAGGAGCAATTTCTCCTCTTTTCCACATTATTTTGTTACCTGTTGTCATATTTTCATGTTGAAACAGGGACCAGATTTTCACTTCGAGATAAGCGGTAATTCGAAATAAGCGAGTTCGAGTAAAGAGGTTCGACTGTAAATGTCTGCCAGTAGTCAGCAGTACATAAAATATTATAATCGTCGGGGTTTGTGTGGAAAGTGAAGGTTCACATCCGACTGCACTGATACGGACTCCGAGCAGCTTCATCAGGCTGTGGCTTATTGAAACATTAGACTTAAAATATTAATGGACAACACAGGCTTTAATAAGACAGTGAAGGCTCAGTCACTGAGACAGTGAAGGCTCATGAAGGCTCAGTCTGATCTTAGCCTTTTCTGGTCGCAAATGTCCGTAAAACACTTTTCTGCATGACGCTGAGTAGAATTTACATCTATATCGCTAGATATTATTATGAGTTTGCGTCATGCGCAAATTCGGCTTTGGGTGGTATGCTTACAGCGAATGCTCAGATCAACCTGCGCATCTGTGCAGCCTGAGCTTCTGCTTCAAGAAATACTGAATAATGTAGAATGCATCAACGAAGAACAAACACTCTGATGAGACTGTGCGGAAGCGCAGACTTTGAGGTGGCTATGCAGTCTGTGCCGGATTTTTGTCTCGAAAATACATTTCGCATGACGCGCCCATATCATATATTACATTACTTTACCACAATAATTTTAAAAATAATTGCCTCATACGACCAGACAAAAGTTTTTGATATATAATACGTTTTGTCACTTTCTTCTTCCCTAAATTTTGCACGTAAAGAAATAAACTTATTGCTGAAGTTTGAAATTTAAGATTTTTTTCTGTTTGTTTGTTTTTTTATTACTGAATACTAGAAGTTTGAATTTCGAAGCTAGCTGAGTTTTCCACATAACACTCTATCATTATTATTTTAGTCACGTGCATTTTACTGACCGCAAGTAGGAGAGAATCATTTCTTCCTTTTTCTTGCAGATATGACTTAATATGCATAAAATCCCAGCAACAACAAAACATTCTATCATTCTTTCCTGTGCATATCCCGTTTTCTAGTAGCAAGTAGCGGTAGGAGATGAGTTATAATGAAAACTGCCAATAAGCAGCGCTTATTCGGTACCCCACGCATAAAGCATAAAACTTTTTTCTACAAAAATTTAAGTTTCAAAGTGCCGGCGTGACCTTGAAAATAAGGTCGTCACCAAACTCTAATAAAACAAGATTCCTAAAATTATTAAGCAAGATACACAGGAAAAACAGAAATGTTACCGACATTAAAAAATTACAAAGGGGAATAACTATAACAGTATTGATCCCTTCACCCTTCTTTTTCTGTAGCAGCAGCACCTCGTGAATATGAACATTTATTCAAAACGTGTTAAAATTCCTAATAATACTAATCAAGATATGCAAGAAAAAATAAGATAGACAGGAAAAACAAAAGTGTTATGGACATTTAAGAATTACAAAGGGGAATAACTATAACAGTATTTATCCCTTGACCCTTTTTTTTCTGTAGCAGCAACATCTCATGAATATCAACATTTATGCAAACTAGTATATGTAAATACCCTATCAGGACATTTTTAATATCCATAAATAAACAGAAAAAAATATAATGCTTTATTAGTCAAAGAACATCCTTGTAGACTTTTCCAATGTTGTTTCAGGCCTTTGTCAGGCCAATGTCACTAGATCTAACAAGGGTCATTTTAAGAGTCTTTACAATGTACTGGCCTTGAAAATGAGGTCAAGGTCACAAAAATCTAATCATTTCTTTCCCATGTCCTAACGTTATATCTGTGATAGTTTGTTAAAATTTTAGCCATCGGTTCAAGATAAAGTGTGTACACAAGTTCTTTTCTATCAAAATTTGAGTTTCAAAGTGCCGGTGTAACCTTGAAAAGGAGGTAAAGGTCACCCAAATTACTTCTTTCTCCAATCCCAATGATATATCTGTGCTAGTTTGGTCCAATTCCACCTATTGATGAGAAAAAGTGCATACAAGACTCACTTATTGAGTATTTATAATGTAGTGACCTTGGAAATAAGGTCAAGGTCACCAAATCAAATCAATTCTTTCCCCCATCCTTAGGATGTATCTCTGCTTTAGTCAAATTCCAGCCATTGGTTAAAGAGGCAGTGTGCACACAAACTTTTTACTGCATTAACAAGGCTCACTTTTTTGAGTATCTATAATGTAGTGACCTTGAAAATAAGGTCAAGGTCATCAAAATCTAATCACTTCTTTCCCTCATTCTGATAATGTATCTGTGCTACTCGTAGTTTTGTCAAATTCCAGCCATTGGTTAAAGAGATAGTGTGCACACACACTTTTTACTGCATTAACAAGACTCACTTTTTTGAGTATTTATCGTGTCGTGACCTTGAAAATAAGGTCAAGGTCACTAAAATCTAATTACTTCTTTGCCCCATTCTAATGATGTATCTGTGCTGGATCGGTCTATTTCCAATCATTAGTTAAAGAGATATTGTGCACAATATCTTTTTACTTCATTAACAAGGCTCCCTTTTTAGTATTTATAATGTAGTGACCTTGAATATAAGTTCAAGGTCACTTAAATCTAATCGCTTCTTTCCCCCATTCTATGGATTTATCTGTGCTAGTTTGGTTAAATTCCATCCATTGGTTAAAGAGATAATGTGCACACAAACTTTTTACTGCATTAACACGGCTCGCTTTTTTGAGTATTTATAGTGTAGTGACCTTGAAAATAAGGTTATGGTCACCAAAATCTAATCACTCCCCCATACTGATAATGTATCTATGCTAGTTTGGTCAAATTCCATCCATTGGCTAAAGAGATATTGTGCACACAAACTTTTTACTTCATTAACAAGGATCCTTTAGGCTCCTTTTTGAGTATTTATAATGAAGTGACCTTGAAAATAAGGTCAGGGTCACCAAAACCTAATCACTTCTTTCCCCTGTCCTGATGATGTATCTATGCTAGTTTGGTCAAATTCCATCCATTGGTTAATGAGATAGTTGCACACAAACTTTTTTCTGCCTTTTTTCTGCATTAAGAAAAAAATTTACAAAGGGCAATAACTCCAAGAGAATTGGCCCTTAGCCCTTACTTTCTCTTATGTAGGTACATGTTATTAATATCAATGTGTCTGCAGTAATTGACGAATATCCATCACTGCGTTTTCAAGATATTAGGAAAAAACAGCGTCGCGGACGGACACACGGACGGACGGACAACGTGAAAACAGTATACCCCCAACAAACAAAGTTTGCGGGGGGTATAATTAAATTGCTTTTGACACTTGACACAGAAATTCTTCTGGAATATCACGGGAAAAAAGTAAGATCGATTAAAAGCGTAGAGCAGAATAAAATGGTATATTCAACGGTTGATCACCATACTGAATTATTTTACTTTTTCCCCGAGTCTTACTTTTCACGGATACAATATATATATATATATATATATATATATATATATATATATATATATATATATATATATATATATATATATATATATACACATACTAACGTAATTCTCAATTGAGGGTGTTGTATATATATATATATATATATATATATATATATATATATATATATATATATATATATATATATATATATATATATATATATATATATATATATATATATATACAAGATCGTAACAACGTCGCGTAGCATGGCCAGAGCGGAGAATCGAAGATGCAAATCCTCGATGTGTAAAACGACTCTATGAGAGATATCGAAAGGACAATTAAAGAATTTGGGCTGCGGAATGCGTTTGCTGACTTCAAATACTAGGAATTACATTAATGGAATTTTAAAATATGAAACAAACAAACAAACTAACTAAGTAAGAAAAAAGAAAGAAACGAAAGAATGAAAGAAAGAATGAACGAATGTTTGAAAGAAACCGCGAAGCCATAAGTAGAAGTTGAACCCACTCTTGACGTAGGCAAATATTTATGACATAATTTCTTTAACATTCGAGAGACAGCGGTAATTTTGAGGTTTCACTGCCCTCTCAACGATGTTTTGGTTATATCGAACCGGTGTTGTGTATGTTTGCATGTATTTGTACACTCTTGCCTACATGGGCCACTAATAAAGATATATAGTCGCCGATTTCTGTCTCTTAATGCCATTCTGTGAACTTTATACCAAACCCATGCCTCACTGAACAGGGTTTTGTTGTGCCAATAGTTTAACAATATCGTAGACAGAGCGGGGACTCGAACTTGTTATCCCCGGGTTTCGAGTACTTAAAATAATGACAAATACACATTACGAAAACAAGCCTATTCAAATATATTGAAAATTTCACCTCCAATAACTGAAAATTTTCCGAGAAAAAACTCTGATATTTTTCATATTTCTGCTCAAAACATAGATTGTTGTACTCATTAGAACGCCTCGGCGAGGCGGTTCTAACGAGTACCCACAATCGATTTTTAGCAGAAATAAGAAAAATAATGCATACCCGTGTAAACCCAAGTTTTACTATATAAAGGTGGGGTTTAAGGGGGACAAAATCATATAGGCATGTTTTCGTGATGAAAGAAAGTCACCGTAAAGCACATTTTATCCAACCATAGGGTTTATTTGTATAGTATTAAACCTATTTCCGTCTGGAAACCCCGAAAAGAGTAACTGGCAAATAATGCAGAGTCGAATCAGACGCCACAGAAAGCGGCGTCTGGTCAGTGTCTCAATGTTTATAAATGGTTTAGCCATTTTTCTCCAGGAATATCCAAATAGCCAGACATACATAAAACTGAAATCGGACTTTTCAAATAAATAATGTGAGGTTGTGTATTTAGTCTAAAATTGGTTAATATTCTGAAAAAGGGGTCTACTCTAAAAGAAAAATATGTGTCCCCAAATGTTTTCCTTTAAGAATTGATCCCTTTGCAGAAGGTAATCCATTACAAAATCACGCCTTATCAAATATATTGAAAATTTCACCACCAAATACCGCGAGGCGGTTCTAACGAGTACCCCACACTCTATGGTTTTGAGTATAAATATGAAAAATAATGTATACCCCAGTAAACTCGAGTTTCACTATACAAAAATGAAGTTTAATGGGGTCAAAATTATACAGACATGTTTTCGTGGTGAAAACATTTTTGACAGAGTTTCCTTGCTTAAAGTGTATCAATTTCCCTTACACAAAACGTACGTATATTAAGTCTCAAACTATCTGACTTTACATCTTTGCTAATGTTGGTCCAAGCCGGAAAAAGTAAATGGCTGCTTACGCTTCGTTAAACAATTCGAAAGACTCGTTTGTCGTATTTACGTTACATGCTGATGGGGTGGCACAAGGGATATCATTCCACTTCAGATCAGCCAGCATAAACTCCCAAGAACCTGATAAATATAAATTAATTATTTTAAGGGAATGGCTACACTCTCACTGGTGGCAACTCAGTCTGAATTATTTTATCCTCCCGTCTTAACAGCGGTCTACTCTAAAAGTAAAAGAGTTTGGTCCTTATGAGCAAATTCTTTTCTTTTGAAGTGGATCACTTTTTTTTTCTAATAGGACTTGGTGTACAGGAAACTTAACAGAAAGGTACAGAAAGTTGTCTCCCTTGTAACTTACGGCCTGTATCATATGTATCCAGTCCCTTTAATAGCATTTGTGCATCTATGAAGATATTTTATTGATTTAAACATATTTAACTTCAAATGACTATTCAATGACTATTTAAACAATAATATAGTTTTCAGTCAGCCAAATAAAAGGATAAGACGAAAGTATTACCTCCTTTTAGTGTCCATATAACCCCGTACTGGGATATATGGATTTCATTTTTGAGGATTTTATCTATGTTTAAACGCCGGTGAGTCACCCACTAACTGAATAAAGCATTGAAGGCCAGCGCATGACAAAACCTACAAAATGGCGTGCGCATAGCGAAGACTCAGATCAGCCTGGGCATCCGCCCAGTCTGATCAAAGTCTTCGCTGTCCGCATGAAGAAAACTTGGGTCCTTAGCTACCCATTGAGGGCACAGCGAAGACTGATCAGACTGGACAAATGCCCAGGCTGATCTGGGTCTTCATTGGGCGCACATGCCATTTGTAGGTTGCACTAGCTCTAATATTGTGACAGATCTACCAATCAATCTCATGCGAAACCGCTGTCGAGAAAATGAATCCATGAGGAACTTCCGGTTTTGCGGAAGTGGAGCACAAATTGTCAACAAACGCCGAACGCTGTAAATGTTTGACTTATTTACTTTCTCTTGAAAACATTTAAATAAAATATTAAAATGCTTTTTTGTACATATAGAGTACTTATTCCGCGCAGCAGAGGATAAGGCACATGATCGTGTATTTTTCGAGTATTTGATTAGTATGGTGAAATAGCTACTAAACGGTTTAATTCGACAGGTGAAGAAGAGCTCATTTTCTGGCTGTTTTAAAACTCATGCAAGTGAACAGAATTACTGAATCCAAGTGTCCAAACATCAGAAGTAAGCTTTAGATAATGAACATTTCAACACACAGAAGATATACGCCAAAATAAGGAGAAAGAAAAGTCCAGGGAGTGCCACAATCACAAGCCGCAGCCCTTCCCAGACACCAAGAGGAATAGGAAACAGAAAAAAACAAACAAGCGCAAATCGAACAAACGTACGAAAAGCACTAAGATTAGCTCCCTCTTCCCCAAGCAAGGTAATCGTAATGCTCAAAGGACTGAAAACACAAGAACAAAATAACACCAGGCAAGACTTAAAACAAATCTCCTCGTAGAACAAGCCACAAAGCAACAAAGAGAAAGACTAACACCGTGACCACCTCCTTAGAATGGTCGGTACAATAAACCTCCGTGAGTGGGGTGGGGAGGGTTAAAGCACATTTACAGCTTGCCAAATTCATCCTGGGCCCGATGCTACTCTTAATACATAAATGTATAAAATTTCGGTTCACATAAAGGCTCCAAAACATAGCATCGAAGGGCCGGTTGAGCATGAGATTATAGAAAATGCGAAGAATTTTCATGAAACCCAAATCCAGCCCCTGAAGAAAAAGGGGTCTGAAGAATTTGGTGATTTTTGTGATAGTTCACAATTCTATACACTGTTGATGGTTTCTTGTCTGTTTCAATACCAGCTGTATCGCTTAAGAAGAATATAATGGTAACATTCTTGTTGCTGTGTTATTTGACGCTTCAAATTTTATACATTATCTTATTTATATATGAATATAACAGTATGGTTTTAAGCCTTTCGTACACATTTTTGCCAAAAGTTTACCAAGTTTTCCAGTTTCTTCAAGTGCTTGATTTAGGTTTTCTATAATCTCATGCTCAACCGGCCCGTCGATGCTATTTTTGGAGTATATCTTCTGTGTGTTTAAGTGTTCATTGTCGAAAGCTTACTTCCGATGTTTGGACACTTGGATTCTGTAATTCTGTTCACTCGATCGCTACTGACAAGGTCACAGTTTTAAAACAGCCAGAAAATTAGCTCCTTTTCACCTGTTGAAATATACCTTTGAGTAGCTGTTTCACCGTACTAATCAAATATCTCAAAAGATGCACGATTATATGCCTCATCCTTTGTTGTGAGGAATAAAAAGTCTATACATAAGTGTTTTCAAGAGAAAGTAAATAAGACATACCTTCACAGCGTGCAGCATTTGTTGACAATTTGAGCTCCACTTCTACAAAACCGGAAGTTCCTCTCATGAATTCCTTTTCTCGCCCGCGGTTTCGCATGAGAGTGGTTGGTAGGCGTGAATGAGTAAATGCAGATGAATCTCTCACAATATTAAAGCCAGCGCATGACATAACCTACAAAATGGCTCCTCTCATAGATTCCGTTTCTTAACTGCGGTTTCGCATGAGAGTAATTGGAAGACGGGACATTGTTATAGTCCACAGAAACAAAATTTTGATTGCTCCAAAAAGGTCATATTTACATGGAAAATATGGTTAAATACTTCTGTTTTAAGATTTGCGCGAAGAAGCTAGTTCCGAGTTTCCTGCTTAGTATTTATCGCTGTATGAATATAACATTCAAATTGCTTTCGACCAATCAAATTGAGCTAAATAATTGTAATTCTATAAAGTCTATTTGTTTGCATGCAAATATCGGTCAAGTCTCCTCAGCTGTGAGGTATTCAACAGAGCATCAAGAAAACACCCCAATATAATTTTGACACTCTTAAAACCCACTTTTATATAGTAAAATTGGTGTTTACAGGGGTAAACATTATTTTTCTTTCTTCTCAAAAAATAGATTGTGGTACTCATTAGAACCGCCTCGGCCAGCCGGTTCTAAAGAGTACCCACAATGTATATTTCGAATAGAAATATGAAAAATTTTATCTGAAAATTTTCAGTTTTTGGTGGTGAAATTTTCAATATATTTGAATTTGTTTTCGTAATTGAACGAGCATGTGTAAATGATGCTCAGCAGGTAACGATCATGTGTAAATGATCACATATAGTTGGCCTTCATGGAACAGACATTGTGTACATAGGACGTATCAGATGCATATCCTAGTTAACCTATGTATTGGGACATCTTAAGTCCTTACCATAAATTTAAAAAAAAATTTTACAACCTATAAATCTGTCTAAAATATTGCTGGGTGAGTGGCAAACAGTACAGACCCTGATCAGACGCCGCGTTCTGCGGCGTCTGATCTGGGTCTATACTGTTTGCTCAGGTCTGCCTATCCCAATACTTAGGGCATATTACGGTACTTACCGGGGAAAGCTAGACTTGGTGCTACTCCTATGTCACACTGAGGCATAGGCATTACATCGAGTGTATAGGGCCAGAGATACGTTGTCTTGGAGGAGTAACGTACGTTGACACAGGAAGTGTCATAAAGTATGTCGTTGTTTCTCATCCCTGTTTAAAATAAGTTGGCTTAGGCTTATGATAAAGATAATTTATAAAAATAATGTATCAGAGAGAGAGAGAGAGAGAGACAGACAGACAGACAGGGATTCATAGCTACACAGAGAGAAAACACAGCGATTATACAGAGATCTTCTCTTTCTCTCTCCGTAGAGCAGAATAGTCGTTATAGTTACGGGATGTACGGTCCTCAGTTTAATAGGAAAATGCATAGAAATACAAAAATAAATTTCTTTCCTAGTTTAATATATTTTCTGACATTAAATTATAACATCCAGGGTGAAACAGCATTTCAAGCTTTGGTATAAAAATCATAGAAATACGTTAATGAGAAGTGTCTTATGAAGAGTCTCAATAAAACCGAGACTCCCATTTTCTAATCCGTAGTGTGTTCTTTGTTTCCAAAGGCAGCCTTTTTGACGTTTATTCCATGTGAGCCCGTGGTATTCTTCCTTTAAATCCTAAATTTCTGAAACATCACGAAAACATGCCTATATAATTTTGACCCCTTTAAACCCCCTTTTTATATAGTAAAACTGGGGTTTACAGGGGTATACAATGTTTTGCTTATTTCTGCTCAAAAATATAGATTGTGGGTACTCGTTAGAACTGCCTCGCTGAAGCGGTTCTAACGAGTACCCACAATCTATGTTTTGAGCAGAAATATGAAAAATATTAGAATTTTTTATCTGAAAATTTTCATTTTTTGGTGGTAAAATTTTCAGTCTATTGGAATAGGCGTGTTTTCGTAATGGAATTTTATTCACGCGAATCTTCGTTTTTGGATCTAAAATCATACATAAATTAGGATTTGCGAATCAATTGAAACGTACGAGCAGATAGTAATCCATTGATTAAAATGACGCAATTTATTCATATAAAGCTAAACTATTAGTATGGCCGAAATTTTCTGGCTTCTGTATATAATTCGTTACGACATTCTAAGCATGTGATCACCAGCAGCTTGTGTCAATATCATGCGAAATTTTATTTATTTATTTATTTATTTATTTATTACCCCATCACATGATTTTCAACAATGTGATTGTTGAAGACAAAGATCAGCTTTCCAATCTACATAATATAGTTAGAGAACCCACTGATCGTTCAGTGCATTGGTTGGCTTCGATAAAGAGTTAATGCGACTAGCGAAGGTTATAACTAGACTGTTCGTATTGACATCCGATCCTTTGCTGGTCGCCATTGCCACTTTATCACGAAAACATGCCTATATAATTTTGACCCCCTTAAACCCCACTTTTATATTGTAAAACTGGGGTTTACAGGGGTATACATTATTTTTCTTATTTCTGCTCAAAAACATAGATTGTGGGTACTCGTTCGAACCGCTTAGAACCTCGTCGACGAGGCGGTTCTAACGAGTACCCACAATCTATGTTTTGAGCAGAAATATGAAAAAAATATCAGAATTTTTTATCTGAAAATTTTCATTTTTTGGTAAAATTTTAAGTATATTTGAATAGGCGTGTTTTCGTAACGGTTGAAACTCGTATATACAGTAAAACTTCAATGGCTCGAACAGCGATGTCTCGTTTACCATGGCTAAATCGAACTCATTTAAGGTCCCCAGGAAATTCTTCCAATAGCTCAAGAAAACATATATTTAGAGGGATACATTTGGCAAATTTCTTATTTTCATGAAAATGTATTGTGTGTGTACTCATTAGAATCGCCTCATCGACATACCATTATTCCATTTAAGATCGAAAAGACATCCAATCACGAAAACACGCCTATATAATTCTGACCCCTTTAAACCCCACTTTTATATTGTAAAACTGGGGGTTTACAGGGGTATACATTATTTTTCTTATTTCTGCCCAAAATATAGATTGTGGGTACTCGTTAGAACCGCCTCGGCGAGGCGGTTCTAACGAGTACCCACAATCTATGTTTTGAGTAGAAATATGAAAAATATCAGAGTTTTTTTTACCTGAAAATTTTCGGTTTTTGGAGGAGAAATTTTCTATATATTTGAATAGGCTTGTTTTCGTAATGCCTAATTTATCCCCCTTTTCCACCTGACCTGGCGCTATGATTAACCGTCATTGATTCGAACTACCCGTGTCTAGGATAAATTCCCATGGTCCCAATGATGTTCGAGCAATTTAAATTCGTCTGTGTCAAGAAAGTGAAGTGCACATTCCGAATATACTTATTTGTTCACATTTGCTAAATTCAAAATGTATGTTCTGTATTTCCAAAGGATTTCTTATTCAGAATATTTTGTAATCAACAGCCGTCGGAAAGGTTTGTATGAAGGCCGTAAAACGTCGCCTTGTATTACGCTATATTGCCAATGCTATTTAGTTTTCCGGTCCTTTGGCACTACCGAGCTTATAAATTGCATTTGGATATAGTCACGCGTAAAGCGCTGCTAGTGGATGTGTGGGACGTAAGGGTATTTTATTTTTCCTTTATCTGTCATGATTAGACTCAAATAAACCGATTCTGCTATTTCTATCTTTCATTTTGTTCTCTATTTCCAAACGCCCCAACCCCCCCTCCCCGCCCCCCCCCCCCCCCCAACTGCCCCTTGCCAGAGTAATGTGTTTCTCTGTCATTCTGACATTTGATCTTAAATATGAGAAAACATACATCTACATGTGCACCCAATAAAGACTCAACTCAGCCTGAACATCTGTACAGTCTGGTCAGAGTCTTCGTTGTTTGCACGAAGACAGTTTGCATACTTTGCTATCTAAAATGCGTTCCATTACGAAAACACGCCTATTCAAATATATTGAGAATTTTACCACCAAAAGATGAAAACTTACAGATGAAAACTTCTGGTAGTTTTCATAATTCTGCTCAAAACGTAGATTATGGGTACTTGTTAGTCTCGCCTCGCCGAGGCGGTTCTAACGAGTACCCACAATCTATGTTTTTGAGCTGAAATAAGAAAATTAATGTATCCCCCTGTAAACCCCAGTTTTACTATATAAAAGTGGGGTTTAAAGGGGTCAACATTATATAGGCATGTTTTCGTGATGTATTCAGAATTTTACCACCAAAAAATGAAAACATACAGATGAAAACTTCTGGTAGTTTTCATAATTCTGCTCAAAACGTAGATTGTGGGTACTTGTTAGTCTCGCCTCGGCAAGGCGGTTCTAACGAGTACCCACAATCTATGTTTTTGAGCTGAAATAAGAAAATTAATGTATACCCCTGTAAACCCCAGTTTTACTATATAAAAGTGGGGTTTAAAGGGGTCAACATTATATAGGCATGTTTTCGTGATGTACTGAGAATTTTACCACCAAAAAATGAAAACTTACAGATGAAAACTTCTGATACTTTTCATAATTCTGCTCAAAACGTAGATTGTGGGTATTTGTTAGATTCGCCTCGGTGAGGTGGTTCTAACGAGTACCCACAATCTATGCTTTAGAGCTGAAATAAGAAAATTAATGTATACCCCTGTAAACCCCAGTTTTACTATATAAAAGTGGGGTTTAAAGGGGTCAACATTATACAGGCATGTTTTCGTGATGTATTGAGAATTTTACCACCAAAAAATGAAAACTTACAGATGAAAACTTCTGGTAGTTTTCATAATTCTGCTCAAAACGTAGATTGTGGGTACTTGTTAGAACCGCCTCGGTGAGGCGGTTCTAACGAGTACCCACATTCTATGTTTTTGAGCTGAAATAAGAAAATTAATGTATACCCCTATAAACCCCAGTTTTACTGTAAAAAAATGGGGTTTAAGGGGGTCAAAACAATATAGGCGTGTTTTCGTGATGAGAAAAGATTTTGATTAGACTGTGCGAATAAGCAGGCTGATCTGATTCTTCGCTGTGGGCACAAGTCTAAAGGTACGTTTTCTGACGTGGCGGCTTATTTATCTTACCAATAAATTGCCAGTTATCACCCACAACTAGCTGTGGTACACGAGTTCCATGAATATCTTTGGCTGGGATTCCTGCGGCAGTAAGTTTGTTGAGAACACCTGCAAATGAAATGTATATAATATTATCTGAAAAATTATATATATACATTAGGTTTATAAATATTAAAACTGGCGTTCAACGTCGGAAGAGTCGCGATGGAGTAGTAGTTAACACGTCTGCCCGGCAAGCAGGAGGCCCGTGGTTCGTTTCCCGATCCCAGCGCGACCGATTGTTGAACGCTAATTTATGTTTCTTTATATATATATATGAGAAAAAAAAAGCAACAAAAAAAAAACAACAAAAAACAACAGAATGGTCATTGAAATGTCGTCTGCTGCAGTTGTAATAGGCGGTTTAAGGGTTAATATTTTATATACGCGATGTGCAGAATTCCATAAAACAAATCAGAAAAGTGAATATATTGAGCGTATGCGAGCACTGGAATTTAGGATCAGCATGCACTCCTATACAGTCTAACTAGGACGTTTGTTGACAACTACAGGGAAGAAACTACATACAATCTACCAGTATAGTAAATTATATAACCTTATCCGGTGACCTGAGGTTTCTGATTTCCAGCTATATCCGTCAAATCGAAACTTGAAGCCATACCTGCGTCAAATAAAGCGAAAAACTGGCCAGTGTTTTTACAAAAAAAAAAAAAAAAAAAATACTTTGCATTTTCTGAACGATTATTGTAAATCCGTCTCATGTGACCTCCTCTGTTATTCTCGCAGACAAGACTTGATATAGCGAATGAACTATCTACGCAGTAAATTTCCCTCTATATTTGGTTACAAACAAGCATACATAAACTTACATAAACTTAATTCGCATAGGCCGCCATCTTGGTTGTGCCCAAAGACAGCCAATAGACAGCTTGATAATAGCTTGGGGAGGTTCGCTACCGTCACAAATGAATGGGAAGTTTACTTTGAGTTTTGCGAGTAACAGCGAACATCAGCCCTGAATAGAAACTCAGGTCATTGGACAGTGTTATATTTGTACCTTTAGAATCATAAATAATGGCACACTTATATCGCTATGCAGAGCATTTCATAATGTAAAATAAGGAAGAACACTCACCACTTAATACAAAAACAGTAAAACTTTAACGACTCGCAACGGGAAAGAGTTGCCAACTCTGCTTGCTATCTATTCATTTTGTGGCTACTTTGTTGTATTTGTCTGTGTTTCACTTTGGTTTAAGGGCTTGATATGGCTCTGATTGTATCAGTTCCTGAGTTCTCTTATTTATTTCGAACACAATCCAGCTGGCACATGACGCTTATACAACGGCGCTTCAACGTCGATGCAACGTCGTGACGTTGCATCGACGTTGAGTCGACGTTGTATAAACGTCATGTGCTCGCTGGGAAATGACTATGTGCAGTAAAAAATGTAACCTGGTCATTGACACAGACACTTGGGTTTAGGTAAACGTTCTGGTATAAACTTTTCTCTCGCATATTGTTTTCTTTATAGTTTTGTTTGCATTTGACTATACCATGAACAGGTTTGGTAAGCATTAAACTTATTCAGAAATTTCTAGAGAGTGTAAAACACACCTATTCTATCACGGTTAGTGCTGGCTAATCAGGGCTAAAAAGATAATCGATTATCAGTCCGCCCACTTTGGTCGATAATCGATTAGTAATCAGTGAAGATTTGATCATAATCTTACCGTTCTGGTTTACTGTCTGAGCACGACTCTTACCATATGTTATACTTTACCGTATGTATTCGGACCGACAGCAAACAGTGTAGACCCAGAGGAGACGCCGCAGTCTCGTCAGGGTCTACACTGTTTGTCACTTATCCACCTACTTTAGATACAATATTAGGTAGTAAATCGTACTTGTTCAACTTTGAGAAAACGTATGGTAAACAGTTGAGGTGTCCGAATTCTTAGGATAAATACGGTAATGCAATAGCCACAAAAATCAACTAACCGATTTTTAGCAGATCAGTAACGATAATCATTTTTGTGGAATTTATCGATAGATTAATCGGTTATCCGATTAATTGTGCCAGCCTTAATCACGGCACAATTTGTCAGTACAGTCGAACTTCAATGGCTCGAAGATCTTTGGAAGAGAGGAAATTTGTTCTAGACATAAGTAGTACAAGTCACCGGGTATTCCTATCGCCATTGGGATAATTTAGAGTTGTCTTTTCGATCTTAAATAAAATAATGGTATGTCGTATGTACATTTCAATGATAAAATAAGAAAAGTTCCCTATACTATCCCTAAATCTTTTTCTTGACCTATCGGAAGAATTCCCTAAGGACTCAAAAACGAGTTCGAATCAGCCACGGTGGACGAGTCATCCGTGTCCGGGTCATTTAAGTTTAACTGTAAATTGTGCATTGATAGTGAAAACACGTTCAATGCACAATTTAGAAACTTCTCGATATAGGAGTGTTCACGATATAGCAAAATGCAAAATCCTATAAAGAATAACTATGCAAGAGACCAATCTGAGCCAGAAAGCTCACCTGATCCCAGGTATCTGCGGTCAGTGATTGATATAGATCATTATAGATAAGGGTAACACTTAGACGGTGCGCCCCATGAACAATCTGTGCATTTAGTCTCTCCCATTTTTCAAACCAGCTTTACAATTTGTTTATTACTTCTACAGTTGAATCTCGTTATCTCGACCTCGCTAACCTCGAATAACCGCTTATCTCGAAGTGAAAATCTTGTCCCTGCCATAACATGAAAATCTAACAACAGGTGAAAAATAAGGAGCAATTTCTCCTCTTTTCCACAATATTTTCGCTATATTTCTAACTTCAAGAGTACAATTACGTATAAATTTATTAAATGTGGTTGTTCGAATTTATTTTTTCATCAATTTTGCAAATCTGAAGTGTTGAGGTACGGATATCTCGAAGTATTTCAGAGAATCCCTTGGAATTCGAGATAACGAGAGTCGACTTTAGCTACCTTTTAATGCATAAATCTGTCTTCATGTGCTTGATAAGCAAACACTTCCTCATTTCCTGTGTTATATGGCAAAAATACAATGGCTTTCAAAGTTATACATAAAAGGGGTTTCAAGATAAATATTTTCCTGATACTTCAAACGTACGTGTTGGTACGTATGGACCACGTCAAGCGAACAGGGTCTTCAAATATGCGCAAAATGCACATATTCATATTCATCCCGCGCATGCGCAGGTCTCATCCGTGCATTTGCTTTCCTATAGTGTCATATAATTCTGTTAGCGGACAGTGAAGACCCTGATCAGAGTGCGCGTCCGCGCAGTCTGATCTGGGTCTTCCTTGTCCGCGCATGCTCCGAAGACATATTTTCGCGTTGTAGGGCGCAAATGCTGTGGGTACGTATTAGCAGCGTCTCACAGAGGCGCTTTTATCGAGTACCCACAGTATATGCTTTTGTTGAGAAATCAGAAAAAAAAATCATTATTTTTATAAAAGAAATTATTTGGTGTTATGGCAGAGAAGTAAACAGTTTACGCAAGCGTGTTAATCTCATGAGTTATTTATTCATAGGACACTTACTCTTATACATGGTTGTCCAGTCACTTCCGGTTGGCGATTTTCCATCAAGTGAATGTATACCAATCTCATGACCGCCTCCATATAGCTGTTTTATTATAGCATAGTCTGAATAGTCGTCTTCAATATAGAATGAACCATGGACCGGGCAGCCATTTGGATTATATCCTTTCAGAAGACTCAGGTAGAGATATACATTTGACTTATATATGTTGTTCTCGAAACTGACAATTATCATCTGTGGCGTGTCTACTGCCTGAAATTAATTATTAATGGGACTAGAAACACTTGATAGTTTCCGTCATATTTTACAATGAGACAACTTTTGTGACTTCCTGTATGCTCCCCTGTACACCAAATTCATCCTAAAATGTGTTTACTCTAAAAAGGAAGAATTTGCACCCAAGGAGAGCAAAATCGTTCCTTTTAGAGTAGATCCCTTCTCCGAAGGGAGGCAAAAATAATTGTGACAGAGCTGCTTCCTAGGAAGGGATTCCCTTGACCCTTCTCTTGCTGAACACGACATGCCCTGTCTTAACAAACAATGTAGATCCAGATCAGTTGGCTTCTGAAGAAGCCAACTGATCTGGATCTGCACTGTTTGTAATTAAATATGTGAATTTCTATCAAACACCTGGATCAAGTAATCTGATTGGCTGGAAATTAGAAGTGGGCGTGGCTTCTTAATTTATTCAGCAAGGCAAGGGTTAAGCAAGTTTGGGAATGTGTACTGTTCTTACCCTAAGTACTCGGAAATCTCAGTGTTTTACCAATCTTGGCAAAATATTCAAACATGCCCGTTTCCATCACGAAAACATACCTATATAATTTTGACTGCCTTAAACCCCACTTTTATATAGTAAAACTGGGATTTAGAGAGGTATACATTATTTTTCTTATTTCTGCTCAAAAACATAGATTGTGAAAACTCGTTAGAACCGCCTCGAAGAGGCGGTTCTAACGAGTACCCACAATCTATGTTTTGAGCAGAAATATGAAAATTATCAGAATTTTTCATCTGAAAATTTTCAGTTTTTTGGTCGTAAAACTTTCAGTATATTTGAATAGGCATGTTTTCGTACAGTAGAGTAAAATAAAAGTAAAAAAGGATTGCCTTTGGAAACAAAGAACAGACAAAATCATGAAAATCGGGGACTTGGTTTGATTGAGTCTCTTCATATGCAACTGTAGTTTGCGAGGCTGCATACGCCCCCTAGCGCCGGCATAAGCGGTATTCGATTTTCAAAATAACCAGGATAAGCTCAATGATCCCAAAGGAAATAAAATATAGCCTGTACTATGATGATGTACGGGGAGACTTTTTACGGCCGCCACACGGCACAAAACCAGCTACAGTAGAGTAAAATAAAAGTAAAAAAGGATTACTACAGCAGAAGCACCTCCTCGGAACGGTCAGTGAAAATCTTACTTGGGTGTGTGTGAGTGGGGGTGACTTAAATCGATTTTACGTGGCACAACCCTCGCCCTTAGTTCTGCCGTGATATACGCAAGACATTTGTTCATTCCGCGTGAAGGGTTTCTAACTCATCAGTGCAACATCTCCGAGAACATAAAAATCAAACGAATACAGAGATGAAACAAAGATGAGGACCCGACAGCGAGAAATAACTGAAATGCTGACACAAAAGAAAACCAACAGCTGGACTCCGGTGGGCCCGACCAGAGCCAGAACATCAGGCACCGATCGACTTACTTAAAAGTCTTTAGGCCGAAGCTGTCATAAAGTCTGAGGCCCGACCCGCCGGCGTGCAACCAAAGAGGGAAGCAAAGTCATTAACTCTTTCACTGCCACAGGCTATAATAATAGGCTTTTGCAAACAGCATAGATCCAGATGAGACGGCTCATATGAGCCGTCTCATCTGGATCTACGCTGTTTGAAATTCAGTCTTTCAACTTTACGTATAAACTTCCTTTCAAGCGATAGTTTGTTAAAAAAGAAAAGCAGTTTGTTAAAAAAGAAATGTGGCAGCGAAAGAGTAAACTACTGCCATGCATGCAGTCTGTCGTATTAAATTTATGTGGTACCCAATCTTTATATATCGAAGAATGATTTTACGAAATTGAGTAGTAAAGTCATTGTAAGCATCTATTTTTCTGGATTTATATACTAAGTCACCATAAAATTCATGTTCCGATAGGCCTTGTTGCAGAAGAGATTTAAGTCTAACATTGAATTTTGAAACTAAATCGAAATGACGACTATTAAATTCAGAAAAGGCTTTGCGGAGTACGGAGTGAAGTACGGAGAGACGATTTATGGCCGCCGCACGGCACTAACACCAACTGTAGGGAATATTTATAGATTCTGAAAGGAATTACACTTGAGAGCAATTGAGACACTCACAAAATTTAAAACAGGTTTAGGTGTCTAGTTTCCTGGGCTAGACTAGCTAGTTTCGGCCGATTAACCGTTAAGATGCCAAGAAAAACCGCATCTGAAAATGTCGTCTATTTATGTCGTCTGCTGCATCTTCTTGTAAACTTTTTAAAACATATTTTGCATACAGGCAAACAGTGTGAATCCTGAGGAGCAGTCTGATCTGGGACCATATTGTTTGCAACAATGACTTTTAAAGTAACCAGCACACAAAAAAGCAGACGAATGACAATTGTTGTGATTGGCGTCTTTAGGGTTAAGTTTAATCAGTGACCCTCATTACAGTTTCAAAAACAAAAAAACGGAATTGGCCCAATAGTCACACACGACCAAAAAATATAAACTCTCCGTTGGAGATAACTTGTATGAAATATCAAATCCTGATTTCTGGGAAAAACAAAAAAAAAAAAAACATATTTCAGTATGTCGTCTGCTGAACAATTTACCCGGAGTGCTAAGCGTTAAGTTAGATGGTCTCTAAAAATAGAAATAAACGTGTCTGTTTCATCACGACTTAATAAAAAAAGACTCATTAAATCTGTAAAAAGAACGATTCGCAATTTTTCAGACATATTAGACTGTATATATAAAGTATTTGCATAATGGAATCCGATAATCAGGTTCAGCTTAACGTATGTTCGGTACAACACACTTCAGCAGGCGACATTTTTCCCAAGGTGACAATTTGCAATGTTCAACTATGTTAAACAGCCCTCGTTCTTGCGACGAAACCCAGGCCTCGAGGTTATAAAACTTGTTTCATGCTCAACTCAACTGAGCATGAAATTTTCTCTGCTAATAAATATGAAAATGCCAACAACAGTTGGCATTTTCATATTTATTAGCAGAGAACTTTTCATGCTCAGCTATGTTTAGAAAGAAAGAATTTGAAGTTGTTAGTAATTTGAGATTTATTAGCAGGACAAATTTCATGCTCAGCTGAGTTGAGCATGAAAAAGATTTTATAACCTCGGGGCCAGATCATATCACATTATATATATGGACCGTGCGCCATATGAAAACGTATCTTCTGGTATATGCGGACAGTGAAGGCCCTGGTCAGACTGCGCATCTGCGCAGTCTGACCAGGGCCTTCACTGTCCGCCAACAGAAACATTGGATACGATAGAATGTATCAATGGAGAGCAAAGGCCCGGATGATGCACATGCGCAGGACCATGATGTGAAAAACGCTTAGCACTCTGGGTAAATTTTTGATCTTTTGCTTATAATATTTATAAGCGTACGTTTAATGTGTAAACAGGTATTGCCCGTAAAGAATTATTTGCTACTCCACGTGGAAAGAACCATGCCTAAATTATGTAGTGGACTTATCCTAATGAATATCAAATCTACAATAAGCCCAGCTAGCATTCTACGTAAATCTACATCGGGCCGTCATCGGCCCGTCAGCTACCCTGACGGGCCGATGACGGCCCGATATAGATTTACGTAGAATGCTGACTGGAAGGCTTGTGCTACCAGCCAAGACTCAGATCCGGCTGCGCATCCACGCAGTGTGTTCAGAGTTCTCTGATCGCATGTGCGTTCTACAGCCTCCATGGATAAAAGAGAACTATTGTCATACTGGGTGGATGCACAGGCTGGTTTGCGTCCTTACTGGTCACAGATGTCTTATTGTAGGTTTTGTCATGCGCTGACTCAGTTGTAAACGTTTGATCTGCACCAGTTCTTTAGCCAACAGTAAATAGAATTTATATACTCGTAACAATACAAAATGATTTATAAAATGTTCCATTTACCTCTAACTTCCCAGGGATGTTTGGGTCGTTGAAACATCTACATTTTGGGAGTACACAGGTTTCAGGGTTGCAGACGTCTTGTAAACTCAGCTTTACCAGAATCAGTAGAAATAGCAGTTGCTTCATTTTGAATGCGGCTGTTGAAAACAGGTATCACCTTTATCAGCTGAGTAACTGTCAAAATGAAAAAAAGATTTCTTAAATCTTTACTACTCTCGAGGCAAATTCAAAAGAAAGATCGAAAAAGGTAAACATAACATTCTTTAATTCAAATTAAGCTGACTAAGCACGTTTAGCGAACTACTCAATGTCTTTTTTTAAATATTATTTCAAACAAAGTGGAATACATGATATCCAGGAACACACACACACGCACGCACGCACGCACACACTCACACACACACACACACAAGATGTAAATAAATAAACATGTGTTATTCAAAACAAAAAGTCACGTATAAGTAAATAAATAATTATTATAATAAAAAAAAAATACGTGTACATACAGTAGTTAAAATTCCTTCAGTTATAAACAAAATAAATAAAAATTGATATTAAACATATCGAGGAAAACAAAAATTCGAATGAAAAAGACAAGTATAAAATTACTTCCTGAAGCAAATGTAAATTCAAATATGTTTAGGTTTATAACGAAACTTACCTATCAAGTAGACTTTACCAAACTGGTCGTACGGATTGTATTTTATAGCTAACACCACCCTTCCACTTCACTGTCTTTAATAAGCTAAATTTATCTTTTGCGTAGTGTTGTACGACTTAACAACTAGACTCGTATCATGCTGTCTGCAACGAGTGAAACCCTGGAGATCAACAACTTCCTGGTTTGGTGACGGCAATGAATAATGCTAAGAATTTTTGGATAATTTGAGCTACAATGTCAGAAAACGTACCTTCGGATATATTCGCCCAGCGAAGATTCTGATCAGTCTGCGCATTCGCGCAGACTGATCAGAATCTTCCCTGGGCGCATTTTGGATAGCCAAGGACAATATTTATTCATGCGGACAACGAATACCGTGACCAGACTGTGTAAATGTGAGTCTTCGTCGGGCGCACATGTCAGAAGTTACGTTTTCTCACGTTGCGGTCCGTTTAAATCTTCCTGTTTGAATTACAATCGTGCATATAACTATATACCTTAAAGGTGTGCTACTCATCAAGAGAAAAATGCCTTTTAGAAATTACGAAATGCAAAAGAGTATCGAAAATGTCCAGGAAGAGCACAATCACAGAACATTGCCTACCCATTACGAAAACGTAAAAACGTGCCTATTCAAATATACTGAAAATTTTTACCACGAAAAACTGAAAATTTTCAAATAAAAATTTCACATATTTTTCATGTTTCTGTTCAAAACATAAATTGTGGGTACTCGAGGCGGTTCTAACGAGTACCCACAATCTATGTTTTGGGCAGAAACAAGAAAACTAATGTATACCCCTGTAAACCCCAGTTTTAATATATAAAAGTGGGGTTTAAGGGGGGTCAAATTATATAAGCATGTTTTCGTGATGCATTGCCACCATAGGAAGAGCAAACAAGCCAAGACATATAGTATCTTTACTTACATATTTTTGGTTTGTGGCTTGTGCCACAAACCAAAAATATGTAAGTAAAGATACCCAAGAAATATTACAATCAGGAAGCACCTTGCCTAGGAGAGATGGGAACAAATAATGACAGAACAAATGCTACATTTGAAACCATGGACGTACAAAAAACACTTGAAGCGCTACAACTGAGGAACCGCCTTTGGACGATAAGTAGGAAAACTACTGGGGTGGTAATGGGGGAGGGGGGATGGGGGAGCTTAAACCAGTTTTACTCGCGCGAAACCTCACCCCTAATATTCTGATGTAGCTCCAAATTACAAATATATGTTCGGTCTGCATAAGGGGCCACTACCTCATCTGTGAAACGTCACAGTGAAACACATATAATAAAAACTACTGTGATGAAACAAAGGAAAGAGCTCGATAGCGATCTGATGCCAGAACACAAGAAAATCAGGTGATCATAATGTTAGAGATGGTCTATTTTGGATAGCCAACGATGCAAAGTTTATTCATGTGGACAACGATGGCTCTCATCAGACTGTGCGGATACGCAGACTAATTTGAATCTTTGTTGATTACACATGTCCGAAGGTACGTTTTCTCACGTGGCTCATTTAAACCCTTCATTTTAGGTTTCGGTCTTAACTGTTGTACCTATTTAACCCTTATGCACCAAGCAAAATTTGTAGCAGACTACATTCTATTTTACTTTTTTCCAGAAAAAATAGTCTTGATATTTCATGTGAATCACCTGCCAAGCAGATTCACATGACATGTCAATATATACATGATTTTTTTTTAATCATATGATTTTTTTCAATGTCGTCTGCTGCAGTTGTGATTGGCGCTTTAATATGGTAAAAGTATCATATATTTAATGCACTTTCGGTTTGTCTGTCACATAGCGCTTACTCACTATATCATGTGATATGTACGGGGGCGAGTCAATAAAAAACCAGCCTAACTTATTTCTGGGTGAGATCGATCTCTTCTTTTTCGATGTAATTGCCCTCTAGAATGATGCACTTGGGCCAATGGTGTTCCAGGGCCATCAGCCCAGAACTGAAGAAGCCAGGGTCCTTGTCTCTGACCCACTCCTCAACTGCCGCCAAGACTTCTTCTATGGACCAGAAATGACATCCACGGATATCCTTTTTCAAGTTTGGGAATAGGAAATAGTCACTAGGAGCTAAGTCAGGAGAATAGGCGGGGTGCGGTATTAGCTCGTACCCATTCCGCTCAACAGCATCCATTGCAATTTTGCGTGTGGACTCTCGCATTGTCCTGTTGGAGCAGAATCCCGTTGGAGAGTTTACCTCTGCGTTTTTCACGGATCACAGTTCTCAGTTGGTCGAGCAAATCTGCATAATACGCAACTGTTATTGTACTTTTCTTTGCTAGAAAGTCCAACATAATAACGCCTTGTGCATCCCAAATTACAGTTGCCATCACCTTGCCAGCAGGGTTGCGTTTTGAACTTCTTTGGCCTCGGAGACCCCGGCCCTACTCTCTGGCGACTCTGATCTTTTTTTTCTGGCTCATGATAATGGACCCAGGTCTCATCTACAGTCACCAGACATGAAAGGAAATCATCTTCCTTTGACCTAAACCGCTTCAACAATGCGCTGTATACTGATGCTCTGGTTGCCATTTGCTCGTCGCTAAGGGATTTTGGGAGCCAACGGGCTGTTAGCTTGTGCATACCCAAGCGATCATGTAAAGTTGTTGAAACGCTACCATGTGAAATGTGTAATACATTCGCTATTTCCTCCATCTTAATTTGCCTATCAGAGTACACCAGATCCCGTACTTTGTTACACATTTCTTCATCGGTGGCATCTGATGGGTGTCCAGACCTGGTTTCGTCTTCTAAAAACGTTCTATTGCGTTTGAATTCCCCAACCCAGAATTTAATTTGTGCATACGATGGTGCAGAAGACCCGTAAACATTGGTCAACTCGCAATGTATTTCCTGACCTGTTTTCCCTTTCAAATACAAGTACCGAATTACAGCACGGAACTCAACCTTTGACGAAAAGCTTACTTTTGCATCGCTAGCCATGTTTCACATTCAATATCTTATGAATTAATGATACGATAAGGGTGCAATTTTGCCCTCAGGCCTAAAACACGTATTGAAACAAGGCATGAAAATCTTGGGTGTCTCGGTCAATTGGAAATGGGATAAACTGGTTACTTATTGACTTGCCCTCGTATTTCTAAGTTATCGCTCTTGATAAATAATAAATTCATATTTTTATCTATTTCTCCACGAAAACATATGTTGTGGTAACTCATAAGAAGCGCCTCCTAACATATGTTGTTGGTACTTATTAGAAGCGCTTCTAATAAGTACCAACAACATATGCGTGGATAAATAAGAATAATCCCAGGAGGCACTTATAATGAGTACCCACAACATATGCGTGGATAAATAAGAATAATCCCAGGAGGCACTTATAATGAGTACCCACAACATATGCGTGGATAAATAAGAAAAATTCCAGGGAGGCACTTATAATGAGTACCCACAACATATGTGTGGATAAATAAGAAAAATCCCAGGAGGCACTTATAATGAGTACCCACAACATATGCGTGGATAAATAAGAAAAATCCCAGGAGGCACTTATAATGAGTACCCACAACATATGCGTGGATAAATAAGAAAAATCCCAGGAGGCACTTATAATGAGTACCCACAACATATGCGTGGATAAATAAGAAAAATCCCAGGAGGCACTTATAATGAGTACCCACAACACATGCGTGGATAAATAAGAAAAATCCCAGGAGGCACTTATAATGAGTACCCACAACATATGCGTGGATAAATAAGAATAATCCCAGGAGGCACTTATAATGAGTACCCACAACATATGCGTGGATAAATAAGAATAATCCCAGGAGGCGCTATTAATGAATATCCACAACAGAAGATTTCGTGGAAAAAGAAGAAAAATGTTTATTTTGATACCTCTCTTATCTAAAGCTATGTTACCTATGAAAATTTCGCAATACAGTGAGGGAAATACGCAAGATTTTGGTTATTGAGATAAATTTATGCTAGAAGATGCAAAACTCTAAAAAAAAACAAACAAAAAAACCTTATAAACCCATGTTTCACTTTATAAGCCGCAACGTGATAAAACGTACCTTTTGACACGTGCGCCCAACGAAGACTAAAATATGTCTAGGCATCCGCGCAGTCTGATCAGTCATCGTTGTTTGCATGAAGAAACGTTACATTTTTGGCTATCCAAAATGTGCCCAATGAAGATTTTGATCAGACTTCTTCAGAAGCCAACTGATCTGGATCTACACTGTTTGCAAAGGCAGGGCATATTCTAAATGTTCAATCAAATCAAGTTAACCGTTTGTTTTTCATAATATACATAATAGGGATTAGTTTTACAGGAAAGAATTTTGTTTGCTTTTGTATGCATTTTAAATTACATCCTTTACTTCAAGCCTCTCGTAAATCAAATAACAAATAGAAATGACAAAAAATAAGTATTTATGGTCCGCGGCATGCGAAAACATTTCTTCGGGTATCCGCGCAGTCTGATCATGGCATTTACTGCCCGCTTACAGAATCATTAGACACTACCCTGTAAGCATTCTTCATAAATCTACAGCGGGCCGCTATCGGCCCGTCAGCTACCCTGACGGGCCGATAACGGCCCGCTGAAGATTTATAAAGAATGCTAGCTGGGAATGTATCAATGGAGAGGAAATGTTGAGACGAGACTTTGTGCATTCGTGGAATTAATTTGAATCTGTGCATTTTGCGCATGCTCGAAGACATCTTTTTGCTTGGCGTGGACCATATGGAGATCATAACGAAAACATGCCTATTCAAATATATTGAAAATTTCACCACCAAAAACTAAAAATTTTCGGACAAAAACCTCTGATATTTTTCATGTTTCTGTTCAAAACATAGATTGTGGGTACTCGTTAGAACCGCCTCGGCGATGCGGTTCTAACAAGTACCAACAATCTCTGTTTTTGAGCAGTAATAAGAAAAAATAATGTATACCCCTGTAAACTCCAGTTTTACTATGTAAAATTGGGGTTTAAGGGGGTCAAAATTATATAGGCATGTTTCCGTGATGTAACCAGAAAAGGTCAAAATCTCGGAACACACCCTCCAAAGGCACGAGATAAAGGTTGAGATGATGAAATGGCAACACAAAACAGCACTACATCGTACATTGCACGTAGGTCTATCAAGGTCAAACAATAGTTAAGTTATGATCACAACTTGTTCGGCAATAAACTTCTACCTGAATGACTTATACCTGACGCTCGTGCAGAGGACGAGATTGCTCTTCACCTTCAAAACATATTTGTATAAATGCAGTAATGTCATTTTCAATCGCATACAGTATTTGGATAATGATAAAATCTCTACTATGATATACGCTTAATACTGTTAGTCGTATTTTGATAAATATTGTATTACTGATATTTATGAATACAATATTCATATTACTTACTTGTACGCATGAGTAGATATAAAATATACGTGTTTACACATGTAATGATATTCAAAAAACTTTTTCGTCCTGCATGCATGTTTATACTTTTAACATGCAGTATACAATTCTACTTTGTGTAATAAAGATAATCTTAAATCCTTAACACAACTTAGACCCAGTCTGTAAAGGAGAAATACCTCAGGCTACGCTCCACTGCGCCTGAGTAGATATAAGGCATGTGTGTTTACACAATAATTGATATTCAAACAAAATTTTAAATGTTGGAATACTACATTTTATGCTGTACTCTGATTATGTCTTCTTCGTCGACTGAGGACATACACAATTCTATACGCGGGTGGTAAACCAGCCTAGACATGCCAACGTATGTCTCAGAGCGTCCTTGCACGGTAGGTCTATCAAGGTCAAGCAATAGTTAAGTTATGATCACAAACTTGTCTAACAAACAAAATAAAAGAGAAGGAAGATATACAAAACAAAACAATTACAATAAATAAACAAAACAAAAACACAACAAAAGACAACACTAACACAAAAACAGAAAAAGGAACTGCATACTGCCATATTTTTTGGAATGTTCAACATTAAAATCGTTATGTGTGGGATATGGGGTGTGAGGGAGTGTTTGTGTGTGTGTGTGTGTGGGGGGGGGGGGGGGGGGAGGGGGGGCGTGGGGCATGCGTAGGTTAATTCTGTTTTTATGAATAACCAAACTTCTACCTTAATTCTGATATGGTTCAATAATTGCTCGGTCCGTTCCTAAATTCATCTAACGGTTTCTCTAACTCAACAGGGTCCAATTTAGCACACACAAATGAGCCACAACTTCCGAAAATGTACCATTGGGCATATGCACCAAGCGAAGATTTAGATTAGCCTGCACATTCGCGCAGTCGGGTCAAAATCTTCACTTGACCAACGACGAAAAGTTGTTCATGAGGACAGCGATATCTGATCAGACTCCGCTAAAGACTGATCTGAGTCTTCGCTGGGCTCATGCGTCCGAACATAAGGGATACAGTCTGAATACAGTACGTAATCGAGGAGGTCAAAGACTGGCTCCAGTCTCTAGTGACTAAATATGTTTACTTATAACCCTGTTTGATAATCCACCAAAATAAAATCAAAATGATATCATGACTATAAAGGCTGATCTCTATAGTGATAGTACTTGATATTATTTTGGTTTTAGTTTAGTAGAATATCAAACAGGATTATCAGAAAAAAATATATTTATTCACTGGTGACTGGAGCCAGTCTGATGAGGTAATATCGACATTGCAAAGAACAAAACGAGAAGTTTTGTTGTTTTTTTTTCATTGTGATGATCAACCGATGAGGTAGCCGCTGTGTGGACCAACCAGTTGCAAAACGCTAGAGTTGTATCAGGATTAAATAAGAGGATTGTATAAAGCAGACCCTTATTCCCTGTAAGCATTCTTTATAAATCTACAGCGGGCCGCTATCGGCCCGTCAGCTACCCTGACGGGCCGATAACGGTCGGCTGTAGATTTATAAAGAATGCTAGCTGGGTTAGAACGATAGCATTTATTCCCAAAGCTGTTGCCATTATATTGAATTTGCTGTTGTGGAAAAAAAAAACCAAACAAAAAAAAAAAAAAAAAAAAAAAAAAAAAAAAACACTTAAACGCTGTGGAATAATACGTAAGAAAGGGCTTGTTTTATTCTTATTTCCCTTACAGAACATATGATTTGGTTATTGATTGATTGATTGATTGATTTCGGTATCACAGATTAGCAGTATACATGTTAAACACAACAATGCATACACAATGTTAAAATGCACAAAATTAGTACAATATAAAACATCAAAACATTACAATATTTATATGGCTTGCCAATCACTACCAAGGATGACACAAAAAAGAGAGAGTGATCTCTCTTTTTTCCATTGTGGTCCTTATGTACTGATTTGCAAGTCATAGTGAGGCACAGAAAATAGACTAAACAATGAAGGATATATACCAGATGAATAGTGATGATTAAATTTTACCGTAAAAGATTAAAAATTGAATAACAAATAATCCAAAAAATCCAAACTGAAAATACCAATACTGAAAACCAGTATAAAATCAAATATAAAAGAGAGTTTAAAAGATGTGATTTTACAGCTGATTTGAAAGTTTGGAGCCCATTTACGTTTTTAATATTTGATGGAAGCCCATTCCATAAGGAACAACCTGTATAAGCAAACGATTTTCGACCGAAACCCTAAACTTTAGGAAGACATAAACAACCGTTATCTCTAAATCTAGTGCTGTAACTATGCACAGATGTAGTAGGAATAAAATGTCTTTTTCATATAGTCAGGTGACGTTCCGGATTTAATCCTAAAAATGTGATTCAAAATGATCTGGTCTACCCTTTTTGAGACTGGCAGCCATCCTAAAGTTTTAAATTCATCTGATCCTATATGGGTTCTTGGATCCAGCTTCAGAACAAATCTAATAATTTGATTTTGGATAATTTGCAGCCTGTTTCTCAGAAGTTTTGATAAGCCCGGGTACCAAAATGAACAAGCACAGTCGTAATGACATTGAATAAGAGACATAATTAAAAGCTTCTTACAATGAAAGTTAAGAAATTTCTGTTTTCTGAATAAAAACTTTAACCGAGCATTTGCCTTCTGAATTATTGAGTTAACCATAGTTTCACCGCTCAAACACTGTTCCAACACTGCACCTAGATATTTTACAGCTCCCTTGGACTCAATTTTAGTGCCTTTGTATGCGATCTGCAAGTTTGGTTGGTTGTGGTTTTAATTTACTTTTAGACCCAAACAAAATTGATTCTGTCTTGCCTAGGTGCAACGAAAGTTTATTGTCCACAAGCCACTCACACTACCTCCAGTTCTTTCTGAAGCGACATTTCAATGGCTGATACAGACTTATCCGCAACCAGTTTTGCAGAATTATCTGCATATAACAGAAGTTTATGATTCACAGCACCTGATATATCATTCACATAGATTAAAAATAAAAGGGGCCCGAGTATCGATCCTTGAGGTACACCGCATGAGATCGCAGCGCTAGAAGAGAAAACACCTGATACGTCAACAAGTTGCCGACGGTCAGACAAATAAGAACGAAACCATCTAACCACATCTTGACCAAGACCAAGAGCTTCCATTTTCATCAACAAAATCTTATGATCGACGGTATCGAAAGCTTTCTGAAGATCCAGTAATACCATTCCAAGAAGATGATCTTTATCCATTTGAAATTTTATAAAATCTGTCAAATGGATTAAACAAGTATCCGTCGAGAAACGGCCTCTAAAACCTGACTGGAATTTATAAAGCAGCTTTTTGTCATCAAGACAAATTTCAATTTGCTCATACACGACTTTCTCAACGACCTTGGAAAGAATGCTTAAAATCGAAACTGGGCGGTAGTTGCCAACCTCAGTTTTGTCATTCTTTTTAAAGAGAGGAACAACTCTTACAGATTTAACGTCATCCGGAACAACATCTTGAATGATAGATAAATTGATCACATTATTTGTAACTCGTGCACAGAAAGGGGCAAACATCATGAGTTTTTCGGATCTGTGGCTGTAACTGAATGTCGGTAATGTAGAAATGCGCCGCAAATTCTGAAAATCTACCATCTCGCTGAGCACTCAGCGAGGATTCAATTCAGCCTGCGCATTCGCGCAGTCTGAACAGAATCTTCACCGGGCGCACTTTGGATAGCCAAGGAGACAATGTTCCCAGCTAGCATTCTTTATAAAGCTATAGCGAACCGTTATCAGCCCGTCAGTTACCCTGACGGATCGATAACGGCCTGCTATAGATCTATAAAGAATGCTTACTGGGTTACTTCATGTGGACAACGGACACTCTGATCAGACCACGTGGATGCGCAGGCTGATTTGATCTACAATGGGCACACGCATCAGAAGGTATGTTTTCTCTCGTTATGGCTCAATTAACTTTTAAACAAAATTTTCAAACAATCAACTGATTGTTCTGGAAATAATTTTGTGTAGTGTCTTGTTTACTGCTTAATATATCAACCGAAACGTGGGTGAACGTACCTTCTCACATGTGCGCCCAACAAAGATAGTTCCAAAATACGCCCAGAGCAGATTATGATCAGACTCGTCGAGGCGGTTCTAACGAGTACTCACAATCTATGTTTTGAGCAGAACCATGAAAATATCAGAATTTTTTTTTATCTGAAAATTTTCATTTTTTGGTGATAAAATTTTCAGTATATTTGAATAGGCATGTTTTTGTAATGACTTTGAAGGCTAAATCATCAGACGGAAATTATTGACACTTATCTTATTTTTCCTAGAAGCCAATTAGACTGCAATGACAAGTCTTATTTTCTGTGAAAAATAAGGAAAAGAATTTATCTTGTAAATGTGATCTGCTTTTATTTATAACTTTCGCATCCGCGCAGACTAATCAGAGTCTTTGTTGTCCACATGAAACCACCTTGCGTCACTGACTATCCAAACTGGGGCCAAAGAAGATTTTGATCAGACTGCGCGAATGCGCAGGTGATCTGAATTTTCACTCGGCGCATATGCCTGAAGGTTCGTCTCAATTATCTTGGTTAGTGTTTATTTCATTTTATGGGCTGTGCTATAATGATACACTGTTGAATCAGATGTCTGTGCGGATCGAGACTACAACGAACGCGAGTGCAAGATTGGTCTCCTACAATTTAAGCCCCTCAGAAGTCCTGCTACATCAAACGTTGGTTTTCTTTTGTCCTCAGGCGCCCGTAAATTCTCCCCGTTTTTCATCAAAGTGTAGCTTTTATTTTTCATTCTCGTTTGGATCAATGGTCCTATTATGATATCTTTGGGAATCGAATTCCGGTGCAGCCGATGCTGGAGGACGTATCATTACGAAAACACGCCTATTCAAATATACTGAAAATTTTACCACCAAAAATGAAAATTTTCAGATAAAAATTCTGATATTTTTCATATTTCTGCTCAAAACATAGATTGTGTGTACTCGTTAGAACCGCCTCGGCGAGGCGGTTCTAACGAGTACCACAATTTATGTTTTTTGAACTGAAATAAGAAAAATAATGTATACCCCTGTAAACCCCAGTTTTACTGTATAAAAGTGTGGTTTAAGGGAGTCAAAGCTATATAGGCGTGTTTTCGTGATATGTAGCCCTAGACACTGCATAGCTGCTTACGGGGTGTCTCAATAAAACCGAGGCTCCGATTTTTGTTTATTTAAGTTTATGTTTTTATCTTGTGGATCATTTTGTTGTATAGGTGTGGTATGCTGTGGTATGCATGAAATGTATGATACTGAGTATGTTCGCCTACTTGTGTTGACTGTGCGACTGTATGTATTAACCCATTGTAGTCGGGAGGTCCGTAAAAGGGTAATTGGCAAACAGTGCAGACCCAGATCAGACGCCGCAGAACGCGGCGTCTGATCAGGGTCTTCACTGTTTGTAAATAGTTTAGCCGTTTTTCTCTAGGAATATGTAAATCTCATAGCCGGACGTACCTAAAATTGAAATTGGACTCTTCCAATATAGAGTGTGGTAGATTCTATTCAGTGTACAATGGGTTAATTATGACTTCTATTTCACTTTTCGGTGTTTGTTCCAGCAGGATTGCGTCTTTCTGACTGAGTTCGTGGCTTTTCAGGGTTATTCAAGAACTTTTTGAGCCGCTGCGTGAAAAACGTAACATGCCTATATAATTTTGGCCCCCTTAAACCCCACTTTTATATAATAAAACTGGGGTTTACAAGAGGTAAACATTATTTTCTTATTTTGTTAAAAAAACATAGATTGTGGGTACTCGTTAGAGCCGCCTCGGTGAGGCGGTTCTAACCAGTACCCACCATCAATGTTTTGAGCAGAAATATGAAAAATATCAGAGATTTTTTATCTGAAAATTTTCAGTTTTTGGAGGTAAAATTTTCTATATATTTGAACAGGCGTGTTTTCGTAATGTCTTCTGACATGTGCGCCCAACGAAGACTCAAATAAGCCTGTGCATCCGCGCAGTCTGAGTCTGATCAGAGTTTTCGTTGTCCGTATGAAGAAATTTTGCACACTTGGCTATCCAGAATGTATGTAGTGAAGATTCAAATTTACAGACTGATCTGAATTTTCGCTGGGCGCATATGTCCGTAGATACGTTTTCTGATGTCGTGGTTCATTTTATCTTCTCGACCCTCGATCGGCTAAGCTTGGTGTTAACCCTTGTCCTGCTGAACCCAGATATGTCCTACCTTTGCAAACAGTGTAGATCCATATCAGTTGGCTATCAGTTGGCTTCTGAAGAAGCCAACTGATCTGGATCTGCACTGTTTGCAATTCAGTATTTGAATTTTTATCAACAACCTGGATCAAGTAATCTGATTGACTGAAAATTAGAAATGGGCGTGGCATCTTAATTTATTCAGCAGGACAAGGGTTAACTTAAGCGCTGTGTGGCTGCCTTTAACCGATGCCTCTTTGTTGTTCATCATGATGTTTATCGCTTCTTGTCCTTGGAGATCATCGAGTGCTATTAGTGAGTTCGTTGTGCAAGACGTTAGCATTATACTTCGATTTATTAGGCTAATTCCATAATCACAAACTTCGAATCCTGAAATTAATTCCATAATCAAGTTAAATTATTCGTTCAAATGGCTGTGTATTACGTAAAGTACATCTCAATTGTACTTCCAAATTGGCAGGTTCGTATTAATACCTCTGCATTACATTGTCAGATTAATTGAATAATTGATGAGACCTTGATAGCCGAAACCAACCATTATGGGCAAACATCAAACAAATCTGTTGCTTTTAATTTTCTGTCTGCGTTTTTTGCTCTGAAGATTTTCGTTTCAAAAATGTATTTTCCTATTAAGGAGGGTGGATACATATGATATTTTTGGCCATTTACTACAACTAAAATAACTATTGTGACTGCATTTCTGGGCATTATGTCCCTTCTGAAAAGGGGCTATTTTGAAAGAAAAGAATTTGCTCCCGACGAGAGCAGATTCATTCCTTTTAAAGTAGACCCCTTTTCAGAAGGAAGGCAACACAATTTAGAAAATTTTGAAAGAGTTACTTCCCGAGAGGAGCAACTTCTTTCCTTTTAGAGTAGACCCCTTTTCAGAAGGGAGATAAAACAACTTTTAAAGAGTAATCTGCTTTGAAAGTATATCATTTCCTTGTAAAAATCATTCAGTTACGTGTTACGTCTCATAAACATTTACGTTTTAGCACTTTTATTACGAAAACAAGCCTATTCAAATATACTTAAATTCTTACCACCAAAAAATGAAAATTTGCAGATGAAAAATACTGATAATTTTCATATTTCTGCTCAAAACATAGATTGTGTGTACTCGTTAGAACGAGTCGGTTCTAATGAGTACCCACAATCTATGTTTTTGAGCAGAAATAAGAAAAATAATGTATACCCCTGTAAACCCCAATTTTACTATATAAAAGTGGGGTTTAAGGGGGTCAAAATTATATAGGCGTGTTTTCGTGATGGAAGGCTAAATCATTAAATGGAAATTATTGAACTTATCTTATTTTTCCTAGAAGCCAGTTTGATTGCAATGTCAAGTCTTATTTTCTGTGAAAAATAAGAAAAAAAGATATATATTATGCGGGCTGTTAAGCCCGTCTATAACTATGGTCTTCGACTCAATTTTGAGGACCGCTTTTGGTATCTCTATTCAAATAATCTTACGCTAGGAAAATAGAACTCAAATTTCTTTTTTTGGTTAGATTATTTATCAACATTGTACATTGCCAAAAGAATCATAATAATCATTTTAGATTTATTCAAATTTTGAAAATGGCTTAGTTTGCTTCTGAAATCAATACTTATACCTTCGACAACGGAACATTGATTAACGCGTATAAATGCATTACGTACATGTTAACGACTGGTTAATTTACTTGGTAAAATGTCACGTGTGCACTAACGAGTGAAATCGTGTCAATTATTGAGTTATTTTCAGTGAGAATGGATAATGTGATAAACAAGCCGTCATGTCATCGCAGTGTTTTACTTTTATGAGCTGACGATAGGTAATCTGTTCGCACTGTCTGTACAATTAAACTTGATCCCAACAAAGCAATAAAAACCATTACGAAAAAACGCCTATTCAAATACACAGAAAATTTTACCACCAAAAATGGCACGTTTTCACATAAAAAAAAATAAGATATTTTTCATATTTCTGCTCAAAACATAGATTGTGGGTACTCGTTAAATGGTTCTAACGAGTACCCACAATCTATGTTTTTGAGCAGAAATAAGAAAAATAATTTATACCCCTGTAAACCCCAGTTTTACTATATAAAAGTGGGGTTTAAGGGGGTCAAAATTATATAGGCATGTTTTCTTGATGCGAACATGATAATAAGATCGTTTTTCTCATAAAGTGGATTCCCGTCACTGTGCCACATGAAAGTAATGAGGGCCACGCAGTATCTCCTTGTGGGAACGGGTAACCCCATATCAGCAATGCAGATCCAGATCCGAGAGCCGCAGAACGGCCCGTCTGTTAAGGGTTAACACTGTTTGCCAAAGTACAGGAACTTTTGTAAACTTACAACAAATAAAACAAATATGACACCTCTTAACTTTCATATGATTTTGTCCAATGAATTTATCCAAAGGCATTTTTTTCGGACTTTGGCAAATAGTGTAAACCCTGATCAGATGTTGCAGAACGAAGCGTCACTGTTCATTTACAATGCAGGATTTTGTATTGCAAACTTACATCAAACAAAACAAAACTGACCCCCCCCCCCCCGCCTCCTAAATTTAAAATAGTTCGGTCCAAAGGCATTTTGCGGACATTTGCAAACGGTGTAGATTCAGATCAGAACGCTTGTTTGCGTCCAGATTAGGTACTTTTGGGATTGGCAAACAGTGTAATCCCAGATCAGACGCTACAGAATTAGTGCAGCGTCTGATCAGGGTCGTCACTGTTTACTTAATCTACAGGGATTTTTGTACAGCTCACAACAAACCAAACAATCCAGACATTACCTAAATTTATAATGGATCTGTGTCTGTTTGTTATCCAACATCGCAAAATTGTGGTACATTCTTGTTTGGAAAGATATCTTTTCCAAAATGTGGAAATTCCATGGTAAAACAACTTGTGCAACGTTCTACGAGGGATGATTGAAAATATCAGTCAGATTAGTCGAAGGAAATTTATTCATTTAGAGGGAGGTAAAAACAAATGAGCGTATCCCCACAGCTAAAAAGGGACACTGTTTCTTTGTAACAAACTCTCTACATTCTCCATGTGGTTTAGTTCCCTCAGTAAAAATAGACACTCTGCAAAAAAAAAAAAAAAAAAAAAATAGAATTCAGCAGTAATCACTGGAATTAAAAGTACTTGCCTATCGGCAGCAAATGCCATCTTTGATATGAAATCAAATTTCAGAGGTTGGCTCCTTTGCAAAAGCACTGCAAAGTAAAAGGAATTGTGAGCTAACTGCCCGCCTCTCAGTACTTCCAGTACTTTGATTGTAAATGTGATCTGCTTTTATCTATAGTGAGCGAGTTAAAAGTTAAGTTTTCAACTTTGGAACCACTCTAAATGGAGATATCCATTAAATGTCACTATCATGAAGCACAGCATTCACGAGGCATTCATTACGAAAACACAACTATTCAAATATATTGAAAATTTTACCACCAAAAAAAATGAAAATCTCAGATAAAAATTCTGATATTTTTCATATTTCTGCTCAAAACATAGCTTGTGGGTACTCGTTAGAACCGCCTCGACGAGGCGGTTCTAACGAGTACCCACAATCTATGTTTTTGAGCAGAAATAAGAAAAATAATGTATACCCCTGTAAACCTCAGTTTTACTATATAAAAGCGGGGTTTAAGGGGGTCAAAATTATATAGGCGTGCTTTCGTGATGGACGATATTAAACCATCGACGCACGAACGATGAAGAACTGTAACAGAGGAATCCTTATCTTGGCCGAGCCATGCGAAAACATGTCGTCTGGCATATGCGGACACGAAGGCCCAGACCAGCCTGCGATTACGCGCAGTCTGATCAGGACCTTCGCTGTCCGTAACAGAAGCATTGGACACAATAGAACGTATCATTAGAGAGGGGTTTAAGGGGGTCAAAATTACATAGACCTGTTTTTGTGATGTATGAGCATAATCTGAGCTAAAGATGAATATTTTAGAGAAGACATTTCTTTTCTGAGGTTCGACGGAAAGTTCTAAAGTTGAAATGTTTGTTTCTTGTCCAAAATGAATATTTACAATACCTGTCAAATGCCAATTCACGTACTTACTGGATTATTCTGCCCAATGGATGTCACCCAGATAGCTAGTCACATCACGAAAATATGCCTATATAATTTCGACCCCGTTAAACCCCACTTTTATATATTAAAACTGGGGTTTACAGGGGTATACATTAGTTTTCATATTTCTGCTCAAAACATTTCGGATACCAACAATGTATGGTTTTGAGCAAATATTAGAAAAAATAATGTATACCTCTGTAAACCCCCAGTTTTACTATATGAAAATGGGGTTTATGGGGGGTCAAAATTATATAGGTATGTTTTCGTGATGACTGTTTGCACAGATATCTGGTTTGGTCTGCAGGGCTGGAGGGATTAAGATGATTCTATATATCTCCAAACATGAAAATATTTAACTACAGTCGAACCGCAATAACTCAAACACCTTTGGGTCCATGTAATTTCTTCGAGATATGGATAGTTCGAGCCACTGAGGGTTAATAATGACACCATGTCAAGAAGCAAATGGCGATGATTTGAGGAATTTTTTTCGATCTTCTAGACAATATTGGGGTGTTGAGTGTACTCATTAGGTACACACGACATACAATTTTATGATAAAGTAAGAAACGTTTCCTGAAATATGTGTTTGTTGGAGCTATTGGAAGAAATTCGTAGGGACAAAAAGGAATTCGAATTAGCCATGGTAAACGAGCCATTGGTGTTCGAGGTATTGAGGTTCGGCTGTATTTTCCGCTGGATCTTTTGAAAACGGAGACTAAAACAATCAGATTAAGTTGCGTTTAAATACTCCTGAAACTGAGACGCTCCATTTCTGTTTCTTGTTAACTCTTTCACCCCTGAATTTCTGAAATGTGCTCACCTATCTCTGAATTTGGGCACATCCATTGTTGCAAATAGGGGTTTAGTAACAAATCAATAATAGAATAGCAAACAGTGTAGATCCTGATGAGACGGCTCGTGACGAGCCGTCTCATCTGGATCAACACTGTTTGCAAAGGTATCCGTGTTAGACTGCAGGGATACAAGGGTTGAAACATTATAAATCTATAAAATTGTAACAACACGTAGGTTATGTATTCCGTGCGTTCAACCCTTACTGCAAATGATTAAAACACTGAAAACTAAAAATTACGAATGGTGATTAACAATCACAGCCTTCCTGGTCTTGGTAATATTTGTTCCTCATCTATTCTTCCTTGGGTGCCTACAACGGCATACTTGCAAAACCCGACAAATAAACAAAGACGAACTATAACAGAAGAACCGCCGTAAAAGAGGGACATAAACTATTTTACTCGATCGAAACCGTGCATTCCAAATAACAAACGAGCCAGCGCACGACAAAATCTACAAAATGGCATGTGCGCCCAGCGAAGACTCAGATCAGCCTGGGCATCCGCCCAGTCTGATCAGAGTCTTCGCTGTCCGCATGAAGAAAGCTTGGGTCCCACTGAGCGCTACCCACAGAGCGCACAGCGGATGCCCAGGCTGATCTGAGTCTTCGCTGGGCGCACATGCCATTTTGTAGGTTTTGCAATGCGCTGGCTCAAATGTGTGTTTGGTCCGCATAGGGTCCTCTATCATTCTAGCATCGCAGTGAAACACATAAAGCATAAAATGCAATGGAATAAAGCCAGAGCACAAGAAACTCTAGACTGGCTCCAGTCTCCAGTGACTATATTTTTTCTTATAATCCTGTTTGATAATCCACTAAAATAAAACCAAACTAATATCATGACTTAAAGGCTGGTCACTCTAGTGACCAGCCTTTATAGTCATGATATTATTTTTATCTTTTAGAGGATTATCAAACAGGGTTGTATGATAAAAATATTTAGTCATTGGAGACTGGAGCCAGTCTAAAGAAAATGTTAGATTACGATAGGCCCGACTACAGACATCAATAAACAGACTGAGGAAGAAGGCCTCATTCAATCTGAGACCCGTCCCATGATCGTTCAATTAAAGAGGGGAGCAAAGTTATGAACCATAACTGGGTCAGCAAGCATACAGGTAGACTTAAATAGTTTATCATGACCGCCGACTGCCGCAATGTTGTCATTGGACTTACCTCCAATCTCAGCCATACTTGGTGTCAAATCAAGGGTCTGCCACAAAAAAGCAGTCTAAAAGAGCACACTCTTACTATTCAATGTCTTTTTTTTTTTTTTTTTTTTTTTTTTGTCAAATCCAAGGTCTTAATGAGAAATCGATGACTTGAACGAGACTATAAATAAATAAATAAGTAAATAAATAGCCAGTGAAAATAAAAACACACCAGTAAATAACAAGGCTAGAGAGAGAGAGAGAGAGAGAGAGAGAGAGAGAGAGAGGGGGGGTGGAGGGGGGTCAATTCATTTTAGTCCAATGCTACAAACACAACAATTCTATATAAAACTGGCATTATATACGCATTCAAAACATTAAACTCATATTAAAAAGCAAGCATGCTTGAAAATGACGTACTATAGATAGATGTCCCAATTCAAAGAAATTACCTAAATTCAGAGCCCGGGATATGTGATATGTCACTTTTGTACTTTATCAGTTGTACATGTTCAGTACCAACAGGTCATTTAAGGGCAGGAGGAAAATGTCTCTAAATGGTTTTGGCTTCCACTGAAAACAGAGTTCTCTAAAAGGAAATTCTTTAGGGGAGCAAATTCTTTCCTTTTAGAGAAGACCTCTTTTCGGAAGGAGATTCCTGCGCAAAAAGGTAAACAGGAAGTCACAAAGTTTGTACTCTTGTAAATAATTCCGGGACTCCTTACCATGCGAATCCATATCCCATCAAAAACATGTCACACAGTCTGATTCTATTTATACTCTAACTGAAAGGTGACAAATAACGAACTCGTTTTGTTTGTTTTTCATTACAGGATATCAATGCACACACTAAAATTTAAGAATTTGAGAAATCTTTATGTGATTGCATGCTGGAGAATAATAAAGCTTTGAAAGGTATTGTACCGTGCAACAAATATGCAAAATTATCCATAAAACGTGTTTTTTTTTTTTGTTGTTGTTGTTGGTGTTGTTGTTGTTCATTACGAAATCACGCCTATTCAAATATATTGAAAATTTTGCAACCAAAAAAAGGAAAATTTTCAGTTAAAAAATCCTGATATTTTTCAAATTTCTGCACAAAACATATATTGTGGGTACTCGTTAGAACCGCCTCGACGAGGCGGTCTAACGAGTACCACAATATATGTTTTTACGAGGCGGTTCTAACGAGTACCCACAATATATGTTTTTGGGCAAAATAAGAAAAATAATGTGTACCCCTGTAAACCCCAGTTTTACTATATAAAAGTGGGGTTTAAGGGGTCAAAATTTTATAGGCGTGTTTTCGTGATGGTTGTTGTTAATGTTGTTTTTTTTCTGACGCACAGCGCTTATTCACAATACACTTTAAGGTTTTCCTTTACATATAACTTCTTACTTTCTGACATGGATACATCACATAAAACATGCCATGAAAACTGACTCATCGAACCCGCTTTTTAAGCTGAACGTTCCTCTATTTAATATGTCCGGGCTGAACAATAAGCTGAATTATTAATCTCGCAGTTTATTTGCGGGTAGACCACACTCGTACTCTTACTAGGCAGTGAAAAGGCGCATACTGATCTTGACTTTCGCTGTTCGACCAAGGTGTGTGTTTGCATGTCTATGAACCAAGAATATTCGGTCATATTATATGCGTGTTATTCATTTTTATACTGCAAAAAGTCAAATATTTTGAACGAAAATATACCATATTGTTGAACCATCATGTATGAACGAATATTGAACGGTTAGTTTCTGTTCACCAAACAGTAAATAATGATTTTGTTAATAAACGATTGTATAACGCACCTGCATGCTTTGGCTGAAATGAATAACATTTACGTTTTCGGACGCCGCAACCATCACGAAAACAAGCCTATATAATTTTGACCCCGTAAACCCCACTTTTATGTAGTAAAACTGGGGTTTACAGGGGTATACATTATTTTTCTTATTTCTGCTCAAAACATAGATTGTGGGTACTCGTTAGAACCGCCTCGGCTTTCAGCTCAAAACATTGATTGTGTGTATTCGTTAGAACCGCCTCTCCGAGGCGGTTCTAACGAGTACCCACAAGCTATGTTTTGAGCAGAAATATGAAAAATATCAGAGGTTTTTATCTGAAAATTTTCAGTTTTTGGAGGTGAAATTTTCTATATATTTGAATAGGCGTGTTTTCGTAATGACATTTGTTCGGTATTTCCAAAGGATCCTGTACTTCGAAATATGGCGGAATGGCTACCAGTGGTGTATTGTGCTGCTTGGATTATATCTGCCTGCTTAGTGCGTAATCCCAACAGTTTTGAAGTAAAAAAAAAAAAAAAAAAGAGTTTAGCACATGCTATGTTAAAATCTTTTATTCTTATGATTCCAAGAAAACAGGGTTTCACATTTCATGCAAATTGTCTCCTCATGAGATAGTTTGCATGAAATATAAAACTTTATTGTCCGAGAAACTTAAGCAAATAAAATAATGGTGTTATGTTATTTATTTGAAAGATTGATTGTTTTGCAAAGTAAATAAATGTATAACAAAGAACCTATAATAAATTATATAGTCAATAATCAGTAAGTCATCACGAAAACATACCTATATAATTTTGATCCCTTAAAAACCCACTTTTATATAGTAAAACTGGGGTTTACAGGGGTATACATTATTTTCTTATTTCTGCTCAAAGACATAGATTGTAGATACTTGTTAGAACCGCCTCGCCGAGGCAGTTCTAACGAGTACCCACAATCTATGTTTTGAGCAGAAATATGAAAAATATCAGACTTTTTTATCTGAATTTTTTCATTTTTTGGTGGTAAAATTTTCAGTATATTTTGATAAGCGTGTTTTCGTAATGGTTCCGGAAACATTTTTATGACACGACTAGATATGGGCCGCACCATGCGAAATGTGCCTTCGGGCATTTGCGAACAGCCAAGGCCCTGATCAGACTGCGCATCCGCTCAGTCTGATCAGGGCCTTTGCTGCCCGCTAACAGAATCATTGGATATTACAGAATGTATGAATGGAGAGCGAAATCCCGGATTGTTCTTTGCGCATGTACAGGATTATCTGCGCATTTGCGTATTTTGCGCATGTTCGAAGGCATTTCTTCGCTTGACGAGGACCATATTTTCTTTGCAGTGAGCAAAACTGACTCATCTGCCACATGCATCTGATCTATCTGTTCACGGCATTCTCTGTTCGTAATATATGGGTTGTAATACATACATCGGGTATCAGTTGTGACGATGACTACACGAATGAAATATTATTTAAGCCTTAAAATGCTATTCACAACTACAGAAAATGACACTTTGAAATATTTTCTATTTACTTTTTAGAAAAAAGTAAGGCTTGACATTTCACGTGATCGTCTGCGTAGCAGTCAGTTCTTATTTGCTCAGAAAAATAGTAATAAAAAAATACTTTCAGAATGTCTTTTTCAACGAAATTGCTTAGTGGTTTTATGCTGTTTTTCCACTGACTATGAATATGTCTTTGTAACATGCAGCCATTATTATTTGGTTGCACTCCATGACATGTACCACTTACTTGATTATAGTATATCCCTTTTGATATAGTCTTGTTCATGATTTGTAGCAAACATATAGACTCTGTGGCTCCTATACACCTACAATGACCAACCCAGATGAGGTCAAAGACCAGTTCTATGATGATCTGGATTCTGTGATTTCTGCTACAACCCGGACAGACAAACTCATCCTCCTGGGAGACTTCAATACTAGAGTGGGCACAGACCACCAAACCTTGGAAGAAGTGATTGGGACTGAAGGAATGGGAAAGTGCAAAAGCAATGGTCTCCCCCTTTTGGCGAAGTGTGCCGAGCATGCTGATCACTAACACAGTCTTCCGTCTGCCAACTCGCAACAAGACGTCATTGATGCATCATCGCTCCAAACACTGGCATCTCATTGATTATGTCATAGTACGAAGGAAGGATAGACAGGATGTCAGAGTGACAAAGACTGTGTGTGGTGCAGAATGCTGGACAGATCACAGGCTTGTTGTCAGCAAACTGAACCTGCACATTCAGCCTGCACGGCGACTACAAGACAAGAAAGTGTCAAAGAGACTGGATGTCTCCAAGCTGAAACAAGACAACAAGAGGCAAGCCTTCATCAATGATATCTGCATCCGATTAGATGCAAAGGAACTCTGCTCAGATGATCCAGAAGAGAACTGGATAGTCTTCAGAGACACCGTCCACTCTTCAGCAATGGATTCCCTAGGACAAGTATTTCGTAAACACCAAGACTGGTTTGATGAGAATGACGAAGAAATCCAGGGACTCCTTGAAGAGGAACACCAAAAACTCAAGGCATACCTTAGTGATACCAGCTCAGTATCCAATAACATATTCAAATGTATGTAAGACAGTCTAAGACTAGGCTCAGAGATATGCAAGACTCCTGGCTGAGCAGTAAGGTTGGTGAAATCCAGTCCTTTGCAGATAGAAAGCATATGAAGAAGTTCTTTGATGCGCTAAAGACAGTTTATGGACCCCAGAGCTCAGGAACCACCTCTCTTCTCAGTGCAGATGGAACTAGTCTTCTGACTGACAAAGAGGCCATCTTGAAAAGATGGGCTGAGCACTTTGATAGTGTTCTTAATCGGCCATCATCTATCAATGATGATACTATCAACAGACTACCACAGGTGGAATATACTTTGCTGCTTGACGAGTTCCCAACCGTCACTGAAACAGTGAAAGCAATAAAATTCTGTCATCTGGCAAGGCTCCAGGATCAGATGCAATACCTGCTGAGATCTACAAAGCATAAGGAACCACAGGTGGAATATACTTTGCTGCTTGACGAGTTCCCAACCGTCACTGAAACAGTGAAAGCAATAAAATTCTGTCATCTGGCAAGGCTCCAGGATCAGATGCAATACCTGCTGAGATCTACAAAGCATAAGGAACACCAGTTGCAAAGAAGATGACAGAGTTATTAAACATAATGTGGAGAAAAGAAGCCATCCCTCAAGAATTCAAAGATGCGTCAATTATCCACCTATTCAAACGGAAACGGAATCCTCAGATATGTGATAATCATCGCGGCATCTCTTTATTGTCAGTTGCTGGCAAGGTCCTTGCAAGAGTTCTACTTAACCGACTGAATGAACACCTTGAACAGTCAGGGCTTCTACTAGAAAGCCAGTGTTGATTTAGAAAGGACAGAGGAATAATTGACATGATCTTCACAGTAAGGCAGCGTCAAGAGAAATACCAGGAACAGAACATGGACCTCTACATGACCTTTGTTGACCTTACCAAAGCATTTGATACAGTCAGTCGTGAGGGTCTTTGGAAAGTTATAGCGAAGTTTGGCTGTCGACCAAGTTCATAGCAATGGGAGGCAGTTCCACAATGGTATGCTTGCACGAATCCAAAATGCTGGTGAGTTTTCTGATCCATTCCCTGTGACAAATGTGTCAAGCAAGGCTGTATACTAGCCCCAACTCTGTTCAGCATGATGTTCTCTGCCATGCTCACCGCTACTTTCCAGGATGGTGACAATGGTATACCTATTAGGTATCGCTTTGATGGGAAGCTTTACAACCTGAAACGGTTGCAAGGCAAATCCAAGTTGCAGATAGAGATGCTAGACGAGTTCCTCTTTGCTGATGACATGGCAAAGGGTGCTCGAACAGAGGAGAAGATGCGAAAAGGTGTAGATCAAGTATCTGACTCCTGTGACAGCTATGACCTCATAATCAGCGTCAAAAAGACCGAGGTAGTTTATCAACCAGCACTTGGCAAGCCTTACAAGGAGCCCACCATTACAGTGAAAGGTCAGATTGCAAGTGGTAGACAAGTTCACCTACCTTGGAAGCACATTGTCAAGAGTCGTGCACTTTGATGAGATGATGAAGTCAATGCCAGGATTGCCAAAGCTAGTGCAACATTTGACCGACTACGTGGTAGTGTTTGGGATCGGAGTGGAATCAGGCTTGACACAAAGCTGAAAGCCTGCAAAGCTGTGGTGCTGCCTACACTATTGTATGCATGTGAAACGTGGACAGTTTACCAACGACACGCCAAAAGACTGAACCGCTTCCATACAAGCTGCCTCAGAAAACTTTTAAAAATTAAGTGGCAATACAGGATTCCAGACATAGAAGTCCTGAAAAGGGCAGGAATGCAGAGTGTACATACTCTTCTCGACTGACACAGTTAAGATAAACAGGCCATGTTACCAGGATGCCTGAGGAACGTTTGCCAAAAACATCCTCTATGGAGAACTAGAAATGAGCAAACGCTCCAACTGTGGTCAGAAGAAGTGATAAAAAGACACCCTCAAAGCCTCCCTCAAGGATTTCAACATTCCAACAGAGTCGTGGGAATAAATTGCACAGGACCGAGCAAAGTAGCGAGGCCTCATCAGAAGAGGTGCCAGTGAATATGAGGCAAAAAGAATCAGCGAAGCCGAGCAGAAACGTGCACAGCGCAAAGCCAGAGCTAAGGCATCACCAACAGAGCTGTCTTGCTATGACCTCTGTTGTTCCATCTGCAACAGACAGTTTAGAGCTAGAATTGGTCTAATCAGCCATCTTAGAACGTACAAACAGTAGCATTTCTTGCATGTGATTAAGATTGGTCATTGTCAGTAATGACAGACGAACTATTACAGTGGCTCTACATCAACACATACATGGTAAAACAATTTTTTTTCTTTTAGCGGTAATATCAAATGAAGAGCAAGGAAACGACGAATTACTTACCTTGTACGGGTGCCACCATTATTACATTTTTTTTTTACGCGAATCAGCCGTTAACCGGTATTACAATAGAGTTTAGCCGGAGTTACGTCAGTGTAATCGGTGTTGTGGTCAGTCAGGGTGTCTCCATAGAGATTTTTTTTTTCAACAGATTGACTTTTTCAATATCATAGCTTCTGATGATTTTCCAAGTATTTTTTAATGCGTTTTCAGGTGGTTTATATACTGGCACTTGATGACGTGAAGTTATGTTGTGTGTGATCATTGTTAATTTTAACCCATTAATGCCGAGTGGACTCTCCTATCTTAGTTTTTTGGACAGGTCCATATCCAATAGCAGGGGTATCTGGATAGTTTTGTTTTTTATTACCATATTTTATAGAAATTCCCGTACTTAATGCAAACAATGTCTACACCGTTTGTCAATGTCCCTTTTATGGGGCGCTAGGCTTAAATGGGTTAATGTTGGCAACTAGTTTATATACTGGCAACTGTTGACGTGAAGGTTGGTTTATCTAATGAGATAATTACATCTAATGATTATGACAAACGAGATTACTTTAATTTTTGCCTTGTAAAATTCACGTTAAGACAGTGATATCCAACCACATTAAAGTTATAAGTCATCACGAAAACATACCTATATAGTTTTGACCCCCTTAAACCCCACTTTTATATAGTAAAATTGGGGTTTACAGGGGTATGCATTATTTTTCTTATTTCTGCTCAAAAACATAGATTGTGGGTACTCGTTAGAACCGCCTCGGCGAGGCGGTTCTAACAAGTACCCACCATCTATGTTTTGAGCAGAAATATGAAAAATATCAGAATTTTTATCTGAAAACTTAATTCAGTTTTTGGTGGTGAAATTTTCAATATATTTGAATAGGCGTGTTATCGTAATGTTTACCTGCGCACATTGTTACGTTTAATGACTTTTACAAGGGTAATTAACTACTACCGGATACGCTTCTTAAACAAACCATCGGTATAATAGCCTTCCCCAACATTTAATTGTCACCCGCATGAACTAATTACAGTAAAAATCCTCTAGTAACCCTTGTCCTGCAGAACCCAGATATACCCTGCCTTTGCAAACAGTGTAGATCTGGATCGGCACTGTTTGCCATTAAGAATATGAATTTATATTAACAATGCGGATCGAGTAATCTGATTGGCTAAAAACTAGATGTGGGCGTGGCATCTTAATTTATTTAGCAGGACAAGGGATATTTATGATCACTTATAGGACTAACTAAAAGTGGGTCTTATTAGTGAGGTCGTCCTAATATTGACTATAGAATACAGTAAATGGCCTAAAATTGGGAACAAATTTTACGTCAAACTTTCCTTATTATGCAGTTGCTTCTTGAAATACTTAGTGGAGTGGCAAACAGTGTAGACCCTGATCAGACTGCTCCTGAGGGAGAAGTCTGATCTGGGTCTACACTGTTTTCATATGCCATTTTGTAAAAAAAAACTTGGAAAACATATGGGACTGACAAAAGTTGGTTCATCACGAAAACATACCTACATAAGTATGACCAATTTTCTTGATATCTCCAGATCTTTTCTTGCAAACTGGCTGTTTACATACTGGAAATAGAGGACGCTCAAGCCACTGCAGAGACGCACATGGCTACGGTGTTTGATCAATACCAAGTCAAGAATGTGACGGGCTTGACATAGGCTTGTTCATGGTTTTCAAATTGATATGCGCCATGCCATGCGAAAGTGTTTTCGGGCATATGCGGATAGAGAAGGCCCAGATCAGCCTGCGCATCCGCACAGATGCATGGTCTGATCAGGGCATTCACTATTCGCTAATAGAATCATTGAATACTACATAATGTATGACTGGAGAGCAAAGGCCAAGATGATACTTTGCGCATGCGTAGGTAGGATGATCTGAACATGCGCATTTAGCACATACATGTATCAGAAGGCACTTTATCGCTTGACGCGGACCTTATAATGAATTCACTGTTAACCGAGTACCCTTACGCAAGGACCAAGCTCTCGGAAAATGATTTAAAATGGTTAGACCATTTATACATACAGGCGGTAATAATATCACCTTCTAACACAGCAATCTACCGCCGAATTGTAATAATTTTGAATGAATTAGTGTTGTGACATACGATTGTTGTTTTGTTTCCCCCTAACCCTTTCCACCCCCCCCCCCCACCCCCCCCCCCCCCGCGCCCCATTTTGAAGCCATATTTTAATCTTTACCACGCTTAGAGTTAATTCAGCAGCCGACAAATAGATGATATCTTTTCTTATTTTTCTCAGTAAACAGGATTTGACATTCCATGCAAGTTGTCTCCATTTTGCATGAAATGTCGAAATCGGTTTCGTTGGAAAAATAATAAATCTATTTCAGTATGTCGTCTGCTGAATTTTTTTTACCCAGCATGCTTAGCGTTAAATCAGGCAGCTGGGTATACGATCTGCTAAACTGGAATTGGAATGTCATTTGACATGACTATTTCCATTTCAGGTGAATGGATACCATTTCAGAGCAATCAACTACAGTCGAACCTCAATGGCTCGAACACCGATGGCTCGTTTACCATTGCTAATTCGAACCATTTTTTGAGTCCCTACGAAATTCTTCCGATAGCTCAAGAAAACAAATATTTAGGGAAATTTTCTTCTTTTATCATTAATTTGTATGTTGAATGTACTCATTAGAATCGCCTCATAGAGGCGATTCTAATGAGTACACACAACATATAATGATTGTGTAGAAAATCGAAAACATTTTTCTAAATAATCGCTAATTTGATTCCTGAACTGATGCTATGATTAACCCTCAGTGGCTCGAACTACCGATGTCTAGAACAATTTTCTGTGGTCCAAAAGATGTTCGAGCCATTGAAGTTCGACTGTATGTCAAGATGGCTTTGCATGCTTCTGAAACGGGTCTATGCTAAAAGGAAAGAATTTTGCCCACTTTGGGAACAAATTCTTTCATTTTAGAGTAGACCCCTGTTACAAGGGGGCTTGGTGTGCGGCTATCAAACAGTAAGTTACAGTTACAAAAGTTATCCCCTCTGTAAAATTGACCAAATCTACGAAGCGTTTCTAGACTCCTTAATAAGAATGGCATTAAAGTTCCACTTTTGTGGTAAACATGTCAGCTGTAGATGGTTTAAAATATTTGTCTTATTTTTTTTTTCCAAAAAGTAAGGCTTATGGTGCATGTAATTTGTCTTCTAATTGCGAGTTGTTCCCTCAGGCGGCAATTTTATATAATATCGTCTCCTAAGGAGAAAATTTCACATTAACCCTTAAAGCGTCAAGAAAATCTCCATCTGAAAATGTCGTCTGCTTACGCCGTCTGCTGCAGCTTCCTGCAAACTTTTCAAACTTACATTTTGCATCTAGGCAAACAGTGTGGACCCAAATCAGATTGCTCCTAAAGGAGCAGTCTGATCTGGGTCCACATTGTTTGCAACAATTACTTATAATGTAACCGGAAGAAGACAAAGCAGACGACAATTGTTGTGACTGGCGCTTTAAGGGTTAAGTGAAATCCTATTTTCTGATGTAGTGTAAAAAAAAACACCATCAGTTGCAAGCTATCCTTCTATAAATTAGTCTAAAGAGTGCTAAAAGGATGCGAACTCATACTGAAATAAGCGACAGATTAGCTACCACCAGATGTGAAAAGACTCTTTCACCTAGCAAAGTAGTGTAGTTTCCCTACTAGTTCTTTGACATACGTATCTTAACCCTTAGAGCGCCAATCAAAACTGCAGCAGACAACATTTTAAAATTTATTTTTCATCACGAAAACATCTGAACACACTAGTATATAATTTTGATCCTCTCAAACCCCACGTTTCTATAGTAAAACTGGGGTTTACAGGGGTATACATTATTTTTCTTATTTCTGCTCAAAAACATAGGTTTTGGTACATGTACTCGTTAGAACCGCCTCAGCGAGGCGGTTCTAACGAGTACTCACAATCTATGTTTTGAGCAGAATATGAAAACTATAAAATTTTTATCTGAAAACTTTCAGTTTTTGATGGCGAAATTTTCAGTATATTTGAATAGGCGTGTTTTTGTAATGTTATTTTCAATATTTGACATTCCATGTGAATCGTCTAATTGGCGTGAATCGTCTAATTGGCAGACGATTCACACGAAATGTCAAGACTTATTCTCTTAAAAAATAAATTTTGCTTGGCGCTTTAAGGGTTAAAATTTAATGAAGTTAAATTGACTACCTAATGCTATGTATAAGTTTTTGTGATGGAATGGCAAATAATTTAGACCCTGGTTAAAATAGTTAGGAGTTGATTGATCTAGGTGTACACTGTTAGGTCAGGTCTGTCCGTCCGAACATTTTGGGTAAATACGTGTAACAAACATGGGCCTTTGATATTTGAGAGAGAGAAAAAAAACAACAAGAGTTTCCAAGACCGTCAGATGCTTAAGACGTTTGTTGAACTTTAAAATTATCCTTAACGACGATTCAGGCTACGTAATTCAGCAGACGACAAATTAATGATATGTTTCTTAATTTTCCCTGACAATGGGTTTTGATATTTCATGCAAACTGAGACAATATGTATGAAGTGTCAAAGCTGTGTTTTGGAAGAATACTGTAAGAAAAATATTTCAAAATGTCGTCTGCTGAATTTTCTACCAAGTACACTATGCGTTGATCTGCTTTCACCGAGTTCAGCTGTATGTAAATGACCTCATTTATAATGCTGCTATATTCAGCTAAGCCGCTAAAGCAAACGCAACTTAAATGATCTTCATTACAAAAACACGCCTATTCAAATTTATAGAAATTTTCATCTAAAAAAACTGAAAATTTTCAGATATAAAACTCATATATCGTTTATATTTCTGCTCAAAACATAGATTGTGGGTACACGTAAGAACCGCCTCGGCGAGGCGGTTCTAACGAGTACCCACAATCTATATTTTTGAGCAGAAATAATAAAAGTGGGGTTTAAGGGGGTCAAAATTATATAGGTATGTTTTCGTGATAAAATGTACTTTATTCTAGGGTAAACAGGATATTTCTAGGCAGTTTTTTTAGCAAATAGGTTTTTCTGGGTATGGCTATCCTCAGGACCTGCTAACAAAATATCATGTAAACCAAAAAAAAAAAAAAAAAAAAAAAATAACACGTATATGTCTATATACTATGATTCCCTAACCATCTTACATATATACTCCGTACACTCAAAGGTCAACAATCATAAAGCGAAAAACAGTGGTCGCAAATAACAAGGGAGGGGAGCGCCTACCCGAGTGAGCGTCCCCACCAAATAATTCCAACTGTTATGATCCGCGAAGCAAAACAGCCGTAGATATCTGGCAGGAGCTGTTCACTATACAGCGAATATACTTAGTTTAACTCGCTTGTGCCGAGTAGACCTGCTACCTTTACTTTTTGGACCGGTCTATTTCCAACAGAACGAGTGTATGTATGGAATTTTATAAAAATCAGGTTTCATAGAAATTTCTGCTTTAAATGAAAACAGTGTAGACCCTGATCAGACGCCGCGTTCTTCGGCGTCCGACCAGGGTCCATTCTGTTTGCACTAACTACATTTAACATAGTACGAGGGCGTGTCAATAAATAACCAGCCTATCCCATTTCCGATGGACCGAGACGGTCACGATTTTCATGCGACAACGCGAGAGTCCACACTTGCAAAGTTGCAATGGATGCTGTAGACCGAAACGGGTATGAATTAATACCACATCCTGCCTATTCGCCTGACCTAGCTCCTAGCGACTTCTTCCTATTCCCAAACTTGAAAAAGGATATCCGTGGACTTCATTTCCGGTCTGATTAAGAAGTCGTGACAGCAGTTGAGGAGTGGGTCAATGGAAAGGACCCTGACTTTTTCAGTTTTGGGCTGATGGCACTTGAACATCGTTGGTCTAAGAGCATCACACTAGAGGGCAATTACATCGAAAAAGAAAAGGTGGATCTCAACCGGAAATAAGTTAGGCTGGTTACTTATTGACTCACCCTCGTAATTATAGAAACTAACACTCACTCATAATCTATCTTTTGATGTATTCTGTTTTTCTGTTTGCAATCACCATTATTTAATTACATTGACTTTTACTTGTTTCCAAAATAGTAACTTCTTTGCTATCACGGTAGTAGTCCATCTTTTTTTTTTTTTTTTTTTTTTACTTTATTCGCGTATATTTTTTTTAATAATTTGTATGTGTTATATGATCCGTAGTACACATTATTTGACAAACAATCACCTGAATTTATACAATATTTATGACTGTAAGGAGAACTCTATAAGTACTTGTGTTTTCATCCTTATCCTATGATGTGTTTGTATTTACTTGCTTGTTTACTTAATATTGGTTCTGAAATAAATGTTTTAACCAAAACAAAGAAGACATTCTGTTAATTGAAATAGACCGGACCAAAGAGTTGCTGTAGCAGAGTCCACTCGAAGTAAATGGGTTAAACTGTCCGAACATTCAGGGTAAATACGGCAGTGAGTTTTTTGTCAGAGACAGGACATCATCTCTATTGCTGTAATTGAAACTGAAGTGTCGTGCAACCTAACATCACGAAAACATGCCTATATAATTTTGACCCCCTTATACCCCACTTTTATATAGTAAAACTGGGGTTTCAAGGGGTATACATTATTTTCCTTATTTCTGCTCAAAAATATAGATTGTGGATACTCGTTAGAACCGCCTCGCCGAGGCGGTTCTAACGAGTACCCACAATCTATGTTTTGAGCAGAAATATGAAAAATATCAGAAATTTTTATCTGAAAATTTTCAGTTTTTGGAGGTGAACTTTTCTATATATTTGAATAGGCGTGTTTTCGTAAGGAGGCATTTTATGTCTGTTTTTATGCCCGAGACCTTACGAGTGCACAGGAACTTGAAATGATGGACTGCAGTATGTTCCCACATACGCGTCAGGAACATCACGAAAACATGCCTATATAATATTGACCCCCTTAAACCCCACTTTTATATAGTAAAACTGGGGTTTACAGGGGTATACATTATTTTCCTAATTTCTGCTCATAAACATAGATTGTGAGTTCTCGTTAGAACCGCCTCGCCGAGGCGGTTCTAACGAGTACCCACAATCTATGCTTTGAGCAGAAATGTAAAAAAATATCAGAGTTTTTTTATCTGGGAATTTTCAGCTTTTGGAGGTGAAATTTCCTTCATATTTGAATGGGCGTGTTTTCGTAATGAATGCGACCTAACTATCCATTCGAATGTGGAGTTGGAATTATTTATCAATGTTTGAGAATTTAGAAAAGAAATATTAAACAAACTTAGCGCGAGTTCCATGACAACATCGGGCACCAAGCAAACGCTGCGGAAAAAAGCAGACAGTAATCGTGAACCCTACCTCGGACAAAATTAAGTCCATGAATGTCAATAATTAGACCATCCAATCAACGTAGAACTTTGTGCCATTCTATCATTGTGATTTCACCTATGGGTAGGCTCAAACCAGTCACAAGTATGCTTCCTGGAGACCCACGTGAACTCACTCACTAGTGCATACTCCTAGAGCTCTAGGTGACAAGTATTAGCTTTTACAAAATGCCCGATCAATTCAATTCAATTCAGATTTTTAACGCTGCCAGGCAACTGAGTCACATAGAGGCAGCGCCAAAAAAAACCTGGATTAGTTTTACCCTGACCTTGGCTTGAAACGGTGTGCACGCATAATTCATGCGTGTACTACCTCGCCTGATCGGACGATGTGCAATAAAGGTCAAGGTCTGTAAGTTACAGAAATTGGAATGTCCGGTCAAAAGAAAAGAGCTTCAATACGTGTGTATAAGTAGTATCCAATGTAATCTCACACTTGCTCCCGATCTACGCTTAGCACACAATATGTGTTAAGCGGAGACCAAGCTTTTTGTGAAAGCTAACACTTGGTTAAAATAACGTTGGGCAGTCCGTGGTTAAAGCATTGGACCAGTCCATGACCTTTCATAAAGTGGTCCCGGAGCAATTGCATACATTAAGATTGTCTACACCCGTGGGCATAGACAATCATGTTAATGGGTATTTTTGATCACTTTGTTTGTACGAGTATTCGTGCGCTAAAAGTGTCCGTTGTGGCTAAAGTAAGTCTGTGAGCATTAACACAATTTAGCTGTGCTACGAGACAAAGGTTCTTATCACATATACGGCTCACAAAGGCTAGAACAGACTGTCAATTAACCACGTATTGGGATCAGGACATTTGTTGTCCGCTAACAGACTCGCCGTTTAACCACATCACGAAAACATACCTATATAATTTTGACCCCCTTAAACCCCACTTTTATATAGTAAAATTGGGGTTTACAGGGGTATACATTATTTTTCTTATTTCTGCTCAAAACATAGATTGTGGGTACTCGTTAGAACCGCCTCGGCGAGGCGGTTCTAACGAGTACCCACAATCTATGTTTTGAGCAGAAATATGAAAAATATCGGAGATTTTTATCTGAAAATTTTCAGTTTTTGGAGATCAAATTTTCCATGTATTTGAATAGGCGTGTTTTCGTAATGAATTAAAGGCTGGTGGTCTACTCTGCCACTCTTTTTGGGTAAATCCATATGCAGTTGAAGGTATGTCTGGTTTGTTTTTGTTATTATCATTTATTACAGAAATTCCTGTACTTAATGCCAACAGTGTAGACCCTGACCAGAATCTGCGTTTTGCAAAGTTTACCCACATCAATGCCTTCTGAATAAATTCAGACATTACGGTATTAGAAGACACCTCAATAAGTAAATATCATCGTTCCTCTCAGACCGCACATAAAGTGTAATTGTTGAAGAAGTAACTTCAAAAATTGCACCAATGATCTGCAGGGACTCGCAGAGTTTAGTCTGAGGACTCTTGCTTTTCCTTCTCTTCATGAATGACCTATCGGCCAACCTCAACTTTCAAACCAGGATTTTCAGCGACGAATGTATACTAAACATGACCATTAGAAGTCAACCTAACAGTACGGCTCCACAACAGGATCTCCGAGCACTTGGTGACTGGGAACACAAATGGGACATGGAATTTTATCCTCAGAAATGCAATGTTACAAGATCCACATCACCCATCCATACCAAGGGACAAGGGACATGTCCTTGAATTTCAGGATACCACAAAATACCCGGGATGTGACACATACACCACATTGATCGGATCTGCAAGAAAGCGAAGGGTACACTCGAGTTTCTGCGGCGAAACTTGAAAGCCGGTACTGAAGTGACAAAAGCTAACGCCTACTTTTGTATGTTTAGATCTAATCTTGATTATTGCTATTCCATATGGAGCTCTCATCATAAAGATCAAACCTGGAAAACTAAGATGATACAGCGCAGAGCTGTCCATTTTACCACAAACGGGTAAAGAAATGCAAGCCGCTGTTAGCTTTCTGCTTAAATCTATATCGGGCCGTTATCGGCCCGACAGGAATCCGATATAGAATTGAGCATTATGCTGGTATACCGTCCGTGCTTGATAATTTACAGTGGAAATGCTTGGAAACCAGATTATCAAATGTGCAGTTCACCTTACTGCATAATGTGGTCCAGGACCTGGTATCTGACCCCGGTCACAGTAAAAACCAGATCTGCACACACAAAGCAGTTCTCAATATCTACTAGATCATTTAAATTGAGCTTTTCTTATCGGTCTAAATCTTTATGCAACTCTTTACCAGCTTCTGTAGCTGATGCGCCTTCACTTGCATCAAGCAGGAATGAGCTGTCCACTCTTTCATTCTACATATGTTTGGAAGCCCAGCCACCCATGAACTTTTCAAGTGGGTAGCTGTACTGTAGGGGAAAGAAGGGCCATTTTACCGCCAAGGAAGACAGATTGGGTTTTGCTTGTTAAGCCAAAAGTGGCTTGGTAAACGTTCTTCCTTCTGTTTTGTTTATTTCGAATGTCTTTACTTTCTTTTATCGTTTATTTATTTGTGTTGCTTTCTTAATCGTATTTTGATTTCTTGTTATTTATAAAGTATTTATTACATCTGAATATTACTTCTTGAGGACTGTATTCTTTTTGTTTTCATCTCCCATCCGTTAGAATAATGAAGTAAATTCCACTGAGTAATAGTAAAGACTGACGGTTCAACATATAGATATACAGTCGAACTTCAATGGCTCGAACATCATTGGGACCATTGAAATTTATTCGAGATATGGGTAGTTCGAGCCACTGAGGGTTAATTATGGCGCAAGGTCAGGAAACAAATAGTGATAAATTAGGGATTTTTTTCAGTCTTCTGTACAATAATTGTATGTTGTTTGTACCCATTAGAATCAGCTCGATGAGGCGATTCTAATGAATGCACACAACATACAATTTCATGATAAAACCAGAACATTTACCTAAATATTTGTTTTCTGGACATATCGGAAGAATTTCATAGGGACTCAAAAACGAGTTCGAATGATACATTGTAAACGAGCCATCGGTGTTCGCATCACGAAAACATACCTATATAATTTTGACCCCCTTAAATCCCACTTTTATATAGTAAAACTGGGGTTTACAGGGGTATAAATTATTTTTCTTATTTCTGCTCAAAAACATAGCTTGTGGGTACTCATTAGAACCGCCTCACCGAGGCGGTTCTAACGAGTACCCACAATCTATGTTTTGAGCAGAAATATGAAAAAATATCAGAATTTTTATCTGAAAACTTTCAGTTTTTGGTGGTGCAATTTTCAATATATTTGAACAGGCGTGTTCTCGTAACGGAGCTATTGAGGTTTTACTGTAGATGTAGAAATGGGTTAAATATTTCCCAAGTTGAATTTTCTGGACTGGAGAGGCTACATGCTTTTGCTCACGTACTCAAACTAATGTTTTCTTTTGTTTACGTCAGAACAGTTTGGTCAGGCTTCTTGGGTTTTCAGTATGTGTGGCATTCCTTTTCAAAGATATGGAAGCAAAGTTTATGTTCCGGATGTACGTGTGTGACAGTGTTATAGTAAATTGATTAGAACACATAAGAAAGCCGCTTCCCGGGCTCTTTGGAATTTTGTTTTAAAGAAAACATTTAGCCAGTATTAGACTCTGCTTTGATCTGGGGGATTAGAGCTTAGAACGATGCGTTAAGCCGGCTACGTAATTGTCGTGTTATTATCATGAGCCTACACTAATCTCCTGGACTCAGGAAATGTATCTGAATTGCATCAATAGCTGAATAATGTCGCTTTTGTGCACCTGGCCTTCATTGAAACATGAATGTACCCACGCTGGTTCGTTCCTGGATCCGCACTGACGACAAGCCCGATATGAATACCAAAGCATTTCCGACAAGATTGAATGAGCGCCAAGCAAAGATTCAGATCAGGCTGATATGAGTCTTCAATGCTCTCGGACGCTTTGGTTCCTTTGCTACCCATAGAGTGCCTTGCGAGGACTGATCAGACAGCACCTCGAACTTCAATGCCTCAATCATGAAACTTTGTTCAAGATATTGGGAGTTCGAGCCACTGAGGGTTAATCTTTGCGCCAGGTCAGGAAGCAAATGGCGATAATTTAAGGAAATCTTTGCGATCGTCTACACAATAATGGTATGTTGAGGTACTCATTAGAATCGCCTCGATGAGGCGATTCTTATGAGAACACACAGCGTACATTTTCATGGTAAAATAAGAAAATTTCCCTAAACATTTGTTTTCTTGAGATGTCGGAATTATTTCGTAGGGACTCAAAAACAAGATCGCAATGGTACATGAGTCATCGATGTTCGAGCTACTCAGGTTCAACTGTATTTACAAAATAAGCTTTACATGTTACTAATCTGGAAAATTCATACATTTAGGGGCAAAGGTAAAGTTCACTAGTGTATGTATCTTAATTTCTATATGAGCAAGCGCACGACAAAACCTACAATAAGACCTGTGTGACCAGCAAAGACTCAAATCAACCGTTACAGCCATTCAGTATGGCAAGTGATCTCGTTTATCTATTTGGATAGATCGGAGGCTGTAAAAGGCACAGGCGATCAGCAAAGACTCGGATCAGACTGCGCATGTGCGCAGGCTGATCTGAGTCTTCGCTCGTCTCACAAGTTTTATTGAGGTTTTGTCATGCGTTGACTTATATGGAATAAACTGTTTGTGTTTCTTCGAAGTAGGTACAAGGACTAGTCAATAAATAACATGTCTAACGGAGCGACAAGACTATGATATGTAATGCACGATTTAGGCATGTGTAAAAATTGCATCAATGTTTTCATTTATTTATCAGCTAATGGATGTTAAGCATGGCTAGTAATACAACGATTTGCCTTTCGTCCAAATTGGTATATAGTGTTGAATATATTCATGATATATTTTTGATAACGAACTCACCGATATATACGGGTCTTCTGCTCAAGTAAAATTCTTTGTTGGCGAATTTAAACAGGGTAGAACTTCCTTAGAAGATGAAATCAAGTCTTGACGCCCACACCCCAGCAAACACACAACGTAATTACAACGTCGTTACAACGTCGCTGCAACGTCACGACGTTGCAGGGACGTTGTAACGACATTGATGCGACGTTGTGTGTTTGATGGGACGTTGTCATCGATGAGTAAAATGTGCAATGAAGTGCGTGTTCTTGTATTCTGTGATACCCAGCAGGCACTCAACATCAAAATGACGTTGTATCAACGTCGATGCGACGTGATCAAAATGACGTTATATCAACATCGATACAACGTCATTTTGAGGTTGTGTGCCTCGACGTTGATACGACGTCATTTTAACGTTGTTCACCCACTGGGTAGTCAGGTGAAAGAGGTGGCAAAGACATTAGGCATTTCGCACAGTAGAGGTTCAGCAATCTCACATAATCATATTCGTGCAAGCTAACAGCCTGATAAGAACCAAAGTCTCTTAACGATGAGCAAATGACAACTGAAGCATTAGTAAGAAGCGGACTGTTGAGGCGGTTCAGGTCGAAGGGAGATAATGTTCTTTAATTTGTTTTTTGTAACTGAGACCAATGTTCATTATTATAAGGCAGAAATATGAGACAGAAAAAAAACTCGAAGTCGTTAGTGGGCAGGACCTGATTCCTCGAGGCCCAAGAAGTTCAAAACGCAATCCCCGACAGGCCAAATAATATCGCCATAGGAGTAATTACGAGATATTTTGAGCTTTTTACGAAAGACTAGTACAATAACTAACGTGTACTATGAAAACCTATTTGATCAACTGAGAATCGCAATCCGTGAAAAAAAATGGCGCGGTAAACTATCCAAAGGAGTTCTTCAGGAAGACGATGCAGGACATAGGCGTAATCTCATTACGCACATTCCGCATGTGCGTAACATGTATTACGCATGTGCGTAACATGTGTTAGTAACATATTTTCTGTAAAGTGACATTAACATATTTTGCTTCTATACCATAGAGGCTGTTCTTAAAAGAAAGAATTTGCTCCCGGTGGGAGCAAATTCTTTCCTTTGAGTGTAGCCTCTATTTTGGAAGCGACTCTTTTCATATTTTTCAAGATTTTTTCTGGGTGTGGGTAACAATAATTCCGGTCTGACGACGCCACTGCAAGAGGCCACCATTTTAAGATTTCAGTCGATGCTTTAGAGTGACAGGGGTAAAAAAAGAGCTAGCACACGACAAAACCTACAAGAGGACCTTTGTGACCAGCAAAGACTCAGATCAGCCTGTGCATCCACCCATTATGCAAGGATTCTCATTCATCCCTCTCTGGATTACCCGGAGGCTGTAAAAGGTACATGCGATCAGCGAAGGCTCTGATCGGACTGCGCGGATACACAGGCTGATCTGAGTCTTCCCTGTTCGCACGTCATATTGTAGGTTTTGTCGTGCGCTGGCTCAAATAAGTTTCTTACTTGTGGGACAAAAGAAATAACATTCAACACAAAGTCAACATAACCAGGAAATGCCACAATCACGAAGCACAAATTTCCCCAGGCACTATAAGACGGACAGATGAAGATCAGTAGACAAATTACTAGGGGGCTTGAAGTTGGCTGGCTGTTAATGTGCTTCAAACCCTCCGGTGTTTATTCTACTGACCGTTCTAAGACGGTGGTCCCTGTGTTAGTCTTACTCATTGTTGCTTTGTGGTTTATTCTACGAGGCGAGTTGTTTTAAGTCTTGCCTTGTGTTATTTCGTTCTTGTATTTTTCGGACCTTTTAGCATTGCGATTACCTCGCTTGGGAAAGAGAGAGCTAATCTTAGTGCTTTTCGTACGTTTGTTCGATTTGCGCTTGTTTGGTTTTGTCTGTTTCCTCTTCCTCTAAGTGTCTGGAATGAGCTGCGGCTTGTGATTGTGGCACTCCCTGGACTTTCCTCTTACCTTTTTTTGATGTAGCTCCAAATTACAAACAAACGTATGTTCGGTCTGCATAGGGGTCCTGTACCTTATCTTTGAAACATCACAGTCAAACATATATTCACAAACGCTGTGATGAAACAAATCAATGTACTCAATGGTAATTTGAACCCAGAACACAAGAAAACGACAAAATAGCATACTACATATCTGAGCTCATCTAGTAATTGCTGCGGAAATGTTCCCTCGAGAACACTATCAGGCCGCCCGACGGTTGTAGATGACGTTACATCGCAAAGATTATTAAAGTCATTTGAAAGAGCGTAAAATAAGTTACATACACAATGACGTTAATATATTGGAAATATTTTCCTATAGACATGCGAATCTTATCAAAATCGTGTTATGCACTTGTTTGTTTATCAGATTTGCAAATCTCTTGAGACATATTTCCTGTATTGCATCACGAAAACTTGCCTGTATAATGATGACTCCTTAAACCCCACTATTATATAGTACAACTGGGGTTTATAGGAGTATACAGTATTGTTGTTATTTCTGCTCAAAAACATATGTTGTAGGTACTCGTTAGAACCGCCTTGTCGAGTACCAACAATCTATGTTTTTAACAGAAATATGAAAAGTTTCAGATTTTTTTTACCTGAAAATTTTCATTTTTTGGTGATAAAATTTTCAGTACATTTGAATAGGGATGTTTTCGTAATGTTAAACGAAGTACATTAACCTCTGTATCTTTATTTACATTAAAGGAAATGTATATACAAACAACAGAGGCACCACTGTCAAAATCGGTTTGCTTGCCAACGGAAATAATTTGTTTCCAGTGGGAGCAAAGAATTTACTCCGCGAGGGAGCAAATTCTTTCCTTTTAGAGTAAACCCCTTTTCAGACAGTGGTTGGTGTTTTGGAAACCAAACAGAATGCCACAATAGTTATTCGCCTTATTAAAAACGGCGACAATTTTGCCATGTGTATCAGTTCCCCTTATGATTCTCTATATATATTATCAAAGCACTGACAGCACTGCATCACGAAAACATACCTATTTAATTTTGACCCCCTTCAACCCCTTTTTATATAATAAAACTGGGGTTTACAGGGGTATACATTATTTTTCTTATTTCTGCTAAAAAACATAGATTGTGGGTACTCGTTAGAACCGCCTCGCCGAGGCGGTTCTAACGAGTACCCACAATCTATATTTTGAGCAGAAAAATGAAACAATATCAGATTTTTTTATCGAAAAATTTTCCCTTTTTTGGTTGTAAAGTTTTCAGTATATTTGAATAGGCGTGTTTCCGTAATGGGTAGGTCGATTGTCTCTTGAGTGTAGACTGGGAGAATGGTCCCGAACTGGGATTAAATTAAGACTGTTTCATTTAATCCTTAACTTCCTGTAATTTAAGAAAACAGTAGAGATCCTGATCAGACGCTGCGTTCTGCGGCGTCTGAAAGAACGCGGCGTCTGATCTTGGTCTGCACTGTTTGCCAATGTCCCAGTCCAAACAATAAAGGCACCACTGTCAAAATTGGTTTTAGATATAATACTCTGTACACTGTCCTCTAACGTCAAAGCGACTAGAGTAGCGCGGCTATACATAACCGTTACCTGGCGTACAAACACATGGTTTGATTTCATTGGTGAATGATAATCACGTGAAAAGTTTGGTGTACTGATACTTTGGTTAGACTGTAAACAATCGACGAAATAACAGCAATAAAACGTTTATCAGAAAAAAAAAAAAAAAAAAAAACAACGAAAAAGTAAATTTCGATAAGCCGAACAGATCAATTAGGTAAATTAAGCCGCTTTAATCTTGAGAAAACAGTGTAGATCCAGATAAGATTGTGGCGTCTGATTTGCGTCTCCACTGTTTGCAAAAAGTTTTGCCAGATTTTAGGAATATCTAAATCACATAGCCTAACATGCCTTAAATGTAATAGCAATCTTCCAATTTATAGTGTACGGGAATTTATTCAGTCTAAAATGAGTTTAAAATGCCTACGTAATAAAGTAAGGACAACGACACGTGACTACAAAACAACAACAACAACAAACCATCACGAAAACATGCCTATTATATATAATTTTGACCCCCTTAAACCCCACCTTTATATAGTAAAACTGGTTGGGGTTTACAGGGGTATACATTATTCTTCTTATTTCTGTTCAAAACATAGATTGTGGGTACTCGTTAGAACCGCCTCGCCGAGGCGGTTCTAACGAGTACCCACAATCTATGTTTTGAGCAGAAATATGAAAAATATTAGAGTTTTTTATCTGAAAAGTTTCGGTTTTTGGAGGTAAAATTTTCTATATATTTGAATAGGCGTGTTTTCCAAATGAACTCAATAAATGTTTTAAAGGCTTAAATAAAACACAAGATGTCCAGGAAGAACCACACTCACAGAACATAGCTTATTATTGACACCAAGATAAAACGTTACCAAACAACCAAAACATGACGAATATCACACATCGAGGGTTGATCGCAAGACTGCAGCAAATCAGATTGTTGTTTTTCCCAATACTTAATCTCCTCACCATGAAGGCGTTATGAAGATTCCAACATATCTTTCTGTAAACAATGGAAATTCAGGTGCCATTGCTCGTATGAGCAATGGCACCTAAATTTGCATTGTTTACAAAGGGGTCAAAGTTGCTCCTAAACAAGGGTTTCTAAAATATGTTTGAGTTACTACAGTCTTGCGCTCAATCCTCGACATGTTACAAACCAACGAAAACACCTCCTCTCAAATGAGATGATCACAGTGACAGACAGGATCAACTAAAACCAAAATAAGACAATAAAGAGGGCACAACACGAAAAAGCCTCGCAGCGAGAAGCTACGATGCCCAAAAATAAAGAACAACAAAACAATCGCCTTTCGAAGAGGGGGCGGAGTAAAACTACAGGGGTAAATAAAATCTATTTTACTTGCACCAAATCTTCACCATTGCTTCATGTAGTGTAAAACATCTACATACGGGATTTGACCTAATTACCGCACTGTGCGCTTAGGTTTTTTAAAAAAAAATACTGGGAAAACTTGTAGAAAAATATTTACATATATATTTTTAAAGAAAACAATATCGAATGTTTATTCGATGTTTTTGTGTAGTTGTTTTTTATTCTGGTCTTCTTTATAAAATCATATGTTGTGGATACTAATTTGGATTGCATCGACAAGTCGATGCAATTCAAATGGGTGCCCATAACATATACCTTTATAAAGAAGTAGAAAAAAGTACGCTGGTTGTATTCTAAAGGCTATGGAATTGCTTGACTGTGCGCTTATAGGGTATATGCGGTAATTAGATCGAATACGGTGATTGTCCGGCTTGTATAGAGGCTCCCAAACTCAATCAATAAAACATCACAATTGGCATTTAAATCAAATTAAATCACTGAAACGAAAGAATAATGGGGGCAAACAACTCAGACACTGACAGCCAGATCCAAATAAAACCATTAGTTGAACAACGGAGGGCGCGAACAAAGAGAACATCAGGCATTAACCAGCCTACTACAAAGGTAGCAAATATGGTATTTACGCTATTCCTACAAGTCCACAGAGCAGCAGAGATACTATGAGCCGTAACATGAGAAAACATATGTTCTGACCAACAAAGACTCGAATCTGCATTCGTATCCAAACTGGTCACAGTCTTCGTTGGCCGCATGAGGAAAAGTTGCATCCTTGAGTATCCAAAATGCGCCTAGTGATCTGAATTTTCGCTGGGAATGTGTGAAGGTACAATTCTGACGTTGCGGCTCTAATATAAGACAAAGTCGCTAGCTTTGAAGTTTATGGACAGCTTGATTTGGCATTGGTGAGGGCGTGCAGGAATTTAATCTGTTTCACGATACTCAAGTCAATCACTTTTTGCATTTTGTGATGAATATAATTATACTTTTTTCCCCGAATAAAGAGTTCATTTCATGAAATTTGCAGGCATTTTATTAATTCGTTTTCCGCATTTTCAAGGTGAGTGTCAAATTACCAGCCAAGATTCTTTGCAATAACACGTTTTCAATTAAACGCAGAACAGTTTTGCTCTGAAATTTATCCATTTTGCAAATTGCAATAATTTCCACCTAGTTAGTTGGCATCTAAAGACATGCTGCACTGTAATAGGAGATTGACTATGGAAGTTTAAAGTTCTACGGAAACCTCTCAATGCACCATGACCGCATTAATCATTCCAACCTTGTAGATCAGTACATATACCTATTCAAACAGTGTAGATCCAGATAAGACGGCTCGTAATGAGCCGTCTCATCTGAATCTACACTGTTTGCAATTCTTTCTTGATTTTTGGCTGAGACCTCTATTCTGAACGACGGTTCTGACCAGATTCAAAGATGGAAGAGACCATAGAAGAGATTTGCTCTGAAATTTACCTATTTTGAAAATTGCAATAACTTATACTTCATTAGCTGGCGTCTGAAGACATGTTGTACTGTAATATGGCATTGACCCCTGTTTACTAGGAACATAATTTCTGTTTGATTTCCTGCACAACAAGCCCCTTATGAGCATTCTTTTGTTTATGATAGATCCCTTTTAAGAAGGTAGGCAAAATATTTTTGCCACAGTTGGCTCCCCCTGAGTGCGTATTTATTCCCCTAATCCAAAACATAATGAGCCGGGGCACAGCACTTCCTGCAGGATATGCGCCCAACAAAGGCTCAGATCAGGCCCCGAGGTTATAATTTCTTTTCATGCTCAACTCAACCGAGCATGAAATATGTCCTGCTAATGAATCTCAAATTACTAACAATTGTGAATTCTTTCTTGCTAAACATAGCTGAGCATGAAACTTTCGTTGCTAATAAATATGAAAATGCCAACTATTGTTCAGAAAAATATATACTTGCAATGACTTTAGCACTCAATTTCGTAAAATCATTCTTCGAAATATAAAGATTGGGTACAACATAAATGTAATACGACAGACTACATGCATGGTGGGTAACCCCATCACGGTTAATAACTTTGCTTCCCTCTTTGCTTGCACGCCGACGGGTCGGGCCTCAGACTCTATGACGGCCCCAGCCTAAAGATTTTTAAGTAAGTTGGTAAGTGCCTGATGCTCTGGCTATGGTCGGGCCCACCGGGGTCCAACTGTTGGTTTTCTTTTGCTTCAGCATTTCAGTTATTTTTTGCTGTCGAGTCCTCATCGTTGTTTTATCTCTGTATTCGTTTGATTTTTATGTTCTCGGAGATGTTGCACTGATGAGTTAGAAACCCTTCACGCGGATTGAACTAATGTCTTGTGTATACCACAGCAGAACTAAGGGCGAGGATTGTGGCCACGAAAAATTGATTTAAGCCCCCCCCACCCCCACCCAACCACTCTCCATCCCAGTAAAGTTTTTACTGACTGTTCCAAGGAGGTGCTTCTGCTGTGGTTTACTACTTCTGTCATTGTATGTCTTTGCATGATTGTCCTGGTGAAAAGTTTTATTTTGAATAGCCGTTCGGCCAATTGTTTTGGAAAGAAATTGTCCTTCTGCTTGTAGTGTTCTGATTGTGGTGCCGTTACTTTAAGTTCGTCCTTCTTTCCCTTTGGTGTCTTGGACGGAAGGGGTTAGGTAATTGTATCGATTCCTGATCATTGCCTTCCTTTCTATTTTTATTTATTCAGATTTCAAGCACCCGTTTAAGCAATAAAAGATTAAAGGTTTGCTAGATCAAATATATCAAATACAGTCGACCCTCGTTATCTCGACCTCGCTTAACTCGAATAACCGCTTATATTGAAGTGAAATTCTGGTCCCTGTTTTAACATGTAAATCTTAAAACAGGTTTCAAATATTGTGGAAAAGATGAGAAATTGCTCCTAAGGAGCAATTTCTCCTCTTTTCCATATTATTTTTTATACATTTCTAACTTCAGGAGTCAAAGTCCATATTCATTTGTTAAATGTGGTTGTTCGATTTATTGTTTTCCTCACTCTCTCAACTCTGATATGTCGGGGTACGGATATCTCGTGTTTCAGTGAGTCCCTTGGAATTCGAGATAACGAGAGTCGATTGTATATAACAATAAGACGAACCGCAGAATCCTTTGCTTTGTTTCATCACAGTATGTTTGATTATACGTGTTTCAGTGGGATGTTTCACAGATGACATTACGAAAACACGCCTATTCAAATATATAGAAAATTTCACCTCCAAAAACTGATTTTCAGATAAAAATCTCTGATATATTTTCATATTTCTGCTCAAAACATAGATTGTGGTACTCGTTAGAACCGCCTCGGCGAAGCGGTTCTAACGAGTGCCCACAATCTATGTTTATGAGCAGAAATAGGAAAAATAATGCATACCCCTATAAACCCCAGTTTTACTATATAAAAGTGGGATTTAAGGGGGTCAAAATTATATAGGTATGTTTTCGTCATGAGGTATATGACCCCTATGCAGACAGAATATATATTTGTAATTTGGAGCTGCATCAGAATAATGGGTGAGGTTTTGCGCGAAAAACAAACTGGACCCAGTAACCTTGACCTATACTTCCGACTCCACTGACTGTCAGCTTATACAATGGTCCTCCATTCATTGATAATATGAAATTAAAAAAACCTGTATCAGGCAATGGCACTGACTGGCAGGTCACTTGCTCTACAAACTTAACAAAATGTTTCTTCTTGGTATACTGTCTCAGCATATGTTTTGACCCACTGACATTGACCTATATTTCAAGCTCCATTGCCTTTGCACTATGCTGAAGTACGGGCAAGCCCATTATGAAAACACGCCTATTCTAGTATATTGAATATTTTACCACCAAAAACTTAAAGTTTTCAGATAAAAATTCTGATATTTTTTTCATATTTCTGCTCAAAACATATATTGTGGGTACTCGTTAGAACCGCCTCGCCGAGGTGGTTCTAACGAGTACCCACAATCTATGTTTTGTGCAGAAATAGAAAAATAATGTATACCCCTGTAAACCCCAGTTTTACTATATAAACGTGGGGTATAAGGGGGTCAAAATTACATAGGTGTGTTTTCGTGATGCCCCAGCAACCACACAGCACTTAATACCAGCTGCAGTTAAAGATGTCAGATTTCGGATTTTATTCTGTATTTGTCAAAATACAGTGGTGATTTCACATTATCAATAGGCTATATATAGGAAAAATCAATGTTACAGACATAGCCATGTCCAGTTGAAGCAATGGCAATGGCTCGGTCATATGTGCCCACTTGGCACTTTGTCTAGTTTCTCAATGGTAATGGCCCGGGCATATGTGGCCCACTGGGCACTTTGTCTAGTTTCTCTAAAAGACAGTGGTGAACAATCTTTAACGTTTGAGGAAAAACTATACATTATGAAAACACGCCTATACAAATATATAGAAAATTTCACCTCCAAAAACTACAAAATTTTGGATGAAAAACTCTGATATTTTTCATATTTCTGTTCAAAACATAGATTGTGGGTACTCGTTAGAACCGCCTCGGCGAGGCGGTTCTAACGAGTACACACAATCTATGTTTTTGAGCAAGAATAAGAAAAATAATGTATACCCCTGTAAACCCAAGTTTTACTATATAAAAGTGGGGTTTAAGGGCGTCAGTATTATATAGGTATGTTTTCGTGATGTGATGCATTATGAGAAGATAAGCAGCGGAAAGGCTTTTGAATAAGCAAGAGTATATCTATGGGCTGGACATTTACACCCTCTATAACCTTACCGGCACCAATGTACATATAGAAAACGATGCATTAAAAGATGTCCAAAAAAATGTGTAAATTACAAAGAACTCATTATCGGAGTTCAAACAAAAAAAAAGTTACATTAGGCACTTTGACCCATTTATAAGAAGAAAACAAACAAACAATAAAACACTGTTTTAAAAATGTTTCACCTTGATTTCAATGTTATGTTTGCCCCTGATTTCAATGTTTCGTTCACAGGCACTTGTGCTGTTGGTTTGTCTGAAAAAAAGCGAGCATGCGCACGACAAAGCCACCAATAAGACTTGTGCGACCAGCGAAGACTCAAATCAGCCTGTGCATCCGCGCAGAATGATCTGAGTCTTCGCTGATCGCATATTAAAGGGAATGGATAAATTTTTAAGAGAAACAACTTGGTAAAAAATTATTTGAATAATTTACTCTACCTTTGCTTGGTGTACTCGAAATCCATTACGAAAACATGCCTATTCAAATATACTGAAAATTTTACCACCAAAAAATGAAAATTTTTATATAAAAAAAAATCTGATGCTTTTTATATTTCTGCTCAAAACAAAGATTGTGGGTACTCGTTAGAACCGCCTCGTCGAGGCGGTTCTAACGAGTATCCACAATCTATATTTAGAGCAGAAATAAGTCAAATAATGTATACCCCAGTAAACCCCAGTTTTACTGTATAAAAGGGGGGTTTAAGGGGGTCAAACTTACACAGATATGTTCTCGTGATGAAACAGTTATTCGTAAAAGTTGACCTTATAAAATAGGGATGATCTGCCAGGTGTATCTAGTCCAATAAATACCACATCACGAAAACATGTCTATATAATTTTGACCCCCTTAAACCCCACTTTTATACAGTAAAACTGGGGTTTACAGGGGTATACATTATTTTTCTTATTTCTCATCAAAAACATTGATTGTGGGTACTCGTTAGAACCACATTGATGAGGCGGTTCTAACGAGTACCCCCTCAATCTATGTTTTGAGCAGAAATATGAAAAATATCAGAACGTATTATCGGAAAAAGAATCATTTTTTGGTGGTAAAATTATTCAGTATATTTGAATAGGCTTGTTCTCTTAATGAAACTTACTAAACAAAATGCAGTTCGAACATCTTTGGGACCATGGAGAATTGCTCGAGACATGGGTATTTCGAGCCACTGAGGATCAATCACAGTGCCAGATTAGGAAGCAATTAGCGATATTTTTTTTTTCAGTTTTCTATACACTAATTGTATGTTAAGTGTACTCATTAGAATTGTTTCGATGAGGTGATTCTAATGACTACATACTACATACTAGATAATAGTAGATATATTGATAATAGAATAAGAAAATTTCCCTAAATATTTGTCGGAAGAATTTCGTAGGGACTCAAAATTGAATTCGAATTAGCCATGGTAAACGAGCTATCGGTGTTCGAGCTATTGACTGTACATTTAAGTCCGCGCACGAAAAAGCCTGCAATAAGACCTGTGTTACTCAGATCTGCCTATATGTATTTCCATGAAATATGACAAGGTTTCTCGTTCATTCTTCTTTGGATAGCCTGGATGCTGTAGAAGGCATATGCGATCAGCGAATACTCTGATGCGCAGGCTGATCTGAGTCTCTGCTGGTCGCACAAGTCTTATTTTAGGTTTTGGCATGCGCTGACTCATTTGGTTTCAAGGAAGCTACTTGTTCACACACATGAGCACAAAAAATAAAAGGCTTAATTTTTTAAAGAAAAATAAAACAGTGTCATATGGTATTTGTTAAATCATATTTTATACTCTATACAGAAACAGTTGCATTTTTTAAATAATAATGTACAAACTAATCTCGTGGAGATCCCAATATGACTAGGATTCGCATATTGCTTGATCAAGAAATTCATAAAGCTTAATAAAAGCATACATTAAAGAATTACATTGTTGTTCTTTTTTACCTGTTACATTGAAAATGTATTAAACATTAGTATACCCATGTCCCATATTTCTAAGTAAACATGAACAAAATTTGTGCCGGTACTTAGACGTTTACGTCTAAATATTTTGTTTTGTTTTAGTATTGTTAGACTGCTGGAATATCTAGCAGAACACACCAAGGTTTTCATATTTAGATTTCTTATGTCCCTGTAAACTTGCAGTTGAAAATACTACATGTACCTGCCTCATATTTATACTGCTTATGTGAAATAATTCTACAGAAACCTTTATGACAAGCAAAACGATTTATCTTTCCTGTCGTTATTTTTTTTCTTGCGGTATCATTCTTTTCTCTCCATATATCTAGTTGATCATATAATTTTCAATACCTCAGCGCTTTAACATAAAGTTCGACTTTTAAAAATCTAAAAAAGCAACCTTTTAGACTTGTATTTTTCTTACTTCAGAAAAAACTACAATAGGTTATCTGATCTGAAGCGGAATCTCGTGTCAGTAAAATCGATTTAAATCCCATGTTAGTTTTATTACTGATCATTCTAAGGCGGCGGTTCTGGTGTTGTTTATTTTTTGTGAGTCTTTGTGACTGTTTTTTGCGAGCCCTTTCTGTTTTCCTAGGTTACTTATCAGTAAAGACTGATAAGTGACCTAGGAAAACGGGCACAGAAATGACTGTTTTGATTGATTGATTCTGTACAGTACAGGAGTTTGCTTGTACTGTACACATTCTAATGCTAGGATTGTTTTCATATGTTGTACAGCAATATAATACAGTATTAAATATCTTAGGTTTTCTCTCCAAATTTGATTTCCCTACCGTTCCGTCCGTGTGAACATAATGGCCGTTACCGGTTAAACAAGAGGTGTGTACTCCTTTTATTTCCGAGAAAATAAGGCGGCAATACAACGTCTCCCCGTACTTCACCATAGTGCAGATTATATTTTCATTTCCTTTGGGATCATTGAGCCCGTTGTGGTATCTTTGAAATGAGTTCTGCTCATGTATCTAGAGGGCGTAAGCAGTGTTGCAAACTTCATTACCGCTTATGAAGAGTCTCAGTAAAATCGAGACTCCCATTTTCTGTAATGTGTTCTTTGTTTCGAGAGGCAATTTTTATTATACCTCACTTCAGCTGGTGTTAGTGCAGTGTGGCGGCGGTACAACGTCTCCCCGTACTTCACCATAGTGCAGATTATATTTTTATTTCCTTTGGGATCACTGAGCCCATTGTGGTACGAGTCGTATCTTTGAAAATGGAGTTCTGCTCATTTACATGCTAGAGAGCGTAAGCAGTGTTGCAAATTTCATTACTGTTTATGAAGAGTCTCACTAAAACCGCGACTCCCATTTCTATCTGTAAAGTCTTCTTTGTTTCCAGAGGCAATCTTTCAGATTTTTTATTGACAGGTCATGCGAACCCTTCGCTAAGTAAGTCTTATTTTCTCCTATAAAACGATAGAATGTCATCTGTTATAATTTTGCATGACACTTTAAAGATTTTTGAAACGATATTAGTAATTTGACTTGTCTTTCTTTTCGGTCATTATACATTTTTATAGCTTCAAAATTCAATTTCGGATGTATTGTGAGCACCTCTCATCGACGATTACAAGCATGACATCAGATTAAGAGCAAATGAGTACGTTAAGGCAATATGAGATATACATGCAAATAGGTTCGCTAAGGTTATACGAGACAATACATGTGACAATTGCAGCCTGTTTAGTCTGAGGGCGAGGGTTGAGATCCTGTAAAATTAGCTTAAGCTCCCCCATCACCCTCCCCAACCCCCACAGTAATTCATTACTGACCGTTCCAAGGTGATATTTTCATTGTGCTACTGTTTGTTAATTGTTTTGTAGTTTTTCACTTTCTGATTTTTTCTTTTAGCAATTATGGAAGTTTAAGATATATTAAGTTTGGGTAGAATTGCCACCGTTTTGGGAAAGAGCTGCCGAATTTGCTTGTCATCTATTCATTTTGTGGCTGCTTACTTGTATTTGTCTGTATTTCCCTTTGGTTTTGGGGGCTTGATGTGGATCTGATTGTATCAGTTCCTGAGTTCACGTATTTACTCTGTCCACCTGAAGAATCCAAAGATCCTCAACTACACATGAAGCTCCCAGCAGACCCTGAACAGACGGTGCCGATGTACAGGTCGATCTGACTTCGCAGGGCGAATGTCACAAATAATGTGCAACGCACTAAGTGGTCCCTTTTGAATTTGTGGATAACGCAGGGGCTTCTTTGTCCGCTTACAGAATCAACAACCACTCACTGTATTATATGTCGATGAACAGATCCAGATCAGACTGCAAGGATTCGCACACTCATCTGAACCTTCACTGTTCGTATATAGCAAAAGGACTCTTTCTCGTGTGTTACCGATCATATGGTAGTTTCTGACTTTACGGTTCATTCTTAGACATTGCCAAAATGAGCCTCTTCAAACAGAAACAGACCTTATGACATGAGTGACCAGTGTAGACCCAAATCAGTTTGCGAATTGCGCAGTCTGATTTGGAGTTTTGCTGTTCGCTAATAGAAAATGTATGCTGTACGAGGGATGTTCGAAATGAATTGCTTATTGTCCTCTAGCTCGATATCCACGTGGGGCATGATAAAAACCAATACATACCTGTAATGGGCTATTCAATATCTACACAATGGTGTATAAATGTACATGTTAGACTAAGTGTAACACATAAAATTTGCCATTTGAATACACGCAGTCATTGACCACTGCAGTAAAAATGGTTGGTAGAAGCGTCGACAAAAAAGATGAAAGACGGGCTTACATCAAAGCTCGCTCAGAACTTGGTTGTTCTTTGAAGAAGCTGATGACTGAAATTTCTACTGCTTTTGGACCTTCTTGTGTGTCTTATGACACAGTTCGGCGGTGGAAAAAGAAATTTGAGTCTGGTGTAGAGTCCATCAAAAATGCACCGAAATCAGGTAGGCCAAAATCTGCATCTCGTAAAGAAACCGTTTCCAAAATAAAGGTAATCATTGAAGGAGATGCCAGATTTACAGTTTGTGATATTGCACGAAACGTAGGCATATCACTATCAACGGTTCACCTTATTTTGAAGAAGCATTTGAAAGTCAGAAAGATTTCTGCTAGATGGGTGCAACATCTGTTGACAGACGAGCAAAAGAGGCAATAGGTTAAAGTGGCCAAAAAGCTGCTTTAAATGTTTCCAAAATATGACAAAAAGCAGTTTGCCAATGTCGTCACAGGTGATGAAACCTGGGTCCGTTATTTTGAGCCCGTCAGAAAGGTAGGCAATAAGATCTGGGCCAATAAACACAGCAAACGCCCAATAATTGCCAAACGTTCTTTGAGTACAAAGAAGGTTTTGTATGCAATCTTCTTCTCTGGTGAAGGAGTCGCAATAAAAGTGCTAGTGAAAAAGGGTAAAAGCATCACCGGAAAGTACTACAAAGATGTAGTACTGAAGAAACTGAAAAAGTATTATCAGAAACGACGCCCTGCCACTGGTTTTAAACATGTCCGTCTTCTACATGACAATGCCCCAGCTCATACCTCCGCACTAGTTACGGCGTTTTTGAAGAAAGAAAAAGTAACTGTTTTGCCTCACCCCCCGTATTCCCCAGACCTTGCCCCATGTGATTTCTTTTTGTTTCTGAAATTGAAAGCATTCCTTGCTGGGCGGAAATACCAGTCCCGACAGGCACTTGGATCTGCCATTCATCAGTACCTTATTACTGTGCCCAAATCAGCGTACCGTGATGCCTTCAAGAAGTGGATACATCGGCTGAAACTTTGCATTTCTAGCCACGGGGAGTACTTCGAGGGCATGAAATGAGTACATTTGGGCTAACTTGAAATTTGAAGTCTCCAGATAGAAATAAGCAGTTCATTTCGAACATCCCTCGTATACATATATATATATATATATATATATATATATATATATATATATATATATATATATATATATACTCCACAAAATAATTTAAGGGCGCCCAGTTTTATTTTCCCTTTGATTATCACTAAAATGCGACCCTCAAGTTTTAAAATTATTTCATGGAGGTCTCAGCCCTATTTCAATCAGCTCAACATGTTCGCAACATGTTCAGCTACAAAAGTGTCAAGGCACCAACAATGCCAGACCAAAGGATCCTAAGAAAAACGAGAATTTCCAAAATAACGATGTTTACCCCAAAATGAAGTTTTTTCACAATACCGGAAAAATTCTTTGTTTAATGAAACAATACTATGTCTCACACAAAAATCATGCAAACTAAACCTTCCTTCGAGTAAAAGGCACACAGATATGGCCAGAAAAAGAGACCAACCTTTTGAGAGGCTAAAATGCCTCGAAAGTTCCCCCGTAGATAACGAATAATCTGTAGAGGGTACCTCTAGCAAAATGTGTTTCTTGATAACAAATAAGGCTTTTCTCTATTTTTTCACAGTTGGGAGCCCAGACATCACTCTTGACGCGAAAATGTCAATTTTTTATTTTTGGGTAAAAAGTTGTGTTTTTTTGTGAATTTTAAAATGAAAACTTTGATTTAAAGTTTTTTGTTGAAAACACTCCTTTAGGGCTTCCTTTTAAAGAAACATTAAACGATATTTTGATTCCTTCTAAGGTATTTCAGTCAGATTCCATGCAATATGTTTAGGGTCTATGTTGTTTGCTAACATAATGTTTATGACCTAAGTATGTTAGCGACCAGTGTGGACTGCATGCTGATCAGAGTCTACACTGGTCGCGTATGTCATATGGCCGTTTTTCTATATGTAACGGTTCAACTACATAACGAAATGGAGGTAGAGACAAAGAAGGAAGAAAACAAGATTGACTTAATACGTTGTTTCATGTTTTATTCACTATCAAACATTTATTGTTTTAACATTACACATACTATCACCTTGATCAGCTTGTCAGAAAATAACAGATAAACCATTGTTTGTCTAACTCAAACACATCATTATATAAAACAATGAACAACGCACAGATCACCTGAGCCACGCCAGGCGAAAAGGCAAATTTAGGGCATATGCGTAAATCAAAGGCCTGGCTCAGCCGGCCCATCTATGCAGCCTGATCGACGCCTTTGCTGTCTGCGCCTATTCTCGCCGTACTGTATGATTGTATATCGCAAAAACATATTTTGCGATTTCGCTGGCTTGCCTGTTTTATTTGTTTCAATTATAGTTTTCCGCATATGCCCTGAAAAAGAAACTCATCACAAGGCATGCCTCAGTCCGTGCTTGAACCATCATTCACTATTCCATATACACCCATAACCTTTAGCTAGCGGTAGACAAAATTTGCTGACGACTCATTCGTGATATTTCACTGAAATTGAAGCTTGCTACTGAATTTACCCTGTAGGTATTGGGACAGACATGCAGAACAATTAGTGTACACCCAGATAAGACGCCGCAGAATTGCGGCGTTTGATCAGGGTCTGCACTGTTTGCCATTCATCCAGTAGTAAAAACGGATTTTCTTTTTCAACTATTGTGAGAAGTATGTATGGCAAGTACTTATTACCCTGGTTATGCTGAATAAATTAAGAAGCCACGCCCATGTCTAACTGTCAGCCAATCAGATTACTTAATCCAGATTGTTGATATAAATTCACATACTGAATGACAAACAGTGCAGATCCAGATCAGTTGGCTTCTGAAGAAGCCAACTGATCTGGATCTACACTATTTGCAAAAGCGGGGCACATGCGGGTTCAGCAGGACCAGGGTTAAGGTGTCAGAATATTCAGGGTAAATTGAGTACATCATTTTCTAAGTGTACCTCAGGTATTTTCCTGCAAAGAAAAAGAGCCATGTCATAAAAAAGGTTATTATGTCATATGCAAATGAAGGACGCCATGGCCAGCAGACATGTGCATTCTCATTTCCGAAGATATATTAGCGGACAAAGAGTACCCAGATATGACCGCACAGGTTGGCATGATTGCCCTCCCAGTAAATACATAACGTCACAACAACGACGTTGCAGCGACTTTGTAACGACGTTGTGGCAACGTTGTGTGTTTGCTAGGCTACTTTGTCAGTAAGTGCGAAATGTATCCATTGATCACGACACGGCTCCTCTGTCGTCTGCTAATTTGCAAGTTCCGTCTGCTAAAGGTCAGTAACTTCACCACCCAACTGTACATCGTCTATCACATTTTCAGAAGCAAAAATTTACAATTAAACTCTCCGATAAAATGAAAAAGTGAAAAACGGCGTGGGAATTCATCTTTTACCCTCACTCGAGCGCCAAGATCCGGACACCTGTACATCCGATGTAAGCTGACCACATGACGAAAACGCACCTATTCAAATATACTGAAAATTTTACCACCAAAAAATGAAAATTTTCAGATAAAAAATTCTGATATTTTTCACATTTCTGCTCAAAACATAGATTGTGGGTACTCATTAGAACCGCCTCGCTGAGGCGGTTCTAACGAGTACCAACAATCTATGTTTTGAGCAGAAATAAGAAAAATAATGTATACCCCTGTTAACCCCAGTTTTACTATACAAAAGTGGGGTTTAAGGGGGTCAAAATTATATAGGCATGTTTTCGTGATGAGAGTCTTTCGAGAACTTTTAACTGTTTACACGAAGAAAGACCCTGATCAGATACTTTTTTGGTAAAAATCTGTCCAGTTTGTGTAACATGCACAATGAAGGGAAAAAGCTCTGATGTAAAAAAATTGAACAGCGAAGACCCAGATCAGCCTTTGTAGCCATGCTGTCTGATCGAGGCCTTCTGTGGTTTTTCGATATATTCTACAGTCCTTTTGTAAATGGGCAATGGAGGCCTTGATCAACCTGCGCAAATGTGCAGGCTGATTTAGGCATTCCTTGCCTGCATACGGCATAATGGCCTTATTTGCGCTATGCACTGTACATCAAAAGAGAGTTTCTTTTCTCCTATGTAAGGCAAACCAGGTGGTTCTACTTTCTTCTTTTGAGTTATAACCTGCTTTCCTACAAAGAGACATTTTCAACGTCTCAGCCATCAGTTTTAGCAAATGACCTTTATTATATGTGGCCAAATTTTCCTCCTGTCAAAATTTAGAAAAACTTTCTTTCGAACAAATATAAATGTAAACAGAAATTAGGGTACGAAAATCGGTCGTTCAAACAGCGTACGAAAATCGGTCAGTCCGCGGAACGACCGATTTTTGTACGCTAATTTCTGTTTATTCACACCAGTTTTTCTTTGTTTCTCATATATATATATGTATATACCAGTCGTATATTTATTTCCATGCTTGCCTTTGAAACATTTTTGTTTCGGACACAAAATGCCATATTTTAAAATAAAAATAATGTTACAGGAAATGGTTTCTTCAGGGTCAAAGATCGTGCTTGTTTAGCTATGTGTTTTTTTTTTCCAATGTAACTCTTCTGTGACAATGGTGATCTCTAGGAGAGCCAAAGCACATAATATATTCCCAGCGGGTGCCTAACATTGCATCAACGTCGATGCGACGATGTATAAATGTCATGCGCCCGCTTGGCTGATTTCAGTTACATTAGAAAGTAAGAGAAGAAATCCAAACAAAGATTGACCGATCACCAAACTGTAAAATTTGTTTGAAGAGGAATACTGAATATGTGATATGCGAATTAATATTAACATGAAACATTATATACACATACAACATTAGTTGTAAAAGCAAACAACAAACCATAACAGAAAGCACTTATTATATACGCTTATATTAAGCAGAAGCAACTGCATAATCGCGGAATGAATCTTGGCCTTTGAGAAAATAATTTGAGCCAGAGCTGGACAATACCAACAAAATTGCATGTGCGCCCAGCAGAGACTCAGATCAGACTGGGCATCTGCCCAGTCTGATCAGGGTCTTCGCTGTGTACTCAATGGGTAGCTAAGGATCCAAGATTCCTTTATGCGGACAGCGAACTCTGATCAGACTGGGCGGATGCCCAGGCTGATCTGAGTCTTAGCTCGGCGCATATGCCATTTTGTAGGTTTTGTCGTGCGTTGGCTCATTTGTTACACCTTTAATGACATAATCGGGGCAATGAAAGCGGGCCCGACGCCGTTACAGGCCATGATATACTTTGCCGTCAGATGATTGTTGTACCCTCACTCTTCTGTCGACGACAATAAGCAGACAACAGCACGTTTCGTTTAAGTGCTGCTAGGGTGCGAGATAAATTATAGTTTGATTATCCCTTATGAACAGACTTCATTACGAAAACACGCCTATTCAAATATATTGAAATTTTACCACCAAAAATAAATAAAGAAATCACATTACTGATCTGTGATCCGCTATTGCTCGTCTGCAGCGAGCCAGCTGTTGATAATAACATACTGACCTTAATGGAGTATCGAAGCTATAGCTTCTCTCAGAAGCTAAAACAATAAGGCGTCAGTACACTAGCTCCTTTAATCAGACTATGTACCGGAGATATATCTGACAAAACGAGAGCATTGCCAGCTTTGTCAAACCTTATTTTCTGACTGAAATAGCTCTTAAATACATATCAAGGGAATATTCAGAAATAATTCAGGTTTTGCGCCAAACCATATCGGCGAGGCGATTCCAATGAGCACCTACAATATAGGGTTTTGTGCACAAATAAAAAAAAGGGCCTCAATTATCATCTTACTCCGACCAGTGTAACTTATATTTGTATCCCATGAAAAATTCAGCGAAAATGCGAACTACGCAATAAGTAAACAAACTAACAATAAAAAAACTAAATTTTAAAAACACACTTCACTATAATGTTTTATTCCATTCAAACCAAGTATATAGAACTTCTGGGAATTGGCAGTCGTAAGAAAGAGATGATCAATAGTACCTTAGTACATGTGCGCCCGGCGAATATTCAGATCATCACGAAAACATGCCTATATAATTTTGACCCCTTTAAACCCCACTTTTATATAGTAAAACTGGGGTTTACAGGGGTATACATTATTTTTTTATTTCTCCTCAAAAACATAGATTGTGGGTACTCGTTAGAACCGCCTCGCCGAGGCGGTTCTAACGAGTACCCACAATCTATGTTTTGAGCAGAAATGTGAAAAATATCAGAATTTTTTATCTGATTTTTTTTCCTTTTTTGGTTGTAAAATTTTCAATATATTTGAATAGGCATGTTTTCTTAATGTGAACCTGCCAGTCATACAGTCTGATCAGAATAATCACTGGACACAGTTTGAATATGTTAAGACTGCCATGATCCCAATATTTCTTTATCTTTAGTTTGACAGATATGGCACATTTACGTAGAATTTCACATACACATGGTACAGAGATTCTAAACATCAATATAAATTTACATAATATGTGAAACAACACTCTTGCAATGGCTGAAAATCAAGCACTGCAACAGTCAGATGTTTGGGTGGAACGTAAAAATGAATAATGGATTAAACCAGCTTAATAGCACACCATAAAATATATATAACATGAATGCCTAAGGAAATCATATAAGTATGACATGGTTTACAAAAATATACCCCGCAGATAACCCAAATAGACATTTACACAGTTCAGTTACGATTTAAAACAAACGACCAAACTAATGCGGCGCATTCATAGCCATAGTCCATACATGAACTGAAATTAAAACCTAGTTATGGCCAATGAATTGTTTGAAATTTAACTGTTTTGCTCACCTCTGAAGATGCATTACGAAAACACGTCTATTAAAAAAATGTAGAAAATTTCACCACCAAAAACTTAACATTTTCGGATAAAAAAACTCTGATATTTTTCATATTTTTTCTCAAAACACAGATTGTGGGTACTCGTTAGAACCGCATCAGCGAGGCGGTTCTAACGAGTACCATAATCTATGTTTCTGAGCAGAAAAGAAAAAATAATGTATACCCCTGTAAACCCCAGTTTTACTATAGAAAAGTGGGGTTTAGGGGGGTCAACATTATATAGGTATGCTTTCGTGATGTCTACTCTAAAAGGAAAACAAATGCTTAGTTTGGGAGCAAATTCACTCCTTTAGCCTATACCTATATTCAAAAGGGGCGTGGTGTGCAGGAAATCAAACAGGAACTCAAAAAGATTGCCCCTCTTGTAAATCATGGCGGGAAACTAACAGGTGTATCAGATCCCCTTAAAACTTCCATATATCACATGTTCAAACAACATAGAATTGGTCCAGTCAGATCAGACCCCGAGGTTATAAACCTTTTTTATGCTCAACTCAGCTGAGCATGAATTTGTCCTGCCAAATAAATCTCAAATTACTAACAATCGCAAATTTGTTCTTGCTAAACATAGCTGAGAATGACATTTTCTCTGCTAATAAATATGAAAATGCCAACTAACGTTGGCATTTTCATATTTATTAGCAGAGAAAATTTCGTGCTCAGCTGAGATGAGCATGAAAAAAGTTTTATAACCTCGGGGCCAGGATCAAACTTCGCTTATATAACATGTTATAATAGCTTGCTTAGCATATTATTAATCATGTTAGCTTCTTCTGCTTCATATGTAAAGCGTGGCTTACTTCTCCAGGCATATAATTAAACTATGTCTTGCTATTTTGGCCCATATGTAAAGCGTGGCTTACTTCTCCAAGATCATATATAAACCATGGCTTGCTATTCCAGGGACATATATAAACCACATACATAAACTAAACAAGCTTACATTAACCTTCCACGTGATGGATTTTACGCCTTGCAGGTTAGGTAAAATTATCAGCAAACGACATACTGGAATAGGTGGTCTATCGTTTGCTCAGATATCGTTTGATACAATTTTGAATACGCTTTTCAGGTTAACGAATATAGTTTTCACTTGTGTTGACCCAAAATTGTAAGAAGCAATGAAAATACTATATGAGATTACATGCAGACACACACTTTATCATGGCACTAGAGATAACACCAAAATAAAACTAAATCTGTTTGTAGTATGACTAATTGTTTCTTTGCTTTTTGTAGTATGTATCAGTATTAAAGAGATATATTTTTTTCTACATAGAACACACACACACACACACACACACACACACACACACACACACACTTTGGTAAATTAACTAACAAAACATTATCAATTTGCTTGAATTTCTCATTGTTTAACTATGAATATCTTCACATAAAACACATACATAAGAGAGAGTCAGTTGAATTACAATGACTTTCCAAACATTTACTATTATTCTATGCTCTTTTTTTTTTCATTTAGCCACTTCTATTCTACTGTATAATGGAAGGCGAGAAACGCCAAGATCCTCTGAGCATTTTTGTACACTATATCACTGACCTAGCATAAACGAACCGTATTTACCGTATGTTTCAGGACAGACAGACTTGAGCAAACAGTGTAGACCCAAAATAGACGTCGCAGCACGCTAGTCTTATCAGGGTCTACACTGTTTGCCGCTCATCCAGCATTGTTTAGACACACATCGGGTAGTAAATTGTACTTGTTAAAATTTTAGAACAAGTTTGGTTAGGAGTTGAGGTGTCCGAATACTTAAGAGTAAATACGGGGCGGTCTAAAGAGGAATAAATAGACTTTCAGTGCAGCATTCCTGTCAAAATTGGTTTGTCTCCCTTCTTAAACAGGCTACTTGGAAGCAATTTTTTTTTTTCCGTTTTCGAGTATACAGGCCAATTTAATGGGAATTCTATATGGCATATGGAAATAATATATCCCTTATATTGCATATGGAAAGAAATATTTTTTCTATATGGAAAAAAATATAATCTGGCTCTAATAATGGATAAATGGCCACAAATACTTGACAGATAATGACCATTTTAGTGAAATAGAGTACTTTCCCAGTCAGCATTCTACGTAAATCTATATCGGGCCGTCATCGGCCCGTCAGGGTAGCTGACGGGCCGATGACGGCCCGATGTAGATTTACGTAGAATGCTAGCTGGGTTACTTGTACAATACCAGTATCAGTGTATCAAAGTTTTCTAAAACATAATTTTTGACATATTTGTGATGTTTTATGAATAAAAAGCCCTTTTTTATAATAAAACTATAGAAAACATGACAAACTCATATGGCATATGGAAAAAAAATAATTTGTCTGTATGGCATATGGATAAAAATAAATGGGGCCATGTTGCATATGGACAAAAAAAAACACTAACACGGCCTCAGTATACTCCTTTTCTTCAGGAGACTAATGTACAAAAAGGAAGCATAAATAAATGTTGCATCCCTTGTAAAAATGTAGGTGGACACTTGCTGTTCGTATGACATAAGAGTCCTTTTCCCACATTATGCACCAAATGGTATATTTTCCGGCAGTGATATAATATATTTTGCTTCATTCAAAATTACATTCAATACGCTAGAAACAATCTGATAGGAGGATCCTTTGCAAATATGTAACCAAAACAAGATAGAAGTCTGTAACTTTTACAAAACTGATCTTTGTTACGTATCCGTTACTATGTCTCAAGAAAATACGTCAAAATATAGTATACTTTTCTTCAATTAACTTTAAACTATTTCAACTTCACCGGTAAGACGTATGGCACTTAGATAACATAAATAAACATAAACTGACAAACTGTCATCCTTCCACTTTGACCCACATGAAATGAACCATACTGTGACAAAACTAGTCTGAATGGGATTGGATACATCTGGCAGACTGTCCACCAATTTATTTAAGACAAACTTCCTATTTGCTCCTCTGCACACCAAGCCCTCCTGAAAACTTTCTGGTCTATATGGTAAGAATTTGCCATTACGAAAACACGCCTATTCAAATATATTGAGAATTTTCCCACCAAAAATGAAAACTTTCAGATGAAAAATTCTGGTAGTTTTCATATTTCTGCTCAAAACATAGATTGTGGGTACTTGTTAGAACGCCACGGCGAGGCGGTTCTAACGAGTACCCACAATCTATGTTTTTGAGCAGATATAAGAAAATTAATGTATACCCCTGAAAATCCCAGTTTTACTGATTAAAAGTGGGGTTTAAGGGGGTCAAAACTATATAGGCGTGTTTTCGTGAAGGCATCCTGCCCTCGAGGTTATAAAACTTTTTCGTGCTCAGCTGAGTATGAATTTAGTCTTGCTAATATGTCTCAAACTACTGCCAACTGCAAAATTCTTTCTTGCTAAACATCGTTGAGCTTGAAACTGTCTCTGCTAATAAGTATAAAAATGACAACTACTGGCATTTTCTATATTCATTAGCAGAGAAAATTTCAATTTCTGCTGAGTTGAGCATGAAAAAAAGTTTTATAACCTCGGGTCCAAGAGTAGGGAATTATTTCCTTTTAGTTTGGAATCATTTCAGAAAGGAGGCAAAATAAGTTTGACTCCCATGAAAGTGTAATCATTCCCCTTGATGCTTATGAGAAATGCACATGCGCAGACTAGATTCTGCACATGCAAGGTCAAGTTTAAGCAGGCAAAATTATCATTTTAAAACCCCATATTTAAAAAATGAACATTTTGTACCTTAACCCTTATCCTGCTGTTCACAACAACCCCTACCTTTGCAAACAGAGTAGATCCAGATTAGATGGCCTCTTCAGATGCCATCTGATCAGGATCTACACTGTTTGTCATTCAGTTTGTGAATTTGAACGAAAACATTATATGATGTAATCTGATTGGCTGATAGTCAGAAATGGGTGTGGCTAATTAAGTTATTCAGCAGGATAAGGGTTAAATAGACTGTGCTGTTGTCACGACGTGGCTCAAAGTATAGCACTTCATTTATGAATTTGCATTCAGAACACGTTCAGCTGACTCTGTTACATGTACAAGACTGAAGGTGAAAATGACTACATATAAACGCCCAAGAACTCACGCATTCTAAAGTGGAGTATTTACAACAATATTATGACATTCGCGACCCAAGGAACAAATCACAGCAAATTATGAAGGTTAATTTACAGTGTGTGTTGTCTTTGGCTACTACAGTAAACAAATAATGTTGACAGCATAAGTAAACATATAATAATATATAATACATGTTAGTGAAAAAAAATAAAATTAAAACAGAATTGTCTGACTTTGTAGTAGAGCAAAACGGTGCCAGATATTGCAAATGTGGTGACACAGATGCAAAACAAATGTAGAACGGTGCAAAAACACTGCGTTTTACGAGCTTGACGGTGCAAATAAGTAAATAAAAAGGCACAAAAACTGTGCTTACAAGATGAGATACTGCCATTAATGATACTGACTATATTATTTAACCAATAATTAAGACAACTGCAACATAGAACAAGCTCCTAACTCTCAGACTCCGCATTGTTACTGTTTATAAAAGGCGGGATGATGTCATTTCAAAGTTTGTTGTTTAACAACATAAGAAGCATCTTTTGGTTTGATAACAAATTAAACTCAAGACTTTTAAAGCTCTGTCAACAATTTTGGTAGGCTATGAACTACTGTTGAAAAGATCTGCAACAGCAACAGGAACGAATCAACTGCGAATTAGAAGCTTGTCTTCTCTTTGAATTTTCCAGGCTGTGGTTCAAAATTATCACAGTGTACAAAGCGAAACACTTGCATTTGTGGTTGCTTAGTCCGACATTGACATTTTTACCAAAGTTAATACTTCTGTCTAATGAAAACCAATTTTGGGAAGAGTTTAGTGTTTAGTAATTGACTATTTTACTCTAACAGTCCCAAAACGGATCCTCCCAGACCGTCTTGATCCAGTTTAGAAGCTATATCACTCAGGGTCTGCATTTTTTGTCAGGACATTAGCAATCGACATACAAACAAAAAGAGCAATTACGACAGTATCTAAACATCACGAAAACATACCTATATAATTTGACCCTTATAAACCCCACTTTTATATAGTATGGGGTTTACATGGATATACATTATTTTTCTTATTTCTACTCAAAGACATAAATTGTGGGTACCCGTTAGAACCGCCTCGTGGAGGCGGTTCTAACGAGTACCCACAATCTATGTTATGAGCAGAAATATGAAAAATATCAGAACTTTTTATCTGAAAATTTTCATTTTTTGGTGGTAAAATTTTCAGTATGTTTGAATAGGAATGTTTTCTTAATGAGAACAACTCTTTAAACAGATATATGCGCCACATTGCTAGAAACGTACCTGTGGACCTATGCGCCAAGCTAAAACTCAAATCGACCATATCTGTGGTGTAAACACCTTCGCTGGACAATTTAGGAACAGCAATGATCTGAGGGTATTTTAAGGCGAACACCTCATAGATTGTTTGAATAGACTAAATGATCTGAGTCTTCGCTAGGCGCTAATGTCATATAAGACTTTACCCATTACAAAAAAACACTCCTATTCAAACATATTGAAAATTTTACAACCAAACAAAGGAAAATTTTCATATGAAAAATTCTGATTTTTTTCATATATCGGCTCAAAACACAGATTCTAACGAGAACCAACAATCTATGTTTTTAAGGGGGTCAAAATTATATAGGCGTGTTTTCGTGATGCTAGTGTTTCAGCGCAAATGGCCTTTCTAACTTGCAATTGCTACTGAAGATATCCTGATGATATTAGGTTTAATACTAAATTTTCTTAGTAACACTGTCGGTGCTTACTGCTCTGTACAGCTATAGAAAAGAAAAATACAAAACAGCGGTCACTATTACTAACAATTACACATTTTCATTTCAATGTTTTCTAACACAAATACAAAACCAACATCGTTTTCGTGTTTTATATGTATAATTTTACTATACTGTTAGGAAATTAAACTTCGACTTTTCAATTTCGTCTACGAAATTCTTTTTTTCTTTTTCTTGTGCTACTGTTTGTTGTTTCTTTTCTGTATTCCTAAAACATTTCTAAGCAAAGTTTGACCACATACTGAAGTAAACGAAAAACCTAACAACAATATCGAGCAAAATGGTGCAATAAATTATTGCAGTTACAGAAAGATCAAGCAATGAAATAGCAACCGTGCAGTAACCTGCACTGGCCGAGCACAGCGGTGCAATACGGTATACAAAATAAAGGGGAAAAAATCAACATTTTGGATATACATGATAGAACTCGTACCCAGTTCGAAATCATTCCTTCCACTCATTACACCCCACTAAATGGTTTGAAACATAAAAGAGGCACAGAGTGATACAGCGGTTCAGCTGAAGACTCTAGAAACAGAACCACGTTTAAAACCCAGACACAATACTGTGTAAAAAAACTCATCCCAAACTTTAACATGTTGCATTCTAAAATAATTACCCAAACTGAATAATTAAAAAATATATAACTATGACTCTTATGAAAATGCTTTCACAGTCATTAATCTCAGTGTCAGTGCTGTTATTTAAAGTGTTAGGCCGACCAAATTAAACTTTATATAGGTTGTAAACTCATTTTACTGTGATTATCATTTAATTTTCTAACTTGCTCCACTTAGGGTATGCTAGATCCATATATGGTAGTTGCTAATATAAAATTTCACTGTAGCTAAGGAATCAATAACAAAACTGGAAGCAGTAAGCTGCTTTTTCCTATCGCCTACAAACAACACCTATAACATTACTTGAACGCTCAAGTAAAAGAAATGAATGACTGTCATGAATGCTAAATTATTTACATCTCCATCTTTCATTCTCCTTTCATTCTCTGTTTAGTTCAATACTAATAAGAATATATTAAACACTTAAAAGTTAACACTGTTTCATATTTATAATTTGTTTTACAGCAGCAACTTTCATTCTGCTATCACTCGTTCTCTAACTGAAATTAAAATAAATTACTTCTAGAAATTTAAACACTGCATCAAATTTGCGCGTTTAAGACCTACGTACTTAAAACAAATACAGCATCAAAAATGGATGATGTTAAATTAAACGATGCCATTTTATTAGTGGTAAGCAGTTCCCCTCCGATGATATTTAAGGAACAGTCTAGAACAATCGTGCAGTTTGGTACAGAAAGATAACACCTAGCATCCGTCATAAAAAAAAACTACGTCTGTGGCAGTTAAGATCAGGTAAATACTGATATTTCGTCAAATACAAAAAATTCTGTTCGACTGTGTCTGAATACATAAGAGACTTTCAGAACACAGACCGATTCCCCGTCATTATACCCGAAGTTTCCAAATACTCGACAATATTATCAGTATTTCAGGACGGCTTCACCGCGAAACGACCAAGCTGCTCTAGACAACTCAATGCTGTAAACCATGCGAAAAATACTGATCGACAAGCGGGAATCTCAGACTCACAACCTTGTAACTCCGAGGTGAGCGCGTCAACATCCTACGATACTCAGTGCTCTTACATGTATGAAAGTCATCAACACGGTATTAAACCACCAACGATTTCAGGGCTATATTTTCTGCGGAAAGGTGGTAGTATTGTCAGAATGAACTCGGTTAAAAAAAAGAATTATGAAAAGATAGATGACAAAACTCACTTTGCAAACCCACGAAGTCTAAGAATCACTTTTTATATGTAGCTGAATGCATTTGACAGATGTAAACGACGCGACATAAATGCAAAGAAAACTTCCTAAGTCTTCCTTGAGCTTTTCTAATAACTATCGAGACTACTCACTAAAACTATCTCTGGTAACATATACATTATAATAACCTTAAAGTTACAAATAAAATGTAATCCGTTACATTAAACCCGCAACGAACACGTCTCTTTTCATAACCATGTCAAGTTTTCATACAATGTAATAAACAAATTTTCTTCATTCAAACATCAGCATTAGCTCTACATTTCAAGCGTATGTCCATTCCATCTTAGACTTTTTGAAGCACTGTCTTAATGTTACATTATCGGTGATACGAACATGTCATTATTTCAATTCAGTTTTAACAAGTAGCAAAGCAGAAAGACCGTTTGAAAGTATCACCAATAACACAAACATAACTACTGACCAAATCTGAAAGTTTACTCAAACACGACACCATTTTTCTTATCTTGATCTGACACCATCTTGTCTTTTTCTGTAGGTTCCTCTTCTAAGTCCTCGTTTATCTCCTTTAGGTCTTGTAACGGGTGAGCTTCCACTCCTCCATCGTCTTCCTCATCTGTTCCTTCTCTCGCCCAATCTAGCACTTCTCCCTTAGCCAAGAAGGCATAGACCACTGCACCACAACAGTAAATTATCCCCGCAATGTAGAAGGTTATTCGCCATTCTTCTACAGAGCCCTAAAATAAAAACAAACTGCAATATCAAGAAAAGCCATCGTGTGTTACATATGAATTTCCCAGTACTAATCTAACCATTAAGAGAGCGAAAGACGAAATATCTGTTAAGAAAAGGGCGAAACTCTAGGCAGATAGTATCATTGTTTATACAGGGATATACATTACTTTTCTTATTTTGCTTAAAAACATAGATTATGGGTACTCATTAGAACCGCCTCACCATTAATGATACAAAAGAAACTGTCAAGCTTCGTATTGTGTGATACCTTGGTCAATGTAACAAAAACAAAACATTTAAATGAGTCGGGGCACAGCATTTCCTTCAAGATTACATGTGTGTCCGGCAAAGAAGCAATCAGTTATATGTAGTATAGTCGTGCGCACATGCTGAGAAGTCTTCGCTGTCCGCTTGAAGACGCTTTGGCTCCATGGTGGCAAAAGCAAGAGTGCGCAATCATGAAATCAAAGTCCCCATGAGTCCCAAAAATATCGAAAGAGAAGATTGAGAGGAAAGTTAAAAGACATAAAGAGAACGCACAACAGCAGTTCCACTAACATGCGTACGAAAGTTAAGGCATGTTTTGGTGAAGCTCAACAACGTGTCAATTTCTTCTCAAAGGAATGACCCATCAGCGGATAGTCATTAAAGTTAAAAATGCTGGGGTGTCAAATTACCCTTTACGTAATTTGCGTCGTTTACACTTATGAGAGTGTAGCTGGTATCAGCATTTTATAATAGAAAGGAAGAGAGAAAGAAAGAATGAAACGGCCCTTCATTTAGCTCTACCCAGATGAGAAAAACAAAGCCCAAACCCCAGGTGTCAATCCCGATAAAAAGCGATTCATAGTTTCACTCTAAGCGGTGTTTTATACATTACTAAATAGTGAACATATTATACATTACTAAATAGCGAACATATAAGAATTATTTTTTCTCTATAAGTCTTGTTGATACACTGGTAGACAAATAACGAAGACTTTCTGGCGCATTCTCCACAACCTCTCAACATTCAGCCACCTTGGGTACTGCAGAATGTAGGAATTTAGCCAAAGTCTTGACAAGGCTTCTACAGATTGGCAGTAGGATCTGAAACTGCACAATTTAAATGCTAGAAGACACCTTCTTGCTCGTCGCGGCCCTAATACAGACTAATATCAATTCAATCACTGAAAATTCTTGTTGCGCGTACAAATTGCATACGAGATTTTATATTTTAGTTACCTCCCTTTACCTTTTGTATGCAATATTTTAATATGTTTCAATTTCAAATATGTAAACATCACAAAAAGAAACAAAAACGTTTGTTGTATGGAAACTTGATTCGTCATGTAATATTTGAATAAATGGACCCGCACATAGAATAATTATGACTTTGCTTTCCTCTTTGGTTGCGGGTCGGGCCTCAGACTCTATGACGGCTCCAGCCTAAAGACTTTTAAGTAAGTCGGTTGGTGCCTGATGCTCTGCTTCTGGTCGGGCCCACCGGTCCAACTGCTGGTTCTCTTTTGCTTCAGCAGTTACGGGATTTCTTGCTCTCGAGGCCTCATCGTTGTTTCATTTTTATATTCTTTTGATTTTTATGTTCTCGGAGATGTTGCACTGATGAGTTAGGAGCCCTTCACGCGGTCTCACCAAACGCAAACGATGAAGCGATTCTAATGAGTACACTCAACATATAATTTCATTATGAAATAATGAAATTTCCCTAAATATTTAGCTATCGGAACAATTTCGTATATACCCGGGCCCAGTTGTTCAAAGCTAACGACGTCGTTAGTTAACGATTCGTTAAATTTTACATCAAGTGATACGCAAATATGCTGAAATTTTTTGCTGAAAAAATGTGAGTAGCTTTTGCAGTGCAAAAGCTACTCACATTTTTTCAGCAAAAAATATCAGAATACTGTGTATTGAATCCACTAAAGCAGTTAACGAAATGACCCTTAACGAGCTCGTTAAGCTAACGACGCTTTGAACAACTGGGCCCCGATTGCAATTCCAAGAAAAAAATCTGTACTTACATGTGTTGTTATGGCACCAACAATGTAGGGTGCAATAATACCAGGAATGCTGGCTCCCGTATTTGTAAATCCAAACACCGTACCCGCGTACTTCGGCGCTATATCACCATGATTAATGAAGAAAGAGCTAAACTGGAATCCACAGAAGCCCATGGACAATGAAAGAAGTACTAGAGCCTCCACTGGATGGTGGCAATCCATGTACCCGGTGATAATCAGGAAAACTCCCGGCATTATAGTACCTTAAAAAAGAGAAATAACAACAGTTCAGCTGTACGATAAAACAGGGCTCAGTTGTTCAAAGCTAACGACATCGTTAGTTAACGATTCGTTAAAATTTACATCAAGTGATACGCAAATATGCTGAAATTTTTTGCTGAAAAAATGTGAGTAGCTTTAAGCTACTCACATTTTTTCAGCAAAAAACATCAGAATATTGTATATTGAATCCGCTAAAACAGTTAACGAAATGACCCTTAACGAGCTCGTTAAGCTAACGACGCTTTGAACAACTGGGCCCTGATAAACGAATTAATCCTTGTCCTGCTGAACCCGGATATGCCCTGCCTTTGCAAACAGTGTATATCCAGATCAGTTCAGAAGCCAACTGCCGACTGACCTGGACTGCACTGTTTGTTATTTAGTATATGAATTTGTATCAACCTGTATTAAGTAATGTGATTAGCTAAAAATAAAAAGTGGGCGTGGCATCTTAATTTATTCAAGGCTTTATGCCACGTTACCCGTGAAATAAATTCACATATGATCCTCAAATATAGCTCTCATTACTAAAAATACACATCTGTTCGACCGTATTTATTACGGAATAACACAATCAGAACTCTCATTTTAATATATCGGCCAGTGGAATACATCAAGAAAACAAATCCAGGAAGTTTCAGTTACTACCTGTTAAAGTCACAGCACCATAAATTGGTTTTATTGATGACATGACGTCGCTATGGCTGTCCCTATTTTAGCGCCAAGACGCCGCTTTGTTACTGCTAGAATATAGTTTGTCTTTCATATTGCAGCCACTCGAGTTCAAAGGTGCCACTTTCTTAATTTGGTTGGATTTTATTAGTACCATGTTTATAGAAATTTCTGAATTTAATGGAAACACAGCAGATCCTGATCAGACGCCACGTTCTGTGTTGGCTGATCTGGGTCTGCACTGTTTGCCAGTATCCCTTCTATGGGACGCTAGGCATAAATGGATTAAGTCTGATCAGGGATAATTTTTTTCAATAAGGCAGTATGCGAAACAACGGCGATAGTTGATAGGGTTTAGAATTATGTGACATCACGAAAACACGCCTATATAATTTTGACCCCCTTAAACCCCACTTTTATATAGAAAAACTGGGGTTTATAGGGGTAGACACTATTTTTCTTATTTCTGCTGAAAACATAGTTTGTGGGTACTCGTTAGAACCGCCTCGCTGAGGCGGTTCTAACGAGTACCCACAATCTATGTTTTGAACAGAATTATGAAAAATATCAGAATTTTTTATCTGAAAATTTTTCATTTTTTTTTGGTAGTAAAATTTTCAGTGTATTTGAATAGGCCTGTCTTCGTAATGGAAATTGCATGAAATCTTTCTACATGAAGACCATCATGTAGAAGAAAAAAGCATACGACCCACTGACACAGTAACATGAATTGTTTAAATTACCTTATTTAGCATAAATATTGCGTAAACACGCCTATTCAAATATATTGAAAATTTTACAATCAAAAAAGGAAAATTTTCAGATAAAAAAGTTCTGATATTTTTCATATTTCTTCTCAAAACATAGATTGTGGGTACTCGTTAGAACCGCCTCGCCGAGTTCGAGCCTCTGTCCTAATATTTAGAGTTAATAAGGTATTACATCATCTGACAGGTGCAGTTAGAGTGATTAACTGCTGGGCAACAGAACAAACGTTAAACCAGACTGCACGTGTCGACAAAGGGTTATGTTAATTAACATACATTATTTCAGATGAACATATAAATCAAAAGTAAGAAAAAAAAATCCTTAGTCAGAAACAGTTTACCTGTTATCTCCATTCCGTTCACCATATGGGCCGTGACGTCGGGAACGTACCTTCTGACATATGCGCCCAAATAGGTCACAAATCAGCTTGTGCATTCACACAGTCTGATCAAGATTGTTTGTTTGTCTGTTAGAAGAAATTTTGCATCCTTGGCTGTCCAAAATGTGCCCAATGAAGATGCGCAGGCTGATCTGAATCTTCGCTGGACGCACATGTCCGATGATACGTTTTCTCACGTTGTACTCATACTGACCCAGATATTTCGGACATCATCTTACCATAACTTAATATTTGAACAAGTCCATTTAACTATCTGTTGATGTTTTGAAAAAAAATGCTGGATGAGTGGCACACAGGTAGACTGATGAGATGCCACATTTGCGGCGTCTCATCTGGGTTTACACTAATTGCCTATGCCTCTCTATCCGGACACTCACAGACAGTACGCCACTTTCTGATCGCAACACCATGAAAAAGAATGCAACAGATGAAAAGAACGGAAACTCACCTAAAGCACAGCAGAGCTTTCTGGTCCATTCTATAGTGAGAACCTCCCTAGTTATAAGGAAGTCAGCTATTTGCCCTCCTATGATGACAAATATCCAGAATATTAAGTAGGGTATCATAGAGAAAGCTCCATTCTGTAAAGAAAATAAAAACAGTTAGTACTTTACTACTTATTTCAGAATTTATCAGACTTTCCTCATTGAACTCTGACAGAAAATCCCTTGTATTGGCAAATGATTTGTTTGTATTAACGCTTAGCACTCTGGGTAAAATTTTCAGCAGACGACATTTTGAAATATTTTTCTTATTTTTCTCAGGAAACAGGATTTGACATTTCATGCAAATTGTCTCCTTAGGAGACAATTTGCATGAAATGTCAAATCCTGTTTTCTGGGAAAAATAAGAAAAATAACATCATTTTGTCGTCTGCTGAAAATGCCCAGAGAGTGGTAAAGGTTAAAGTGGTACATTTGACCTTTGGGAAGAAATCCTCTAGAACCAAGGGGCACACCATACAACGGAAGTTTGACTAAGTCTCTCCATGAACAGAACAGGCTGGCTTATTACATTGCTGCTCAAGAAGAGATTCAATAAACACGGTCAGGAAACTTCATAATCGGAGCCAGTGGCTCCGATAAGCAAATGTTGTGTGCGTCTTCCGGAGCACGTGCGGCTCTGAATATAGCGGCTGAAAAAAGTAAACAAAAGAGGTAAGTAAGTCACTCGTCGAAAGAATCTGTTTTTGTGGGGTAGTTTTTCTCAAAAAGGAGAATTACATGCTGCTCTCAAGTCTTTTAACAGTTTTCTCACCTAATAGATAGTTTGTAAATGTGTACGAACGCTCGTCTGAATTACTTGTGGCGTGGGCTGATCGATGCTGAATAAACTGATCGTCGAAGGTTCAGCGACGCTATTCCCGGTTATTTTTTCATAAAATGCATATGCGCCTGGACTGTGTGGCATTTTTTATTTGTGAAATGATTTTTTGACCTGTCTCACTTACCGAAAAATAAAAATTGACAACAAAATAATGGAAATGGAGGGCAAATAAACAATGGCTCCGATGGTGTAGGGCGGCTCTGAATATATCGGTCGGCTCTGATAGCTGAGGGCTAATGTTTGCAGAACTATTATTATAAAAGACAGCCTCTGTCCAGTTGCGAGTATTGAAGCCTTGCAGCAACGTTTGTCTCTTCTGATCTTTGGACATCTATTCTGTGCTGTAACAGTTGATTTTTGCTCTAAAATGTCTTTACGGGGACGTACAACCTTATCAAAACAAGCACAGAAACTGATTATGGCCTCTGGTAGTGGATTTATGTGGATTTTTCTGTTTCAAGATATGCGATGAAATCGATCACGTCACAGGTGCAATTTTTGTAGTTACATTTGACGTGAGATTTTACGTGAGTCAATATGGCAGAGTTTATATAATTAGGAAAGGAGTTAGGATATGAGGGCCAGGAATTAAGAGTTTGGGTCGGTGTTAGTTGAATGTTAATAAATTCCTAGGGTGATTTTAATTTAATATTCCCTAGGGTGAATAATTTTAAAATTGTTGTAACTGTCAAGAGTGTTTTTCTTGTGTGTGTGTCATAGTTGAATAGTGTCATTTCATGTAATTGTATGTTCTACATATATATGTAGAAAAAACTAATAGTTATAAAATCTAACGTTGTTAGAGTTTCTGTGTAGTGGTACGTATAGGCAAAGCCCAAGCCGGAGCGTGATTAAACAGGAAATCACCATCGGTACGTCCTGACCGCCCTAGAGCGTTTTAGCGGTAGGGGTAACTATGTATGATAGGGGATAGAGACATACATAATGTTTTAAATCTCTGAACAAGCGATCTAGACGTAGACACTTTTCTTCCATAAACACTCAGAATGAAATCTAAGGTGATTAAAAAAGCACCGTAAATAATTACAAGAATGGCGTTTGGAAGAAGTTTTAGAGTATCATATCGACCAATTCATGTTTCAAGATTTTTTGTCTCGCAAATTTATTTTTGTTTTAGCTTTCTAAGGAATTGTTCTTACTAGAAGTATGCCATATGGGTTATTTCTTCATCTTACAAATTTCCATCTATTGATACATTCAAAATATGAATTTGACCTAATTTCACACGCCAATGAACACACATATAATTGAAAAACAGGTATATTTCACAGTTTTGGTCCATTTTGATTTTAAGTTAAGAAACTTGAACCAGAGTAGCATCTCTTGGACAGGTCATTTTTGTTTTTAATTAATGACACTGACCTACTTTTCATGGTCTTCTGAACATAGGTTTTGAAATTAGACAGCTCATTCTTATTGAAACGTATGCACTAAAACTACTTCAAAAAGCCATTTTTGAAATTGGAAAGGTGCTAAGTTATCACCTTAGACATCATTTTGTATTTAAATATGTCTCTACTCCCCATGATACATAGTTACCCACCCACTTTCATATACTTGTATCTCAAAAAGTAGCTTTCTGTACGAAGTCACGCAAAACAGGATTAAGCTAAACAGTTTCAAAATAATATTTGCATGGTAAGTCTGACTTAAAAGTTTATGTTTTGTCCGGAAATCATATTTTCAGGATTATAAAACTGTTTCTATGTAAGTCTAAGTCTTTGGCCCCAAAAGCTACCAAAATTCTGGGAAGTTCCCCAGCCGCTCCCCGCGGGCGGAACGAGTACAGTAACAAGTGCTTATCCAACAGAGCAAACATTCCTTTCTCCCAAATATGGTGATATGACTGCAGAAAGCACTAAACAATGTTTTAGGGTTTGGGTCAGATTGGCTCTGAATTATTTATCTTATCAACTATTTCAGAGAATGGGTGTCTATAAAGGGAAAAGAAAGCGCAGTTTGCGGCTTTCTCACAAGAAGCCATACATATGCAAAGATCAGAAGAGACAAACGTTGCTGCAAGGCTTCAATACTCGCAACTGGACAGAGGCTGTCTTTTATAATAATAGTTCTGCAAACATTAGCCCTCAGCTATCAGAGCCGACCGATATATTCAGAGCCGCCCAACACCATTGTTTATTTGCCCTCCATGTCCACTAGTTTGTTGTCAATTTTTATTTTTCGGTAAGTGAGACAGGTCAAACAATCATTTCACACATAAAAAATGCCAAACAATCCAGGCGCATATGCATTTTATGAAAAAAATAACCGGGAATAGCGTCGCTGAACCTTCGACGATCAGTTTATTCAGCATCGATCAGCCCACGCCACAAGTAATTCTGACGAGATTGTACACATTTACAAACTATCTATTAGGTGAAGTAATTCTGACGAGATCGTACACATTTACAAACTATCTATTAGGTGAGAAAATAGTTAAAAGACTTGAGAGCAGCATGTTTTTCTCCTTTTTGAGAAAAACTACCCCACAAAAACAGATTCTTTCGACGAGTGACTTACCTACCTCTTTTGTTTGCTTTTTTCAGCCGCTATATTCAGAGCCGCACGTGCTCCGGAAGACGCACATAGCATTTGCTTATCGGAGCCATTGGCTATCACGACACATACACCTCCAGAGGCAAAAACAGAAGGAGAGATTAGTAACAAATAAGGACAAAACTAACCGCCTCATATGCAGCCACAAACGCACGCACAAAGAAGGCCACTATCCATCACGAAAACACGCCTATATAATTTTGACCCCCTTAAACCCCACTTTTATATAGTAAAACTGGGGTTTACAAGGGTATACATTATTTTTCTTATTTCTGCTAAAAACATAGATTGTGGGTACTCGTTAGAACCGCCTCGCCGAGGCGGTTCTAACGAGTACCCACAATCTATGTTTTGAGCAGAAATATGAAAAATATCAGATTTTTTATTTGAAATTTTTCAGTTTTTTGGAGATGAAATTTTCTATATATTTGAATAGGCGTGTTTTCGTAATGCTAATCTGTGAAACCTCACAGTGAAACAGTCATATAATTATAAACACTTTGATGAGACAAAGCAAAGGACAAAGCTAATCTTGTTGTCTTCCTTCTTTTAAAGAGATCCATTTTATTATTCAGAAATTACCCTACTCATTAATTGTTTTATTTCTAAAGCTTTGTGTCAAAATTTTCTTCTAAAACACTGATAATTCGACATGCAATCTTAAAAAATGCATTTATAAAATGCAAGTTTTGTATAAATTCAAATTGGCACTGCTCCTTATCTTTTACCATTCAAATTGAACATTGGCTTCCTGCAACCTGGCCTCTACAGGTGCCAATACAACCTCTTTGGGGTCAATGTCCTATTTGGAAGAATGAATAAAACAATAAGAAAATGCAATGTAATAAAGTTTAACCTTTACCACTATCTGGGCTAATTCACGTGACGACAATTGGTGATACTGTTTTTCTTATTTTTCACAGGAAACAGGATTTTACATTTCATGCAAAGTGTCTCAACTGGAGACAAATGGCATAAAACGTCTAATCCTGTTTTCTGGTAAAAATAAGAAAAACATTTCAATCTGTCGTCTGCTAAACATTTTACAAAGAGTGCTAAGCGTTAAGAAAAAGAAGTAGCTCATCCATGCTTATATACAGCACGGCATAAAAAGGTTATTATGAAACCCGATATGTTTCCTTAAATGTCACAAGTTTTTAACCTTGAAATTGGACAGATAAGGAAAATATTCAATACAGATATTTCATACTGAAACATAATAATAACCACTACAAGTACACATGAAATTAAAGTCAATATAAAATCAGATTTGTTTATCATCTCACGCATGAAGAAATAAAATAATCAATTAAAAAGAATTGAAGCGAATAATTATGGCCCCTATTGGTATTTGTCACGCATGGTTTTTCTACCAAACTGTTGGCATAAATTTCTTTCTTACACGATAGTAATGGCACACACAGCAGATTCAACAAAATGCAGAATTAACCCATTGTAGTATGGAAATCCCTAAAAGAATAATTAGCAAACAGTGCAGACCCAGATGAGACGCCGCAGAACGCGGCGTCTAATCAGCGTCTCCACTGTTTGCAAACAGTTCAACCATTTTTCATAAGGAATATCAAAATAACATAGCCTGACATACTTAAAAATCAAAATTAGAATCTTCTAATATATAGTGTGGAAGAGTTAATTCAGTCTATAATGGGGTAGGACTCGCCAGGGCAAAATATGACTGGAACATATGTGGACAGAGAAAGCTATGAAAATACTGCACGTTTACATTGTCTGATAAGGGTCTTCACTGTCTAATTTAAGGATCACGGCCCATATGGATTTAAATTGAATGCTAGCTGGGAAGGAACTTTAGAAGAATACATAGATAAAGGCCCTCATTTTAATATCACTCATATAACCAATGTTTCTAAATAACATTTTCAAGGCTAGTATTTTATATGTTGCATTATATTTAACGTGTATAATAATATTTCCAAAATATATCCAAGTTAACATTTATTATTTTATCTTTTAGCTGTGTGGTTATCAAGAACAGAGTCTTTGCTGTCCGTATGATGACAGCTTAGGTCCTTAGCTACCCGTTTAGCGCACAGCAAGGACTCTGATCAGACTGGGCGGATGCCCAGGCTGATCTGCGTCTTCGCTGGGCGCAAATGCCATTTTGTAGGTTTTGTCATGGCTCATTTAGTGGTTTATGTCCTATTTCAATGCCCTTGTGTGGAAAGGAGGAGCTGGTTGCCTTGCTTTTCTTTGGCCTGTGGCTTGTGTACTGTCATGATTTGTTTGCTCATCCTCTCGGTGTCATTAGTAGGCTACTATGTATGATTGTAGCTGTTCCTGGACATCTTCTATAACGTTTTTTTTTTTTTTTTTTTTGTTTTTTTTTTTTTTTGTTAACAGGAGCCTGCGTTTCTTTGTAGTTAGAGTAGGAAAAGGGTTAGTCACTATTCCATTTCATAAAGTCTATTAAAAAGCGTACTTTATGATAAAAATATATCAAAATTAAATGAAAACAACAGGAAATCAAACATTTGATAAAATGATATATTATGGAACTTGAAATGCTCTGTGCATTTCAGTTCAAATAGGATATAATGACATTCCTCTCAGATTTAAGCCATGTTATTTTTTTTTCGAAAATATTTTTTGAATGAACTGCAATGAGTACACATAATATGGGTGGCGCCCTACGAAGATGTGTCTTCGGGTATCAGCGGTCAGCGAAGGTCCTTATCAGCCTGCGCATCCGCGCAGTCTGATCAGGACCTTCACTGTCCGCTTAAAGAATCAGAATACTGTAGAAGAGAGCCACCTTCGAGACTGACTTTAAATAGTGGTTGTTGTGGAAAAAGTTGTTTGTCTTATAAAGGTACATGTCATGTAATTTTGCTAGCAAAATTACATGACATGTACCTTTACAAGCAACCACCTTTTCACATCAATCACTAAGGTCAATTTCAAAGGTGGCTGTCTTACACAGGTTTTACTGTACAGTGAAGTTCCTGATCAGACTGTATATCTCCGCTGGCTAATCTGGACCTTTACTGTTTGTATAATCCTCGAAGACACCTTTTCGCATGTCGCGGCACAATTATGTTTTGCGCGAAAATCACTAACAGTATAATTGCCTACCCCTATTTGCAAAAATACTTACTGACTTAATGTCAAATTTCAACACGTCTTTCATGTAGGTGGGGATTTGTGTCATGATCATGTAGGCACCATAGTTCCCGCAAGCATTAGCGAGTAGAATAGCCCACACTGCGCCCGAAGTGAAGATTTTCAACCACGGTTTGGTGGATGCCTGTAAATCAATACAAATATCATTATTTATATTCATAGCTACTGTTTTCTGAAACAAATTGCATCGATTACTGATATACGCAAGGTCATAGTTACGTCAGAAAACAGGACCATAATGACGGCTAAAGATTACAACCTGAATTAAACCCGTACTTTTGTTTCCTCCGTTTATGACTAACAATGAAACGTACTCCAGTGATGACCCGAAATATGAATTTTCATCGTACGGTAATAAAACTTGTGTCCTCGTGTATTTCTTGTCTGCTTGTGTGTATTGTGATAATGATTGAGTTCTGGTGACTTTCTTATCATTTGCTTACGGGAATGGTAATACTGTTTGGCTTCTGGTGTCATTCTTCATGTCTGCTTACATGTTGGGGTCGTTGTTACTATTGTGCGTTATTGGTACATCTCTGTTTCATCTTCGTTCGGTTCTTTGGTATGGCTGTTCTATGAGATTCTATGGTATATACTGATTGAAAACAACTTCATATACAGTATAACCTCAATGGCTCGAACCCGGATGGCTCGTTTACTCTGGATGATTCGAACTCTTTTTTTCAGTCCCTACAAAATCCTTCCAATAGCTCAAGAAAACAACTATTTAGCTTTTTTTCCCCTTATTTTATCATGGAATTGTATGTTGTGTGTACTCATTAGAATCGCCTCATCGAGGCGATTCTAATCATACAATTGTTGTGTAGAAAATCGAAAATATTTTACTAAATTATCGCTATTTGCTTCCTGAACTGGTGCCATGATTAATTCTCAGTGGCTCGAACTACCCATGTCTCGAACGAATTTCCATGGTCCCAAAGATATTCAAACCATTGAGGTTCGACTGTACTACGTTATTTTTCTTGTTTTTTTTTCGCCAGAAAAATGAGCTAATTTGCATAACTTGTCAGACTCAATTTTTGAGATAAATAGAACCAAATCTGAAAGAACTCGCATCAATTTTTAAACAGATTTTGTTTGGTTGGAATAAGAAAGATTTTTCAAAATATTATCCGCTGAAATCAATCCCTCAAACTCAATAAGGTGTAACTAGTCAGCCGACGTACCCGACTTGCTGCTCTCTCCTCGGCAGTTTGTCCGTAGACTCCCAGAGATTTTTCAATATAATCTCTCTCTATCTGCGTGATACCAGGCATTTCCGCTGGACTGTTTCGCGCATAGAAGACGAACAGACAACACCACAGAAAACCTGCTAGACCTGTAATTAAAATAAGATGAATTCATTATACGTTCAATCAGTAATTATGAACAAAACCCGTTATATTCATGTTATCTAACCCTTTCAACCCTGGGTTTTCGAAACAGACTCCTCCATCTCTGCATTTGGACATATCCATTGCCGTCAAAAAAGGGTGGCAGTTGTGAATCAAAAAAACATAAAAGCAAACAGTGTGGATCCTGATGAGACGGCTCATTATGAGCCGTCTCACCTGGATCTACACTGTTTGCAAAAGTATCTGTCTTGGTCTGCAGGGCTGAAGGGTTAAGGGTTCATCGATACACTTTTAGAACAGGCAAATCAGTATAAAATTGTTAAGTCTCCCCTCTGGAAAGAGGTCTTTTCTAAAACCGAAGAAATTTCTCCCCTTGGGACATTACGAAAACATGCCTATTCAAACATACTGAAAAATTTACCACCCAAAAAATGAAAATTTTCAGATAAAAATTCTGATATTTTTTTTATATTTCTGCTCAAAACATAGATTGTGGGTACTTGTTAGAACCGCCTCGCCGAGGCGGTTCTAACGAGTACCCATAATCTATGATTTTGAGCAGAAATTAGAAAAATAATGTCTACTCCTGTAAACCCCAGTTTTACTATAAAAAAGTGGGGTTTAAGGGGGTCAAAATTATATAGGCGTGTTTTCGTGATGGCTTCTTTTTTTCTTCTTTAGAGCAGGCCACCTTTACTAATAAATCAATTTATCTAAGATTGTTGTCTTTGATAATTTTAAAACTAAAGATTTACATTAAAGATAAAAGCTAGACTGGAGCTGAATGCCTATGAATTGAAAGATATTGACAAACCATGCATTTTGATACAAAATCGGATGAAAATAAATGCGGTAATGACATTTAAAGATTTCAAAACGTCTGTGATATATAATGAGGTTCTAATCATTTCAAAACAATTAAAACTCTTCTTTCTGACAGGAACTGGTGCATTTTTAAACAAAATAAATATATGTCTGGATAATCTATACACGCAAATTTAGAGCTAAATTATTGTTGCAAATATAGTTTCTTTTAGGTTTTGCATATTTAATGAAGGCTTTTTTTTTTTTGTAAAAAAGTATCATTAAATATTCAAAATAGTGGCACCTTTAAGCACAATTTGCATTCTTCAAACCTTCATAACTTTCCTATTGTTCATCCGATTTTGATCATATCAAATTTGCAGCAAATACATGGTTTCTTACCATCTTTCATTTTAGATACATACATGGCCAAACTTGCTTTTCCCTTTAAGGGAAATGATACCCTTTCTGGGGAGAAGGCAAGCAACACTGTCACTTCTGATTTTGCCCCTTCTAAGAAGGGACCTACTCGGAAAGAGAAGAATTTGCTCCCTTAGGGATGGCATCCCTTTTTGAGGTTACTTATTTCCTATTGGTGTAGAGCCCTATTAAAAAGAACTTTATGTGCAGAAAAAGCAAACAAGACGTCAGAGGAGGTGTTTCCCTTCTGACAAACGGTGGAAAAATACTCAGAGCATCTAGTAACATTAAATATACTGAGTAGTGTAGACAAGGATCACTTGGAACTCTATGGACATTTTAAAATATTTTTTCTTATTTTTCCTAGAAAATAGGATGACACTTCATGCAAATTGTCTCCTAAGGAGACAATTTGCATGAAGTGTCATCCTATTTTCTCTGAAAAATAAGAAAAATATCATCAGTTTGTCGTCTGCTGAGTCAGCTCATAGCCTGTAAGTGTTAAAGCTTAGGATTAAGCTGATAAGGAGATCCATTGCCTGTATTTTAGAATAGTTTAGAACAGAAACGTCAGATCAAATATTAGAGCTGTGTATATTGTGAAAAAATGACAATAAAATATATAAACCACAATGTGAGAAAACGTACCCTCTGACATGTGCGCCCAACGAAGTAAGCCCACGCATCCGCGCAATCTGATCCGTCTTCGTTCTCCGTATGAAGAAACATTGCATCCTTGGCTATCAAAATGTGCCCAGTGAAGGTTCTGATCAACCTGCGTTAACGTGCAGGCTGATCTGAATCCGCACTGAGCGCACATATCTGAAGGTACGTTTTCTGACGTTGCGGCTCCTATGATGATGTAGACGTTTCCATAAATGGAACAATAGGGCACATCAGCACGAACTGAATAGGGGAAGAAATTGATCCGTGAACTCAGGACCCTTTAAGTCGAATTATAATTTAGATTTGCACATTTTAGAAGTTCACGAAGAATTTAGCTACTCATCAAATTTACCATGCCGTACCACGGAAATAAGGGTTTTTATTCCGACTCTGCCCAGTGGAGATAGAGATCAGTAAGAGCTACTCAAAATCGCAGTCTGGTCAGGACCCTGCATGCACAGGGGTTAAACAGAGTGTTCTATACCAACATACGTGATAAGGACTCATTTCTTATGTAACAGTCCAACTAGCATTCTACATAAATCTATAGTGGGCCGGTGTCGGCCCGTCAACTACCTATGCCCATAGCATAGCTGGTAGATAAGGGCTTTTCCCTCCAAACTGAGTGATATTTATTTATTTCTCGACGAGGTGCTTCTAACGAGTATGCAAAAGAGCCATTATAGCTTATGCGAACAGCAAAGAATAAGGCAAGCTTGCGCACACGCCCAGTCACGTCAAAACCTATCAATTTGATCAAGCAGCAGGCCAAGGCGAAATCCGAAGAGCCTTTATCTCGCGACGCGACTCGTATGTTTCCATTACAAAAATATACTGATAATTTTACCACCAAAAAATGAAAATTTTCAGATAAAAATTCTGAGATTCCTCATATTTCTGCTCAAAACAGAGATTGTGGGTACTGGTTAGAACCGCCTTACTGAGGCATTTCTAATGAGTACCTACAATCTATGTTCTTGAGCAGAAATAAGAAAAATAATGTATACCACTGTTAACCCCAGTTTTACTATACAAAAGTGGGGTTTAACGGGGTCAAAATTATATAGGCATGTTTTTGTGATGCCTGTAGAAATAAGAAACAAGTATCTGGATAGTCCGCTTATCTGGAGCTATGCCACAGTTATGCTTTGTTTAACATTTTGGCAGCTGTCGTACATAAAGCACACACATAACATGTTTTGCAAAAAAAATATATTGAACGCCAAAAGAAAGGTCCTTAAGTATATGTATTTTGTCTCTTCAAAGCATCAAACCGTTTGTTGCGTTGAATGTTATTGACATCTGATTACAAGATCGTTTGTTACATGTTTTCAAAGCTTGATATAAGAGTTATCCTTTTTATCCTGAAAGGATTGGATTTGTTTGTGAGCGTTATCCTTTTCTTTCCCAAAACTTTAACAATATCAATTGTGTTTTAAACTGGTCTCTCTGGTAGGAATATGTTGGAAATTCGTTAGAATATTTGTGGGGTAAATTATAACACACTGCTTGGAAAGTGATTGTTTTTCTTTAAACTACTTCGCACTCCCTTGGAATTAAAGACACAGCTTAAGAGAAGCCCCATGAAAAGGGTGCTAACTATTTCGATGACACACTTATTTCCTTTTGAGGTGTTTTATGTAGTTAAAACTCCTTAATCCTTGTCATGCTGAACATGCTAAGATGCCATGCCGGTTTATAATTGCAGCCAATCAGATTGCTTGATCCAGGTTGTTGATACAAATTCACATACTGACAAACCGTGCAGATCCAGATCAGTCTGAAGAATCTACAATGTTTGCAGAAGCAGGGCAAAGATGAACCTGCTTACTCACCAAATATGTAGAACACTGATGGCCATCCGCCGTCAAACCCATAAGCACACAGTAAGCCAGCCAATGGAAACGTGAGGGCAACACCCAACTGAGAACCTGAAATATAACAATAAATGTGTGTTAAACAAGGGAAAAAACAATACAATAACAGGACAACTGTCAGTAAAGCTCTGAAGTAAAAATATCTTCAGCGTGAGAAAATGCACCTTATGACATAAGCCTCAGTATAGACTCCGATCAGGCTGCACACCTGACGTTCCTGATGAAGCCCTGTTTACCCACTTTTCGCAGGCGAGTCTTAACAAGGCGCAGATGTCATTCAGTATATTATTGTCATGCTTGCTGAGGCTCAAGTGTCCTTGCTTTGAAGGTTTAAAACCGAAACTATTCCTGTACAGTACGCCTGTTGTTGTGTGGCTCGAAAATGGCTTAGATGGGTACCGCTATTACCTTAAATATTAAGACATACAGGCCAAGAAAACTGTGTAGATCCAGCTCAGACTCCGCAAAACGCGGCATCCAATCAGGATTTACATTGTTTCCCCTCATCCAGGGCCCAGTTGTTCAAAGCGTCGTTAGCTTAACGAGCTCGTTAAGGGTCATTTCGTTAACTGTTTTAGCAAATTCAATATTCAATATTCTGATATTTTTTGCTGAAAAAATGTGAGTAGCTTTTGCACTGCAAAAGCTACTCACATTTTTTCAGCAAAAAATTTTGGCATATTTGCGTATAACTCGATGTAAATTTTAACGAATCGTTAACTAACGACATCGTTAGCTTTGAACAACTGGGCCCTGAAGTTGAAGTTGACATGCTGAACAAATTAAGATGCCATACCTTTCTATTTTTCAGCAAATCGGATAACTTGATCCAGATTGTTGATATAAATTCACATACTCAGTGACAAATAGCGCAGATCCAGAAGCCAACTGATCTGGATCTACACTGTTTTCAAAAGCGGACCGATCCGGGTTCAGCAGGCCCAACAAGACGCGGTACATTTTGATACGTGCACTGACAGGAGACCAGCACTGATCTTACGGAGCCGTGGTACAGAGTGTAGGGACGTTGGGAAGAGACGATGACACCACAGGTTTTAGGTGATTTAACCTTTAACCCATTTATGCCGAGTGGACTCTTTTGTTGTGCGGCGTCTAATCTGGGTCTACACTGTCTGCAAGTGACACCAGGCATAAATGGGTTAAATCTGCAGATTAAGTAGTGAATTCGTATGCAGGAACACCACTACCGAGGTCGCAGTATTCATTAAGAATGTATCACGCGACTATTACGTCATACTGCAATAATATCGCATAACGTCCGTTTGCACTGCAGCCAAGACCTCTCCATAAGGATAAACTTGGACTTAAGATCAAATTACATTTTTATTATTGCGCCAGATATTAAACAATGCGTGAAGCGCGAAAAGGGATATTATTCCTTATGCAATCAGCATTTGCGTAGTCTAATCAGGACATGTGTATTAAAGAGCAGCAAAGACCCTGATCAGACTGCTCAAATGATGTTTGCACCGCGCACGAGGGCTCTTATTGCACGTTGGACGTTAGATATATAAAAATTCTAATACTATACATTGCTTCTGATATGTTTAACACAGTCTCTATATGTGTTTTACATAGCTACAGATAAGAGGGGGTATCCACATAATATTTTTCTTATTTCTCCATAAAAGCATATGTTGTGGTACTCATTAGAAGCGCCTCGGCATACCCACAACATATGTTTTTGTGGAGAAATAAGAAAGATATCAGCATTTTTCGGATGAAAAAAGTGCCTTATCTGTTGCTATGTGTTTACAGATGTTTTGTGTTATTTATTTAAAACAACGAAACGTTGATCTACTTCAAGACAAAGGTGTTATTGTAGTATAAGATCAAGGTTGTTTGTCATTCAAATAATTACAAACAATATCATCACGGTAAACCAGCTAAGTTTCACAATATTGTGAGAAACTACAGCATTCTGGCCGACTAAAATTACTGCATAACCCTGTGCGAATTAAGTGGTCTACAGACTCTACACGTGTGCCAGTCTATTTTACTTCACGTGCACTTTATTTTTAATTGTTTATTTTTATTATTCATGTATTTATTTGTCAGACATTCTGATCCTTAAAACTTGTCACATCATGCTTAAGTTATCATATATATCTTAATATATTCATCCTTTATGGGTATCAATATATATAGAGCATTGTAAAAGCATGATTGCTATCAACATTTGTTTATTAACGCTTAACATGCTGGGTAAAAAATTCAGCGGACGATATTTTCAATTTTTTTTTTTTTTTTTTTTTTTTTTTTTTTCAGAAAATAAGATTTGACATTTCATGCGATGCCAAATCTTATTTTCTGGGAATACTTGGGGGGGGGGGGGGGGGGGGGGGGGGGGGGGGGGGGGTTATCAGGTTTACATTATAATTAAAGATACCCAGAAAATGCCACAATCACGAAGGACAACCTCCCGGAACAAATAATAGGTCTTATTCTCATCGAACTAGTATTACAATGGATGGCTTTTGATGGCTATGTCCGTGTTCTGTTTCATAATCGGTCATTTGTCTTACAGAACTGTACTGCAATGAGTATGTCTGCGTTCTGTTTCACAAAATGACATTTTCCCATCGAACTAATATTACAATAGAAGGCTACTGATGGCTATGCCTTTGTTCGGTTTCGAATTAGGTCGTCTTACAGAATTATATTGCAATGCATTACGAAAACACGCCTATATAAATATATAGAAAATTTCATCTCCAAAAACTGAAAATTTTCAGATAAAAAACTTTGATATTTTTCATATTTCTGCTAAAAACATAGATTGTGGGTACTCGTTAGAACCGCCTCCGCGAGGCGGTTCTAACGTGTACCCACAATCTATGTTTTTGAGCAGACATAAGAAAAATAATGCATACCCCTGTGAACCCCAGCATTACTATATAAAAGTGGGGTTCAAAGGGGTCAAAATTATATAGGCGTGTTTTCGTGATGGGATGCCTATCGATGAGTATGTCTGCACTCTGTTACATAATAGGTCATTTTGCCATCGAACTAGTATTATAATGAATGGCTATTCAATGATGGCTATGTTCGTGTGGTGTTTCATAATAATAATAGGCCATTTTGTAGAATGGATAATTATCGATGACTATGTCTGCATTCTGTTTCATAAAAGGTCATTTTCTTATCGAGCCAGTATTACAATAGATGGCCATTAATGGCTATCTGTTTCACAATATGTCATTTTCTCATCGAACTAGTATTACAATGCATTACGAAAACATGCCTATTCAAATATATTGAAAATTTTACCACCAATAAATGAAACATTTCAGATAAAAAAAATCTGATATTTTTCATGTTTCTGCGCAAAACATAGATTGTGGGTACTTGTTAGAACCGCCTCATCGAGGCGGTTCTAACAAGTACCCACAATTTATGTTTTGAGCAGAAATAAAAAAAATAATGTTTACCCCTGTAAACCCCAGTTTTACCCTATAAAAGTGGGGTTTAAGGGGGTCAAAATTATATGGACATGTTTTCGTGATGGGATTGCTACTCGTATTGATGGCTATGCTCGTGTGCTGTTTCATAATCATTATAGTCCATTTGTCGTACAGAGCTGTATGTCGTACAGAACTGTACGGCAGTGGATACCTATCGATGAGTGTGTCTGCACTCTGTTTCATAAAAGGTCTTTTTTTATCGATTACAATGGATGGCTTTTGATGTCTGTGTCAGTGTTCTGTTTCATAATAGATTATTTGTCTTACAGAACTGTTCTGCAATCAATTTTTATCGATAAGTATGTCTGCGCTCTGTTTTATAAAGGTCATTTTTCCATCGAGCTAGTATTACAATGGATGGCTATTGATGGCTATGTCCGTGTTCTGTTTCATAATAGGTCATTTGTCTTACAGAACTGTACTGCAATGAATACCTAACGATGATTATGTCTGCGCCCGGTTTTCTTAAAAGGATATTTTCTTTTCCATGGACGCCTGATTACATCCCTTTTACTTTTGATCCAATCTGTCTGTCTGAACTTTTCTTATTTTGCTTCTATGTCTATCGACTTTATGATTGTCCGGAATACGTTTTTTGGTATGTTGACCTCAAACTCATTCCTATCGACATGTATTACAATTGGTGGCTAGTGATTGCTATGTCCGTGTTCTGTTTCATAGTAGGCCATTTGTCCTACAGAACTGTACTGTAATGGATGCGTATCGATGAGTATATCTGCGTTCTGTTTCACAATAGGCCATTTTCTCATCAATCTACCACGTTCTGTTTAATAATAGGCCATTTTCTTATGAACTAGTATTATAATGGTAGGCTATCAATGGTTATGCTCGTGTGCTGTTTCATAATCATAATAGGCCATCTGACTTACAGGACTGTACTGCAATGTTTACCTATGGATGAGTAAGTCTACGTTCTGTTTCATAAAAGGTCCTTTTCTCATCGAACTAGTATAACAACTGATTGCTATGATAGCTATGTCCGTGTTCTGTTTCACAATAGGCCATTTGTCTTACAGAACTGTACTGCAATGGATGCCTGTCGATGAGTATATCTGCGCTCTGTTTTACAATAGGTCATTTTCTCATCAAACTTTTTTTATAATGGGTAGCTACCGGTAGCTATGTCAATGTTCTGTTTCATATTAGTTCATTTGTCTTACAGAATGTACTGCAATGGATACGTATCGATGAATATGTCTGCGTTCGGTTTCACAATAGGTCATTTTCTCATCGAACTGGTATTACAAAGGTGGTTATAGTGGCTATGTCCGTCTTCTGTTTCATATCATGTCATTTGTCTAACAGAACTGTACGGCAACGGATACCTATCGATGAGTATTTCGGCACTCTGTTTCACAATAGGTCAATTTCTCAACTAGTATTACAATGGATTGCTATGACTGCGTTCCGTTTAAAATAGGTCATTTTCTCATCGAACTTGTATTACAACGGATGGCTATTGATGGCTATGTCCGTGTGCTGTTTCATTATAGGCCAAATGGAGGAGAAGTTCAATTTGCATCTCCATACATTTAAATGGGGAAACAGCTGAAAAAAAATCATTCTCAAAATATATTAAAGACTGATGGCTGAAACTTACAATGAATGATTAAAGTAGTAAAACTATTTGGTTACTATCAAACTGTTGTTCCCCGGGGGTTATCTGCCCTTGCCCCTAGGCTATATATATATATAGGCTATATATATATATATATATATATATATATATATATATATATATATATATATATATAATCGTGTAATCTTAAAACGTATTCTTCTCTGAAACTGCTTGACCAATTTTCACCAATTTTCACAAGAGGCCTTCTGTCGAAGGGATGTTGACAATTTGTTCAAATGATTCTGCACCAATGAACAAGATGGCTGCCATGCCCATATATGGTAAAACACTTCAAATTTTCTCCAGAACTAAAAACGCTTCGAGGCTGAATTTTGGTATACAGCATCGGGGACTCAAGGTCTGCCAAGTTTGTTGAAATAATGATACTAGGATGACATATGACTTTTTTACGCCAAGGTCAATTTTTTGTCCTAGTTGCTGTGGCAATACTGAAAGAATGTCGCATAGCAATTGCAGAATTGAAATAGTTGTTTTATCAGGTGAGCAAATCGTTATCCATGGACTTCTCGTTCTTATTGTTTCCAGAAAACAAAAGCTTCGAATTCCAGGCAACTCATCTCAAATAATGAACCTCAAATTAAAATTCAAGCCCTTTTGTAGTAATATAAGCAAATCTTAAGTCAGTGTCAGTTAATATTTAAGTGTGGCGAACTAAGGCTATGACGAGTGAAGGATGCACAGACTGACTCCAATCTAATTTGGCGTAAACGCGCAAGCAGACATAACTGGACCACCATGTCAGAAAACGTACCTTTGGCCACGTGCGCCCAGCGAAGATTCGCATCAGCCTGCGCATTCGCACTGTCTGGTCAGAATCGAAATGCGACGCATTTTTGATAGCCAAAAACGCGAAGTTTCTTCATGGGAACAACGAAGACTCTGATCAGACTGCGCGAATGCGCAGGCTGATCTGAGTCTTCGTTGGGCGCACATGTCAGAAGGTATGTTTTCTCACGTGTCGCCAAATTTAAAGTAACGAAATCTAAAAAATTCAAGTAACGTTTCCCTCGTCCTCCATTCATGACAAATTATGCTTGCCTTTATCCGATCACGCCATATCTCAATCGACCAAAACTGTTTTCACGATGAAACGAAAATCTCATAAATCGATTTCTGTTTATTCCAATGCAATACAGAAAGCGCCAGATAAGAGGAGTATTACTATTATTCATTTTTAACCCTTACCACTCTCTAAGCAAATTCAGCAAACGACAATCTGATATTTTTTTTATTTTTCTCAGAAAACAGGCTTTGGCATTTTATGCAAATTGTCTCCTGAGGAGACAATTTGCATGAAACGTCAAAGCCTGTTTTCTAAAAACAATGAGAAAAATATTCTAAAATGTTGTCTACTGAAACTTTTAACTTGCATGCTAAGCGTTAATTCTTGATAAACCAACATGTCGTGGGTACTCATTTGAATCGCTTCGTAGATATGATTCTAATGAGACCCCACGATGCATCGTTTGGTGGAGAAATCAGAAAAAAAGTATCCCATATTTTTATACCAAACAGTTGCGATTACCTGGAGCAATGAATTATTATCAATCTTTTTATCGCTTTTGTGCTCAGACTTGGTACCATATTTATCCATAGTATTCAGACAGACAGATCTTAGCAAACAGTGTAGATCCAGACCAGGCGTCTGAGCTACACTGCCGACCTCTCATTCAGAAGTTTTCAGACACATAAAGGTAGTACCATGGAATTGTTCAACTTTAAGGGCAGGTAAGACAAAGAGTAAGGATAATTGAATATTTCATTACGGAAACATGCCTATTTAAATATATAGAAAATTTCACCTCGAAAAATGATAAATTTTCAAATAAAAACTCTGATATTTCTCATATTTCTGCTCAGAACATAGATTTTGGGTACTCGTTAGAACGGCCTCTGCGAGGCGGTTCTAACGATTACCCACAATCTATGTTTTTGAGCAGAAATACGAAAAATAATGTATACCCCTGTAAACCCCAGTTTTACTATATAAAAGAGGGGTTTAAGGGGGTCAAAATTATAAAGGTATGTTTTCGTGATGTAGTAAAATACGGTAGATTACTGCTGAACCGGCAGACAGGAAAACCCAGCTAACGGGCATGAACGGTAATCACCCAAATGGATTCCTGTACTCTGCACACAGCGGGCTAATGACTTCAATACAACATCGCATCAACGTCCATGCAACGTCTTGACATTGCATCGACGTTGATTTGATGTCGTCTCAACGCTGCGCGCCGCTGGGATTATTTGTTGTTCAAGTCAAGCAAGGAACAACCATTGATTGCACTGACTGTGTGGATTAACGGTGGATTAACGGTCTTGTCTAGAGTTTCCACGTTCACATGAGCTTTTATGGTATGGCGTACTTGTTTACGTATCCACATCAATTTAATGTCTGAATGCTGGATAAGAATAACAGCAGACGATATTTTGAACTATTTTCATGTCTGTCCAGAAAATAGGATCTGATATTTCATGCAAACTGTCTCCTTTGGATACAATTTTGCATGAAATGTCAAATCCTATTTTCTGGTGGAAAAGAAGTACATGAAATTTTCGTCTACTGAATTTAAGAGCTAAATATAGCTTACTCCCAGAGAGTTCTAAAGGAAAATACAATGCCATATTTGGAAAGTATCGATCAGACCCGATAACAAACAGTCAGGTTTCTGATACAATGGATCTCAATTGAAATTCGAATAATAATGGTAAGGGCATTTAGTGTTACCCCTGTCCGCCCCTGTCCGTCCGTCTCCGTCCACGTTCGAGATGGCGTTAGCAATTTGCATTTAAGTTTTTCAGGCGTTAGCATGCGTGTCCTTTGGACATATTTCTAGTTTATGTATGAACTGACATCTCAAAACAGCCTTTAATCCATTTATGTCGAATGGACTCTTCTACCTCAACTCTTTGGACCATCCATTTCCATTAAAAGGGGTATCTGGTTAGTCTTTATTATCACCATGCAGTTTTGTAAAAAAAATCTATATTAAATGCAAACAGTGTAGACCCTGATCAGACGCCGTGTGATGCGGCGTCTGATCTGGGTCAACACTATTTGCCAATGTCCCTGTAATGGGACGCATGGCTTAAATGGATTAAAAGTTTGCAAAGTGGTTTAAAATTCAACAGACAATGCTTATTTTCGTAATACATCGCTTGAAGTGAAGTTTGAAAATATAAATTTATATGTAAAAATTTATCATTATTGTAAATTCTATTCATTTTTCGCCAGAATGAAGATTCAAAAATGCTCCTCCAAAACAAGCATAAAATAATCAAGAGACCATAGAGAAAAAAAAGACTTGTAGTTTCATTCTCTTGTGAAATCTGGTGAAAATTGGTCAAGACAGATTGAACACTATCACATACAGAATCCAACAAGAACGGACAATATTTGTCCGAGTCTTGCTTTAAGCTGATTATAGCTTACCTCCGAAAGCTGTTCCTACCAATCGACTCCTTTCATGTGGAGGTGACCACCTGGCCCACAACGACTGCATTCCGGGGTACATCATAGCCTGAAATATAAGAAAGGTATTTTAGAGACCTAAGCCATGAATGTTATTATTTTCACCTCATCACGTGAGCTTCCTTATACCATAGTAAAACTGGGAAGCGGGCAGCGGGATCAGAAATGATTTCTGAACCCCGCTGCCCGCTTCCAACGTTTTAGTACAAAAAAAGTGGTGAACTGGTGGATTTGCCTGAATTCTGAATTAATGCAGCATTTCTTTTTACGGCATAGTTAAAAAAATCATCAGAACTAGTTAAGAAAACTTTTGTTTATAAAATCACCAGCTGAAAAGGGGCGGAGCCTAATTTTGCACGTGCGTGTTAGAGAGATTATAAAAGTGGAAATTTTAACTTTTCTACTGACCATACATGAAAGCAGACAAAACATTTAAATTGATAACAGAAAATAAGATTTGATGCGCAATGCACAAAAAGGGCCCTTATGCAAATTGCGGACAACGCAGGCCCTGATCAGCCTGCGCGAATCAAGGCCTTCGTTGTCCGCTCACAAAATCAATGGATACTGTAGTATATGTCGACAAACAGAGAATGTTCAGATCAGACTGCACGGGGGCGCAGGCTCATCTTGACCTTCGCTGTTCGCATATGGCATAAGGGCCATTTTACCAAGTTGTACATCATTTGATGTATCATTCAAATAGGAGACAATCTGAACGAAATTTCGAGCATTTCCCGTGGGATAAATAAGACTATCACTAATTTTCATCGGATGAATAAGCCCTACACAGTGCTACAACATAATATATAATTGAGAAAGAACAAACAATGTTGTCGTAACAAAGTGCAATGAAATTTAAGTGTCAAAGATCGTACAGTTCTAAATGTCATTCTGGCTTTCTTTGAGTAGCTTGGGATTGCTGAATTCGTTGCCCGTGCCTTTTCAAAGATATCTTTCTATCCATTTTCTATAAAAAAAAAGAGGCTAAAAGGTTTTAAGAACATATTGTTATGACGATTGTTTTTATGCTAGTTCCAAACAATTTTAGCACAGTTTAAAGTTCTTTTCCCAAGGTGTTGAGCTCAACCGGCGTTAGAGTTTGGGAGAAGATGTTCCGAAGTTTTTAACCATATGTGTTGATGGTTGTCATGTTAGATTTAACTTTCTAAACACATTTCGCAAACATGAAAGACCTTATCGCAAGGATGTCTCCCATGTCATTTGAGTTCAATCCAACTTGCGGTTTTTGCGGTTTTGAAAAAATATTAATCCTTAAAGTGCTAATCATATTTGCAGCAGACGGTATTTTTATATATTTTTTTCAGAGAAAATAAGACTTGACACTTCATGTGAATCGTCTTCACATGAAACCCCAAGTGTTATTGTCGTTAAAAAATAGAACTGAAGTCGCCTGATGCAATTTTGCTTTGCTCTTTAAGGGTTTAAGATTTTGCCATAAATATATATATATATATATATATATCCACCTTAAAGGCTTAGTTCCCAATAACATCTGTACGTGCTGGTCCCAAGGCTGTTCCAAATGCAATTTGAACTCAACCGGATGTGGTCAGAGCCCCCTCGGGTTTTGTGAAATAGATGGATGGGGCTTTGCAGCAGACGAACCAGGCATCAGGCTGCTAAAAACTTCAGATAGGACTTGAGATTGTTATTCGTCTCAAGTCGGTAAAATCCCACACATTGAAAGGTCACGTCTCGACATGACTGGAATATTGCTGACTGGGACATTAAAACCTCATTTCAGCTCAACAACGAAGTTGCCTGTATACTTTCAGTGAAAGCTGCATTTAAATGAAGTTTCATGATTTTATTTCAGTTATTACTGTTATCGCAGGATCCAGTTTTCAGGCCAAAATAAGGACTGAAAGAGATAAACCTAAAGACCGAGATAGAATAAAAGACGGACGGAGAGAGGGTAAACCGAAAGTTGTTTCAGACCGAGAAAGAATTAAAGAGGGATGGAGAGAGGGTAAACCTAAAGTTACTTCCGGTGTTCGACAGACAGGCCTGAGAAAATAGTATAGAATAGTACAGAAAATGTCCTGGTAGAGCCACTATCACAGAACATAGTCAGATAGTATCAATGAGATTAAGAGCATCCATTGCAAAAACACGCCTATTCAAATATATTGAAAATTTCACCACCAAAAACTGGAAGTTTATAGATAAAAATTCTGATTTTTTTTTTCATATTTCTACTCAAAACATAGATTGTTGGTACTCGTTAGAACCGCCTCGTCGAGGCGGTTCTAACGAGTACCCACAATCCATGTTTTTGAGCAAAAATAAGAAAAGTAATTTATACCCCTTTAAACACCAGTTTTACTATATAAAAGTGGGATTTAAGGGGGTCAAAATTATATAGGTATGATTTCGTGATGGACATATTAATAGGCAGTAAAATGGTATTGTTCATATATTAGGGTATGTATGTTAAGGAGTAAAAACATGTCAGGCCTAGTTTTTAGAGTATATACGACAACAGGATGTGTGCAACAGGACGTAGTTGCATATGTACTTCAAGACCCAGCCAGACAGATTACACGTCATAAATATTTAACGCTTAAAAACATGCTGGGAATAACATTTTCAGCAGACGATATTTTAAAATAATTTTCCTTACTTTTCAGAAAAAAAAATAGGTTTTGATATTTCATGCAAATTGTTTCCTTAGGAGACAATTTGTATGAAATGTCAAAGCCTATTTTCTTGGAAAAATAAAACAAATATCATCATTTTTGTCGGCTGCTAAATCTGCCCATAGAGTGGTAAAGGTTAATAACATGTGATAACCTCAGGCAACATAATTTTTCCGATGTCTCGGTGCTTACATTCGGTCGAGAATTTATTACATGATTATTCGTAGTTTCAGATAAAGAATAAAGAATATACGTTTTGTTGGCTTTGTACAATCCAATATGGCGTGCGTACTCATTGAAATCGTTTACAGGGTACCCACTACATATGATTCGATGCAAAGGTATAGACTTAAAACTAGAACAATTGTTTGTCAAATTTAATGAGATCAAAGACTGTCTGAGAGTTCTTTGATAAATGATATCTGAAAGTCATACTGACTTAATGTGAAGCTGTTCGTGAAAAATGACTTCGTCAGAATGTGAACATATGAAATAGCGGCAGCAATTCAGCAAAATGCTATCCTGGCGTCCTCTTATTACACAGGTAATAACTCACTGAGTAGTGTTTGGTCAAAAACTAGATCTGAATCTAACGATCATTTATAACTAAATAAGTTTTATCACTTGACTGATTTATTTATGAATGATTTATTTAACGTCTGCAAATCAAACACCAAATAAGTAAAGCTAAACCAACAAACCAAGTTATCTATGGCTGATCAAGTACATTCACAAGGTTACACAACAGTCTTATTGACCACTTTTCGTCGCATCTTTGCCTGTCCTTATGGCTAGAATTCATTATCTGTCCCTATCAATTGTTAAATTATAAAGGTTTATACAAATATGGAAGGCGGGTCAGAAATTTCCTTTATTAACAGGTATTCTTTATTCGGTGTGGCTCTTTAATGGAAATCCAACTCGTACCTAGATGGCCCTAAAATTTTCAGTTTACTCAAAGCTTAAAATGAGTAACTACACTGCTTTCAGACAGACAGACAGTAGCTTTTTAACGCTACCAGGCAACCGGGTCACATAGAGACAGCGCCATACACAGCTTTCATCACGTCCAATACAAATCATCCACTTCAAATATCCTAAATATCACACCAGCCAATACATTATCAAACAAGAGGACCATGATGGTCCTATATCGCTCACCTGAGCAAACGGATTTACATACTTACTGTTGAAGTTTCAGCCAAGCTCACTGCTCTAAGAGTTTTGTATAAATTTTATAGCCCTGCCCCCTAGCGGCTATGTTTTTATGCATCATGACGGTTGAACTGAATCTTGAAAGAGGGTCACCAAAGGAACATTTTTGCCAAGTTATATTGAAATTGGTCCAGTGGTTTCTGACAAAAAGATTTTTAGAGTGTTTTATATAGCTATAGAGAGAAAATAAGCCCCACCACTTAACGGCTATGTTTTTGGACGAATCATGACAGCTTGAACAAACATGGTTGAGGGTCACCAAAGGAACATTCCTGCCAAGTTATATTGAAATCGGTTCAGTGGTTTCTGACAAGAAGATTTTTAATGTTTTCTATTTAGATATATTGGGAAAATAAGCCCCACCCCTAGCAGCCACGTTTTCTGACGAATCATGATTTCTTGAACAATCTTGGTAGAGGGTCACCAAAGCAACATTCCTGCCAAGAAATATTGAAATTGGTCAGCTGGCTTCTTTCAAGAAGAATTTTAAAATTTTCTATACAGATATATACGGAAAATAAGCCCCGCCCCCATGGCGGCCATGTTTTTTGACGTATCAAGAGGGCCTGAATAATCTTGGTAGAAGGTCACCAAAGCAACAGTCCTGCCAAGTTACACTGAACTCGGTCCAAGTGTTTCTTACGAGAAACTTTTTTTAAGTTTTCTACGTAGATATATAGGGAAAATAAGCCCCGCTCCCTAGCGGCCATGTTTTTTGATGAATCATGACAGCTTAAACAACCTTGGTAGAGGATCATCAATGAAACATTCCCGCCAAGTAATACTGAAGCCAGAGAACGACAAAATCTAAAATAAAACTTGTGCGACCATTGGTTTCTGACAAGAAGATTTTTAAAGTTTTCTATAAAGATATATAGGGAAAATAAGCCCCACCCCCTGGTGGCCATGTTTTTTGACAAATCACGATTACTTGAACAATCTTGGTAGAGGGCCACCAAGGTAACGTTTCTACCAAGTTATAATGAAATCGGTCCAGTGGTTTCTGACAAGAAGATTTTTAAAGTTTTCTATATAGATATATAGGGAAAATAAGCTCCGCCTCCTGGCGGCCATGTTTTTTGACGAAACATAAGGGCTTGAACAATCTTGGTAGAGGGTAACCAAAGCAACATTCCTGCCAAGTTACATTGAACTCGGTCCAAGTGTTTCTTACGAGAAAATTTTTCAAGTTTTCTATATAGGGAAAATAAGCCCCACCCACTAGCGGCCATGTTTTTTGACGAATCATGACAGCTTGAATAACCTTGGTAGAGGGTCATCAAAGAAACAATCCTGCCAAGTTATATTGAAATCATTCCATTGGTTTCTGACGAGAAGATTTTTAAAGTTTTTTTATACAGATATATATAGGAAAAATGAGCCCCGCCCCCTGATGGCCCTGTTTTTTGATAATCAGGATTACTTGAACAATCTTGGTAGAGGGTCGCCAAGGAAACATTTCTGCCAAGTTATAATGAAATTGGTCCAGTGATTTCTGACAAGAAGCTTTTTAAAGTTTTCTATATAGATATATATGGAAAATAAGCCCCGCTCCCCGGCGGCCATGTTTTTTGACGAATCAGGATTACTTGAACAATCTTGGTAGAGGGTCACCAAAGAAACATTTCTGCCAAGTTATAATGAAATCAGTCCAAAGGTTTCTGACAAGAAGATTTTTAAAGCTTTCTATACAGATATATACGGAAAATAAGCAACACCCATCACCTGGCGGCCATGTTTATTGACGAATCAGGACGGCTTGAATAATCTTGGTAGAGGGTTACAAAAGAAACATTCCTGCAATGTTATATTGAAATCGGTCCATTGGTTTCTGACAAGAAGATCATTAAAGTTTTCTATATAGATAAATAGGGAAAATAAGCCCCGCCCCCAGCGGCCATGTTTTTTGACATATCATGACCGCTTCAACAATCTTGGTAGAGGATCACCAAAGAAATATTTCTGCCAAGTCATAATGAAATCGGTCCATTCGTTTCTGACAAGAAGATTTTTAAAGTTTTCTATATAGATATACAGGGAAAATAAGCCCCGCCCCCTGGCGGCCATGTCTTTTGACGGATCACGATTACTTGAACAATCTTGGTAGAGGGTCACCATTGAAACATTTCTGCCATGTTATGATGAAATTGGTCCATTGGTTTCTGACAAGAAGATTTTTAAAGTTTTCTAATAGATATATAGGAAAAATAAACCCCGCCCCCTGGCGGCCATGTTTTTGACGAATCACGATTACTTGAACAATCTTGGTAGAGGGTTACAAAAGAAACATCCCTGCCAAGTTATATATAAATCGGTCCAGTGGTTTCTGACAAGAAGATTTTTAAAGTTGTTATATAGATATATAGGGAAAATAAGCCCCGCCCCCCTGGCGGCCATGTTTTTTGACAAATCCAAATGGCTTGAAAAATCTTGGTAGATGATCACCAAAGGAACATTTCTGCAAAATTATATTGAAATCGGTCCAGTGGTTTCTGACAAGAAGATTTTTAAGGTTTTAGTTAAAAAATTTATTTTTAGCTCCTGTGACCAAGATATTCAACGGACCGGAACCATTTGAACAATTTTGAAAGGGGACCAACCAAGGATCATTTCTGTGAAGTTTGGTCAAAAGCCAATCAGTGGTTTAGGAGGAGATGTTGTTTAAAGATTGTGGACGGACAGACGGACGACGACGACGACGACGGACGGTGAGTGATCACAATAGCTCACCTTGAGGCTTCGGCTCAGGTGAGCTAAAAATTGGAGTTGTGGTGAAACAGTTTGGGAATAGGGAGCTCGTGTATTTCTTCCTAGGTGTTTTCTATTCAACTTTTGCCGTCGTTATACACTATTCGTTACACACTATTTCTTACTTCTACTTCAGCTTAAATATAACAAAAGCAAATCTGAATTATCAAAATATTTGTACATGTTGAGGAAGATAATAAAGGAAGCCAGCGAACTACAAAACCAAGAAAATGGCATGTGCACCCAGCGAAGACTCAGATTAGTCTGGGCATCCGCCGTCTGATCCGAATCTACGCTCTCCGCACGAAACAAGCTTGGGTCCTTCGCTGCCCAATCAGCGCATAGCGAAGACTCTGATCAGACTACGCGGATGCCCAGGCTGATCCGATTCTTCGCTGGCGCACATGCCATTTTATAGATTATGTCGTGCGATGGCTCAAAGAATCTGCCGTAACATGATCACATCAGCAATATGAGCACAACGTGAGAAAACGGACCTTCTGAAAAATACACCCAACGAAGACACAAATTAGACTGCGCATCCATGCAGCCTGATCAGAGTCTTTATTTGTCCGTAAAAAAAACAATTAACACTGCATTCTTGGCTATCCAAAATGCGTTCAGTTAAGATTCTGATTAGACTGCGCGAATGTGCAGACTAATTTGAATCTTCGCTTGGCGCATATGTCCGAAGGTACGTTTTTGACATTACGCCAGCACGTTTCATATGTTTATACGCTTTCTGAAAAAAAAAAGGTATAACAGACGTCTGTTTGCAATGTCAATATTTGACAAAGATAAAATATGTCATAAATTTGGAAAATTAAGGAGACTTGATGCGCTTTCAGGAGAAGTAACTTTTGTCAAAATTGTTTGGTTTGTGGAAATGGGTCTTATCTCAAAGGAAAGAATTTTACGCCACCCCCTCCCACCCACCCACCTCCCTCCATTCACCCCTTAGAAGACTGCTTTTCAGAGGGTCTTTAGTGTGCAGGAAAGCAAATAGGAAATCAAAAACGTTGCCTCCTTGCAAAATTCTTCAGAAAAATACTACCACGAGTAGTATAGGGCGGTATTCATAGTGGCGCCCTATACTACTACCATACTACTAGGTCTAGATAAGAGTGGGTATCAGGTAAATAGTTTTCTTATTTCTCGACGAAAACATGTGTTGTGGTACTCATTAGAAGCGCCTCGCCGAGGCGCTTCTAATGAGTACCCACAACATATGTTTTTGTCGAGAAATAAGAAAAATATAGATGCTTTTTGGTTGGAAAAAAAGTGCCTTATCAAGAGTTATGCTACTACCACGTGTATCAAGACTCTAAGTGTGGAACGGCCATGGATTCGAGGAGTATAAGAGCCACCTCAAGACAAGACCAACAAAATGACATTAGCGCCCAGTGAAGACTCAGATCAGCCTGGACATCCGCCAAGTCTGATCAGACTGTTCGCTGTGCGCTCAATGAGTAACTAAGGATCCAAGCTTTCTTCATGTGGACAGCGAATACTCTGATCACACTGGGCGGATGCAGAGGCTGGTCTGAGTCTTCGCTGGGCGCACATGCTATTTCGTCTTGTCATGAGGTGTCTCAATGTCCCATAGTAGTGTTTCTGTAACAGTTTACATATTCGCAGAACCGGTTTTAGAAGAAAAAAAAAATAACAAATTGCCCTAATGTCCACTTTTTAAACCAAACCGCAAGCATGTGTATAAGTTTTGGAAATCAGCAGCTTCGGCTCTAAAGGCGATAAATAAATACAAGTTTTGCAAACAGCGGAGCAAGCTATCTACTTTCAAAATATCTTATGTTGTTTAACCCATATATGCCCAGCGTCCCACAAAAAGGGCATTAGCGAACGCGGCGTCTGATCAGGGTTTTCACCGTTTGCATCAAATACCAGAATTTCTATAAGACATTGTTATAGCAAAAACAAACCAGGTACTCTGCTGTTGGAAATAGACTACTAGTCCAAAGAGTTGTGGTGGAAGATTCCACTAGGCATAAATGGGTTAACCCTTAAAGCGCCAAGAAAAACTGCATCTGAAAATGTCGTCTGTTTATATCGTCTGCTGAATATTCTTGCAGACTTTTCAAACCTATTTTTGAGGAGCAGTCTGATCTGGGTCCACACTGTTTGAAAAAAAATCACAAGCAGATGACAAAGCAGGCGACAATAGTTGTGATTGGCGCTTTAAGGGGTAACATTAAGGAAATGGATGAAGTTTCTGAGGAGGCAGCTCTATCAAAGTCGTTTGCTTCCTACTGAAAAAGGATCCACTCTAAAAGGGAAGACTTCGTTTCTTTTGGGAGCAATTTCTCTTCTTCTGGAATAGAGCCCTCATCATGAGAACAACTTATAAAGTGACAATGAGGGAAAATCTATGAAGTGTTTGCAATCGCCTCACTTCAAATAGGATGCACACTTTGCACATTCAATCAGTCATGCGGTTAATTTCAAAATCTTCTGATCTATTTCGGGAGATTTGATTGATATCTTGCGTAACTGTATAGATCAGCTGTGGATTTCAATATTGGCTATAAAAATTATGGGGCTATTTCATTTGATGCCCAGTTATTAATAAAAAGAATGTCACGCTTATTTTGTTTTGCAATAAAGTGAAATGAAAATGCTGACGTATGCGTTCGACATAAAAATATTACACGGGAAAGAGTTGCTGTGTTTGCTTGCCTGTAGCTGTTGGGAGTCGTTGATTCGAGCCTCTCCAGTGGTGGTGCGATAATTCCCTAGCATATACAGTAAAACCTCAATGGCTCGAACACCGATGGCTCGTTTACCATTGCTAGCTCGAACTCGTTTTTAGTCCCTACGAAATTCTTCCGATAACTCCAGAAAACAAATATTTAGGAAATTGTCTTATTTTATGATGAAATTGTATGTTGTGTGTACTCATTAGAATCGCATCATCGAGGCGATTCTAATGAGTACACTCAACATACAATCATTGTGTATAAAATCGAAAAGATTTCCCTAAATTATCGCTATTTGCTTCCTGGTGCCATGATTAACCCTCAGTGGCTCGAACTACCCATGGCTCGAACGAATTTCCGTGATCCTAAAGATGTTCGAGCCATTGAGGTTCGACTGTATTAACATCTGGATGACATCTTGTACATTGAGCATGATCAGACCACACTGTGTATGTCTACAGTCACAGTTTTGTTCTATGCATTTTATTTCGTATATACCTGGCACATGATTTTGTCTTGAGGAAGCTCATTTTTGCTGAAAGTCTCTAAGCGCCAGTTAAATATGAGCTAGCATATGACAACAACTACAAAAAGACCTGTGTAACCAGCAAAAACTCAGATCAGCCTGTACTTCCACCAAGTATGTCAAGGGCCCTCGTTTATCCCTCTTTGAATAGCCTGAGGCTGTAGAAGGCACATGCGATCGGCGAAGAATCTGATCAGACTGCGCCGATGCGCAGGCTGATCTGAGTCTTCGCTGGTCGTAAAGTCTTATAGTATAAGGGTTGAATAGCATGACAACATGTTCATAGACAACCGAACATCAACAATTCATTAAAACAGAAAGACCAAACAACACTACAACGAAAATAGAGCGAACTATAAAGAACCGGAACCGAAGCACCATCTTGGAACAGCCAATTGAAAAATTGTTGGAAGAGGGGTGAGTGGCTCATATGTGGTTTTATGTGCGCAAGTTACTTTGGATAGCCAGATAGGCTATTGATGATCACTCATAGCTCTTGATAAGATGCTTTTTTCAATCTAAAATTATTGATATTTTCTTATTTCTTCATAAAAAATATGCTGTTAGTACTCGTTAGAAGCGCCTCGGCGAGGCGCTTCTAATGAGTACCCACAACGTATGTTTTTCTAGAGAAATAAGAGAAATATTTATCTGATACCCACTCTTTTCTAGACCTATGTCACTCTCCTTCTTACAGGCGCTCGTTGTTGTACTGCTGCATAATATAAGCAAGAACGTTATGAAAACGTCCCTTGTGACGTTTGCGTCCCTCGAAGACTCAAATCAGCCTGCGCATTTACGAAGTTTGATCAGAGACTTCGTTCTCCCCATGAAGAAACTTTGCATCCTTGACTATCCAAAAATGCGCCCAGTGAAGATTCTGATCAGACTGCGCGAATGCGCAGGCTGATCTGAATCTTCGCTGGGCGCACATGTCTGAAGGTACGTTTTCTAATGATATGGCTCATATAACAATGCGCAACTGCAATCCGAATGCTCGGCAGTACACTAAAAGTCAATACCTCGCTTTACTGGCAAGACTGACAGCTCAAGAAAAATAATCAATACGTAATCAGTTTGCAATAAATCTATTTTAAGCGGAAAACCGAGAGGCTGCCTTAGAAGGCAGACGTTTTAAATACTAGTTTTAAATTGAGATAATACGATTTTATCGAATATCAGAAAGCATTACGTAGGCAAATTTGAACCTCTAGAAATTAAAAGCATCACAGCATTATATATCATCATATTGACAAAAGATATATCTATAAATGCCTATTATTTCTCATTGGGCATTTAAGGGTAAATGATACGTTTTCAAAGGAGACAACTCTGTCAAAAGGGGTTTGCTCCCTTCTGAAAAAGGGATCCACCCTAAAAGTAAAGAATTTGCTCCAATGGAAGCAAATTCTTCACTTTTATAGCAGATCCCTTTTCAGAACGGGGGCTAGTGTATAAGAAAGCACCCAGTTAGCATTCTACGTAAATCTACATCGGGCCGTCATCGGCCCGTCAGCTACCCTGACGGGCCGATGACGGCCCGATATAGATCTACGTAGAATGCTCACTGGGCAAACATGAAGTTACAAAAGTGGCCTTCTTTGTCAATAATATTGAAAATTCTTCTGCGTGTATCCAATCCCCTTAAGTTGCTATTATCGACAGCTTATATCAAGTTGCAGAAAAATGTATTCGCTGATAGTGCCTTTTAATCCCAGCTTAATTACAACGGCGTATTGAAGAGCAGACAAGCGCACTGAAATAATATTTTGTTAACGTTGCCCTCTATATTCAGGCTAAAGAGGTACCTAGGGTCTAAATGAATCTATTTTGAAACAAGTAGCAATTGCATAGCCTCATGACATAACAATCTTACAGTTGCAAAAAAGGTAAAATGTGCAAAGTACATTGCTCCCATACGGAGAGTCTCAATAAATCCGAGACTCCAATTTTTCAAGGACAGCCTTAACTGAAAATAATACATTTGTGTTATTGTTTGTGTTATATTCTCATCAATCGGAATGTTCTCTCTTTGCAACTGTGCTTTATCGAACGTATGACTTTCACAATTTAAAAGAGTGCTATTATAAACAAATAAATATGGATATGCCCTGAAAGGCCGCAATTATGGAACAAAGCCCTGCCACGGCACCGGATAAGGACATAATTACATGCAAAGTCAACACAAAATAGGGCTTCATTGAAATTAGACAAAATAAACGAAGAGAGAACGAATAAACTGGGGGACTTCAACAGAAATATCGCATAGGAACGTGAACCCTATCACCCCTGAGTTTCTGAAATAAACTCTTCCATCTTTGAATTTAGACACATTCATTGTTGCAAATAGGGATTTGGGTCAAAAATCAATTATGTATTGCAAACAGGGCAGATCCTGATAAGACGGCTCTTTATGAGTCGCCTCAGCACAGCAATTCCTACAAGATTGCATGTGCGCCCAGCAAACTCAGATTAATGTGCACAGTCCTATCAGTCTTCGAAGAGCAATCTGAGGGTAGCCAAGGATTCTAAGCGTGTTCATTAGGTGGACAGCGAAGACTCAGATCAGCCTGCGCAGATGCGCAGGCTGATCTGCGTCTTCGCTGAACGCAATGCAATTTTGTAGGAATTGCAGCGCCCCGGCTTAAATGTTTTCTTTCGAGAGGTTATGAAAAATATGTGTTTTTATTTTATTCGTGTCTGTGAAGGACACTGATGAAGGTCATACATGTAACTGAATATTATGGATAACACACAGCAATTGCAAATACATATATGCTAACCACAAAATGGGTCAATGCACAGGTTTCGTGCAGCTATTTTTTAAGCAAATCATCTGCTGCAGACGACTAACATCAAAAGCTGACAAATGAATTATTACTTTTTCATTTGTAAGGCAAAAGCTTGTCTCGAACGAGAAGACAAGGGGCAATGCCACTAAAATATAATGCCCTAATATCGAGGACCAATATATAAATAACCTGTCGTGTGCTAGCTGTTGCCTACAGCAGACGAAATGCTTTTCAATCCAAGATAGGATCAAAAGACATGGTTTGAAAATAACACCATAGCTCTAGATAAGAGAAGTATTAAAAAACTACTCTTATTTTTCTCCACAAAAACATATGTTATGGGTGCTCATGTGAAGCGCCTCTGTGAGGCGCTTCACTTGAGTACCCATAACATATGTTTTGTAGAGAATTACGAAAAATATCAATACTTTTTGCTGTAAAAATACCACAACTAGAGCTATGAATATTGGTGGTGTGATGAGAAATGTTTTGGGTTTTTGTGGACAGCGATGGATCAGAACATGTCATATGCATACTCGCAGTCTCATCTGAGCCTTCGCAGGCTGCTTCCAGATATGCTACAGATTACATAATATATTAAAGAACAGCAAAAACACTGATGGGTCTGTGCAGATCTCACAGGGTGACCTGTATCTCTACATTTCGAAAATGCTCAAAGGCCCTTTTTAGCCTGACGTGGCCAAATTATGGGACAACTGGAACAGAAGAACAGTACAATCTGTATCTTTGCCAATTGAGACAATGAGATATTTGACACGTCTGTCAACCCGATACGTACTTTTGGCCGATTCAGAACCCCAGATACATAGCTCCAGTTAAGAACCATTTCCAACCAAAAATGAGTGATATTTTTTTTTTCTAATTTCTCCATTAAAACATATGTCGTGGGTACTCATTTGAAGCGCCTCGTTGAGGCGCTTCAAATGAGTACCCACGACATATGTTTTCATGAAGAAATAAGAGAAATATTGTGTTGACATCCCCTCTTATTTGATGCTATGCCAAATAGCTAATGTTTCGAAGCTGCTGAATAACAAACCGTTTTCTAATTAGAACTGTCTCGACACAAAAAAGACAAAAAAAAAAAAAAAATGGTTCTTGAAAGTAACGGCCATTAAAAAATTCCTCATTAAATTACTCTTAATGCATAGCATGATTAGAGGGCCTTTAAAATGAACACAGCTTTAATGATACTTTAGAAACCTTAGGCTGCACGAAAAAATAAAGAAACGATGGCTTCACTTTAATCTGAATCAGGTTAAATGGCCCTTAAAGTTCCTTAACGTTTTTGATTACAAGTACAGAATTATAATTGGTTAAAGAGAAAGAACAAATACCAATATTTAGCTAAATAAACGTTTTCGCTAGGGTTATATAAGACCTTCATATTTTCTTATTTTTCCATGCAGAATTCTCACGTGTTAATGTTTCACTGTTCAAAAATAAATAACATCAACCTACACAATCTATTAACCTTTAAAACTCTCTGTGCAAATTCAGCAGACGACCATTTTATATATGTATTTTTTATAGTCATTATATTTTTTCTTATTTTTTTTTTCCAGAAAATAGTTTTGCACGTTTCATGCAAGTTGTTTCATATGGAAACAATTTGCATGAAAAGCCAAAGCCTATTGTCTGATAAAATATGAAAAATAGTTTCTAATTCGTCTGCTGGAATTTCTATCCAACATGCTAAGCTTTACTTAAACAGCAACTCAATAATATTTTGTGGATGGATATCAATTTTCATATTTACACAGATGCCCCAAATTTGATGAATGCAACAACAAGATGTTAAATTTGATCAGAAATACGATCTTCAAACCGGTCACCTTCAGCCATAACATGGATAACAAACAAATTAACACATAAACAATTATTTTGGTCGGCCCAAGGGAAAGCATGTCTTTGACCATATTTGGACAGCAAAAACACAGATCAGCAGCATATACCTATATAATTTTGACCCCCTTAAACCTCACTTTTATATAGTAAAACTGCGGTTTACAGGGGTATACATTATTTTTCTTATTTCTGCTCAAAACCATAGATTGTGGGTACTCGTTAGAACCGCCTTGGCAAGGCGGTTCTAACGAGTATCCACAATCTTATGTTTTCAGCAGAAATATAAAAAAATATCAGTTTTTTCTTCTATCTGAAAATTTTCAGTTTTTGGAGGTGAAATTTTCAAAATATGAATAGGCATATTTTCGTAATGAGGAAACGTCACTGGACAGCAAACGACATAAGAAGAACCATGTGGATGCGCAGGATATTCTGAATCTGTGTATTTTGCGCATGCTCAAATATGACGTAGCTTTATCCTAAGGAGTGGGACTGACAAAAAATGAGCTGTGTAGAACCATATCAGATGCCACAAAACCGATCATGGTCTATACTGTTTGCTACTGGCAGTTTTAGACACTACAAACAGTATAAAAATGAATTAACCATTTTATGCCCAGCGTCCCATGAAAAAAGAGACATTGGCAAACAGAGTAGATCCAGATCAGACGCCACAGATCAGGGTCTACACTGTTGCATTAAATACATGAATTTCTATAAAAATAGTTATAATAAAAACTAACCAGACACCATGCTACTGGATGTAGACCTGTCCAAAAAATGTAATAGAAGAATCCATTCGGCATAAAAGGGATAAATGCGGTTTAGGACAAGTACATTCAGGGGTTAAGCGAACTTGATAGTCTTGGTAGATTTTCTGCAATTTGCGAACTGACATAGCTTTTGTGACAAAACCACTTCTTTAATAGGTCTACTCTGAAAGGAAAGAATTGACTCCCCAGAGGTGACCAAATTCTTTCCTTTTAGAGTAGACTCCTTTTAAGAAAGGCGACAAAAACAGTGTTGCTGCCCTGGAAAAGCATATATACCCCTGGAGGCATCCGACTATGCAGGTAGAAAAAAAGTAAGTTTACCTCTCCTATACCGATGATAACTCTTCCGGTAAGCAGCAAGTAGGGGCTTCCCTTCGCCAGCCACGGGCATATTATAGTAAATATGGCCACCGGAAACATGCCAGCCGCGATAGTAATCCTGGGTCCGAACCGATCGCTCAGGTAACCGGAGGGAATCTGCATGGCCGTGTAGCCCCAGAAGAAGGCCCCAAGAATAAGTCCTCGCAGTTCTCTGTCCCATTCGAAAGATCCCTCCTGTAAAAAGATTTAGTGCAAGTTTTAATCTTTAACAGGCTAAGTAGACGACAATACGAGATTTGAAAATGATAACTGTTATAATCACAAATCAAAGCGTTATTTTCTGAGCTGCAACTGCATTTTGAAGGATATTTTGATTTCTTTTTTATTTTATTTTATATCATTTTTCAGAGAAAATCAGACTTTGCTGTATATGAAGCGACTTAGGAAACCGAGTCTCTGATTCCAAAGGCAACCTTTTAGATTTTAAGTGATATTTCATCTAGAAGTACCAATTTGCAATAACAGGAGCAATTAAGGTAATTTCAAAAGAACCACCCTATAGACACATAAAATGGACATTCATGGTTGAAGAACTCCTTTACAATATCAAGAGATAAATCTAAAACTGTGCAATGTATAACTCCTGAAAGATTCTTTGTCAGGCTGAATAAATTAAGATGACATCCCCACTTCTAACTGTCAGCCAATCAGATTCCTTGATCCAGATTGTTGCTATAAATTCACATACTGAATGGCAAACAGATCAGATCCAGATCAGTTGGCTTCTTCAGACAGGATATCCGGGTTCAGCAGGACAAGGGCTAATTGGGCAAGGATATACTTTCAGGGGAGGAAACTCTGCCAGACTTTGATTGCGTTTGCCTCCCTTCTGAAAAGGTGTCTATCCTAAATGGAAAGAATGGCTTCCCATACTTCGTGTATATATACTGGCTGCAAAAAGTCTCTTTTTCTGGCACTCGATCCGAAATTCCAAATTATAAATGAGCCTGGTACAGTAATTTCCTACAAGTTGCAGGTGTCCAGCGAGGATTCAGACCAGCCTGCGCATTAGTGCAGTCTGATCAGAGTTTTCGCAGAACACGCTGGGGTAGCCAAGGATCCAAAGCGGCTTTAAGCGAACAGCGAAAATTCAGATCAGCCTGCGCGAATGCGCAGGCTGACCTGTCTTCGCTGGGCGCACATGCAATCTTGTACGAATTACTGTGCTCCTGCTCAAACGGTAAACCTTCCGCTGTGATTTACTGCTCAATAATTCACTGCAATGCTCTGTATTCAGACCAACTTTGTGAAAATTCAATTTACGCCAGGGCACAAAGAAACTGATTGCATCAAAGAAAATCAAATCCTTCCGTCTAGGAAAAAGCTAGGATAGATGCCAATTTAAATTGGCATTTTAGTTGTTTTTGGATACAATTTTCGAAATGCAGCGTTAGCGTAAAATTGTCTACATGCACGAGTTCTTTCATTAGGGTTTGCTTTGGGACTTTATACAGTCTTCAATTTATGATGGACAAAGAAACTAAAGGGTCCTTTAATCATATACATGCAACGAAGTCCAAGATTCCATTCCAAAATACGCGCTGGTCAGGGCATTCGTTGCCTGTTTACAGAATTAATCCAAAAAATGCAAATGTTTTGGACATACATGGAAGATTTATAGACAGACTTCCCCCGCCGAGGTCGGCAACATTCTTTCGTGGAGATTGATCATGAAATATTTTCTATGGTCATTCTCTCCCTTCCGCTGAATCAAGAAGGGCAGTTGTCAGTTTCTGGCGAAAGAATGTGCACAATACTGGTTAACCGCTTAGAGGACTAAGCCTGCCCAGTAAACGTCTGGTTAGGTAAACTGACCGCGCTCGACATGACCCCATTGGGTTGACTGGGCCGTAAAACCTCAACACAAACAAACAAACAAATATAGACTGACTTGTAAATATGCTGAGTAACATACAAATGCTGTCAAGCGAAAAGACGTTCCAATGTTTAAACAAGCAGTGACGACCGAGATTTGCACAGCGAAAACCTGATCGTCTAACACGGTCGACTCTGTTCACGCTATCCAAGGCGAAAAGAGCACGCCCTAATCAGATTGCACAGTCCGATCAAGGCCTTTGTTACCCGTGTTTAAGACTGCGATTATCTTTTTTCTTATATTACGTAGATATGAATGATAAAGCATGAAAAGGGCACTTATGCAATTTGTACGCAGGCCCAGATCAGCCTGCACATTCGCGCAGGCTGATCTGCGCCTTCGTTGTCCGCTTGCAGAATTAATGGATACTGTAGTATATGTCGACAAACAGAGAATGTTCAGACCATACTGTACGGGTGCGCATGCTGATCTGGACCTTTGCTATTCGCATAATGGCATAAAGGCCCTTTTCCCATGTTGTTCATCATATATTGTGGCAGTTTGTAATATACAACTGGTTCCTTGGCTAGCCTTACGCTGTTTGCGTGTGAAAAATACAAGCTTGATGAGGCTCTCTTCTTTTGAAACGGCCCGTTTATACTGCTGAATTGGCAGAAATACAGAACAATTATAAAGCAATTTGTCCATTATTTTAAAGGTAAATAAAATATAGGTTAATATATATGAAGGTCTGAGGAGACAAGGCCTTTCGCTAGACAGGACAGCTCGCCTGAAGATATGCTTGTCTATCAGATCTTGAAAACTTTGACGCAAATCTTTTCACATAAAATTTGTAAGTCCGTAACCTTGACCTCTAGGTTATGAGCAGGGATGTGGATAGTGCCGAATAAAATTTTGGACCAACATCTATTATCATACCAAATATACACTAAATCCATCGGATGATTTAGAAAATATAACGTCTTAAAACTTTGTCGTATTTCTTTAACATTTTTGTTAACGCCGACGTCCAATGCCAGCGCCGACGTCCAGGGCTAGTGCAATAGCTCTTCTCACTTTCGTAGAGGCAAGCTAATAAAACGGAACGGACTGCTACTTAGTGCTAAGACGTCTGTCATCAAATTATTAAATCGTATAGAAACACAGACAAACGCTGAGGGACAGTCAAACAAAATTGAGCCCGCCCTGTATCATATGCAAACAACAAATACTTAGATTGGCCTGAACAGTCTGGTAAGGGCGTACGCTTTTCACCTTGGGTAGCTCCAAAAGAGCCAAATGCATCGGCGCTGCCCGCTTCCGGAATCATTGGATAGTCCAATATGCAATGATGAATAAAGGAGTCTGCCTGGACAACACTGAATGAGCAGACAGATTTCTTCTCTTAAAACAGACATACACAGCATCGCAGCGTAGTATCGACGTCGCTGCCATCATGTTTGCTCTGTTTACTTGGGGCCGATCTTGCAATATATGTGAACCAAGCGTAGACCCAGGCCAGCTTATGCGCAGCCGTGTATCCGTTGATTCTTCAAGGTCAACATACATTGCTCAACACAACTAGACGATATTTTACATCTCCTCTTTCTAGAATATCATAATTAAACCATCTGCATAATTCAGTGGTCTTACTATGAACTACACTAATAATGTATCCACGACAATCAAATAAGCCAAAATAGTATTACAGATGTTTTTGATATTATGAAAAAGACACATGTAAGGTTGACTCCCCATTTTCATAGAACAGTTAATCATTTTGCTTAGATATTTTGCAGGAAATATTGCTATCCGACAGGTACATAAAAGTTTGTAAGCTATGTGCATAATGCTGATTTTGGTGCCGTGACCATGATACAATCTAATAAAGCATATACACTCGTGGAATCGTCTAGGGCGATACTTGACCAGAATTATACTTGTGATCATCTGGTAATCTTACAGTAAGTTGCTAATCAAACCGGTGAGAAGAGACATAAATCAGGCAATCAGGTTCAGCATGGATTGTCACTTAAAAATAAGAGATTAATCGAACCTCGGCCAGACCCGCACCCCTGTTTGTGATTCCGCGTTTTAAAATGAAAATACCGAGCAACATTCACACAATGGTCAAAAACATGTACGTTGACCCAAAATTCGGAAAAGAAAACAGTTGACAAAACTAGCTGCCTGGACTTAGAATGATACTGCAATGAAGGTCCTGACATGTACATTCTACTCTGTACAATATTTCTGTCAGCAGCCAACTAACTTTGTCTTATTTACTGCTAAAAAACGAAGACATATGTTGTGGGTACGCATTGGAAGCGCCTAAATGAGGCGCTTCTAATGAGTACCCATAACATATGTTTTCGTGGAGAAATAAGAAAATATTTATGTGAATTGTCCTCCTATCTACAGCTATGAACAAGGTAAAAAAGTCATACTATTTTGGTCCCTCCGGTTTCTGGTTCAGGACAATCATCACCGTTCTCATCTTTAGTCGACGTAGCATTAGGGTTGAGGATGGCGTACGTTGAATTAGTTGTGCTGTTATAGAACATAATTACGCTTGCGTTTGCGGTAGCGTTGGTTTTCATCGTATCGACGTCCGATTTAACCATAGCCACTATAGCAATACTGATGTTTACTCTTAGAGCATACAGTAAGAAAAAGCCGATGAAGCACGTTCCAGACAGAAGCACTCTTTTCGAAGTCCACCATGGTACTGTAATAAATAGAAAGACGGATTTAAGAATAAAAAAGACTAAAGCATAAAGAATTTAAGAATAAATAATTTGGGTGGTCGGGTAACACCATCAGAAAAAGAAAGCTGGATGTTTAACAATGCATTTTTCATTAAAAATCGATTGTTTGTATGTTGCATGCGTGCGTGTGTGTGTATGTTTCGGGTTATAAATACAAACATAAATAGATATCATCTATGAAAAAACAAACAATCGCCAAGTAAAAAGGCAATAAGTATTTAAGTTATGGTCTTATCAAAAGCTAGACTACAACACTTTAATATATACACTATTAACTCCTAGGAAACGACTGGAGATCTTAAGTTTCCAGAAAAAAAAATGTGCATATGTTTTCCCACTGATGCAACGTAAAGCGTTACATAGTCGTGTAACACAAATTAACCCTTAACATAAATAAAGCGGTTGCAAACAAGCATGTGTCTTTGGCCACCAAGCACCCATTAACACATGCCATGCATGGGGGTTGTCTTAACGGATTAATTATGAACAAATAATTATTCGGGTACACGTTTTGTTGTTTTATTGTTTTGTTTGTTTGTTTGTTTGTTTGTTTGTTTTTTGTTGTTTTTCTTCTTTTTTTTCTTTTTGCTTTTTGTTTTGCTTTTTGTTTTTGTAATTTGCTGTTATTGTTTTAAAAAGGTGACTGTTTACCTTGTAATTGTTACGATGATTCACAGTAGTCAGGGATATAGTTTCACTGTGTCTAGACAATCCCACGAGTAACAATTGAAAAACATTCGTGTTACTGCTAAGATCAGCTGTAAAAGTCATGGTGACATAAGGTAAAAAGTCACTACTGACTGTAAAATGATTTGTTCCGTTGGAAATGAATTCCCCATCGTCACTTTAATCTAAAACTCCTTTGAGAATTAACTCTCCATGTATTGCAGTTTATCCCTCGTTCAATATCCATATATGTCTGATCCGACCCCTTCCCTCGCGCACCTCCTTCAATTGTCCAGTTACAATTCATTAGTATATATATATATATACGTTCGTTATATAATTAATTAACCGCTGGATCTAAAAGTGTCAAATGCCCTGATCAGACTCCGTGGATCAGCGTGTCATTACGAAAACTTGCCTATTCAAACATACTGCAAATTTTATCACCAACTAATGAAAATTTTCAGATAAAAAATTCTGATATTTTTCACGTTTCTGCTCAAAACACAGATTGTGGGTACTCGTTAGAACCGCCTCGACAAGGCGGTTCAAACGAGTACCCACAATCTATGTTTCGATCAGAAATAAAAAAAATAATGTATACCCCTGTAAACCCCAGTTTTACTATATAAAGTGGGGTTTAAGGGGGTCAAAATTATATAGGCATGTTTTCATGATGTTAGTCTGGTTCTTTGATGTTCACATATGCAACAAGGATTCTTTTGTAATTTTATGTCTTAAGGGGAACATATTCACTGCTAGGTGAGGTAAATCTGATAAATTTGTTAGGGCTCCCTTCTGCAAAGGTGTCTTCTCAAAAAGGAAAGAAGTTTTCAGAGGGGACCTGCTGTATAGGAAAGCAAACATGAAGTCTCAAAAGTTGTCGCCCCTACAAAAATATGGCAGAAATACAATCATGTGTTACTGGTCCCCTTAACTGTATCAATTTTCTGTTATAACGCTTTTTGGTATTGAATTTCCAAACTTTGAAAATAAACCTGTTGAGCTGTATGACGTTTTCTGTTGTTTGTGTTATCCGATAACCCATTTGATAACTCAATCGAAAATATCGTCTAGTAAGCCGAATCTCCAAATTAAACAAAAATCCAGCCACAGTAGGAACGATGAAGAATAAGTAAATAAAAGTAAAACAAAATTCGCCAGTATTTCAGTATGGCCAAATGCTTCTAAGCATGAGGCAATTTGATGTACAGAGGATCATATATGAGAGATCCATCACGAAAACATGCCTATATAATTTTGACCCCCTTAAACCACACTTTTATACAGTAAAACTGGGGTTTACAGGGGTATACATTATTTTTCTTATTTCTGCTCAAAAACATAGATTGTGGGTACTCGTTAGAACCACCTCGCCGAGGCGGTTCTAACGAAAACCCGCAATCTATGTTTTGAGCAGAAACATGAAAAATATAAGAGTTTTTTGTCTGAAAATGTTCAGTTTTTGGAGGTGATATTTTCAATATTTTTGAATAGTGTGTTTTCGTAATGACTTCATATGACGTTTATGAAACGAGCCTTAGACTATCATATTGCTTTTAATCTGTATTTTATGGCCGTAACAGTTGAACGTTTTTTAACGAAAAGCATAATGTTGTCACAAATGGCGTGATGACGATAAACGCCAGTAACCATATGTTATTTAATGTGTACGTAGTTATATCATTTTTATGACAGAACGTTATCCACTGAAAAATTGCGAAGTCATATGATAATTAATATATATAATAACAAATGAGTTCGAGTCATTAGATTTGCACAGTCTCTCTAGTATGTGTTGTAAATTTACATCACGAAAACATACCTATATAATTTTGACCCCCTTAAACCCCACTTTTGTATAGTAAAACTGGGGTTTACTGGGGTATACATTATTTTTCTTATTTCTGCTCAAAACATAGATTGTGGGTAATCGTTAGAACCGCCTCAGCGAGGCGGTTCTAACGAGTACCCACATTCTATGTTTTAGGCAGAAATATGAAAAATATCGGAGTTTTTATCTGAAATTTTTCAATTTTTGGAGATGAAATTTTCTATATATTTGAACAGGCGTGTTTTCGTAATGTGTCCCGAGTTTATATACGATATATTACTGTAAAAATGGATGCTCGAATAAAGTAAAAGAGATTTGACAAATTGCAATTTGCTTTCTCTAAAAAAAGTCATTAGAAAGCAGAAACAATGTATCTGTTGCTCACTATAGCCATAATTTTCTGAGAATGTGTCACTGATACAAAGCTGTAAACGCGTGTTGGACATTCGAATTAAATTTTTATTCGAATGGAGGTTTAGTTTTTAAAAGTGGTCTTTGAAAAGCAGCTTTACGCTGAGAAATGAACAATGCATGCAGTTTTACTCTTAAAGTGGAGACTAGAATTTGAAACAGAAAGCGTCAGTATGCCTGCTATTCACCATAACTATATTTCTTCTAAGCACATGGAATCAATAAAAACTATTAATATGCGCTTTCGGTTTTAAATGGACATTTGAATGAAGTTTTAATGAAGACAAATAGATTATTGATTGCCGTTTTATTGTTAAGAAAGTAGTCGTTCGGTTTTACTCTAACAAATGGACATTCGAATGCTGTTTTACTGTAGCAAATGGGCTTTCGAATGCTCTTTTACTCTAACAAATAGACATTCGAATGCAGTTTTGCTCCAGCAAATGGACTTCCGAATGCAGTTCTACTCTAGTAGCAAATGACCTTTCGGATATAGTTCGGTTTTACTCTAACAAACAGACATTCGAATGCAGTTTTACTCCAGCAAATGGACTTTCGAATGCTCTTTTACTCTAACAAATGGACATTCGAATGCAGTTTTACTCCAGCAAATGGACTTTCGAATGCTGTTTTGCTCTAACAAATCGACATTCGAATGCAGTTTGAGTCTAACAAATGATCATTCGAATGAAGTTTTGCTCTAACAAATGGACATTTGAAAACAGAAAATATCAGTTCGTTAGCAACTCACTATAATCATGACAGTCAAAGCATACGCTAGTAATAGTGAATGTATTAACATGTTTTTAGTTAAATGGACATTCGAACAAAATTCTAATGTAAAAATGGGCATTCAAATGCTGTTTTACAAGGGATATAAAGTTCTGGCGTGAAACAATCAAAATGAGACAAAATGTAACAAAATGAAGTGTACACCAGCAAAGGTTCAGACAAGTCTGCACATCAGGTGAAGCCAGATCAGGGTCTCCTCTATTTACCTTGTTAATATCCCTATATAAAGTGTACATTTCTCAGACATATATCTTGGTAGGTCTTTTTTACAACTTTTTTTTTTCATTTTTTCCACAAAAGCATATGTTGTGGTAAACAACAACGCAGTGGCGCTTCTAATGAGTATCCACAATATTTTCTTCTGGCAAGGAAATAAGAATATATTTATCTTATACCCTCTTTTCTAGAGTTATGTAGGTCATGGCGTTTTACAGCATATAATACGGGGAATGAGGAAGGTTTTGGCTGTACAGTGTAATTAGACTGATTTATGCAGTAAAACAGACTGTAAAGAAGTATTCAACAAATTGAAATACTGGTATAACCCTTTCACCCCTGAGGTTCTGAAACAGGCTCATCCAGCTCTGAATCTGGACGCATCTATTGTGGTAAACAGGAATGTAGACGAAAATCAATAACATAATGGCAAACAGTGTAGATCCTGATGAGACAGCTCGTTACGAGCCGTCTCATCTGGATCTACACTGTTTGCAAAGGTGTCTGAGTTGGTCTGCAGGAATGAAAGGATTATAAAAAGAAATATTATAAATAATCAAAACGATTATGTTAAGCCATATATACCCCTGTGTTCACTACATATGAGACGGGCACAGCATTATCTATAAGACTGTAAGTGCGGCCAGCGAAGAGTCAGATCAGCCTGCGCATCCACGCAGTATGATCAGTCCTCGCTGTCCGCCTGAAGACGTTTCGGGTCCTTGGCTACCTACAGTGTGCCCTGAGAATACTCTAATCAGACTGCGCGGGTGCGACAGCTGATCTGAGTCTTCGCTGAGCACACATGCAATCTTGTAGGAACTGCTGTGCCCCGGCTCTACTACAAACTGCAAAAGCTCAAGATTCGCAACCTTGTAGGAAATGCTGTGCCCCGGTTCTAATACAGACAGCAACGCTCAAGTTTCGCAATCTTGTAGGAAATGCTATGCCCCGGCTCTAATGCATACTGCAAAGCTCAAGATTCGCAACCTTGTAGGAAATGCTGTGCCCCGGCTCTAATTCAGACTGCAAAAGCTCAAGATTCGCAATCTTGTAGGAACTGCTGAGCCCCGGCTCTAATACAGACTGCAAAAGCTCAAGATTCGCAATGTTGTAGGAATTGCTGAGCCCCGGCTCTAATACAGACTGCAAAAGCTCAGATTCGCAATCTTGTAGGAAATTCTGTGCCCCGGCTCTAATACAGACTGCAACGTTCAAGTTTCGCAATCTTGTAAAAAATGCTGTGCCCCGGCTCTTATACAGACTGCAAAATCTCAAGATTTGCAATCTTGTAAGAAATGCTGTGCCCCGGCTCTAATACAGACTGCAAAAATTCGAGATTCGCAATGTTGTAGGAAATGCTGAGCCCCGGCTCTAATACAGACTGCAAAAGCTCAGATTCGCAATGCTGTAGGAAATTCTGTGCCCGGGCTCTAATACAGACTGCAACGTTCAAGATTCGTAATCTTGCAAAAAATTCTGAACCCCGGCTCTAATACAGACTGCAAAAGATCAAGATTCGCAATCTTGTAAGAAATACTGTGCCCCAGCTCTAATACAGACTGCAAAAGTTCAAGATTCGCAATCTTGTAGGAAATGCTGGGACCCGGCTCTAATACAGACTGCAAAGCTCAAGATTCGCAATCTTATAGGAAATGCTGTGTCCCGGCTCTAACACAGACTGCAACGCTCAAGATTCGCAATCTTGTAGGAAATGCTGTGCCCTGGCTCTAATACAGACTGCAAAGCTCAAGATTCGCAACCTTGTAGGAAAAGCTGTGCCCCGGCTCTAATTCAGACTGCAAAAGCTCAAGATTCGCAACCTTGTAGGAAATGCTGAGCCCGGGTTCTAATATAGACTGCAAAAGCTCAAGATTCGCAATCCTGTAGGAAATGCTGAGCCCCGGCTCTAATACAGACTGCAAAGTTCAAGATTCGCAGTCTTGTAGGAAATGCTGTTCCCCGGCTCTAATACAGACTGCAAAGCTCAAGATTCGCAATCTTGTAGGAAATGCTGAGCCCCAGCTCTAATACAGACTGCAAAGCTCACGATTCACAAACTTGTAGGAAATGCTGAGCCCCGGCTCTAATACAGACTGCAAAAATAAATTCAAGATTCACAATCTTGTAGGAAATGCTGTGCCCCGGCTCTAATACAGACTGCAACGCTCAAGATTCGCAATATTGTAGGAAATGCTGTGCCCCGGCTCTAATACAGAGCACAAAGCTAAAGATTCGCAATATTGTAGGAAATGCTGAGCCCCGGCTCTAATACAGACTGCAAAAATAAATTCAAGATTCACAATCTTGTAGGAAATGCTGTGCCCCGGCTCTAATACAGACTGCAACGCTCAAGATTCGCAATATTGTAGGAAATGCTGTGCCCTGACTCTAATTACAGCAAAACTTGAGAGTACACATAAAAATATTTGAGCCAGCGCACGACAAAACCTACAATAAGACTTGCGCGACCAGCGAAGTCTGATCAGAGACTTCGCTGATCGCATGACCTTCTAGTCTCCGGACTAACCAAACAGGGCTTAACGAGTACCTTTGCCATACTGGGTGGCTGCACAGGTTGATATTTGAATCTTTGCTGGTAACACAGGTCTTACTGTAGGTTTTGTCATGCGCTGGCGAATTTGTTAATGTAACGTCCCTGATCAGATTCTGCGAGTGTGCTGATTGATTTTGGTCGGGTTTTTTTATCCGCATAACCTATATGAGCATTTTTTCTAATGCGGTGACTCAAAATTACAGCTTTGTAGTGATCTCTACACATTGTGTTTGACTGAAACGAATTTTTTGCAGAATAGTTTTTTTAAGTGTGAAAGTTTCTTAAAGACGCTAGTAATTATGAATATTTATTAGCAATACTTCAATTCAAAACTAAAAATCAAACTTTTAAATTATATTTTGCAGCAAACAAAAAATGCCATAACCTTTAAGCTGTCTTGTCCTTCTCAGAAGGTCACCTTGGCATTTGGTCTTAATTTGCTTACAGAAATGCTTAAATCATTGCAATTAAAAATGGAAAGTTAAGGACATAAATATTCAAACCTGCCGGATCCCTCTCCATAACTCGCTCCATGTTTATATTTTTACTCCTACTTCCCTTTTATGTTAATATGACTTGCTTTGTCTAATACATAATAACGACTAACAATTTGGTATCCAATTTCTAGTCCTAAATTGTAATTGTGTAACAATAAACTTCAATGAAATCCTCTACAGGCCCGGATATTTGTAGATTTGCCCTACGTCAAGCAGAAAGAAACCTGTGCAGCACATTTTTTTAAAAGACCGTTCTGCTTGGATAATCGTATTAATAATGATCTTGATAAATCATAAGATTGTCAAACTGTCCTCTAAAAGATAATAATATGCATAATATGCCCACAGTTAAGATTCGCTTGACATAATCAGAGTATAAATTAAGCACTAAAATAGACTTCCTGTGCATTTGTGCAACGCTATCAGATAAGCCGGTGAAGCCATGGAGACTTTGGTATGGCGTTATATGCTATAGAACCCAGTGAATCTCCAAGCGGACAGCAAAGGTACTGATTAGGCTGGGCAGCTCAGCCTGATCTAAGCCTTCGCTGTCCGCACATATCCCAACGACACCTTTTACCAAGGAGCGGACCGTTTTATAAAATCATACGATATTCAACGGACTAATAATTTGAAGTGGAAAAGAAGGGCAAATTATGACAACATGTTTTCTTTCTGACAGAAAATAGCTGACTTTGGAAAGACGTTGTAAATCAATGCGGAAAAGTATTTTAAAACATGTCCTTGGAATGCTTTGGTATTTGTTTGGTTATAAAATAAAAAGCATATTTACTGTAGACATACTACCACTGAAAACAACTATTTTCGTTCACTCCGTTGTACATGCATATAAGTGGTTAGTTTCTTTTGAGTGCTCCAGAAAGAAAAAAATCATAACCGATCAACGAGTATAACCGTACTTCATAATTTAATGGCATGTCAGTTACATGGCAATCAAAAGTGTTTCGAAACAATATTCTATTTATAAAATATGCGTTAAAAAACCATCTTTTTATTTGAGTTCCAGGCTTCAGACGCCATACCAAAGGGATGTTTTGGCCTCCTCAACTTCTTTAGTTGGTCGGTTCTAATGGCCTTTGGTCTTTTACTGTGCGTGTTAAAACATTAACACAAGTATTCATTTGCAAGACCCCAGTAATGATCTGGACGATAAGTAGTGTTACAAAGAGTCAATTCTAACCATAAATTGAACTGAATAAGGCGTTAATAACAAAGTCCGTCTTTTGACCATACGCCAATAGCAGCGGTCCTGTTCTGACCAACTTGGCATTACATATTCAGCCTCATGAACGTCCTTATACTGTAATAGCCCGCTCATCAATGCAATTCTGGTCCCGAGGTCAAAAAAAAAAACTTTTTCGCGGTCAACTCGACTGAGCATGAAATTTTCTCTGCTAATAAATATGAAAATGCCAACTCAGTTGGCATTTTCATATTTATTAGCAGAGAAATTTTCATGCTCAGCTACGTTTAGCAAGACAGAATTTGCAGTTGCTCGTAGTTTGTGATTTATTAGCAGGACAAATTTCACGCTCAGCTGAGATGAGCACGAAAAAAGTTTTATAACTTCGGGACCTGCCCGCTTATATGTAATGTCGCATCTAATACTTCTGTAAGTGGTTAGTAGAACCGCTTGATCTGATTGCGTGGACGTTCAGGCTAATCGGGGCCTTCGTTGAACACACATGCCCGGAAGACATTTTCGAAAAGCACTGTTTAATTGCTAATCTGACTTAACAGAAAAGTACGTTGCATCTAGCCAATGACAATATCATTCATGTAAAAACTAACACCTTTCACCTAGTTTGGAACGTAACTTATATATAAATTCTAAAATCTGTGGCAAGTTTTGCAAAGGGCATGAATTTGTCGCTGAAAACGCTATTTTTAGAGAGATGAACAGGTTCTGATTATAAAATGTAATCGGTGCTGAGAATTGAAATTAAAGTATGCCTGATTTTTCCACAAAGTTTAAATATTAATTTATATGACAAAATGTGATAAATGATTACATATAAAAAAATTTATATGGTATATAATAAATGAAGAAGATTTGTCCGCTTACAATTATCCGGTTCCGCCACTTGCCTCTTCATTGTTGTTAGTCTGTACTGTGAGATTTGATGAGGGGACGAGAAGGAGCATCAGATTACATAGCGTGATTACATTTGTTGACCCGAAACGTCAGAAAACGAACTTCCGGACATGCCCGCCCAGCGAAGATACAGATCAGCCTGCGCATTCGCGCAGTCTGATCAGAATTTTCACCGGGCGCAGTTTGGATAGCTAAGGATGCAAAATGACTTAATGCCGACAACGAAAACTGATCAGACTGTGCCGACGCACAGGCTGATTTGAGTCTTAGTTTGGCGCACGTGTAAGAAGTAACGTTTTCTCAAGTTTTAGTACACAGCTACTGATTTTTCATCTGTAATGTATACCATGTTCTCATCCATAACAAAGGTGAAAACCGAGGTTTGCAGGGGTATACATTTTAAGCGTTTTTTCACCGTTTTTTTTTTTTTTTTTCTTAAAATTTATTTGTTATTTGTATTATTTGCAATCTTTAGATCTATTCTGAGTTAGATTCAGAACTGTATTTCCACAGTTCCCACCTTTTTTAAAGAATGAAAAAAAAAGCCAAAGATCAGAAGAACATCGTCATATAAAAGAAATTTGCATTTTGTAAAGCAAGACCGAATTACCAAGTGCACTGGCTCCGAGCTCAAGCGCGTGGGCTTGTTTGTAAATGATTAGTTCTTATGTCATATGCGAACAGCAAAGAATCTAATCAGCCTGCACATCGGCTTCACTTGAGGGATTTCTTTGTTCATCGACATATTTTACAGTATCTCATGATTCCAGGAGTCTTTAATAAGAGGTTAAAGTTTATGAGAGGGGGCTCGATTTGATCAAACTACCCTAATTACTCTAAGTGCCTGGACAGACAGGTCTAAGCAAACAGTGTAGACCCAGATCAGATGCCGCAGAAAGCGGCGTCTGATCAGGGTCTACACAGTTTGCCAGTCATCCAGCAATTTTAGACACATTAACAGGTAGTAAAATGGACTTGTGAATTTTATTAGAAATACAAGGTCAACACTTAGGTGTACGAATATTCTGGGTAAAAACAGTTTCCAAAACTTATCATCCAAAACTGCCCATGAAAATGAAATTTTAGTCAAAGAGGATTCGACTGAACCCAACCTTCCACCCCGAACCCTCTCTGGATCCGCTCCTGTTCTGCAACAAGACTTTCTGCAACAAGTCCTTAATTTTCCCTCGTATACGACAAGAGTCCATTTCCCACGTCGCGCATTATATAGTCCACGGTCAAGTTCCGAAAAACAAGTGATAAACATTGCACTTTTATTGATTCCACTGACTTACTGTTCTTGCCTTCCTCTGTCATCAAGTACTCCACTAAGGGTACTGTTGTACTGATGGTCTGAAAAATTACTCGACCCTATTGGGGATGGGGCCGTGGTTGTCCGACACTGGAGGGGCGTGGTTCGATCTCATGATCTCCCCTTGCACGTAGTGACAATACTTCTCTAACCGTATATACCGTAAGTATTCGGAAAGACAGGACCGCGCAAACAGTGTAGACTCAGATGAGACGCCGCAGAACGCATCGTCTAATCAGGGTTTACACGGTTTGCCACTCATCCAGCTATTTAGACAACATCGGGTTGTAAATTGCATTTGTTTAAATGTTAGAGCAAGTATGGTAAGGAGATGAGGTGTCCGAATTCTTAGGGTAAATACGATATATGCGAATAACAAATACAGAGATAAGCATCCTAACCGTCCCTTTTTTCGTTATTCACCTACAAATTACAAGAGCCTGGAATTCCTAGACCAGGCTGTGTGGATGTTTGACTTGTTCAATTGGGAATATGCTCGTTTTTCGCATGTGTAAATGACTCCCATGTATTTGCTTTTGTTATTTTGTTTATTATATTTTATTGTTTACTTTATACAATGTTTAGGACAATGCAAATGGTGTGACAGACTTGAAATCCAAAACGGATGAAAATAATCAAGGTGCCCGCTTTGACGCAAGACATTCGTGTGACATTATATGCATATAATGTAAACAATTCTTCAGCAATAAGGCAAAGAAATGTATGTAATTACATGTCTATTCATGCCATAAGTGACAGTTTCAGTTAAAGAGTAGCATAATTTGAATTAATTTGAATAAAAAAGGTCCCTAGACAAACGCGTACACTGAAGCCCAGGTCGACCGGCGCATGCGCACAACGCTAGTCAAGTCTCTGTTAGAACAGAGCTCTGTGCCCACTCATGGTTTTGGCTTAGGCAAATCTAAAACCAGTGCCTAGATCGCACTGCCGGTTGCGCAGACTGTTCTGCGAGTTTGCTTGTCATATCTTGTCATAAGGGACATACCAGCCGCTAAGTTAGAAAACGTACCTTCGGACATGTGCTTCCAGCGAAGATTCAGATCAGCCTGCGCATTCACACAGTCTCATCAGAATCTTCACTGGGCACACTTTGGATAGCCAAGGATGTAAAGTTTCTTCATGTAGACAACGAAGACTCTAATCAGACTGCGCGGATGCGCAGGCTGATTTGCGTCTTCGTTGGGCGCACATGTCCAGTTGTACCTTTTCTCAAGTTGCGGCTCAAAGTAGCTTGAAATATCCTCCCCTGTATAACTACTTCATCACTTCGTTAATCGTAAGGTAAATGTCTGCTTGTTTAGGAGCCAGGTCGAGAGAAAAGGAGCTTTAGGGAAACATGTGAACAGTAAAGAGACAGATTAGCCAACGAAGCTGCACAACCTGATAGGAAATTTGCTATACATCGATAGTATACATTTATAGTATGGAATTCTACCAGCGAGCAGCGAAGGCTCTGATGAGCCTGCGCATGCGCAGGCTCATCAGAGCCTTCGCTGTCCGCATATGTCTGAAAGGCCGCTTTTCGCAAACATGTCTCAAATATGTAAAGTACAAAACAGAGAGGTCGCAGTAAAAATAATACTTCCCTGTGAAGAAGAAGTCACCTTGAACAAGGTGGTGAAAAATAACAAGGCGGTGTTATGGTTTCGAATGGCAAACTAAATTATGGACTTACGAACTCATAAATTTTCAAAACAAAATCTCACTCGATCACTGACGTTATTTCATAAACTGGAGCAAAATAATATTCCCCAGCTGGGAATCGATGATCGTTGCATGTGCAGTGTCTTAATACAGGATGATAAGATATTGAACATTATGCTGTTTGACAAAGGTCTGTTGTGCAAAATACAACAGCTGAAACCAAAGTACGAGGGGAGTTCAATAAGTTATTAGAACTCGGGGTTTAACTCACAGATTAGAAGATGGTTTCAACATTATTTTTCAATATAATCCCCCTTTACTTCAATGCATTTAGCCCACTTTTCTTTTAAGCAGTCTATGCCTTTGAAATAAAAGTCGTCTATTTGGTCCTCAAACCAAGCCTCTGTAGCGACAGATATCGGGAATCAACCATTTTACAGACCTGTATTAATTACTTGTATCTTGACAAGCAAAGCAACTTCACGTGGGCAGAGATTAAACTTTGAGGTTCCACTGCGCTCCACACGGAATGCAATACAGATTGACGAGCAGAATCGCACTTACAAATTACACAACGCGCAGAAAAGCATCACGAAAACACGCCTTATAATTTTGACCCCTTAAACCCCACTTTTATATAGTAAAACTGGGGTTTACAGAGGTATACATTATTTTTCTTATTTCTGCTCAAAAACATAGATTGTGGGTACTCGTTAGAACCGTCTCGTCGAGGCGGTTCTAACGAGTACCCACAATCTATGTTTTGAGCAGAAACATGAAAAAATATCTGAATTTTTATCTAAAAAATTTTCATTTGCTGGTGGTAAAATTTTCAGTATATTTAAATAGGCATGTTTTCGTCAAGTTATGGTAAACCGACCGACTGACCGTAAGGTTGACTTACGGAATGAGCCCTAGTATTCTCCGTCCGTTACATAAAATGCAAAGCCTATATCGAGGGTTGATCGCAAGACTGTTGCAAGTCAGATGGTTGTTTTTCCAGATACTTAATCTCCTCACCATGAAGGCGTTATGAAGATTACAACATATCTTTCTGTAAACAATGGAAATATAGGTGTCATTGCTCGTATGAGCAATGGCACCTAAATTTGTATTATATACAAAGGGGTCAAAATTGCCCTTAAACAAGGGTTTAAAAAATATGTTTGAGTTACTACAGTCTTGCGCTCAACCCTCGATATGTATATCAAATTAGATCGTCTGCTACAATTCTGAAGGGCGCTTTAAGAGTTACATTGTAATATCTAATATGTGCCTCCATTGCAAAACATAAAATTTAGATTCAAACTGATCTTCCTATATGACAAGAGGGCCAAGATGGCCCTGTATCGCTGCTTTTTTACAAGGTTTCGGAATGTCAAACTACACAGCTGAAATCGAAGAACGATTTAATTTCCAGAAAAGGTTATTCATTCCCTGAGGCGCAGAACTAGGCTCTAGTTATTTATTTATTTATTGAATGTTCAAAACAATTATGTTTTCACCGCAATTTCATGGCAGTTTTTCAGCAGAAACTGGCTTCCAAACAACCAAGTAGAATAAATACATATGCCATTCTTCCTGCCCGCACGCAAATTGTTCACACGCACATGCGCACACTAACACTCAAAAATGTCCTAAACGTCAGACATCTTATAAAATAAAGGTCATGCACAGAAAACTTTAACTCAGTATATATTTTATGAAAATACGAAAACATTTCAGCCGCTCACTTCCGGGCACACATATACAATGCAAATCCAGACAATTCATCCGCGCAGTCCGATCAGAGCACTTGTTATTCGGCAATGTTTGCTGCAGAGTGTAATGGTTCCGTACGCGGACAGCAAATGCCCTGTTCAGAATACTTTACCGGTGCGCAGCGTGGGTTGTTGTGAAGTATGCCAGGAAAACCCAAATTCTCAAGGTGCGACAAAATTATTCTTTTATAACAGCAACGTAATTGATAATGTGTACAAGTCGAGGGTTGAGCGCAAGACTATGGTAACTCAAACATATTTTTGAAACCCTTGTTTAGGGGCAACTTGGACCCCTTTGTAAACAATGCAAATTTAGGTGCCATTGCTCATACGAGCAATGGCACCTAAATTTTCATTGTTTACAGAAAGAAATGTTGTAATCTTCATAACACCTTCATGGTGAGGAGATTAGGTTTGGGGAAAAACAACCATCTGACTTACGCCAGTCTTGCGCTCAACCCTCGAAGTATGATGGGCACCCCAGGAGCGGACTCCTATGCCGTATGCGAATACGCAGTCTGATTAGGGAATTCTCTGATTGCTAATACATACTACAGTGTCCACTGATTCTGTAACAGGGCAACGAACGTTCTTACATTACATTAACCCCTCTATGTAAAATGTATACTTCATAATCATACCTCCAGATAAGCCATCTTTATGCCCCCGCCATTCGAGGAATGATGGACAGGGCATATAGTGTTACCCCTGTCCGTCCTTCTGTCTTCGTCCGCGTCAGGCGTTAGCAATTTGCGTTCAAGTTTTTCAGGGAGGGGCACCCGTGTCCTTTGGACACATTTCTACTTACCACAAGTATACTTTTCCCATCCTCCACAAAACGTATGTCATGGGCACTCATTAGAAGCGTCTCGCAGGGGCGCTTCTAATGAGTACCCAAGACATATTATTTTTTAGAGAAAGTAACAAACATTAATCACCCTTTTATCTACGGCTTTGTGACAAATGGAGTTCAGCAAGATTGTGTACTAGCTTCAACACTGTTCAGCATGATGTTTTCTGCCATGCTCACATATGCTTTCTAGAATGGTGACAATGGAATACCTATTAGGTATCGCTTTAAAGGAACGCTTTTCAACCTAAGAAGGCTGCAAGCTAAATCCAAGGTGCAGACAGAGGTGCTAGATGAGTTCTATTTGCTGATGACATGGCAAAGGGTGCTCCAACAGAATAGAAAAAGCAAAAAAGGTGTGGATCAAGTATCTTATTCATGTGACAGCTATGATCTCACAATCAGCATCAAAAAGACTGAGGTAGTATATCAGCCAGCACCTGGAAACCCTTACAAGGAGCCTACCATCACAGTGAAAGGTCAGCGACTGCAAGTGGTAGACAAGTTCACCTACCTTGGAAGCACATTGTCTAGAGTTGTGCATACTGATGATGAAGTCAATGCTAGGATTGCCAAAGCTAGTGCAGCATTTGGCCGGCTACGTGGAAGTATTTGGGACCGAAGTGGAATCAGACTTGACACAAAGCTGAAAGTCTATAGATCTGTGGTGCTGCCAACACTATTATACGCATGCGAAACTTGGTCAGTTTACCAACGGCATGCCAAAAGACTGAACCACTTCCATACAAGCTGTCTTAGAAAACTTCTAAAGATCAAGTGGCAAGACAGGATTCCAGACACAGAAGTCCTGAAAAGGGCAGGGATGCACATACTCTTCTGAAATTGGCACAGTTAAGATGGACAGGCCATGTTACCAGAATGCCTAATGAACGTTTGCCAAAGAAAATCCTCTACGGAGAAGAACGTGTGGGAAAACGCTCCCATGGTGGTCAAGAAGCGATACATCCTCAAAGCCTCCCTAAAGACTTCAACATACCAAGAGAGTCGTAGGAACAGATTGCGAAGGATCGAGCAAAGTGGCGAGGCCTCATAAGAAAGCGAGCTGGTGAATACGAAGCAAAGAGAATCAGCGAAGCCGAGCAGAAACGTGCGCAGTGGAAAGCCAGAGCTAAGGCCTCACCAACAGAGCTTTCTTCCTCGGACCTCTCTTGTTGTATCTGCAACAGGCAGTATAGAACTAAGATTGGTCTCATCAGCCATCGCAGAACACACAAAAATAACACTTCACGCGTTTGATTAGGACTGATCATTGTCAGTAATGACAGGCGACCGTACAGGGCTTTGTGAAAATATAAGTGAAGACATGGTGGGGAAACATATTACACAGACTTGTTAACTTAATGATTAGACAGCGCATGTAGCATAAGGACCCTGTTCCTTCGTTGCGCATCAAATTATTACAAAATTATATATGCTGTTAACAAGCAAATTATAATTACCTAATAAAAGTATTAGGTCATCCTCAAAATAATTTACCGTCTCCCCTTTCTAGACAGGATAACAAAGCATAAAAAAACTAAGCATTTTCAGCAGACAAGGTTTTGTAATAGTTTTCCTATTTTTCCAAGGAAACATTATTTGACATTTCAAGCAAATTGTCTCCAGTGGAGACAATTTGCATGAAATGTCAAATCATGTTTTTTTGGAAAAATAACAAAAATATCAAATTTTCATCTGCTGAATTTTCCAAGAGAGTGGTAAAGTTAAAAAACAATAGTTTGATCCGGACCTGGTACATCTATACTATCCTACAATTCTGTTAGCCGATAACAAATGCCCCTATTAGACTGTAAAGGCGCAAGCTGCTTTTGGCCTTTGTTATCCACATATGCCTCGAAGACGCCTTTTTTATCATTTCGTGTCTCATGAATGTTTTGAGAATGACCTATTAAACATTATTAGTAATGAAGAGTTTAGTCATTTTCTTCACTTCTCGTCACTTCATTATATTTCCATCAGTTTTCAAGTATCGAAAAAAAATGTATTCACTTCTCGGCGAAAAAAAAAAAAACAAACAAAAAACATGGAACATTTTTTGCGAAAATTTAAAAATTGTCTCATTTTGCAAACACCAGTTTTCTTGCTGTGTCACTTCCCAACAAATACAAAACGTCGCTACAACGTCGTTTCGGTTGCGTCGACACACCATGATGTCGCGTCAACCTCGAAACGTCTATGTTGCGAGCGGGTAATGTTGCTGTATTAAACCACGGTTTGAAAGCTGGCAAGTAGCAAGTGGCAAATGGAACACTATATGTAACTCATTCTTCTCTATACCATAATGGTCAACTTAAGGATACACATCACATTATGGTTTACATAAAAAAAAACAAATAACGAACACCTCAATACTGTATTACATTATCGGAAACCCAACTCAGCCTTTTACTGTTTGGAGACTTATAAGAAACACCTTAGTTTTTGCCGCGAAAAGTTCAACAGTTAACAGTATACAGCTATAACAATCTATTTTGATAAGGATTTTAAAGGCTTTTTGAAATTATATGTTTTGTTCAACGACAAATATGTGAATCATTTATGTTTTTCACCCGGTATGCCCTGTCCCTCCAATTATGTATACTTACCTTCTGTTGCATGTGTGGTTTACTTTATTGGTTGATTAGTCTTTGTGCTTACATTAGTAATTATTCTAATTTCAATGATGGAGTTTATATTAGTACTTGAATTAGTCACAAATTATCCGGTAAGCTTTCCCTTGGTCTTTTATTTTAAGCATCATTTGGTTTGTTTTCTTTTTGTTTTAACACTGAACTTTACATTTTACATCATTCGCAAAAGCAGACCCATATTGCACATTAATTGTACGAACATGTTAATTAAGAAGGAGAAATAATTAAGATGGATTTAATTTAATTCAAATGTTCATTCATTTGTTTTGAAACCTAATAGTTTATATGTGTTGCACTGTACATTGTGATACATAACTGAAAATTACATATGATTATACCAAAACACTGTATTTCTGCTTCATTCTAACAAATTAGCTTTTATCTAAGAGTTTGGTGCAGAGTCTATGCTTTGCTGTTATACAGTTGCTGAACACTGTACACGTAGCCAATAGATGATCTTCAAAATCTGATTATCCGACATCACTGTAATACAGTTGCAGTTATAGTTATTGCTATATGCTCCAGCAGGCACACAATATCAAAATGACGTCGTATCAACGTCGATGCGAGGTTATCACGTCGCATCGACGTTGATACGACGTCACTTTAACGTTGTGTGCCCACTGGGCTATTATAATGTTCTTACCAAAACGTCATATTTACAGGGTTGAAAATTAATGAGTCTAATTTGTAAATAAAGCGAACATTAGTATTTTAGGGATTGAAAGCGTTTATTCTGTGTGTAATTTTAACATAGCAATAAGAGTTGCCACTCTTAAAGCATTTTCGAGAACCAGCGAAAATTTCAGATTTGTTTTCAAATCGTACCAGTCCGCATAAAAGTTGCTACGCAGACGACAAAAGAATAGAAGAGATTTACAAAAAAAAGTGTCCGACATAATAAAGATAATAAGACTAGAAGAGAAAGAGTCATTTTATCTGAATTTATATTTGTCAATTTTATCAAAGATTTTTAGTCTGTGAGTTAAATGAGTTAATGCCTGTAAGAATAGAAGCTTCGTTAAAGTAAGTTCCTCACATGATTACATACAGTACCTTTTTGTATATAACAAATACGTGTTATCTCTACATTGTCCTTCAACCTGTGTCTCTGTAACAAAACATCTTTCTTTTCAAATATAAACACAGACTTTCACACAAATACTGCAATGCGTATTGACTGAATGGAAATCAAAGGAAGTGACGAATAAATTTGTCTGCTGACGTCGCATGAAACAACATGCACATGGGCATCAAAACTAACGTTACATCACGAAAACACGCCTATATAATTTTGACCCCCTTAAACCCCACTCTTACATAGTAAAACTGGGGTTTACAGGGGTATACATTATTTTTCTTATTTCTGCTCAAAACATAGATTGTGGGTACTCGTTAGAACCGCCTCGATTGCTGCTCAAAACATAGATTGTAGGTACTCGTTAGAACCGCCTCATCGAGGCGGTTCTAACGAGTACCCACAATCTATGTTTTGAGCAGAAATATGAAATTTATCGGAGTTTTTTATCTGAAAATTTTCTGTTTTTGGAGGTGAATTTTTCTATATATTTGAATAGGCGTGTTTTCGTAATGTCTTAGTCTTATATATGTAGACAGATCATAACATGTTAATAGCGAGACCGTCAAAATAATCACCTTCTATTTTCCATTCCAGATGGGAGCAGATGTTGTAAATATATAAAATATGCTAAACTATACTGAAATATGGGAGTAAACGTAAATGTATACAATATGCTAATTTGCTAAACTACAAACTCTAATGGTATGACTAATACTGATTTTACCTTAAATATTCAGATAATGAGAGACCTGAGCAAACAGTGTAGACTCAGATCAGACGCCGCAGAACGCAGCGTCTGATCAGAGTCTACACTGTTTGCCACGTGTCCAGCAGTTTAGACACACCAATATGCAGTCTACTCAGTAATTGTTTCAATCTCAAATATGTAAGGGATTAACATGATACTATGCTTTGACATCTGTTAGAAATTCGACTTGGCGTGGCGCTTTCCACAGAAGTAAATTTACGAGCTCGTACAATGTTTTGGCATGATTTAATACAAAACTTTTTGTCGTTACTAACCATGAACCAACATTTTCATTATATTCAATGTTGTTTTTATTATTATTATCATATTTTTTGTTTGTTTGTTTGTTTTTGTTTTGTTTTGTTTTTTTGTGTGTTTTTTTTTTTTTTGTTTTTTTTTTATTCGAAAATTTCCACTGACCCTATAGTAAAACTAATTGCAAAATATGCAAAAAAAGAAGAAAGAAAAAGAAAACAAAAAACAAAAAAAAAAAAGAAAATCGATAGGGTAGGTAGTTTGTATGAAGGTTTCCAACAGGTTCGTTCCACTTGTTCAAAACATCTGAATTTTCACAATAATTCAAAACAGGCTAATAAAAGCAAAATTAATTTAAATTAAAATTTTCTAAACATCTAGTTTACTAGTAAATATAAAATTGCATAGGTCAGAAGCATTTTTGGCCATAAAATTAATTTTTGCAGTAAGTATTCGAAAACAAAGTAGGTAACAGATCTCTGCTATATATTCTCTATCGCTCATGTTTCCATTTAGAATAAAATGGCGAATAATAAAAAAAAAATTTTGTCGAAAACATACTGTGCTTTCGACATCTTTAAGAAAGTCCATTTTTGTTTGGCGCTTTACACAGATGAAGTAAATTTGCAAACGTTTGTCGCGATTTAATGCAAAACTATTTGTCGTAAGTACTCATGGACACAAAAGTTATATTCTAGTCATTGGTTTTTTAAAAGATTAAATAGTTTCACCTTTTCCAAAAGTAAAAATGAATGCAAATCATGCAGATCCCGTAGGGTAAATAACTTGGGAGGCAGATTTTCAACAAGTTCCGCTTGTTTGATTTTTCTGAAATTTTCACAATATTGTTGTCAAATACACCAAAGAACAGTAAAAATTTTTCTCCGATAAAAAGTCAAAAAAGAAAAATCTCTTTACTATAGAAACTGCATAGGTCAGATCAATTTTTGGCCGTAAGTTTAATTTAAGGGCAAACATTTGAGAACAAAACACAGAAACAGAAAAGACAAATGGTTTCTGATAAAATAGGGTCAGTCAGAACTAAATATTTTCATTAAAATAAAATGCCAGCAAAAAGTCTTTCCGAGTGATGACAAAAGGACAATAGCAGGTGTATGAAATGAGTTGTCAAAGCATATTACGAAGACACGTCTATTCAAATGTATGAGAAAATTTCATCTCCAAAAACTGAAAATTTTCTGATAAAAAACTCCCGATATTTTTCACATTTCTGCTCAAATCATAGATTATGGGTACTCGTTGGAACCACCTCGGCGAGGCGGTTCTAACGAGTACCCACAATTTATGTTTTTGAGCAGAAATAAGAAAAATAATGTACTCCTGTAAACCCCAGTTTTACTATATATAATTGGGGTTTAAGGGGGTCAGGATTATATAGGCATGTTTTCATGATGACAACACAACTAGAACAGATTAATCCGCCCAATCGAAACAAGATTCTAGTTTTTGTTTTAGATGATAAAATACTTGTCAAAAAAACTATAATTTAAAAGGTTAGTCGAATTTTGAAAATGGTTGGGCATGGTAATTTTCCCATGAGTTTACAAATTTTTGCTCTGTTTTTTCTTTATCACTGCTTCGGAAAAAAGGGTAAACGCGAAAACACAAGACGTTAAAATAGTTTCTTTAAAAGTTTGTCTTTCAAAATAGTATTATACGTAATTCTCTCTGAACTAAGTCGATACAAAAAAAAAAAAAATGATAAATCCTATCAGTCTTTTGAAAACACAGCTTGACGCTCCCCGTCCATTTTTTTTTTTTTTTTTTTTTTTTTTTGAAAGACGACTACTTTGAAATAGAATAAAACAAACAAAATAAAGAAAACAAAGTTCTATACCCAATTTAAAATGCCTAATGGATGCTGGAATTAGGGCTTTTAGGTGAAAACTGTGCCAAAAATCCATTCTTAGTGGAGATTAGAAATGTTGTTATCGTCTATCCTTATTTCCGTGGGCGCCGCCATTTTAATAACGTTAAATGACGTCACATTTAAAACGTATGACGCTACACTAGCGTGACGTTCCACGAACTGTGTAAGGTCACGCTAGTGCAAGTTGAATGAACTTGAACGTTTCCAGAAAGAAAACGTCGTAGATATACGTACCGGACTAGTGAGTGCTACTATTATCTGAATTTTGATCTTGAGAGAACACTTAGTATGCAGGGCAAAAAAACACCAGACGACATTTTGAAATATTGTTCTTATTATTCCTGAAAATAGGTTTTGACATTTCAAGCAAATTGCCTCTTTGGAGACAATTTGCATGAAATGTCAAAGCCTATTTTCTGGGAAAATAAAAAAATATATATCATTGTGTCGTCTGCTGAATTTGCCCAGAGAATGGTATACATGTAGGTTAATGAAATTCTACCTTCCTTTAGACTTCATATTTGTTTTGGTCAGCAAATAGTGTCAAGCATGAAATTACAATCAGCTGCAAGTTCGGCGATGATATTGTCAAAATCAATTTTCAGGTAGAAGAAATATTCCAAACATTTTCCATCTTCTCATTTGCTAAAATTTAAATTTGATCATTTAGAACTGCATACAAGGCCAACAAGGCTCTACTGATGCGCAGTCCTATCTAGTTCCTTACAAACCGCATAAAGAGTCTTATGCATAGCGAACAGCCAAACTTATTACCAGACACCAGGAATGCGCAGACTGACCTTGACCTTTGCGTTTCGTCAGCCTGCCACAAGCTATATAACGTCTTCTTCACATTCTGATAAAAAGGCAATTCAAACTAAAAGAGTACATTAACGCTTAGCTCTCTAGGTAATATTTTTCAACAGACGACATAATGAAATATTTCTTCTTATTTTTCCCAGAAAACAAAATTTGACATTTCATGCAAATTGTCTCTTGGAGACAATTTGCATGAAATATCAGAACCTGTTTTCTGGAAAAACATTAATTTGTCCTCTGCTGAATTTGCCCAGACAGTGGTAAGCGTTAATTTAGCGCCACAATCTGCAAATCTACAATTCCAGTAGGTCTATAACTCTTTACATGCTAAATCAATTTAGCAGACAATAAATAAATGATGTTTTTCTTCTTAATTTTCTTAGTAAATGGTGCTTGAATTTTAGGCGAATTTTCTAGGGAAAATTTAGAATATTTCGAAATGTCGTCTGCTGATTGTTTGTACATAGCACGTGAAGAGTTGAAATGCCAGACAAGAAGATGTCTCTAAGGAAAATACATTAACCATTAAAACTCTCTGGGCTGATTAAGCAGGCGATATATTGACGATATTTTTCATATATTTCACAGAAAATAGAATTTGACATTTCATGCAAATTGTTTCCTCGGAAGACAATCTGCATGAAAAGTCAAGCCTTTTTTGTCTGGGAAAATAAGAAAAAATATTTCAAAATGTCGTCTGCTGAAATTTGTACCCAGCATACTAAGCGTTAAACCTACAATTTGTTGCACCAACTAGCGAAGCTGAAAATAACATAACCTTTAGGCATTCATTTTTCAGGCAAAACTGAGCAGACGAGAAACGAAGTAATATTTTTATCGCAGAAAATAAGATTACATTTCATTCAATTTGTCTCAAAAAAGACTACTGAAACGATTGCCAAGATGTACTTTCCAAGGATATATTTGCAAATAGTTCATAAATGTCGTCTGCTGAAAATTCAGTTCAGCGAGGTAAAGCTAAAACTGCACTGCAATGTACTCAAAATAGAAACAAATAAAGCATGTGGAAAGGTCATAAAGAAAGAAAATCTGTTAAAGATGTGCACATCGGCAAAACAAAAAAAATGCGGAACGTGCATTTTCGTTGCATATTTATATCTAAATTTATAACATTATTTTCCGGTAACAGAACAGATCTTAACCCTTAAAGCGCCAAGAAAATCTGCATATGAAAATGTCGTCCGCTTATGTCGTCTGCTGCATCTTCTTGCAAACTTTTCAAACTTACATTTTGCATATAGGCAAACAGTGTGGACCCAGATCAGAAACAAATAAAGCATGTGGAAAGGGTTCACACTGTTTGCAACAATGACTTTTAAAGTAACCGGCAGAAGACAAAGCAGACGACAATTGTTGTGATTGGCGCTTTAAGGGTTAAAAAAGTTTAAAGAAATTGCACCGGCAATGTAACTCTAAGGAAATGGTATTAAAAACATTTATAATTATATTTTAATTGATGCGCAATAAGGAAAACCCTTATGCCGTATGGGAACAGCGAAGACCGATATGAACGTGCGCATTCGTACAGACTGACTGCATATTCTCTGTTCGTTGACATACATTACAGTATCCATTGATTCTGTGAGCAGAAAACGAAGCCCAGAAACGAAGCCCCTGATCTGCCTGTGAAAATGCGCATGCATTACGAAAACAAGCCTATTCAAATATACTGAAAATTTTACCACCAAAAAATGAAAATTTTCAAATAAAAAAATTCGGATATTTTTCAAATTTCTCCTCAAAACATAGATTGTGGGTATTCGTTAGAACCGCCTCGACGAGGCGGTTCTAACGAGTAACCACAACCTATGTTTTAAGCAGACATAAGAAAAATAATGTATACCCCTGTAAACCCCGGTTTTGCTATATAAAAGTGCGGTTTAAGGGGGTCAGAATTATATAGGTAAGTTTTCGTGATGGTGATCAGGGCCTGCGTTGTCCGCAAATTATACAAGGACCCTTTTCGTGCGTTCGCATCATAATTTAATTTTATATAACTTTTTATAGGACACTGTTAGGGACTCACAGCATCAAACATATATGGAAGAGTTGCAGCTAATTTTCACAAGGGAGACAAATTTTATGACTTCCTGTTTGCTTTCCACCACGTCAATGAATCCCTTTTTGAACAAGAGCTGTCAGCAGACAGCCTAGCTCGCCTAGAATCGGGGAGATATTATGAGTCCAAAAGGTGCAGACGGAATCGCAAACAGTGTAGACCCTGATCAGACTGCTCTTTAGGACCAGTCTGATCTGGGTCTGCACTGTTTGCTTAGGCCTGTCCCAGTACTCTGGATCATTACGGTAAGAGGAAATGTTATGGCACTTTAGCTCTTGATAGTATTTCTTGTGCTATGGTTTGGTCATTTGTTGTCATGAATTTGACATTATCAGGGATCAAATATAAAATTTCTAAATATGTGACCTTGACCCTGAGGTCATAGGTATGGGTGGGGTTAATGATGAATAAAACGTTTGACCTGTATCTATAATCATTCCAAATATGAACCAAATATATCATATGGTTTGGAAAATATGAGCTCTTAAAACACTTTAATATAAAATTTCTAAGTTCTTAACTTTGATCTTGAGGTCATAGGCATGGGCTGGGTATTGCTGAATAAAACTTTAGACCTGTATCTATCATCATACCAAATACAGTCGAACCTCAATGGCTCGAACATCTTTGGGACCATGGAAATTCGTTCGAGGTATGGGTAGTTCGAGCCACTGAGGGTTAATCATGGCACCAGTTCAGGAAGCAAATAGCGATAATTGTTGAATGATTGTATGTTGAGTGTACTCATTAGAATTGCCTCGACGAGGCGAGTCTAATGAGTACACACAACGTACAATTTCATGATAAAATAAGAAAAAATCCCTAAATATTTGTTTTCTTGAGCTATTGGAAGGATTTTGTAGGGACTGAAAAAAGAGTTCGAATCATCCACGGTAAACGAGCCATCCGAGTTCGAGCCACTGAGGATATACTGAACAAAATCCATCATATGGTTTAATATAAAAGTTTAAGTCTGTGACCTTGACCTTGAGGTCATATACATGGACAGGGTATTGCTGAATAAAACTCTGGAACTGTATCTATTATCATACCAAATATGAACAAAATCCAGCCTACAGTTTGGAAAATATGAGCTCTTAAAAAACTTTAACACTAAAATTTCAAAATCCATGACCTTGACCTTTAGGTAATGGGCTGGGACGGTGAGGTAATGGACTGGGTATTGCTGAATACAACTTTGGAACTATATCTATCATCATACCAAAAATTAACCAAATCTATCAAATGGTCTGGAAAATAAAAGCTCTTAAAAAACTTTAACGTAAGTGGACGCCGACACCGACGCCGGGGGTAGTGCAATAGCTCCTCCTGGACTTCGTCCAGGCAAGCTAAAAAAGGTCAACTCTAAAAGGAAGAACTCGTAAAACCCTTCTGAAAAATGAAAGAATTTGCTCCAGTCGGAATAAAACAGACCCCATTTCAGGGGCCAACAAAATTTTGACAGATTAGTCTCCCCAGAGAATCTTAGACTGGCACTAAATCCCCTTCGTTCTTCACAACTTAAATGGCGATTTTGACCGGTGTACACATCTTTAACGTTTAGCACTCTGGGTAAAAACGATATATTGAAATAGTTTTCTCATTTTTTTTTTTTCAGAAAATAAGGATTTGACATTCACGCAAGTTGTCTCCATTGGTGACAATTTGCATGCAATGTCAAATTGTGTTTTCTGGGAAAAATGAGAAAAAATATTTCAATATATCGTCTGCTAAAAATTTTACACAGAGTGCTATTTAAAGGGTTAATAAAACTTCAATAGGGGCCGTAACACGAGAAACTGGCATTTATGTGATTGCGAACATGCCACAGATTTCACTGATCTCATCTCGAAAACATACCTATATAATTTTGACCCGCTTAAATCCCACTTTTATATAGTAAAACTGGGGTTTACAGGGGTATGCATTATTGTTTACTTATTTCTGCTCAAAAACATAGATTGTGGGTACTCGTTAGAACCGCCTCGGCGAGGCGGTTCTAACGAGTACCCACAATCTATGTTTTGAGCAAACATATGAAAAATATCAGATTTTTTATCTGAAATCGTTCAGTTTTTGATGGTGAAATTTTCAATATATTCAAATAGGCATGTTTTCGTAATGTGTGAACAGCGAATGCCCAGACTCATCTCAGCAGATGCATAAGGGCCTTTGCTAAACGAATATGCATATTAATTTAGGCCATTTTCTCATGTTGTGGCTCAAATATTTATTTGAATAACTCTGAAGCTTTGAGAGCAAACCAGGGAAAAAGGGGAATATCTAGATCTCCTTTAAAGCGCCATTCAAAATTGTAGCTGACGGCAATCTATTTTTTCCCAAGAAAATATGGCTTGACATTTCATGCTAAGCAGACGATTCAAATCGAATGTCAAGACTTATTTTCTCGGTGAAATACAAAAAAATAAATAACCTATATAAGAATACTGTCTGCGACATTTTTAATCGGCCCTTCAAGGATAAAAGAGGGAAAAGGATAATGAATCAGGCTATACTACGCACCTTGTGATACGTCTATCTCTTCTTTCGTCGGTTTTTCCATGTAGTATGGAATCGCGTCGGAATGGCTCATGCTTAGACTGGGCCGACGGGCGCTGTAACTGATGTAACTGACCCTGCTGGACGTGGACAAAGCTCGTTGTCTGGTTGCTGGTGCGATATCGGAACCAGCTGAATGTGTCTTGGGCAACTGGCCCCCGCTTCCTGATTTTGGTAAACTTCCCCCACTGGCATCATGGGAAACATGACTTTTCCTGAAAAGGTGTGTTAACCTTAAACAATCTATAATCAGCCATGGCATGAAAAAAGTCCTTATCGCAAATGCGGACAACGAATGCGCAGGCCAGGCTGCGCAGATGCGCAGCCTGGCCTGCGCCTTTGCTGTCCGTCGATATATTCTGCAAAGATATGGTAAGCGTGCGCTTACGGTCATGGTCAGAGTGCATGTTTGCGCAATTTAATCTGGGTCTTCCTGTTTCACGTCATAAGGGCCCTTTTTGGATTTGAACAGCAGAAGAAGACATTTATAAAAAGTTCAGAAAGTAACACTTAGCATTCCATGTAAATTGTCTCTAATTTGAATGAGCTGTTGAGCCCCTTAATTTCTGTGAAACATATCAAATTATCAACTGTACATGTGATCATCAATGAGTCCCATTAAAATACATAACGTCACAACAACGCCGTTTCGACGTTGTGTGCTGACATCTTTGTGATATGAAAACGCAGTTGCGACGGTTCTATGACCTCGCAGCGACGTCGGAACGCTGTATACTGGGTTTAATCAAAACACTGAGAGTACTGATAGGGGCAATTGCCTGAAATTCTGTGGACCCCCGAGGCTCGTTTTCATTTACATAGCTGTAGTTAAGGCGCTTTTTTCAATCCAAAAGTAATGACATTTTTCTTATTTCTCCGTGGAACATATGTTGTGAGTACTCATTAGAAGCGCCTCGCCGAGGTGCTTTAATGAGTACCCACAACATGTTTTGAGGCGCTTCTAATGAGTACCCACAACATATGTTTTCGTGGAGAAATAAGAAAAATGTTAACCTGATACCCACTCTTATCTAAACCTAGGATTTATTTTCTGTATGATTCGTTATTCTTTAGCATATGTTTGAATGCAGAGTTCAGCGTTATCAGCATCAGCAGGGAACTATTTGTTATGACAATAACAGGAACACGGATTAGATATTTGAAATATGGCATGGTGTCGGGTTGGCAACTGTCCCCAAAAGCTAACCGCGGCGAGAGGCTTCAAATCAACCAAAAGGAATAGCAGAACACAAATTACAGGAATGAAATTTGTCACATGTCATAGGCCGCCAGGGACTGAGTGCTAAGGGATTTGCGGGTCGATAGGAAAGGCTGGGAGGATGGAGTCATAGGAAATAGTGACCTCTTACTGCACACCACATAGAATATAGACATTATTAATTATTGATTTGAAACCTAGACATCACAGCGGATGACTGTACATATCTGGCTGACTGCTCAAGTCAATAGTTACAGCCTCTGCAACATAACAACAACAATGGATCAGCGACAATCTATAATCAGCAATGACATGAAAAACGTCCTGATCGAATATGCGGACAGCGAATGCGCTGGTCAGGCTGCGCACATGCGCAGCCTGACCAGCACCTTCGCTGTCCGTCGATATATTGCAAAGATATGGTAAGCGTGTGCTTAATGTCATGGTTAGACTGCATGTTTGCGCAATTTAATATCTGGGTCTTCCTGTTTTCACATGTCACAAGGGGTCTTTTCTCCTGACAAAGGTGAATTATGTTGGTAATCCCTAAATCCATACCATGTACACTGAAGGGAGTGACAGATTTCGACAGGGAAAAAAGTGCGGAGAAAAACTTACTTATGAAAAAATTAAAATAAAATGAAACCCTATATACTTAAATCGACAAGGGTTAAAGCCCCTTTTTGTCGCAGGGTTTATCTACATTTTGCGGGTCAAGCAATCTGAATGGAGTATGAAGCCGGAGTTTTCCAAAGAGAACCACAAATTTCCAGCAAGTAAGTGGGAGTTTCCCCAAATTTGTTCGACATCGCTGCTACTGTCAGCTTCCACATTTACTGCTATATCAATCACTAAATATTGAGACACCTTACCTCTTTACCATATTGTCATAAATTTGAACAGGACCATTTTAACCCATTGTAGACTGAATAGACTCTGCCACACTATATACTGAAAGAGTCCAGTTTCAATTTTAGATACGTCTGGCTATGAGGCTCAGTATATATTCCTAGAGAAAAATGGTTAAACTGTTTGCAAACAGTGGAGACCCTGATCAGACGCCGCGTTCTGCGGCGTCTGATCTGGGTCTGCACTGTTTGCCAATTACCCTTTTACGGGTCTCCGGACTACAATGGGTTAATATACGTGTTGACGTCTAAAAGCAACGTCTCGTCATAAAAAGTCTCCAGTGATATCTATTCCAATTACATGTACCAGTCTTTATATATAGTCATGATATTATTTTGGTTTTATGTTAGCTGATTATCAAACATGATTATAAGAATAAATATTTAGTCTCTGGAGGCTGGAGTCAGTCTAGGTCATATACAAAATCCCCATAAAAAATCTGCTGGGTGAATAGCAGCGCTGATCCATACACCGCGTTCTGCACCATCTGATCCGGGTCTGCACTGATTGCTTAGGATGGCTGTCCCCACGAATATAAGCGTATAGTATTGATGTTTAATAGATTTAGTATCTCTATTATGCAAATAATTTCGGATGTAATTGATATCTTAGCCATTTGGCCAACTTTCTAGGTCTCAGAAATGATATTGTCTAATAAAACTAAAAGGCGCAAAAAGTAACATCACAATGTTAACCTACCCTTTGGATTCTGTACTAATCTGTTTGTAAAGCTTCGGTCTGTGTCCTGATTTCGGGGAACCCGTGGAACCTCCAGAAACGGTACGGACCCTTCCGCCTTCACCAGACTCAGCTCGAACACGTGATACACTAGAATCTATCGGCTTGGTCGGAGAGGCCGGCGATTTAGCCTCTTCCGATTTTGCTGCTGGGTCATCCATTATTTCTATATGACTGTATTTCTGGCGACGTTTTTACAACTGAAAGAAATGAAAAACAAACAAAATGTTAGTTAGTTTATTGCTTAGCATGCTGGGTAAACATTTCAGAAGGTGACAATTTGAAATACTTTTCTTATTTTTTACAGAAAATCGGCTATGACATTACAGGATAATTGTCTCCTGAGGAGTTTGCATGACATTTCATAGCCTATTTTCTAAAAACGTATATATATGGCCATCAGTCTGTCGTCTGCTAAATTAGCATAATAGTCAAAAGAGTGGTAAAGGTCAAAATATAGAAGAGAATCTTGGGAGTTTTATAGACCTCTGGATATTAACCCTAGTCCTGCTGAACCAGGATATGTCCTGCCTTTGCAAACAGTGTAGATCCTGATCAGTTGGCTTCAGAAGCCAACTGATCTGGATCTGCACTGTTTGCCATTAAGTATGTGAATTTACATCAACAATCTGGCTCAAGTAATCTGATTGGTTGAAATTTAGGAGCGGACGTGGCATCTTAACAAGGCTTAAGTGGAATTGATACATTGTCGAGAGAGACAACTCTATCCAAAATGTTCTGCTTCCTTCTGAAAAAGGTCCCTTCTCAAAGCAAATAATTCGCTCTTTAATCCCTAAATTCTTATTCAGAGCAGACCCCTATTCAGAATGGACTTAGTAAAGTTGGCTCACACGTAAAAGTGACGTAAAATCCATCAGGCGTATCTTTTCTCTTTAAGCGGAGATATAAAATTCCATCCCTCCGAACCTGTAAATCTTCGTAAATTTTCTTGGCCAATAACCTTTCTACATGTACGTAAACATCCGAAATAATCCGACTGATTTTACGCCGGTGTCGGGGTTATATCTTAGTCTCCTCCCCAGGCGCTGAAATGCTCTGGCAAATTGAGCAAGAACTTAGCTACAATAGTCTGAATTTGACCGGAGCTGATACAGCTGAATTATTATACTTGACAATGGATATTGTCTGATACTAAAACTAATATTCCTTCCTAATCATTGATGTGTACAATCTTACATCATATTTCCGAATAACGAGATTTTTGTCAGCATAATTTATTCACAAATAATCTTTAAAGAGAAACAAGATTTCATCAAAAAAAAAGGCAAGTTGAGAGGGACCATAACCCCTTTTTTTACAAATGAGTTTCTTTTATTTCTGCATGACAAAAACATAGCAACAGATAAGGCGCCTTTTTTCATCCAAAAAGTGCTGATATCTTTCTTATTTCTCCATGAAAACATATGTTGTGGATACTCATTAGAAGCGCCTCGGCGAGGCGCTTTTAATGAGTACCCACAACTTATGTTTTTGTAGAGAAATAAGAAAAATATTATGTGGAAACCCCCTCTTATCTGTAACTATGCATACAACATTTGTTCTTTTACATCCTAACCAAATATTTGTAACATCCATATGAGCTGGTGCACAGCATTTCCTACAAAACTGCTTGTGCGCCCAGCGAAAACTTAGATCACCCTGTGCATCAGAACAGGCTGATCATAGTCTTCGTTTTCCGTCTGATGACCCTTTGGATCCTAGACAACCAACAGAGTGCTCTCTGAAGACTGACCAGATTGTGCTAATGCGCAGGCTGCTCTGAGTCTTCACTTGGGGCACATGCAATATTATAGGAAATACTGTGACCTGGCTCATATAATTTGTGACAGAGTCCTTTTGTAACTATTTTACATATTTTCTTCTATCTTGCATTTTGTTTCTTGTAACAAATGTTTGTTTTTTTTGTTTTTGTTTTGTTTTTGTTTTTTTTGTTTTGTTTTGTTTTGTTTTTGTTTTTTTGGTAGGTCGTTTCGGTTACTGACATGGAATGACCGTTTCAGTTGGTTTTCATACTGCATGCCTGCAGAGAACTTATTACATGTAATGAGGAGTATTTGCTGACAGTTTTATGACAATTTTCTCCAGTTCTCCATAAAATATATGTTGTGAGTAGTCACTAGAGACGCATCACCGAGACACTTCTAATGGATACCCATAGCATGTTTTTTTTTTTTTTATGGAAAAATGTTTCTGGTAAATATACTGAAATTCCTACCGAGTATAACGATGTGTTTAAAGCATAGAATAAAACTTGAGGCGATACTTTATCAGTTACAATAGATACGAACAAATAAAATGAATTAACCAGTAATCATTCTGAAGTTTAGTACAAAACATAACGGTGCTTCTACCAAAGATGATGAAATATCTACTGAACATAACGAGTTTAATGATTTTGCACCCGAACAAGATAGTGTTTCAACCAAACAGAGTGAAATCATAGCTACAGATAAGAGGGGGTATCCACATAATATTTTTCTTATTTCTCGATGAAAACGTACGTTGTGGGTACTCATTAGAAGCGCCTCGCCTCGCCGATGCGCTTCTAATGAGTACCACAACATATGTTTTTGTTGAGAAATAAGAAAGATATCAGCATTTTTGGATGAAAAAAAGCGTCTTATCTGTTGCTATGGTTAAATTTCTAATTATTTTGTAACAGAACAAGAAAACAGTATCTGCCGAACATAATGAACTATCAACAGAGCATAATGATTTTGCAACAGAAAAAGACCGTGTATCAATCGAAGATACCAAAAAAAAGATTTTACAGTTAAACAAGATACTGTATCTACCGAACATTATAAAATACCCACTGACCATAATGATACATTATGAAATATCCACTGAACATAATGATTTTGCAACAGAACAAGACAGTGTATCTACCGAACATAACGAAGTATCTACTGAACATGATACTTTTGAAATACAACAAGATAGTGTACCTACTGAATATAACGAAATGTCACTTGAACATAATGATTTTGCAACAAACAAAGATACGGTGTACCTACCGAAAAGAATGAATTAATTGCCGAGTGTAACGACTTACCTATGGAACATAATAATTTAACTGTAGAACATAATGACGCATTAAAAAGAATTAACAATCAAACATGAAGAACTTCAGACCCATTTTCATAACGTTCCACATTTAACAAACATAATAAAGTCGTACAATATCCAGACACATAGCAACAGAAAGGGCGCTTTTTTCATTCGAAAAATGCTGATACCTTTCTTATTTCTCCACGAAAACATATGTTGTGGGTACTCATTAGAAGCGCCTAGCCTCGCCGAGGCGCTTCTAATGAGTACCCACAACATATGTTTTCGTGGAGAAATAAGAGAAATATTATGTGATACCCCCTCTTATCTGTAGCTATGCTGAGACAAATAGTTTTCTTTTTCTCCTCGAAAACACATATTTCTCAATATGCTGTGGATACTGATTAGGCGAGGTGCTTCTACCGAGTACCCATAGCATATGTTTTCGAGGAGAAAAAAAACAAACAAAAGCAATGCGTTTTGATTGAAAAGAGATATGAATACTTAATGCTTAGGCTATACGAAAGACATGCATGGCTCTCATAGTTCCATATATAAACAACATATGTACAGGATAGGTCATTGACCAAGGCAGCCACAGCACATTCAACATTGTAGCATACACCCGATACACCTGAGAACCAATATTCTGCCTTGCAGTCTTATCAGCCTTGGCTGTTCGGCAAGGCAATGCACAAACATTGGTAAAACAGACAGATGGTAGCAGCAAGACTGGTCAGACTGTGTGGATGCGCTAGCGCCTCTGTATGCTGAAACTTCGCGCATACCATACTGTTGGTTTTGTGGTGGTCTGGCATAGCTCCAGATAAGATGTTTCTAGAGGTGACAACTTTGGGTCATTTGTGTTAATTTTGCACCAAAACATATCCCGCGGATACTCGTTTGAATTGCCACGCCAAGTCGATTCCAACGAGTATCTACACATACATATATTGGTGCAACAATAACTTATTTTCTTCTGAATATTCATTTTATCTGGTCAATCGCTTGGCGAATATTCCAAGGTTATTTCAGGTCAAATATACAGTAAGTACCGTTATAAATAGCCAGGACAAAACTCCAGGCGAAACCGGCCCTTTTATATGATCGTTTTCGTGGATGTGCAAAAACGTTTAACCCATTTATAGTACCTAGCGCCTCTCAAATGAAATTTAAGAAAAGAAAACCTCTATTGACACAGATCAGATACCACAGAACGAGATCTCTGACTATGGTCTGCACTGTTTGCCATAATATTAGCAATTTACAGTCCCAGCTAGCTTCAACATAACAAAATGTACTTTAAGAGAAATGCGATCAGCGAAGACTCGGAGCTGCAGTTCGGAGTCTTCACTGTCCGTTCCAATAAACCTTGGACCCCTTTCTATAAAAAAAAAGCGTCGAGCAAAGACTTTGATAAGACTGCGCCAATGATCCGAGTCTTCCCTGAGAGTACAATTTTATACAGTACATTTTCTCACGTGGATGCTTAAATCGATATTGTAGAAAATGCATGTATAGACGAATAACAGCCTGATCAGGGTGTGCAGGGATTCAGCCTGAGTTGAACAGCTGCAATTCGCATACAGTATTTCACCTTAATATTAAGACACCTTAATTCATCATCATACTTGTCCTAAAACTTGAGTAAGTCCATTTAACTACCTGTTGATGTGTCTAAAATATTGCTGGATGCATGACAAACAGTGTAGACCCTGAGAAAATGTAGCTAAACGCGACGTCTGATCAGGGTTCTCATTTTTTGCCCAAGCCGGTCTGTTCGAATATTCAGGGTATATACGGTATGTCCAAGGCTCATACGTGACCAGCTCTATTTGTACTTTTAAACATACTACAGTATTACCCCAATATAATCGGACACCCAAACTTTTAACCATATTTGTCCTAAACTTTGAACATACTCTACTATTTACTAATGTGTCTGAAATATTTCTTATCGGGTGGCAAACAGTGTAGACCCTGATCAGACGCCGCTAAACGCGGCGTCTGATCAGGGTCTACACTTTTTGCTCAGGCCTGTCTGTTCGAATACTTAGAGTTGATAGGGTAGTCTAAAGGACAGTTACCGGACAGTGCCATTGAAATGACCGGTACGGGCGGTTAGACAAAACTATGAAATCATTTACGGCTGACGGTTTTGTGGTTTGTGAAAAATAGAGTCCTTAGGGTTACATTTATTTTTATGTCTATATTATTTATATAGAAACCATTATAGTACAAGCAATCTTTCTTTCTAGAGACCATTAAAGTACAAGTAACCTTTCTATTGTCTGTTATTAGACCAATACACTCCACTCGTTATTTCAACCCACAAGGGACCAGAATTTGTCGTTTGAGATGACAGTAGTTTGAGAGAAAAATAGAAGAACTGTACGGAACATGTAGCAAACAAAACCAATATTTCCCTTTATTTAAACTTGGGAGTTATTAATGATTGAGATAATGAGAGTTAGCTGCACTTCAATTTTATATTCTTCTAACAAAACATCTTCCACATAACCATTCAGATAGAATTTCATATAAAAGTAATCCTTTTAGAATCTGCCCGCCACTAGATCTTCATTACGAAAACACGCCTATTCAAATATTTTGAAAATTTCACCACCAAAAACTGAAAGTTTTCAGATAAAAATTCTGATATTTTTCACATTTCTGCTCAAAACATAGATTGTAGGTACTCGTTAGGCGGTTCTAACGGTACCCACAATCTATGTTTTTGAGGAGAAATATGAAAATAATGTATACCCCTGAAAACCCCAGTTTTACTATATAAAAGTGGGGTTTAAGGGGGTCAAAATTATATAGGTATGTTTTGTGATTTTAACCTTTACTGTAAATATTCCAGATATAGGTCTGATAAATATGACCCCTCAGTTACCCTAAACCTAACCTCACCATCAGTAACCTAACTCTGACTTCACCCTAACGCTTCGTGCACTTACTGTCTGACTTAATAGGTATGCAGACTCACACGCTGAAGTTCAATAAGTAATGCGGACAGATTCTTAGGTCTAGCCGAAAAAGTGCACCAAAGAGGCAAAGGGTCTTGACGATTATGCATGTATTGTCGTCATGTACAGTATTTTTGTCATCTCACAATTTATGGTTATTCCGGGACATCCACGCGCCTTTTCTACTGATACATTACCAATAATTCTATTTTCTTTATTGTTTCAACAAATAAGCACATTAAAACTTAAGGATCTACACTGTTTTCTCATGCCTGTCTGTCCGAAAATTTACTCTAAATACGGTATTTATTTGTGTATATGAAATGTGAACACATCCTGTAAATTTTCGTCTGACTAGCATCACGAAAACATACCTATATAATTTTGACCCCCTTAAACCCCACTTTTATATAGTAAAACTGGGGTTTACAGGGGTATACATTATTTTTCTCATTTCTGCTCAAAACATAGATTGTGGGTACTCGTTAGAACCGCCTCGGCGAGGCGGTTCTAACGAGTACCCACAATCTATGTTTTGAGTAGAAATGTGGAAAATATCGGAGTTTTTTATCTGAAAATTTTCAGTTTTTGGAGATGAAATTTTCTATATATTTGAATAGGCGTGTTTTCGTAATGCAACTTCATACAGTGGCATATGTGCAACAATCAAGGAACATAGGGGACCTACATGCCGAAACCAAATTTCCTAAAGTCGAAACCTAATTTCCTAAAATGAACAGGGAGCCAACTATGATGATGAGGACTGGAATCAGCAAAACGTATATGAAAGCTACTGTCCTTTCGACATCTCTTGGAAAGACGTGTTTTGCTTGGCGTTTTATTTTAAATGAAAATATTTTGTTCTAGTTGACCATATCTTGTCAGAAACCATTTGTCTTTTATGTTTCTGTGTTGTGTTCTCAAGTATTTACACAAAAATTAAAGTTACGGCCAAAAGTTGGTCCGATCTATGCTATTTCTATAGTAAAGTGATTTTTTGGAATTTTTGTCTAAGAAAATATTTTTTACTTCTCTTTGCTGAATTTGAATTATTGACATTTTAGAACAATATTGTGAAAATTTCAGAAAAATTGAACAAGTGGAACTTGTTGAAAATTTGGCTCCAAGTTACCTACCCTACAGATTTCTGCATGATTTGGCTTCATTTTTACTAAGGGGAAAAAGTGAAAATATTTGATTTTTTAAAAACCAATAACTAGAATAAAACTTTTTGTACATAGATAGTTACGACAAATGGTTTTGCATTAAATCATGACAAAAATTTGCAAATTTACTTCTACTGTGTAAAGCGTCAAGCTAAAAACGACTTTCTGAAAGATATCGAAAACACAGTAAGGGCTATAAATATGACAGGTATTAGCTTTTTCAAAAAGCTAGCGGGTCAACACATCACGAAGACATACCTATATATTATTGACCCCCTTAAACCCCTTTTATATAGTAAACTTGGGGTTTACAGGGGTATACATTATTTTTCTAATTTCTGCTCAAAAACATAGATTGTGGGTACTCGTTAGAACCACCTCGCCGAGGTGGTTCTAACGAGTACCACAATCTATGCTTTGAGCGGCGAGGCGGTTCTAACGAGTACCCACAATGTATGTTTTTGAGCAGAAATATGAAAAATATCAGAATTTTTATCTGAAAACTTTTAGTTTTTGTTGGTGAAATTTTCAATATATTTCAATAGACGTGTTTTCGTAATGAATTGCATATCCGCCTACGACGCTTACACCGCACATGATGGCATATGTATCAAGATTCATTGAACTAATCTGGGCCCAGTTGTTCAAAGCGTCGTTAGCTTAACGAGCTCGTTAAGGGTCATTTCATTAACTGTTTTAGCGGATTCAATATACAATATTCTGATATTTTTTGCTGAAAAAATGTGAGTAGCTTTTTCAGCAAAAATTTCAGCATATTTGCGTATCATTCGATGTAAATTTTAACGAATCGTTAACTAACGACGTCGTTATTTTTGAACAACTGGGCCCTGACTTTCCGAATTTTCGGTTCACTCAGAACTGTCAAATTTACCTCACTAGAAGGGGATGTCCTGGGCTAGTATTAGGTGATTCGACGATGGAATGGCTTTCATTTTAATGCCAGTAAAGATATTGTTTGGACAGGTTCATTTCAGAGTTAAAGGGTGTCTGATTTTTTTATTATTATTATTTATTTATTTATTTTTATTTTTTTTTTTTTTTTTTTGTATTACCATTTACATCACGAAAACATACCTATATAATTTTGACCCCCTTAAACCCCACTTTTATATAGTAAAACTGGGGTTTACAGGGGTATACACTATTTTCTTTATTTCTGCTCAAAACATAGATTGTGGGTACTCGTTAGAACCGCCTCGCCGAGGCGGTTCTAACGAGTACCCACAATCTATGTTTTGAGCAGAAATATGAAAACTATCAGAATTTTTTTATCCGAAACATTGCCATTTTTTGGTGTAAAATTTTCAATATATTTGAATAGGCGTGTTTTAGTAATGTATAATAGCGATTTCTGTGCCTGGAACAGCGTTAACCTACATCAGACGCCGCGTATTTTGCGGCGCCTAATCTGGGTATACTGTTTGCCACTGTCCCTTTTATGGGACGCTAGGCATAAATGGGATTAGGATACGCGAAAGAGGCCATAACTGGATAATAAAAAAAATATTCTAGTCTATTCGTTATCAGATACACGGCTACTATGTCAACAGTCTTGGTAGTTACTTCCGCATATGCAGGCTTCTGTATAATTCCGGAATTAGATGTGTGATTAGCATAACTCCTATATATGCTGTTCGCCAGGGCGTCCCGCAATAACAAGAAGCTTCTAAAATGAAGATAAGCGACGAAGAATGGTAGATAATTTTTGCAATTTGGTAGGTGCTGGGGCTGATCATGTGGGTAAGAACTCATAGATGACTGATGACCCAAAATATGGTGCATCTACTGTGACATCCACTACACGTAAACATACCCTTGACAACCTACACAGCTGCCGCTTCAAGTTCATTCCGATTGTTCATGTGAAACAGATACAAATGTACTTTGGTTTAGCTCTTTTAAACATCAGTACATGCCATAATATTATTATTATATCACGCAAAGAGATTACTTTCTAAGCATTTTAAAAAAAAAGCGAGCCTTGTTTCTTTAAAGCTGTCCATGTAAAAGCACTATTTACGGAAGCACGCTTTTACAATCGAAAATATGGGAAAAGGCGAATTTTACTAAACAGTTAGTTCTTTCTTCTTATGTAGTTCTGTTTCATTTATTACCATTTACAGCGATAAGTTAAAAACCAGATATCAAACACCACAAAACACTGCACTTAGTTAAGAAAGTCAACTTTAATAATATGAAAAAAGAACGTTTTACGCAAAATACGATTCTAACATGACGTTAACGTTTTCTCATAGCGCCTTATTGAAACGTTACCGTGATCAAAGTACAATAATTCATGTCGTCAACGTACATGTAGTGCGTGCAAAAGGACGCGTTTGACGGCGTCGCATGTAAACATTTGCTTCTGTCGCTACCCACTGTAAAATAGTTCTTTGGAAAACATTGCAACGACGTCGATTTTCCTTCATGTATCGTGTTAGAATCGAAATAATTTTCTGATCACGAAAACATGTCTATGTAATTTTGACCCCCTGAAACCCAACTTTTATATAGAAAACATGGGTTTGCAGGGGTATACATTATTTTTCTCATTTCTGCTATTAAACATAGATTGTGGGTACTCGTTAGAACAGCCTCGATGAGGTGGTTCTAAAGAGCACCCACAATCTCTGTTTCGAGCAAAAGTAACAAAAAGATCACATTTTTTTTAATCTAAAAATTTTCGTTTTTGCAGCCGTAAAGTGCCATTATATCGGTCAGCCGATTTCTCTGCGGATCGCACAATAATCGGAGAAACCTACAACTCATTACTCATATATTAAAATATATAGAAAATGTCACCTCCAAAAACTGAAAATTTTCAGATAAAAAAAAAAACTTTGATATTTTTCATATTTCTGCTCAAAACATTGATTGTTGGTACTCGTTAAAACCCCCTAGCCGAGGTGGTTCTAACGAGTACCCATAATCTAAGTTTTTTGGGCAAAAATAAGAAAAAATAATGTGTACCCCTGTAAACCCCAGTTTTACTATATAAAAGTGGGGTTTAATGGGGTCAAAATTATATACTAGGCATGTTATCGTGATCTGACACCGATGATCGGAAATAAGAATTGGTATCAAACTGACGACTAGTGTGTACAGGACCACTCAGCCAACGGCTATATTTGTGTGTACAAAATAAAATGACAAATTAAGATAGATTTGAAAGTGACTGCTTTTAACTCCTATTTTGTTCCTGAAATAGATAGCTTTTCTACGTGTCTTCTTTTAGACGAGTTGTAAACTAAGACCACCTCCGTCGCCTGTATGCACAGGCTGGCCTGTATCTTAGTTGTCGCACAAATTGATCTATAATATATATATATATACTCGAATAAATATATCTGAGTAAAAGATAAGATCTTAACCAACTGTTCCTTAAGAAAAATTGACTTAAACGTTAAACATGCTGGGTTTAAATAGTTATAAAGATACAACCAGAATAGAAACAAATGGAGTAAAACTTGTATCAGATTGAAATTAGTGCATGACTTGGCCTATGTAAATATTAGTACACCATGTAACCGGATGGTGTATTTCTGGAATTACAAAAGCGCATCTTTACCAACGTATGTCAAATTAAGTCGGCGTGACAGAAATTGGGCTTTGTTTTACAGCTCGATAAAATGGAAAAGTATATGCTTTTAGCAAAAGTTACAAACAAATTTGAGTGAATCACTCTGAATGTAAGTCCTTGTCAATTCGGAATAAAAAGAACGTTTCAACACGAAGATTTATTTTGCTGACAAATCAATTCATTTGCCTTTTGTATAGATATATAATGATATTCAGCGTTGAATCGATAAAAAGCTGTTTTTTGTTTGTTTGTTTGTTTGTTTGTTTTATTCACATATGAACAGCAGCTGGTATTAATCTTCACAGGCACTTGAAAACAGAATATCGCACGATGTATTTCGCATCGCCCAAGTTTATTTACGCCGGGCTCTATACGCCGGGCAAGAGCCCGGCGTATCTATTTGAGGTTGTTTTTGTAAAATGTGTATGCATTCGGAGAACATCGTTTTCTTCCAGTTTTATGGGGTTCTTAGTGGGGTAATATATAACTTTTCATTCCCCCCCCACCCCCACCCCCACCCCCTTTTTTTTTTTTTTTTTTTTTTTTTATTATTGTTCAGTCACACTTTTGCAGCAGAGAACTCTGCTATTGGTAACATAGTGAAATAAAAAATGGGAAGTACTGTGTAGAATGAATGTAGCAATGTGGGTTTTGCTCATTTAAAAGAGAAATGAGCAGTTTTCCCGTAGGAGCCCCAATTTGATCATTCGACCTGAAATGAGCTTGATGCTGTCAATATTCTGCTGTCAATTTTTTTCATTTCGTTTTTTTCGTCGTACTACGAAGAAGAAACAAAAGATATTTTTCTTTGTTTACGATTGGAAATATGCATTCTCAAATCGAACGGATTATAAGCTGGTTTAATAATACAGTTTAATTTGATATTCAAGCATGGAAAGATTTGGGCCGGGAGAAAACGTTATGAGTGGAGAAAAGAACGAAACACTGCTACATAGATGATTTCGGATATAGTATGTTCGGCCTAGGCTATGGATGGCGACATGTAATTATGTATGCGGGTTAGAAAACAGACGATCATAGTTGATTTTTTTTTACATAGCTCTGATAACGTCTATAATGTTTTTATCGTTGAGTATTGCGATAATTTATATAATTACAACCTTTCATAAATTATAACATTTTTTCACTATACTACGATCTATATGGAGCTAAGTAATGCATGATAGATTATGCGGCGTATTGATGCTTTGCATCAATGTTTTCTTGTATCAATTAGCACGCTGAGTAAAATTTCAGAGATGAGATTTATTTTGTTTCTTTTTTTTTCTTTGAAAATAGGTTTACCCTGTTATCAGGGAAAAATAAGAAGATATGCCAAAGCCTGTTCTCTTGGAAAATAAGAATAATATAAATATAGTCCATTTTTTCCCATCATCTAAAAAAATTATTTGAGCCATCTCATGACAAAACTAGCACAGTGACATGTGCGCACATCTAACACTCATCCGCCTGGCCATCCGCCCGGTCTGATCAGTCTTCGCTTTGCGCTCAGTGGATAGCTAAGGACCTAAGCTTTCTTCATGTGGACAGCGAAAACTCTTCGCTGAGTGCACATGCCATTTTGTTGGTTTTGTCACGACCGGGTGGCTCATTTCTATGTGTAAACAAAGCTAAATTACACATTAGAACTGTCTTGATAATGCGATTCTAACGAGTGCCCACAATATACGTTTTGGCGTAAACAAAAACTATTATTCAGGTGGAAGAAAAATATCTTTTTTGAAGATATGAACTGCATGCATCTGTATACAAACATACATAAATGTTTTTTTGTTGTTTTTTTTTATATTTTGCAAGATCCTCTTTAGGTATTGTAAGTCCACGTGAATTAGCGTGCCATTGTACCGGTAGGACACTTATTTCTTCACTATGTTTTATGTTTTACGCGTATGTTAGCATATGTCTTGTTACATAAACAATTAGTTTCAATGCATATATGCAAACAACAAAGTACCAAATGGACCGCATTGGAATTAAACAGGCCGTAACTTTTATTTCTTTTATACACTATGAGTTTATCAAAACTGAACCGGGTCACAGCATTTCCTACAATGAGATTGCATGTGCGCCTAGCGAAGACTCGGCTCAGCCTGCGTATCCGTGCAGTCTGATCAGAGTCTTCGCCAAGGATCTAAGGCGTCTTCAGGCAGACAGCGAAGACTCTGATCAAACTGCGCGGATGCGCAGGCTGATCTGAGTCTTCGATGGGCACACATGCAATCTTGTAGGAAATGCTGTTCCCCGGCTTAATGTGTAGTATAGTATGCAGCGGGTGCATTATTATCTAGTAACCCATTGTAGACTGAAGAGGAAGATTCTCTCACACTTGATTTTGGAAGATTTTAATTTCAGTTTTAGGCATACCAGGCTATGTGATCCTAGAGAAAAATGGCTAAACTATTTGCAAACAATGGGTCAAAAAACACGGAGATTATGTTTACCTGATTACCACTGATTTAAAAAGTTCAAAATCCGCAAATAACTGCGAAAAAGAGACATTATTGTCGAGGCATAAACTAAATTGGCTTAGTGTCAAGGTCATGTAACGTTTAGCATGCTCATGAGGTAATCTGCATGAAACGTCAAGTCCTATTTTCTGGGAAAATATTTCAAAATGTCGTCTGTGATTTTTACAAAGCATGCCAAACTTTAAAATCTTGAAAATCTGAAAATAACTGTGAAACAAAGGACATGCACTAAATTGGCTTCGTGTCAAGGTCCTTTAACGCTTAGCATATTGTGAAAAAAATCAGCAGACGACAATGTGAAGTATGTTTCTTTATATTTTTTTTCTTCAAAATAGGCTTTGACATTTCATGCAAATTGTCTCCTCAGGAGAAAATTGGCATGAAATGTCAAAACCCATTTTCTGAGAGAAATAAGAAAAATATTATCAATCTGTCTTTTGCTGAATTTGCTCAGGGAGTGGTAAAGGTTTAAAAATCAATCTTGTGTACAATCATATACCCGTATATATTCAGACCAAAACTACCCTTGTCAAATGTCAGATAGGTGGCAGCTCAATTTCTTAAGTGGAATTAATACATTTTCAGGGGAGACAACTCTGTCGAATTTAATCTGCGTCCCGTCTGAATAGGATCTGAATTTGTTTCCATTTTCAGAAGGGTCTTGGTCAGAAGGACCACAAAGAGAAAGTCACAAAAGTTGTCACTCCCTGAAAAAAGACAGAAAATCTACCTGTATTATGTCCCCTTGGCCTTACATAATACGCTGTTTTGGGTCAAAGATAAATTTATGGCATTTATGGCTAGACGTTTATCAATTTGGCTTGGAGTAAACTCTTTCGATGCCAAATTTCAGACGACATTTGTCGTCTGCTTTTTTTTTTTTTTTTATTTTCACAAACTGCCGCTTGGAAAAATTATTATAAGTTGAAAGACTGACTATCAAACAGCATAGATCCAGATGAGACGGCTCAATCAGCCGTCTCATCTGATCTGTGCTGTTTGCAAAAGCCTATTATTATCGCCTATGGCAGTGGAAGAGTTTAATTGCAGAACCTTCATGTCACAGAACTGGGTTGGGTTGATTTGGAAATGTTGTCGACCGTAGTGTCGCTGACCTTTCTATTTATTTTGACTGGTGTTATATATCTCCTGTTTACAACTGTTAAATTGCAGTTTTGTGCCAATGCTCAACGACTATGACTCTGGGTAAAAATTTCAGTAGACGACATTTTGAAATATTCTTCTTAATTTTCCAAGAAAACAGTTGTTGACATTTCATGAAAATTGTCTCCCATTGCATGAAATGTCAAATCCTGTTTTCTGGGAAAAAGTAAGAATAATATCTTCAATTTATCGTCTGCTGAATAAGCCTAAGGATTGTAAAGGTTAAATTATGAGTGTTTGCTGTGGTTTCTTGTTCTAGATAACATGAGTTCAGATTCATATGTATTTCTTATTTTTCACGAAGACCTACATTAGGGGCACTTCATTGTGGGCCTTCTACTGAGTAGCAGAACGCCTGTCTTTATGGGTGGGATATACGAATAATATCAATACATTTTTTTTTTATTAAAAACAACACTTAATCTAGAACTAGCATGTCTGCCCACTCGAACTGTCGAATTTTAAGTGGATAAGATAGTAAAGATTAAACACTTTAAATACAGTGTGACATTTAGACTGGTTTCAGTCTCCAGTGACTATTTTTTTTCTTATAATCTGTTTAATAATCCACTAAAATAAAACCAAAATACTATCTTACTAGTGACCAGCCTTTATAGTCATGATATATATATATTGTTTGTTTTATTTTAGTGAATTATCAAACAGGATTATAAGAAAAATATTTAGTCACTGGAGACAGGAGCCAGTCTAGTGTAGCGTGACAAAGTTTGGACACATACATCATCGATGACATGTGTGAATCCTTGGATACTCCTCATACGTTGGAAACCGTCCAGAAAGTTTTGAACGCCTCGGTGCAGCCTCGTTGTTTTTTTGTTGATTTTTTTTTTTTTTTTTTTTTTTTTCAAAAATGTAGGGTTAAATCATTCAGTATGACACATGCTTACAGCCATACGCATTTGTGGCCTTCCGTATGAATTCAGTTCAGCAGGGGCACAATATGTCCTATGAGGTTGCATGTGCACCAAGCGAAAACTCAGATCAACCTACGCATCCACGCAGGCTGAACTGAGTCTTCGCTAGGCGTCTGAAGACGCTTTGGATCCCTGTCTATGCAGAGAGTCCTGTGAAGATTGATCACACTGCACGGATGCGCAGGCTGCTCTGAGTCTACGCTGTGCATATATGTAATTTTGTAGGAAATGCTGTACCCGGCTCAATACGTTTTGATACACTGATACGCTACCGTTGCACTAATGCTAAAAAATATCAAAGCGCCAAAAGGCACTGAAATGACAGATTCTATCAGAAATTCATGCCGGGGTTCGCTATTTTAAAGGACAGATTTTTGAAAACCCGTCCAAGAAAAAGGTTTCACATTTGTTTAAAAATGTAGTACTACAAATTCAGATATCAAATGCTTGCAGAGGTATATATATATAGTGCCATGAAGTTCCACTTGATGTTTTGAAGTTTCAAAAGAAATATTTTGTCTCAAAATGTTGCAAAAAGCCAGTTATCACATGCAATAAAGAGCTAAAATTGTGATAAATTCTCTTCAATAACTTAATACCTGTACTTAAAAAATGGTTGCAAATGACGGCATTAAATTTGCTGTGCAAACCTGCAAATTTAAAACAAGATGCGAACCTTTCGTTGGGTTCTTTTTAAAGAAGCCAACTTGTTGTCTACTTTCACTTTCACAATCGAGCGTTCAATAAGAGGAAATAACCAAAGTAGCAATAGAGATTTTCAACACTTTCCTTTTTTTCTGATAAATAGTTACACTTTAAACCCAAGCATCCTTTTTATTAAAATGCCGCAGATAAAATATTTTAATGTTAAGCAAATCAACAACAGCGAGATTACATCTTGTAATGTTTGACTAAAGCCCTGTCCCTTTAATCCGACAGTATTGAATTTTTTACACACGTCAGACAAATGGGCAAGTGCTCTGTGTAAAAGTTTTATCATACCATATTTTGAAATATTGTCTTTATTTTCCCAAGGAGACAGCATTTGACATTTCATGCTAGCTGATTCCTCATTTGAGACAATTTGCATGAAATTATGTTTTACGGTAAAAAATATCTGCTAATTTTTGACACGCGGATTATGAGGCAGCGCCTGTTCTATTAATAGCTAACAACAAATTGCGCAGATCAACCTTACAACCTATATATCTAACGCACTCAGATAATATCGGAGAAAACACTTTGCAGCATGATTATGAGCACAGCCTTTTTTTCTTTTATTATCAAGCATAAAAAATCTTCAGAATCTAATTTGGAGAGTAATAGCTGATTAGACAGTGTTTATATTGCTGGTAACAGTGGCTTACGGTCTAGTTTCTCGCGCCACGTCTTTAGTCCAGCGCAGGCGTATTGATACACAAGTATTTTGATATGTTAACCCTTAGACTGCATACAACGACTGTAGCAGATGTCAATTTTATTTTTTGTCTTATTATATCAGAGAATTTCATGCGATTCATCCGTTGGCAAACAATTCATATGAAATGCTTAGTCTGGTTTTCTCTGCAAATAAGGGAGAATTCTGAATGTCGCCTGCTTTAAAAATTGCACGGCGCTATAAAGATATTAATAGCATCGGACTACATTTTGAGCGGACACATATTTCAGTGGTAGTGAAAGCCGGAAGCAACTTGAGAGCCGGAAGCAACTTGAGAACGCTTCTGCCAGCAAGGAATGACAGATAGAAATCTGTCATTAATAACGACTAGTCCCGAAAGTACACGAAGGACCACGACTATACACGATGACTGGTGGCGCTACTACGTACGAACTACGTTTGCCTACGCTGGTGCCACAATTATGCCCAAAGTAACGCGACCTTGCCGACAATCGTACAGCTGCTAAACAAATTATAAGTACCGTAATAACCCTAAGTACTGGGACACCTTATCTACTTACCATTATTGTCCTAAAAATTGAAATAATTGATTCTAATACCATTTGATGTGTCTAAAATATTGCTGTATGTATGGCAAACAGTGTAGACCCTGATCAGATGCCACATTGTGCAGCGTCTGATCTGGGCCTACACTGATTGCAAAGGCCTATCTGTGCCAATACTTTGGGTTATTACGGTAACTAAATACACATTATTACAACAGTAACGTGATCTGATGTTCTGCATTACGTCGGGTAGATGCTCCCAGGTCACATGATCATACGAGACGCCTGCGTCGAATGTGATCCGGAGATACGGGAAAGCTTACGAGACGAGATACAAAGCATTAGATTACGTTACTATAGTAATCTACCTTGAAACTTAATCCTTAAACCGACTGTTCATAACAACAGCAGACGGTATTTTCAAATACTTTTTTTATTAACCCTTAAAGCGCCAAGAAAATCTGCATCTGAAAATGTCGTCTGCTTATGTCGTCTGCTGCATCTTCTTGCAAATTTTTCAAACTTACATTTTGCATATAGTCAAACAGTGTGGACCCAGATCAGACTGCTCCTAAAGGAGCAGTCTGATCTGGGTTCACACTGTTTGCAACAATGACTTTTAAAGTAACCGACAGAAGACAAAGCAGACGACAATTTTTGTGATTGGCGCTTTAAGGGTTAAAAAAATAAGACTTCACACTGAATTCGGGCGCGACCACACACTAAAGCCACAAAGCCACCGAACCGAGTCGAACCAATCAAACCGAATCAGCCAGTAAAAGATCAAAACTTATAAATCCCAGAACCTGAAAGAAGGTTCTGAGTCGGCTGTGGTCGAAAATCACAGTCGGAGGGTACAGACAACAATGCCGTATGCTCTGCATCACGAAAACATGCCTATATAATTTTGACCCCCATAAACCCCACTTTTATATAGTAAAACTGGGGTTTACAGGGGTATACATTATTTTTCTTATTTCTGCTCAAACACATAGATTGTGGGAACTCGTTAGAACCGCCTCGCTTAGGCGGTTCTAACGAGTACCCACACTGTATGTTTTGTACAGAAATATGAAAACTATCGGAGTTTTTTATCTGAAAAATTTCTGTTTTTGGAGGTGAAATTTTCTTTGTATTTGAATAGGCGTATTTTCGTAATGGTCTGCCTCATTCAACTGCTTTCGATGTGCACTCGAGTTAAAGGAACATGCACCAGATCGCCTGGCTGTTGGGCCTCAAGGAGGAACATTAAAATTGGTCATTGATCATGTATTTAACATTTTTCTTTTTACAGTATGTAAAGATGTTGTCTTATCAAAACATATTTGTGTACGATACATATATTACTCCTCTTGGTTAGACTTTTAAAATTATTTCTTCTGTTAATGTTCTGTCATTTGGATTTCTTTCCTTGATTTGTTTTGTTTTGTCTAAACATTACATGCTTCTGAAAGTGCTCCTATGTGGGCCGAAAGTTCAAAAATTAATACCTTGTATTTTGGTCCGAGAACCTTTACTCAGCCTTATTGATCAGGATACCGACCGTATCTATATTCAATCAATCATTATGTCAAATTTGATTTGAATTTATCACGAATAGAGCTGGCTTTCTATATGATTTTCTGATCTTATGAGTTCGTCTGTCATTACTGACAATTACTGACAATGACCAGTCCTAATCAACTGTGTGATGTGTTATTATTTGTGTGTTCTAAGATGGCTGATGAGACAAATCTTAGCTCTAAACTGCCTGTTGCAAATGGAACAAGGGAGGTCTGAGAAAGAAAGCTCTGCTGGTAATGCCTTAGCTCTGGCTTTCCGCTGTGCACGTTTCTGCTCGGCTTCGCTGATTCTTTTTGCTCCCCTTCTTATGAGGCCTCGCCACTTTGTTCGATCCTGTGCAATTTGTTCCCACGAATCTGTTTGTATGTTGAAATCTTTAAGGGAGGCTTTGAGGGTGTCCTTGTATGGCTTCTTCTGACCACCATGGGAGCGTTTTCCAACTTATAGTTCTCCATAGAGGATTTTCTTTGGCAAAAGTTCATTAGGCATTATGGTAACATGGCCTGTTCATCTTCACTGTGCCAGTTTCAGAAGAGTATGTACACCCTGCATCCCTGCCCTTTTCAGGACTTGTGTGTCTGGAATCCTGTCTTGCCATTTGATCTTTAAAGGTTTTCTAAGACAGCTTATATGGAAGTGGTTCAGTCTTTTGGCATGCCGTTTGTAAACTGTACAAGTTTCGCATGCGTATAATAGTGTTGGCAGCACCACCGATCTGTATACTTTCAGCTTTGTGTCAAGTCTGATTCCACTTCGGTCCCAAATACTTCCACGTAGCCGGCCAAATGCTACACTAGCCTTGGCAATCCTGGTATTGACTTCATCATCAATGTGCACAACTCTAGACAATGTTCACAGATTGGTAAAATGCACTTGTTGAAGAGAAGTATAAGGAAATGTGTGCAAAATTTATCAAAAAATTCCTATGAAATTGAAATTCTGAGTCATAAGCTGGCGTAGCAAGAATGAAAGTATTATACACACACCCAGAAAAAATCTTGAAAAATTTTCACTGGTATCGCATCTAAATGAAGGGCCTCTCTTAATTCTTTCAGTGCCAAATTTCTGACGACATTTGTCGTCTGCTTTTCATATTTTTTTTTTAACAAACTATCGCTTGGAAAGAAGTTTATACATAAAGTTGAAAGACTGAATGTCAAACAGCGTAGATCCAGGTAAGACGGCTTATATGAGCTGTCTCATCTGGATCTATGCTGTTTGCAAAAGCCTGTTAGTATCGCCTGTGGCAGTGAAAGAGTTAAAGAAAAGAACTGGCTCCCAGAGGGCGCCAAATCTTTCCTTTAGCGTAGCCTCTAATTTGGAAGCTGGGAGCAAACTCTTGCCTTTAGGACCAGTCTCTATGCAACAGAAGGAAAATATATTATGTTAGATGTCTCTTTATTGTAAGTATTTTCGTACGCATGTAACACACATGCGTAATATGCGAGATGAGTGCTACGCCTTTATTATGAATATTCATGTATCCAAACTAAACTACTTATCATGTAAAATGCTTCACTTTTGTCCAGCGGTATAACCTAGAAAAGAATGCTTTGTTATCTAAACCTTGTAGCAAATAGGTCATACGTTACTATTTATATGTATTTATATTTTGATTATGTCAGATGAAAGAAAGTTAAAATACCTGTGAAAACTTGTTAAATTTAAGTCAACGACAATTCGGCCATGACTACAATGTACTCCTTAACGCTTTTTGCATTCAAGGTAAAAAAATTATCAGGCGACATTTTGAAATGACGTTCTTATTCATCACAGAAAAACAGGTTTGTTTGTTTTCATGAAAACTGCAACCTATTTTCCAGGAGAAAAATAGAACTGTCACAATTTTGTCGTCCGCTGAATTTGATCAGATTAGCTACCTCCTGACATATTAATGGGAACCAAAGCGCCAAGCAAAATTTGTAGCAGACGACATTCTTTTTTTTTTCTTTTTTTTTTTTTTTTTTTTTTTTTTTCATTTTTTCAGAGAAAACAAGTCTTGACATTTCGTGTGAGTCGTAAACAAGTCTTGACTTTTCGTGTGAATCGTCTGCGATTCACATGAAATGTGAAGACTTGTTTTCCCTGAAAAATAAAAAATAAATAAATAAAATGAAAAAAAAAATTGTCGTCTGCTGCAGTTGTGATTGGCGCTTTAAGGGTTAAACAAGTTCAAACTATAAAGAGATGCAGATATGAGCCGTAAGCTTACCTTGTGACATGTACGTCCAATGAAGTCTCAGATAAGCCTGCGTGTCTGTGCAGTCTGATCAGAGTCTCCGTTGTCCGCATGAAGTAATGTTGCATCCCTGGCTATCAAAATTGCGCTCCGTGATGATTCGCTGGCTGATCTAAATCTTCGCTGGGCTTGCATGTCTCAGGATACGTTTGTGTTGAAGTTGTGGCTCGTATATTTCTGAACTCTTTGCATGCTGCAAACAGTTTGGATCCAGATCAGGCCCGACGTTTTGTCGGGCCTGATCGGGATCCAAACTGTTTGCAAAGGTTATCAGCAGGCGACAAAGGTCGCCAATATGGTACTTTGAGAATTTTTAGTATTTTATGCAGAACGTGGAAATGGCCCTTATTATACACCTATTAGTGATATTACTCTCAATGAGACTTTCCTTACGGACTGATCCAAAAAGGCGGATGAGTTGAATGTCTCGATTTTTCCGGATGCATATCGCACCCTCTCAAATGAGATATGTCTACGCTGACGTCATCATGACGACAAAACATGTGCGTATTAATGCTCCCGCGCCTTCAATTGCACCTAAAGGTCATCAGTTTATTTTATCTTATATTTTATTTTATTTGTTCATTTATGTTGTGGATTTTATCGATGTGTAAGCGTCCGCAAATCTAGAAGGAGAGCCTGTTAAGTTTGTGAGTGATTTGTCATCGACAAAATCCACAAAAAAAAAATATAAAAAAAAATATAAATTCATTTCTATGAAAACTCGATCATTGTGACGTTGACAACTTAACTAAAACTGCTTTTTACAAAAATCAACACAATGAAAATAGTTTCAAGAATCTCCTCAGTGGCAAGTCTTTGTCCGTATACATAATTATCAGATACAGTAGGATACATGAACAGAGAGGGCACAGCTCGCATATAGCGTACGGACCTTTTTCACAAGGTGAGCGTAATTTGTATTCCTATGCCGATGTGCATGTTCAGTGATCTACAAATGCCATAATTTATAACTTCAACCACGACAGGACAAAACCTGCCTGAAGCATGAACGGGAACTTCACATGTCCAAACGAGCCAATACACAAACGCAATCCGTTTTGTAAAGGTGAACGGATACACTTCACTCTTGTCGAAATTATCATTACGAAAACAAGCCTATTCAAATATATAGAAAATTGTACCTCCAAAAACTGAAAATTTTCAGATAAAAATCTCTGATTTTTCATTTTTCTGCTCAAAACATAGTTTGTTGGTACTCGTTAGAACCGCCTCGGTGAGGCGGTTCTAACGAGTACCAACAAACTATGGTTTGGAGCAGAAATAAGAAAAATACCCCTGTAAACCCCATATTTACTATATAAAGTGGGGTTTAAGGGGGTCAAAATTATATAGACATGTTTTCGTGATGGTTATCCTTCTGAAAAAGGTCTACTTAAAAAAAGGATATCTCTTATCGGGAACTTCTCTAAAAGGAAAGAATTTGCCACCAAGGAGCAAATTCTTTCCTTTAAGAGAGGTCCCCGTTTCAGAAGGAGTTTGGTGCGCAGCAAAGGAAACAAAACTGACAACAGTTGTCTCCACCGGCAGAAATGGCAGAAAATCTACCATTAAGAAAACACGCCTAGTCAAATATATTGAAAATTTCACCTCTAAAATCTGAAAGATTTCAGATAAAAATTCTGATATTTTTCTGCTCAAAACATATATTGTGGGTGCTCGTTAGAACCGCATCGCCCTGGCAATTCAAACGAGTACCCACAATCTATGTTTTAGAGCAGAAATAAGAAAAATAATGTATACCCCTGTAAACCCCAATTTTACTATATAAAAGTGGGGTTTAAGGGAGTCAAAATTATATAGGTACGTTTTCGTGATGCAAATGTAAGACGGTCCCTTTAAGGTCAAATGAATTTCATGAAGAGTAAATGGGTTTTATGCGCAGATGCTTGACTTGGCCAAGTCCCCACATTTGTATTTGCTCTCCGTGTTATTGGAAATTTCTCTTTAAGAGCAAAAATATTGCAACAGCCCCTTTAATTTTCATCTCTTCATATATAGGACTTGATTTTTTGTTCTTTTTTCATGTTAATAAATATGAAAAAGGAAATCAATGAACGCAGTTGGGCAAGTGTAAGCAGATGCGAGTTTTCGAAAAGATGTCTAATCAAGCAATAAGGGACAATGTATTAGCGCTACGACACCTTGAATGCATCGATCTTCTACATTGTAACTCATTGCTATGTTTTGCTATTGAACGGTATACAGGTAGACGATCAGTGGACATGAAATGTACCCCGAATTTTTCGTCTTTAGGGCGACGGGCACGATGGAACTACATCATGACGAAGGGTCGTGAAACTGATTTACAGTCCCCCACTCCCCTCCCCAACCCCAATCCGCAAAGTATTATTGCTGACCTTTCCAAATGGTTGGGATGTTCTTCTGTCGTTTCTTTTCAAATAGACCTGTGCCTTGTATTCACGATAATGTTATGGTGACCACCATCACGAAAACACGCCTATACTAGTTTTGACCCCCTTAAACCCCACTTTTTTATATAGCAAAACTTGGGTTTATAGGGGTATACATTATTTTTCTTATTTCCACTCAAAAACATGGATTGTGGGTACTCGTTAGAACCGCAACCTATGTTTTGAGCAGAAGTATGAAAAATATCAGAATTTTTATCTGAAAACTTTCAGTTTTTTGGTGGTAAAATTTTCAATATATTTGAATAGGCGTGTTTGTTGACGGCTTTTGAATAGTTCTGACACTACCTAGTGCATTACATAGGGAGATTTTTTTTTCTTTAAGATTAGCAACTTATGACAAAGCGGTATTTCGATGTCCATGTTATTTTCCTCGGAATTGTATTCATTCCTTTTAGGGAACAGCGTATCAGTTATGATGGTGAGGACTGGATTATTAAAGTATACGGAAGCAAAGGGCTGTATTTAAAAAAAAAATGACTCTGACAGGAAAATAACAGATGCGACTGTTTGAATTTATGTCAGCTTTACACAAAATATATTGCATTGAATTGCAGACCAGTTTAAACTGGAAGTAGGTCAAAGCTATTTTAGTGTGCTATTGTTGAAAAATCAGACCTCAGTCCTGGTCAAATTAATTTTTTCTTTTGTTTATTTCCCACCAAAATGAGGGTACATGTGTCTAGGGGCAGAAGCATGCCAAAACTATGATATACTGATAGACCCTTTCTTTTGGTGATGTATTTTATCAGTCTAAGGCTAACCGTCATATGAGACCAAATTTGGAATTCAATGAACATGGTAGGGGTAAAAATTTAACACAATGCTATAATGAAAGCCTATGGAAAAGTAATTAGGCTCCTGGTCCCTCATTATGAAAACAAGCCTATTCAAATATACTGAAAATTTTACCACCAAAAATTGAAAGTTTTCAGATAAAGATTCTGAATTTTTTTTATTTTTTTATTTATTTATTTATTTTATTTTATTTTATTTTTTTTTTTTTTTTTTTTTTTTTTTTTTTTGATTTTCATATTTCTGCTCAAAACATAGATTATGGGTACACGTTAGAACCGCCTCGCTGAGGCGGTTCTAACGAGTACCCACAATCTATGTTTTTGAGCAGAAATAAGAAAAATAATGTATACCCCTTTAAACCCCAGTTTTTACTATATAAAGGTTGGGTTTAAGGGGGTCAAAATTATATAGGCATGTTTTCATGATGTTTAAGTCACTGTAAATCCGATCGGTTTTCGTGCAAAACAGTAACAGTGCTTACCAGCTTCGTGGGAAGTTACGCATAATTATTGCATGAACACAATGTCATTACCACCGTGTTAGCCACAATCTGACTTGCACTAGATTTACTGTTTATACACCAGAAAGTTGATCGAATTCCACACAGCATAGCATATATTTTTGTTTGCATTATTGAGTGAAACATCAGGGCCCAGTTGTGCAAAGCATCGTACACAACGTTAGCATAACGAGCTCGTTAGAAGTCAAAATGTTAATCGTTCTAGTAAGTATAATATCTAGTTCACAGGTACTGTTTGCTAAAAAAAAGCTACTCACATTTTTTTTTTTTTTTTTTTTTTTTCAGCAAAGATATTAGCGTATATACCATATTTAATGACAAGGGCCCAGTTGTTCAAAGCGTCGTTAGCTTAACGAGCTCGTTAAGGGTCATTTCGTTAACTGTTTTAGCGGATTCAATACACAATATTCTGATATTTTTTGCTGAAAAAATGTGAGTAGCTTTTGCACTGCAAAAGCTACTCACATTTTTTCAGCAAAAAATTCAGCATATTTGCGTATCACTCAATGTAAATTTTAACGAATCGTTAACTAACGATGTCGTTAGCTTTGAACAACTGGGCCCAGTTATAACAATACGTTAACTAACGACATCGTTTGGAACAACTGGGCCCTGATATTGTGTTTTTTGCTTTAGGTCACGGACTGCTAAGTTTACAGAGCAATTGTTTGATTTATTATTAAATAGTTCCAGTTTATTTGCCTGTACCTAAAGTGTTTTGCCTGCTTTGATGCCAGAACTGGTCAAAACGTATAATTCAGGCAATTCTGCAGTAGATATTAGCAATATCGTATATTTTGGGTGGTTGCTTTGAATATGAAAGTAGAAAATCATATGAGGTACAGATTACCCATTCTCCTACAAGATCTGTGTCAGTGTCTTCGAAGAGGCGGAAATATCAACCATTTCAGCTTAAAACAAAAAAAAAAGTTGTACGCTGTAGAATATTTGCAAAAATATATAAAATAAATAAGGATAATAAATAGTATTTTGTAGCTTTTAATCCTAGTCCAGCTGAACCCGGATATGCCCTATCTCTGCCAACAGTCCAGATCAGTTGGTTTCTCTCTTCAGAAGCCAATTTACCTGCATCCGCACAGTTTTTGGCATTTAGTATGTGAATTTGTATCAACAACCTGGACCAAGCAAACTGACTGGTCGACAATTAGAAGTGGGCGTGGTATCCCAGCTAGCATTCTACGTAAATCTACATCGGGCCGTCATCGGCCCGTCAGCTACCCTGACAGGCCGATGACGGCCCGATATAGATTTACGTAGAATGCTGACTGGGATCTTACTTTGTTTAGCACGTCAAGGGTTAATGGAGAACATTTACAAATAAATTAATAAGAGTCCGATCTTTTGACTGGATCTCAGACGGTATATACAATTGACATCGCTCGTGTTCCGCATTATGTGGGCGAAATATCCGATTTTTGTGTTTCGTCATCATGCATCGGATAATGGTTTCCAGCAATATTACTTAACGCAAAGCATGCTGGGAAAAATTTCAGCAGACAACAATTTGAATGTTTCATTTTTTTCCCCAAAAAAAAATATGCTTTGACTTTCATGAAAATTCTGTATGAAAAGTCAGAACCTATTTTCTGGGAAAAATAAGAAAACTATTAATTTATCGTCTGCTGAATTTGCCAATAGAATGATAAAGGTTAATATGAAAAAAGTAATCTAATCGATGAATTACAATAAATCTCTGATATTTCTTCCTTTATCTTCGTCTGTTTCCTTTGAAAAATTAATTATACTCTTGTCTCGGAAAATCGATCTGTGTTTTAGATGAGAAAAAAAAAAAACAACACGTATCAATAATCTTACATTATTCTGGTTAAATAGCTGCCAAGATAAAATACATGTCGTCTATCTTCACGCCATGGACAGGCCCCAGCAAAGCGTGTCTGTATTGCTTGCTACTCATGCAACAGATTTACGACAAATTAACCCATTATAGACTGAATAGATTTTCCCACAATATATATTGGAAGAGTCCAATTTCAATTTTAGGTACATCCGGCTGTGAGATTTATATATTCTTAGGGAAAAATGATTAAACTGTTTGCAAACAGTGGAGACCCTGAGCAGACGCCGCGTTTTGCGGCGTCTGATCTGGGTCTGCACTCTTTGCCAATTATCCTTTTACGGGTCTCCCGACTATACAATGGGTTAAGAGGAAGCAAAGTGGTGTTAATTACATTTTCGGGCAGGTAAATGTTAAGAAGTTAACAAGCTATGGTGTCCTTTTATTGCGGATACTTACCCTAAATATTTGATCAGTTTTGCCTGAGCAAAATGTGCAGACCCAGACCAGACACCGCACTATACGCCGCTGATCCACTACACCCATTAGTAGATACATCACGAAAACATGCCTATATACTTTTGACCCCCTAAAACCCCATTTTATATAGTAAAACTGGGGTTTACAGGGGTAATCATTATTTTTCTTATTTCTGCTCAAAACATGGATTGTGGGTACTCGTTAGAACCGCCTCGTCGAGGCGGTTCTAACGAATACTCACAATCTATGTTTTGAGCAGAATCCTGAAAAATATCAGAATTTTTTATCTGAAAATTTTCATTTTTTGGTGGTAAAATTTTCAGTATACTTGAATAGGCGTGTTTTCGTAATGAGTAAATGCAGTTACTCAGTTTTAGGGCGTTTAAAAAGGAGCTGTGACTTTCTATATATTTGCTCTCGTACACGTCAAGCTAGACTGGCTCCAGTCTCCAGTGACTATTTTTTTTCTTATAATCTGTTTAATAATCCACTAAAATAAAACCAAAGTAATGTCAAGACTATAAAGGCTGGTCACTAGTGACCAGCCTTTATAGTCATGATTTTTTTTCTTTGTTTTTATTTTAGTGGATTATCAAACAAGAATATGAGAAAAATATTTAGTCACTGGAGACTGGAGCCAGTCTAACATCAAGCCTCCTCTGAAAAGAGGATTCTTTAACCTTTACCGCTCTCTGGCTAATTCAGCAAACGACAAAATGATGATAGTTTTCTGATTTTTCCAGAAAAAGGATTTGACATTTCATGCAAAATGTCTCCAATGATGACAATTTGCATTAAATGTCAAAACCTGTTTTCTGAAAACAAAAGTACAAAAAGTATTTAAAAATGTCTGCTGAACTTTTTACCCAGAGTGCTAAGCGTTAAGTAAAGAATTTAGGTGAAATTTCTTTCCTTTCGGAGCAGACTTTTTCCAGAAGGAAGTTGCCTCCCCTGGTTAGTATATCAATACTCCATAAGTCACAATTCTGTATCATAATCGATCAAATGCGCGGCAAGCAAGGCTGATGTGACTACTAAAATTTTCATCAGATCGTGTAGGTGGCGCATATCGCATCGATCAGTTGTCGTAAAACCTAGCGATCACCAGGAGACCAATATGAGTTACTATATGAATAGTTATTGGAAGTGGGTGTCTCTCTCTTTCTCTCTGTCTGTCTGTCTGTCTGTCTGTCTGTCTCTCTCTCTCTCTCTCTCTTTCTCTCTCTCTATCATGGGGGGGGGGGGGGGGCGACGGGGGTAACTTAGGGCTAATTTTGGTACGGGTGTGCGAGCCAGTATTTCAATACCTACTACTACCCTTTGAGTTTTGTACCCCTTTATTGCTGGTTGTTAGACAAATATCAGTGATTTGTTTTTACCTGCGAGTCCCGCTTCATATACTCACAAACTTGTCTCTGGGACTCACAAAATTTATACATGTGAGTCCCTAAACTCACAAAATACAATAGAAAACTGCTCGAATATATATGTAAAAAAACTCTTGATTTTATCCTGGGACTCATTAAATATCAATCATGTGAGTCCCTTGGACTCAGCAGAACCAAAAGGTAAATAAATCACTGAAATATCACAGTCAATTCATTGAATACAAAGAGAACAAGCAGCTTCGAAAAATCTCTGAGCGAAAAATATATGCATATACCAGGATGTCAGAAAAAAGGGGCCTTTCACATAAGAATCCAGAAAAATCGGGTCATTCATATACTTTTTGTTGAAAAAAGGGGGCCAATCATATCTCTCTCTCTCTCTCTCTCTCTCTCTCTCTCTCTCTCTCTCTCTCTCTCTCTCTCTCACGGTATCTCAGTATACCGAAGCAAAACAAAACGTTTCTATGAATTTATTTTAAGGTGAATGCTAGTACCATTTTTCAAAAGGTAAACAAAATTAGCACATTTACAGGAAGGAAGACGTCGCATTAGTAGTTGAAGCTATGGGCTTTTCTCAGAGGAAAATATTGTTATAATGCAGAGTCGCTTAGGATTTTAAGAAAGTTCTACGCAGAAACCATTCTACTGCAAGTCCTGGAAACTCAAACATGCATATTGTCATTCAGAATAATGTAAACACTGCTCTCATGATTGCTTTTTTGTATAACTATAACCATCAGCAAGACCTCATTAGTGTCATAAGCTCCTTGCCATCAGATAATGTTGTTTTTGTGACGTTAAAATAGTATGCCAGATATCAAGTTGAAAGGTGCATTCGGGTATATCCGGATAAAGGTGGCCCAGATCAGTCCCAGCATCAGCGCAGTCTGATCATGGCCTTCGCCTCCATTTATAGAAGCACTGGTTACTTCTAAGTATATAAATGGACAGCAGATGCCCTTATGAGATGGTGGGGATGCGGTGTTATGAATCTACTAATTTCGCATGCGCTAAAAACCTTCTCGCACGATTCGACTCGTATCAGTTCATCAACGCGCGGGCTTTTATTTGCCTATTTAGCACCAACGAAGCGAAGTGTAACGTTGAAAGGTATAAAGATGTATATATTGGAGGACAGCCACAGCCGACCCGACATATATACCCTTCCTTATAGGATCAATTAAGCGGGTATATCTACAAAAATGGTTATCATATTTCCTCACGGAAACATACGTTGTGGGACCCATAGCGTGGCGCTTATTGAGTACACACAACATGTTTTTGTGAAGAAATAGGAATACTGAATCGTCCTATTTACGAAGGCTCTTTTGCTTAAGTCGGATCTGTTACGTTTGCTTCTGCTAAAAATCACAGATAGTAGTGGGGGCAAGGGGGAAAGGGTCTTTTTCGCATTTCAAAATGTGGCCGTTGCTAAGAAATGTTTTTCAGTGCTGGGGCAGTGGAACTGAATGGCATTACTTTTTCTGAACAGGTATGGAGTACGAGTAGTATTGCCACACCATGGGGTAAAATATGTTTCACGACTCTATTTCAGGGCTCAATGTCGAGAAAAGAAATATATTTTCAAGGTAGGAGCAAGCTTAAAAGGTTGCCTTTGGAAACAGAGAACGTATAAAAGAACGAAAATCGGGGACCCGGTCCTACTAAGTCTCAAAGACTCAAGACTTAGCAATACACAGAGGACTTGTAAAGGAGGCGTATTTGATGTTAATTCTGGGAATCGAACAGAGGTATGCTTGTGTAGAGGACTGGTAAAAAAAATATCTTAGAGCTATCGTCAAATACTCCTCATTAGGACCCCAATGAAGGATTGGTGAAATTGTTTCTATTTTTCCCAGAAAACAGGATTTGACATTTCATGCAAATTGACTACAATTGAGACAATTTGCATGAAATGTTATATCCTGTTTTCTAGGAAAAATCAGAAAAACATTTCAATATATCCAGTGTTTTATTTACATTTTCATCAAAGACTTCTCCTTAGGACCTCAACGGAGGATTGGTGATATTGTTTCTATTTTTCCAAGAAAACATGAATTGACATTTCATGCAAATTGTCTCCAAACAATTTGCATGAAATGTTAGATACTGTTTTCTAGGAAAAAACGGAAAAATATTTCAATATATCCAGTGATTTATTTACAATTTTTTTTCATGACTTCCATGGACTCGCTATGTCCCAAACCTATAAGTCCCGCCACAAAATTATGAGTCCGGAGCATTGTTTCCCAAATTATGGTGAGTCCTTGGATTCGCAAAAATGAAATCTGTGAGTCCCACAGGGAACTTATGAGTATTTAAAGCGGGACTCGCAGGTTATAAAAGCACTGCATATGCATCTCGTCTGCTGAAAATTTTTAGCCAGAGTGCTTAGCGTTATAAGGAATTCTTTTATAGTACAGCAACATAGTTCAGTTGTTGTACATGTAATAAAGTACAGTAAGTTGTTTATTTATCATAAAGTTATAACCTACTTAGAATAATACATGACAAGAAATATTAGCATACTTTAGACACTCGGTGCTTGACATTATATAACTTACATGCTGTTTTTAATTGTATTATTTTCTGACCTTGAGGTTGAAGTGGGCCGATTTTATTATGACGATAAAAGCTACACGGTGGTTGGATTTATTTCAAACAACCTTAACAAAATCTTGAAGTTTAACGATTAGTATGCTGGATAAAAATTTCAGCAGACCACAGATTCATATATTTTTTTTCTTATTTTTCTCAGAAAACAAGTTTTTACATTTCATGCAAATCGTCTCTAATCTTTGGAGGTTATGTTTGAAAAATAAGAAAAATATCAGTTCGTCGTCTGCTGAGTTATCCCAGAGAGTGATAATGGTTAATCTGAGGCCTATAAATCTGCAAGATGTTTTTTGTTGTTTTTTTTTTTTCAACTGTGCCCACCCTAATTAGCTTACTTCACTGTCACGATTGATTTTGATTGGAAACCCAAAATGCGTGTTTATAATTTATGCTATATACTGCCGGTTAGAGTATATTGTAGTTTGTTTGTGTTGAGGTTTTACGGCCCAGTCAACCCAATGGGGTCATGTCGAGCGCGGTCAGTTTACCTAACCACACGTTTACTGGGCAGGCTTAGTCCTCTAAGCGGTTAACCAGTATTGTGCACATTCTTTCGCCAGAAACTGACAACTGCCCTTCTTGAATCAGCGGAAGGGAGAGAATGACCTTAGAAAATATTTCATGATCAATCTCCACGAAAGAATGTTGCCGACCTCGGCGGGGGTTGAACCCGCGACCTCCTGGTCTCCAGTCGGACTGAGCCACCGAGGCCGGCGAGTATATTGTAGTAACGAATCGGTAATGAAGCTTTTTTAACCCTTAAAGCGCCAATCACAACAATTGTCGTCTGCTTTGTCTTCTGCCGGTTACTTTAAAAGTCATTGTTGCAAACAGTGTGGACCCTTTAGCAGTCTGATCTGGGTCCACACTGTTTGCCTATTATGCAAAATGTAAGTTTGAAAAGTTTGCAAGAAGATGCAGCAGACGACATAAGCAGACGACATTTTCAGATGCAGATTTTCTTGGCGCTTTAAGGGTTAAAGTGCGATTTTTACTTGTACTAAAAGCATGTCACAATTTAAAAGTGTACCATAAGATAAATTTGTCACGAAGACAAAGAGCCGGCGCACTGCATCAGAGTCTTCGCTGCCCGCCTGAACACGCTTTGGACCGTCGGCTACCCACAAGGTGGCCTGAGAAGACTGATCAGACTGCGCGGAAGCATGGGTTGATCTAAGTCTTTGCTGGGTGCATATGCATATGCCATCCTTCTTTCTAACCATATAATTTTGACCCCCTTAAACCCCACCTTTACACAGTAAAACTGGGGTTTAGACGGGTATACATTATTTTTCTTATTTTGCTAAAACATAGACTGTGGGTACTCGTTGAATAGGCATGTTTTCGTAATGAAAAATAGCAATACAGATCATATTGGATGGGAGATGAATGGTGTGTGTGTGTGTGTGTGTGTGTGTGTGTGTGTGTGTGTGTGTGTGTGTGTGTGTGTGTGTGTGTGTGTCCTGACCTTGGCTGTCTGACATACCAGTCAATCTCTACTTGCAATAACGATTAGGAAAAATCATTCATTTGCTTTCTACTTACAACTGTTGCCTGCAACAGATTTTAGACATAACAGAATATTGTTCTATCAAGTTGTTTCCGTCTCAGATTGACACTCCCCTTAATTATTTGCACGCTAAAGTTGGATGCAGCAGACGACAAAAAAGAATATCCCCGAACCCACCACATGCCACATGCCTCCTTCATATCCGCCCCCCCCCCCCCCCCCCACACACACACACACACACCCCGCCTACCTAACCCTTCCCCGCATTTATACCCCCACATCTTGGGCCGCGAAAAAATAGTGCTCGATATTTCATTGTAATGAAAATTCATAACAGTTGTCAAGCTCTACTTTGTAGGAAAAATAGGATAATCTGTCTTAAATGTCTTGAGCAAATCTGAATATCAGTGTGGGAAAATGGTCCTATTGTATACGCGAGTAGCAAAGGCCCACATGAAGCCCACTTTCCATTACGAAAACATGCCTATTCAAATATACTGGAAATTTTAACACCAAAAAAAATAAAAATTTTCAGATAAAAAAAAAATTCTGACATTTTTCATGTTTCTGCTCAAAACAAGGATTTTGGGTATTCGTTAGAACCTCCTCGACGAGGCGGTTCTAACGAGTACCGACAATTATGTTTTGAGCAGAAATAAGACAAAATAATATATACATACCCCTGTAAACCCCAGTTTTATTATCTAAAAGTGGGGTTTAAGGGGGGGCTAAAATTATACTGATTTGGACATTCGTTAGGCCAAATAAAAAATTATGTGTGTTTAGGGTAACATGTAAGAAAAAAAATACGTAGGGTAGGCAGGGATTTTTTTTTTTTTTTTTTTTTTTTTTTTTTTTACATTTTTTATGAAGAATAATACATTAATTATCAACTATATTTGGACTTTGCACATAATGCACATAAAATTTTACCAAGCCTTTGATTTTCCCTAAATGTTTCTAAAAGTACTGATAGAATGGCAAACAGTGTAGACCCTGATCAAACTGCTAAGGGCAATTTTCTTTTCATAATAATGTTTTCTTCGGGAAAAAAACTCCGTCAGTGGTTTTCGTCTCCCTTCTGAAATGAAGTCTTCTCTAAGAGGAAAGAATTTGCTCCCTGTTGGGAGCAAATTCTTGCATTTTAGAGTAGACTCGTTTTCAGAAGGGACTTTGGTGGGTAGGGAAGTAAAACATAACGTCAACAAGAGCTGTCAGCAGACAGCATAGCTCGCCTAGAATTGGGGTGATACTGGAGTGACAAGGTGCTCTTTAGGACCAGTCTGATCTGGGTCTGCACTGTTTGCTTAGGCCTATCTGTCCGAATACTTAGAATCATTACGGTAAGAGGAAATGTTATGTGGTATTTTAGCTCTTGACAGGATTTCTTGTGCTATGGTTTGGTCGTTTGTTGTCATGAATATGACATTATCAGGAATCAATTATAAAATTTCTAAGTCTGTGACCTTGACCTTCAAGTCATAGGAATGAGTGGGGGTGATGATGAATAAAACTTTGGACCTGTATCTACTATCATTTCAAATATGAACCAAATCTATCGTATGGTTTGGAAAATATGAGCTCTTAAAACATTTTAATTATAAAATTTCTAAGTTCTTAACTTTGACCTTGAGGCCATGGCCAAGGGCAGTGAGTATTGCTGAATAAAACTTTCGACCTGTATCTATCATCATATCAAATATGAACAAAATCAATCATATGGTTTGGAAAATATTAGCTCTTAAAAAACTTTAATATAAAAATTTAAGTCTGTGGCCTTGACCTTGAGGTAATAGGCATGGGCAGGGTATTGCTGAATAAAACTTTGGAACTGTATCTATCATCATACGAAATATGAACAAAATCCATCATATAGTTTGGTAAAAAAATTCTTTCTAAGTCCATGACCTTGACCTAACCGCGACCTTGAGGTAATGGGCTAGGGTATTGCTGAATAACACTTTGGAACTATATCAATCATCATACCAAATATGAACCAAATCTATCAAATGGTCTGGAAAATATAAGCTCTTAAAAACTTTAACGTAAATGTGGACGCCGATGCCGACGCCGACGCCGATGCCGGGTAGTGCAATAGCTCTTCCTGGACTTCGTCCAGGCGAGCTAAAAAGTTATCTTCCTTGTACGAATGACGGTAAATCTACCAAGTGCAAGAAGTGTATTGAGTCCTCCTCTCCGTTATAATTATAGGATCGGCTTCCCATCCTTGTGTGTATTTTGACTGCGCCGTTAAAAAAATATGTGGCGGATACAAATGTAGAATTATTGGGCAAATTGCTTATATCATATCTTGGCTAATTCAGCAGGTGATAATTTGATGATATTTTCTTTCTTTTTTTTTTCCAGAAAATAGATCTTGACATATTATGCATAATGTCTTCTTAGGCGACAATTTGCATGAGATTCCAAAAGTTATTTTCCGGGAAAAATGAGAAAAAATATTTCAAAATATCATTTACTGAATTACTACCCAGCGTGCAAAGCGTTAAATATTTCTGACGTAGTTAAACAACATAATAATCTATTTCCCATTTTTACTCTAACTAGCAGATTATGTATGTATTTTGTCATAGATACGTATCTGTGAAAGAGCCCTTGTATCTGGTACGTTGTGTTTAACAGGTAAGTTGGCTGTTGATACCTGTAACATCTCGCTTGATTTTTCTCTGCAGAACAGTTTTAACCTTTAAATCACGCCTCGCAATGTGAAGAAAATCACACCACTATCATATACATACTAGATACAATTGCTACAACAAAATCAGACTTTCCGACGATCTATTTGCATGTGACATATGAATGACGAAAGTGGAAGATCCACTGAAAACACAGTTTTAGACAAAGCACTGATTTTAAAAAAAAAATGTCAAAAAAATCATCAATATTATTTCGTATTTCTCCACGAAAACGAAGGCTGTGGGTATTAAAGTCGCATAAACCGGGCGATTCTAATGAATAAAGGCGACACTTCTTTTAATGCAAAAAATAAATAAATAAATAAATACATAAGTAAATAAAAATATGTATTTTTCTGGTAACCCTAGTTATCCATTTTTCTGGGGACCCCAATTACCCATGGAAAATGCATATATTTTTCTTATTTTATTACTAGGCATCGCATATAAAACACAATATCGTTCTAGCCGAAATTTGCCATCTAAGATAGTTTGAAATAAGTTTGTATGCACATGAGTTGCTCTATAACTTTTGTTATTGGCTTGAATTACATTTGTAGTTTTGCGGAATCAACCCATTGACAATTTTGATATTGTAAATCACATCTATATTCTCCACGAGTTACATATATGTACAGTTGTACGCAAACGTAATATATTAACGTTGCTATGTCTTACATATGCATACAGCTGTACGCATACGTAACAATTGTTACGTATGCGTACAACTGTACGCATTTGTAACACATTTGTTACGTATTCGTATGCGTGACATATGCACACAAACACAAAGCTTTCTCAGTTCTGGAGAAGAAGTGTATGACCACAAATCGGCAGGGCAACCATCTTGTTCAATAGCGTGGAACCATTTGACCAAATAGTCAGCATTCTTTCTACAGAAGGCCCCATTTTGAAATCCGATGACATCACACGGGGCCTTCTGTCGAAAGAGGATTCAGAGAAGATGTATAAAGATGTCACGATTATATACATGTATATAGCCAAGGGGTAATGGTAGATAACCCCCAAAATTTTGACGGTAGCTGAACAATTTTACTTTTAATCATACATTGTAAGTTTCAGCCATTTGTCTTTAGTACATATTGTGAAAATGATTTTCATTATTTTCACCATACAAATGTATGGGCGCAAATCTGTCCTTGCCTTAAAAAGGTCAAGGGTCAATCTACGACCATCTTTTGAACAAATGTGGTAGACCTTGAGTCCCCGATGCTTTATACCATGATTCAGCATAAAGCTTTCTTGGTTCTGGAGAAGAAGATTTTTAAGTGCTTGAGCCGCTTTTACCATATATCGGCATGACGGCCATCTCGTTCAAAGGCGCGGAACCAGTCAAACAAATTATCAATACCCTTTCGATAGAAGGCACAATGTGAAATCCGGTAAACAATTGCTAAAGCAGTTTCAGAAAAAGACGTTTAAAAATTTCACAATTTTATACGTGTATATAGCCCAGGGGCAAGGGCATATAGCCCCAAGGGGACAAAATTTTGATTGTAACTAAAATTTTTTACTACATTAATCATACATTGCAAATTTCAGCCATTAGTCTTTAATACATTTTGAGAAAATAGCTTTACAACATTTTCCCCATACAAATACATGCGAGCACAAATTTGACCTTGCCCTAAAAAGGTCAAGGCCAACCTGCGACCATCATTTGAACAAACTTGGTAGACCTTGAGTCCCCGATGCTACATACCAAGGTTCAGCCTTAAAGCTTTATTCAATGGTTCTGCAGTTTAAGATTTTTAAGTGTTTTTATCATATATGGGCATGCATGGCAGCTATCTTCGAACAAATTGTCAAACTCCTTTCCTAAGAAAGCCCCATATGAAATCTTGTGATATTTGCTCAAGCAGTTTCAGAGAAGAAGATATTTTAAAATTACATAATATTATACATGTGTATAGCCCACGGGCAAGAGCAAATAAATCCCAGGAGACAAAATTTTGATTGTAACTAAAACGTTTTACTACTTGAATTATACATTGTAAGTTTCAGCCATTAGTCTTTAATACATTTTGAGAAAATGACTTTTCAACATTTCTCCCATATGAATGTACAGGGACGCAAATTAGACCTTGCCGTAAAAGATCAAAGGTCAACCTGCGGTCATCATTTGACTTTGTCCTCGATGCGATATAACAAGGTTCAGCCCCAAAGCTTTCTTGGTTCTGGAGAAGAAGATTTTTAAGTGTGTTACCATATATGGGCATGGCGGCCATCTTTATGAATAGACCGTGACCCTTGTAAAATTTTCAATCCCCCTTTAACAGAAGGTTTCACGTGAAGTTTGAAGAAAATTGGTCTAGGGATTTCAGAGGAGAAGTCGGTCAAATGTGTGGACGGACAAACGGATGACGACGGACGGCAAGTGATCACAATACTATAGCTCATCCTGAGCCTTCGGCTCAGGTGAACTAAAACAATAAGTATAAAGAATCAAATGACACAAGTAAAGCACTTCTTTGCACATATCTTATAGCAAAACCTGATACACACTAAGCTATAGAAAAAGATACACAACACACACCTTTGACCGGCCATGAACCATCGTATGTATTCGGATAGTATATATGTTCGGAATCGCTCGTTGGTTTCAAGTATTTGCAAAGCGCCAGAAGAGTACATTAGACCTTTCACAACCGAGTTTCTGAAGTGAACTCTGCCATCTTTGAATTTTACCTTCTGCACTGTTGAAAATTGGGTGGCCGGAGCAAAATCAAAAACAGAATGACAGTGTAGACCTTGATATGACGGGGGTCGTTACGTTGTCCAGTCAGGATCTACGCTATCTACAATGGTATATGTTTTGGTCTACAGGGTTGAAATGGTTTGAGGAAGAGTAATATGATTTTTGGTAATCTTTGCGATTTTTGTCCAGCCTCAGTCTTAACCCTTAAACTGCCAGTCACAACAACTGTTGTCTGCTTTGTCATCAGCCTGTGATTTTAAATGTCATTTCTGCAAAGAGTGTAGACCCAGATCAGACTGCTCAGGAGCAGTCTGATCTGGTTCCACACTCTTTGCTGTACGCAAAAATAGGCTTGAAAAGTTTGCAAGAATATTCAGCAGACGACATAAACAGACGACATTTTCAGATGCAGGTTTCTTGGCGTTTTGAGGGTTAAATATATAGACAGGTTCTAATAGACCAAACAAGAAAATGTGTGTTTTTATGATAACCATATCCTGGTCAGGTGAAACCAAGCAATTTTCTTATGTTTTCTCAAAACAAAATGGTTTTACTGGGATGCTGTCATATTTATGCTACACAAAAGGGTCTGAGCAATTAACGTAGACCCAGATCATACTGCTCCTACAGGAGCACATGGTTTGCCATTCTATCAATACTTTTTAGACACACAAAAGGGTAGTCAAACAGGCTTCTGCAGAGTCCAAACATAAAAATGGTATAATTCTATATAAAAATGTAAAAAATAAATAAAATAAAAATCCTTACCTACCCTACCAAATTTCTTCTAACATGTTACCCTAAACACACACACACACACACACACACACACACACACACACACACACACACACACACACATATATATATATATATATATATATATATATATATATATATATATATATATATATTAATTTGGCCTTACTGAAATAGTAACACCTATTTAAAAGATTACAGTATATGTATAGTTATTATAAGATTAGAGAAAGTAGCCCAGGGCTGAGACCAAAGAAAACCTCTGTAGTGAAATCCGCCATTATCTGTGATTTACTGATGAAACCTGGCGGTGAAACCTGGCAACTGTTCTCATATTTACGCCAAAAAAGCTGAACTAAAAGGTATACTGATGTTTTAAAAGATAACCGATATGCAAAAACACAAATATGCCACATAAAAATGGTCCCTCATATCAAATACCAAAAGCGAATGCCTTTTCTAATCATGCATATGTATAAAACACCCAAGGATTCTGTAATGAGACAGCGCAGGACCTGATCAGTCAGTGCGATTGAACAGGCTGATCAGGAATCTACTGGCCACACAGTACTTAATGGTTCTTTTTTTTCAAAGAACTCCTTACATATTCATACTTTTCTGACATGTTTAACCATTTCGCCCTCAAGTTTCCGACAAAGACTCTTCCACTTCAGAACTTTCATTGTTGCAAATACCCAGTAAGCATATACATAAATCTATAGCGGGCCGTTATCGGCCCGTCAGCTGACCTGACGGGCCGATAACGGCCCGCTATAGATTTATAAAGAATGCTAGCTGGGTAAGGGTTTCAGTCAAAAATCAGTAACAGAATGGCAAACAGTGTAGGTCCTAATGAGACTGGATCTGTACTGTTCGCAAAGGTATCTGTATTGATCAGTAAGGATTAAACGGTTATTCGGCCCAATGTTTTGTAAGCTAGATCCGCTAACGTGCACCTTGCAACAGAGAAGGTCATATAAGGTGAAGAGCGTATGTTCACTTCAATGTCAGTAATTTTCATCCGTTATTCAATGACGCGAGCAATGACGACCGGTTACTGCCGTGGGTGGGTGTGCTTTCGGTCATTGACCACAACTCCAGATAAGATCGGTATCCAGATAAATATTTATCTTATCACTGTGAAAACATATGTTGTGGGTACTCATTAGAAGCGCCTTGCTGAGGCACTTCTGATGAGTATCACAACCTATATCGGTACTAGGAGGGCAAATTCACCTTATCTGCAGCCTTGTTGCCTTATAATTAATATAACTTTGCATCATTAAAAAAGAGCTGAATGAACTGCTTGGTGAAGTATAAAGCTGTAGTGGTTAACAATATCTCGAGAACTATATTACATACATCAAACGATCCTGTGCTCCAGACACGTTTTTTTTTTTTTTTTTTTTGTTTTGTTTTTGTTTTGTTTTTTTGTTGTTTATTTTCCCGCGAAAACACACGATACGGTACACATTAGAATCGACTCAGCAACGCCATTCATAAGGAGAATCGATCACTTCCGCGGGAGATAGTTTCGTCAAAAACCGTTTTACCTCCTTCTAAACAGTAGTCAATTATAAAAGGAAAGAATCTGATCCATAGGGGGAGTAAACTCTTTCCCTTCTTTTTTTTCTTTTTTTTTTTTTTTTCTGTTTTTGAGTTGACCCTTTTTCGCTGAAGAATTGATGTAGGACTGCTCTACAGTTCGACAAATTTACTATCGAAAAGATAGTCGTTGTACGAGGTCATTTGGAGAAGTTTGGAACTGATGTGCTGGGAAGCAAACAGGAAGTCACAATAATAGTCTCCCTTTTGAAAAAATGGCGAAAAATACCAAGTTTCGAAATATATTCAGTCCCCTCAAAAGCATAACTACTGGTATCTGTCTGCATGTTTAATGGACAAATAGAATCTCGCTCGTTTTAAGTGCACAGACATCTTACTCTTATCTGCAATGGAATCTCCACGAATGACCACCTCTCAATAATAGCCATTATGAAAACACGCCTATTCAAATATATAGAAAATTTCACCTCCAAAACTGAAAATTTTCAGATTGAAAAAAAAGCAAACTCTGATATGTTTTAATATTTCTGCTCAAAACATAGATGGTTCTAACGAGTACCTACTATCTATGTTTTTGAGCGAAACTAAGAAAAATAACTTATACCCCTGTAAACCCCAGTTTTACTATATAAAAGTGGGGTTTAAGAGGGTCAAAAATATATACATATGTTCTCCTGATGCACCTCCTTATAACAGCCTCTTAACCGATTTCAAAATTGCTTTTCTACTCTATACTGGACCTCCCTACAACAGTCACCTCTCTACTACAGCCAGATTTGTGTCTTCCCAAGGATGACTGTTGTAGAGAGGTTATTACTGTATATTAAATCCTGCCTTGTTTGAGATGAATATATGTAATACGCCCATCAACATTTTTAATCAGTTAGAGTAGGTTTAAATAGTATTGTGATAAATATTAAGCATACAATTCAGCATACAATTCAACATTAAAGAAGGTCCCTGTGATCTGGGATTCCTACCCAGTATTTTAAAATTCTCAGAACCAATCACTACCCAGTTGGCACACGGCGTATATACAACGTTGAATCAACGTCGATGCAACGTCATAGCATCAACATTGATGCGACGTTGTCTAAACGTTGCGTGTCTGCTGGGCAAGCCCTTCAACACTCCTTTTTATGATGCAATTAAGATCTACACAAACAACTACTTGTTCATCTCTATTAAGATAAAGAAAACCAATAAAGTAGAATCTGAAGTATAGGAAATAGAAATCGGATCCGACCACGCCAAAGGAAATATTCTTTAAACTCTTTACGCCTTATAGACCAACAGATACTGTGTGCAAACAGTGTAGATCCTGATTAGATGGCCTCAGAAGATTATAACCTGATCTCTCGCCCCGCCCCCCTCCCCCCCCCCCCCCCCCCCCACCATCCCACACACACACTTCCTCCCCCTTTAAACGAGCTGTCTGATCTGGATCCACACTGTGTCATTCCGTATTTTGACTGACTCTCCCTATTTTGCAAGAATGGGTGTGTCTAAACTTATCGATGAAAAAATTAAGCATGGGCGAGGTCTGCCTGCACGTTTGGACAATCTTCACACAGTCTTTGTTGTTCACTTTATTGGGACACCTTCCCAGTCAACACACAACGTCGTAATAACGTCGTTACGACGTCGCTGCGACGTCATGACGTCGCAGCGACGTCGAAACGACGTTACGACGACGTTGTGTGTGTGCTGGATTAAGTCCTTACCATACTTGTCCTAAATACGAAAAACAAATGTACAGTGGGTGACGACAATGGTGTAGACCCTGGTCTAATCTGGGTCTACCCCGTTAGCTCAGGCCATTCTGCCATAATACACAAGTACTGTAGTTTTTCAGAGAACAAAGTTAAACATTGAGATCAGTGAGCACATGCTGGTATGACTAATTGATTTAACGCCTAGCGTGCTGGGTAAGATTTTCAGCAGACGACATATTGAAACATTTTCTCATATTTTCCCACAAAACATGTTTAGACATCTCATGCAAAGGAGACAATTTGCATGAAATGCCAAATCCTGTTTTCTGACAAAAGAAAAAAGAAATATAATCAATTTGTCGTCTAATGAATTGGCCTAGACGGTGGTAAATGTTAAAACAACGGAAGTTCGACATGACAGACTGCGCACGTCTTTTTTCCACGTGTCGCCGTACGGCAGAGAGTGGGTTTAATATATGAATGTGGGTCGAATTCAGATCATCATTATTGAGAAAAGCGAGGGAAAATTGTTATTATTAAGCTCTGAGATTAGCTGTTAAAACGTGTTTCTACAAGCCACAACACATTTCAGACATCCAGCAGAATAAATAATAATAAAACAAAACGCATCATACACACCGTCAGTAAATGAATCTCTGAATATCAAATATGGGACACGGCTTACTCTACACTGACATATCTCGTGTAATACGTTTCCAAAAAAGTAATTCATGAACTTGTCAGTTTTAAGTCATTTTCAAATTAATTTTCAGTCCGATGCAAAAGTTGAAAGAACTTAATAATAATTTGACAACCCTCATTTAGAAAATAAAAAAAATTAGGGAGAGTCCGAGCGGGCACATGACGTTTATACAACGTCGTCTCAACGTCTCGTGACGTTGTATCGACGTTGAAGCGACGTTGTTTAAAGGCATGTGCCCGCTGGGGTCTCGGCTGGGGGAACTAAAAACGGTTGTATAAATACTATTGTATATACAATGTAAAACGAATAAATTTAAAAAAAAAATGAAAGAATAACGGACAGAAACCACGTGTCTACTTAAGGTAGCTATTGTACAGACAGTTTATTTGGTCTCAGAGTAGAAATCACGTGATTGCCTCTGAAATGGGATTCATTATAAACTGAACATTTTACAGTTTAAATTATCTATGTCAAAAAACTTAACTTACATTTCGGAAACAATATCCCCCGTTATATTCAACCAGGCTTGACATACAATACACACACACACAGTTAAACGGAAAAGATATATCCAGCACTTAAAGTACAAATCGGATCGATCAACAAAATTATCTCTGGTGATGAAATAGCACAAACAGTTTCTGATGTTGACTTTTTTCAATCTTTATTTTCACACTTTTCCCTCGAATATCCTATCAAAATAATATTCTTTGTTTGAAATTATAAAGGATTTTCTCTAGGAACCTAAAATAGATGTCAGAGTACCCTTCTGAAGGTCACGGTTTGTCAAGGTCAAAGTCTATTTTTGGAGCGAGATTGTAGCAGACGATTTTCGCTTTCTGAAGGCAGGAGCGAAAACTCTTTTAGCACTATCCGTGTATTCTCTGTTTTGTCAAATTCAGCATGATGAAATGCATGTCTATATGTAGTCTGAATATAGATTACGTGCTCATTGCCTCGCCTCGTTTGGACATTTATCGGATTTTTCACCCGTTCGCCGCTCTAAAACGTATAAAAATAGACACACTTTTCTTATCGACATTATGCAACTTGCGTTCTATAGTCGAGTTCATCACAAGTGGTGAATTGCCTTCTTTACCCTTAAGTGGCCGTTTAAATTAGTATCACTGAGAGAGCGCCGCTGCTCTCTGTTCTTTGCTGTTAGTCAACTTACAGAATTCCTGTTTCGTGTTTGCCTGCATGCTTACACTGCGCTGCAGCTTCTTTGTACCCATACGGGCATCGAAACCCAGATCAGACTGCGCATTGGCGCAGTCTGATCTGGGCTTCGGTTCCCGCCATTTTTTTTTAAATTTTAAAGTGACGTCATGAACACATCATATGTGCATGTTGCCAACATGAAATTTAAATCGTCTTATTTACATTAATATATGCGTGAGATGCTTTAAAAGTTAGGTTTATATTTACATAATTATTTGTAATATAAATCACCTTTAAAGTATAGCATTTCATGTATGCAAATAGACTAATTTTGTGACAAGCCCAGCTGATCTATATAAAAGAAGACCACAGTATTTCGGTACCTTAATTGATCACATAGTGTGTATAATTATACAATGTTCTGATGTTTTACAAACCTTTCAATAATATTTCAGTTGTCTTGGGCACCGATGTGTGTTTGTGCGTGGCCTTGCTTTAACTGATCACCTGTACACACAGTGGTGTTTTCTATTACCAAATGTCTCTAAGACTGGCTCCAGTCTCCAGTGACTAAATATTTTTCTCATAATCCTGTTTGATAATCCACTAAAATAAGCCCCCCCCCCCCCTCCCCCCCCCCCACACACACACACACAAAAAAAAAAAAAAAAAAAAAATATATATATATATATATATATATATATATTATATATATATATATATATATATATATATATATATATATATATATATATATATATATATATATATATAATTATGACTATAAAGGCTGGTGGTCACATTTTCTTAAACTGACAGTTCTTAATTCTGAAATCACCAAACGCAGTCAGTCAATATAGACACCCCATTGCAAAAAGATGTCTTTGAGAAAAATGCGGATACACGAGGTGGGACCAGTGGTCCAGATAAGCCTTCCTATCCGCACAGTCCGTTAGCCCTTAAACCGCTAATTATAACTGTAGCTAACGAGCGGTATTTTAGAGAAAATAAGGCTTGACATTTTACGTGAATAGTCTGTCTATTGTCAAGTCACATTTCCTCTGAAAAAGAAAACACACACACACACACACACACACACACACACACACACACACACACACACACACACACACACACACACAAAATCAATTTTAGATTGTTCGCTTTGCGCCTTAAGTGTTAACCGAATCGTTTGATATATGAGCATATGTGCTCAGCAAAGACTCAGATCAGCCACCGCATCCGCGCAGGCTGATCAGAGTCTTCGCTGTCCGCCTGAGGACGTTTTTGGATTCTTGGTTACCCGCAGAGTTTCCTGCGAAGACTGATCAGTGTGTGCAAATACACGGGCAGCTCTGAATATTCGCTGGGCGCACATGTAGTCTTGTAAGAAATCATACGCCCTGGCTCATATAGAAAGTATTGTCCTTATCCGACCGGGCAGCTTGGCTGGGATCTGGATATTTCAATTATTTTTCACAACGAGGACACGCTTCTGCACGACGCACTTTTGTGCCCTGTGACGACAGTCGAGATGAGGCCTGAGGATGAGGCTGGGCACACTGGGTAAAATTTTCAGCAGGCGACAAATAGGATGTTCTTTTCTTTTCTTTTTTTTCTTTTTTTTTTTTTTTTTTTGTTATTTTTTCCCAGAAACCAGGATTCGACATTCCATGCAAATTGTCTCAATGGAGACAATTTGCATGAAATGTCAAACTCTGTTTTCTGGAGAAAAATAAATTTAAAAAAAAAAATATCACCAATTTGTCGTCTGCTGAATTAGCCAAGAGAGAGGGTTAAAGAATGTGTGTATCCGTCACACTATAGGAGATAGAGTTTTTGTAATTAATTCCTACAGTTTTGAATGAATAATTTTGTAACTGTAGGCGTGTGACATTTGACGGTCAATGAATATTTTTACAAATCTGCAAATCTGCGGATTTTTCCGAACTAAGCAACCATTTTCTGCGAACTGCCATCGTATATGTAATACAGTATTTGGTTATGACGATTGTGCCATTACGACAACATACTGAAAATATACTGAAAATTTTACCACTAAAAATGAAAATTTTCAGATAAAAAAAAAAATTGATATTTTTCATATTTCTGCTCAAAACATACGAGGGTGAGTCAATAAGTAACCAGCCTATCCCATTTTCGATGGACCGAGGCGGTCACGATTTTCATGCTTTGTTTCAATATATGTTTTATACATGGGTACAAAATTGCACACGTATCGAGTCATTCTTTAATAAGATATTGAATGTTAAACATGGCTAGTGATGCAAAGGCATGCTTTAGATCTAAAGTTGAGCACCGTGCTGTAATTCGGTTTTTGTATTTCAAAGGTAAAACAGGCAAGGAAATACACGGCGAGTTAGCCGATGTTTATGGGTCTTCTGCACCATCTTATGCTCAGGTTAAATTCGGGGTAGGGGAATTCAAACGCGGTAGAACGTCTTTAGAAGATGAAGCCAGGTCTGGACGCCCACTGGATGCCACCGACAAAGAAATGTGTAAGAAAGTTCGGGATCTGGTATACTCTGATAGGCGAATTCAGGTGGAAGAAATAGCGCAGGCATTAGGCATTTCATATGGTAGCGTTTCAACAATCTTACATGATCGTTTAGATATGCGCAAGCTAACAGCCCGTTGGGTCCCCAAATCCTTTAGCGATGAGCAAATGGCAACCAGAGCATCAGTATGCAGCGCCTTGTTGAAGCGTTTTAGGTCAAAAGATGATTTTCTTTTGCGTCTGGTGACTGTAGTTGAGATTTGGGTTCATTATCATGAGCCAGAGAATAAAGCTCAGAGTCGTCAGTGGGTAGGGCCTGGGTCCCCGATGCCAAAGAAGTTCAAGACGCAACCATCTGCTGGCAAGGTGATGGCCACAGTATTTTGGGACGCAAAAGGCGTTATTATGTTGGACTTTTTACCCAAGAGAAGTACAATAACTGGAGTGTACTATGCAAACTTGTTAGACCAGCTGAGAACCGCAATCCGTGAAAAACGCCGAGGTAAACTCTCTAAAGGTGTTTTGCTGCAACAGGGCAACGCGAGAGTCCCAACTTGCAAAGTTGCAATGGATGCTGTAGAGCGAAACGGGTATGAATTAATACCACATCCTGCCTATTCGCCTGACCTAGCTCCTAGCGACTTCTTCCTATTCCCAAACTTGAAAAAGGATATCCGTGGACTTCATTTCCGGTCTGATGAAGAAGTCGTGACGGCAGTTGATGAGTGGGTCAATTGAAAGACCCTGACTTTTTCAGTTCTGGGCTGATGGCACTTGAACGCCGTTTGTCTAAGTGCATCACACTAGAGGGCAATTACATCGAAAAAGAAGAGGTGGATCTCAACCGGAAATAAGTTAGGCTGGTTACTCATTGACTCACCCTCGTAGATTGCGGGTACTCGTTAGAACCGCCTCGTAGAGGCGATTCTAACGAATACCCGCAATCTATGTTTGAGCAGAAATAAGAACAATAATGAATACCCCTGTAAACCCCAGTTTTACTACATAAAAGTGGGGTTTAAGGGGGTCAAATTATATAGGCATGTTTTCTTGATGGGCAGGGTATCTGGTAGTTTTTATTATTACTAAGTTTTATAGAGATTCTTGTATTTAATGCAAACATTGTAGACCCTGATCAGAACTCAGCATCTGATCTGGGTTTTCACTGTTTGCAAGTTTCCCTTTTATGGGACGTTAGGCCTAAATGACTTAATTCTCCTACCTTTTTCAAGGAATCATTTTGAAACTTTGCGTGTTTGGTACTGACACAATTAACACGTGAATATGGCTTTTTGGATTATCAAAAAAATGTTGTTGTTTTTTTGTTGTTGTTTTTTTTGATAAAGTTACGGCTTCTCAAACTTATCTACTTTCCTAGAAATTACAATGTAACAGTATTAGGGATACAATACTTTGTTATCAACTCCTCCTACAGTTTTCAAGGAATCAACATAGAATATAAAGTGTATTTCTGATACAATGGGCATGTTCATGTGGTATTATTATAGCAATTTTTGACAAATGTACAGCTTTTCAAACTTGTCCATTTACATAATATAGTACTGGGGTGTTTACAGTTTTTAGTTTAACCCATTATAGTCCGGAGACCCCTAAAATGGTAATTGGAAAAACAGTGCAGACCCAGATCAGACGCCGCATTCTCGCAGAACGCGCCTCTGATCAGGGTCTCCACTGTTTGCAAATAGTTCAACAATTTTTGTCTTGGAATATCTTAATCACATAGCCTGACATACCTAAAATCGAACTTAGAATCTTCCAATATACAGTGTGGGAGAGTTCATTCAGTTTACAATGGGTTAAACAACTCCTCTGTAGCGTATATTTCAATGAAAGAAATGCGAGAAGTAATTAGTGCTGACTAGTAAGTGCTAATGTTGCCGAGCGGATCTATTTATTGGACGCATGACCAGGCGTAACGTATTTTCCCGAGCATATCTATCAGGCCTCTACTTCTTGACCTAGCTGAACTCTCACTTGTACATTCCTCTCACTTACATTAGCTGCCATCACTGTCGAATCGAATGGACATTACGTTTATATCAAAGTTTCAACAGTAATCGGTCTGAGCAATCTGAACATACGCAGTCTTGTGCGAAATAACATAACTATATGGTAAACATACAGGTATCATGGCAATACGTATTAAAACATTGGTGATGATAACCAGTTCTATCATCACGTAGTCTCCCCCTTCATGGGATGTTTCGCTCAGTGCTCACTACACGCCCTCAAGAAGTGCAATGGCTGGAGTGATCAGTTCCAGCCGAGAACTAACCAACATGTCCCAGTAAGCATTCTACATAAATCTACAGCGGGCCGTTAGCGGCCCGTCAGGGTAGCTGACGGGCCGCTAACGGCCCGCTGTAGATTTATGTAGAATGCTAGCAGGGATATACTAAATGCCAATAAAACCACTGCAGAAAGCTTTGATACCAACAAATCACCTAACTGAAAATAGACCAAGTACCACACCTTATTGTCTGAACACACTGTAAGATGATAAACAAATAATACTGAACTACCGAGCTCCATGATGAAACCTAAATATGCACAAACTGCGTTTCAAACTAGAGTTGCAAACAACTGATCAAGTACTTATCCTACCAAAAAAGGGAACTGTTCCCATCTGAGATTCGATATACGAGTTCGACACGACGTTACATTCTAGTATTACAAGCTGCCACCTCCATCTGATAATCTGACGATTCCTAGTTCCAACTTAAACCTTTGATTGGCCGCTCGTAGAACTATATCTCGCTACTACAGTTCTGTCTCACAAGCGTCAGCTCAGTAAATCCACTGGTGGCTGAACCTCGGTCATTCCTTGTCTTTTCTTTCTAGGAATTAATCCTATAAGACAGTTCGGCTCAAAGTCAAACCCACACAGTTTCCTACGCTTAAAAACAACACTATATGCACGCTTATATTATTAACTCCTCGCAAGTTTTCAAAAAATAACTTCGGAACTTTGAGATGCGTATACGGCTTTTCGTGTCCTAGTATTGATCTGACAAAGTAACTACTTTTCGAACTTAGTCTTTGTATCATAATATTGGCGGACTGAAGTTTCCCTGTACAGTTTTCAGGGTTTCATGAATGTAATACTGATACAATGAACATGTGCACATGGCTTTATGGCGATATATTAAGGTTAAATATGGTAGCCAATGTATACACAGTCCTGCTTTCATTTTAACCCTAGTCCTGCTGAACCCGGATATGTCCTGCCCTTGCAAACAGTGTAGATCCAGATCAGCTGGCTTCTTCAGAAGCCAACTGATCTGGATCTACACTGTTTGTCATTAAGTATGTGAATTTATATCAATAATCTGAATCAAGTAACCTGATTGGCTGAAAATTCGGAGTGGGCGTGCATCTTAATGTATTCAGCATGACAAGGGTTAAACCAGATTCACCAAGGTGGTTGCGACTGACTTCTAGCTTGAAAATCTTTCAGAAAACTATATATCCTTCATCATCTGTATGTTTGTTACTGCCAGGCAAATGAGCCACATAGAGACAGCACTGAAAAATCTGGACAAATTTTATTGTTCCCACGACGATTGAAATTTAGGCCTATATTAAACCCATGCTCCAGATATGTCGCCCGGGCATTATCCTAGTCAGCATTCTTTATAAATCTATAGCGGGCCGTTATCGGCCCGTCAGCTACCCTGACGGGCCGATAACGGCCCGCTATAGATTTATAAAGAATGCTGACTGTGATGCTGGATCCCCAGTCAGAAAATGCGAGTGTATAGCATATTACCCTAAATAATCCGATACCATAACTCCTTACCTTACTTGCAATAAAAAGGTAATCGCGTCCTTTGATGTGTCTAAAACAGGATGACTTACAAACAGTGTGGACCCTGAACATATTCTGCAGTGTCTTACACATGTCTACACTGTTTGCTCAGGTCTATTTGTCTGAAAACTGAGCGTAAATACGATAACCTGACCAATTAAATCAACAACATGTTTATTGTATGTTTTTTTTTTCTCATTATGTATTGTCTTTCCAGTTACTGGACAGGTGCTATCCCATTAAATTTCATTTTCTAGGTCAAATCCAAATTCTAGGTCAAACTAAACAACAAATTTCGGTCAGTGCTTATTGAACACAAACAATGTCACCACCCTGATATATCCAGTGTCAGATCCACAGGGCTACATCAGGTAATCAACGATCGACGATCCACTCACGTGAAATGATGTATTTATCCTAAATATTCACTCACATTAATTCCTTACCATATTTAACCTAAACCTGGACACCCCCTATGGACAGTGAGAATGAGTATAAAATGCACTGACAGGACGGCTTGTAGATACTGATCAAAGTGCTCTAAGAGCAGGCTACCTCAGTATACACTGTTTTCTTCAGATCCCTCTGTCCGAAAATAAAGGGTAGGCATAACATACCATACGACTAAGGTTCAAATGAGTTAGTTCGACAAAACTACATAAGGTCAAGGACAAACGGAAGTTCTTTTTGTTATACATGTTGAAAATCGACCTGTGGGATCTACAGCAAACTCTGGTTATAACGACATTTGTTTCCGAAAGTTGTTTCCACAAAAATGAATTTGTTGTTGTAAAGAACCTTTAATATTCAGGGCCCGGTTGTTCAAAGCGTCGTTAGCTTAACGAGCTCGTTAAGGGTCATTTCGTTAACTATTTTAGCGGATTCAATATACAATATTCCGATATTTTTTGCTGAAAAAATGTGAGTAGCTTTTGCACTGCAAAAGCTACTCACATTTTTTCAGCAAAAAATTCCAGCATATTTGCATATCACTGGTTGTAAAATTTTAACGAATCGTTAACTAACGACATCGTTAGTTTTGAACAACTGGGCCCAGAATGATACCTACATGTATGTTAGAAAGGGTTTTGTTTTATTCTTATCATCTCATAGCACATATGTTTTGGATATTTGTTATAATCGCCTCAGTGACACATACCCAAAACATACTATTGCTTGAAGTATTAAATGCACAATTTTTGCACAATTTCTGATAAACTTATATCTTTCATTACGAAAACACGCCTATTCAAATATACTGAAAATTTCATTACCAAAAATGAAAATTTTCAAATAAAAAATTCTGATATTTTTCATATTTCTGCTCAAAACATAGATTGTGGGTACTCGTTAGAACCGCCTCAGCGAGGCTGTTCTAACTGGTACCCACAATTTATGTCAAAAACATAATTTGTGTGCACTTGTTAGAACAGCCTCAGCGAGGCTGTTCTAACGGGTAACAAGCACCCAAGCAAACACACACACAACGTCGCAACAACGTCGTGACGTTGCAACGACATTGTAACGACGTTTCTGCGACTATGTGTTTTCCTGGGATAGCTCTTATGCAGTCATTGCTGCAGCCTGCTATATATGGCAACTGATAGGTCCCACAGGTTTACTATTGGACACTAATTGTGACCAGCGTTGTTCCTTCAGCTACCAGAGTAGCCTTGCCCAAGGCTTAGAAATATACATATATACTTTTTGGCTTATTGAGCTCTGTGACTAGTCTATAGATAATATGGTCCGGATTTCTAATATATTTCAGAGACAACCACAGAAGAAAAGTTCACCCATAGACTAGCTAAACATTGAATCAAAAAGTAGAATGTAAATGAAATAAAAAATAATAATAAGTAAACAAAAAGTGACAAACTAACTTATATATTGGCCTAGTTGCTAGGCTACTACCAGCGTAGCTTCCTCCAAAGTTCTGAAGCAGAAAGTTCTGGGCCAGAAAGGCATATGTCATCGATCCCTCACCAGAGACATGCTACAGATAAAATTTGATTGATATCTACTTGCAGGCTGCAGAGATACTGCGGCGGCGTATGACGACGTAGGACGACGACGGACGATGGAGGCTGTGTGCGTGTGCACATGTCATGCATACGAATCCGAAACAAATGTGTTACATATGCGTACAGTTGTACACATACATAACAAATTGTAACGTATGCGTACAACTGTACGCATATTTAACACATGACAACGTGAATGTGTTACGTTTGCATACAACTGTTCGCATATGTAACATGTGGACAAGTTAGTATGAAGCATTCGTATGATATGTACGAACCGTACACATATGTAACACCTGTTCATTATATGAAGTTGAGGTCACTATTTCGGGAACGATTACTGTGACCGATTTGGTTCTTAGTATGCATGATTTTATTTTACACAAGCTCTACTTACAATACTAATGTTTTGGTATCTATATATGTAGAACAAACTTTTATATTCAATGTAATATTTAATGTGTTTTATTCTAAAAACTTCTAATTGTTCGTGTTTGTTATATGTATATGAAGCATTGTTAGATATATATTAAATATTTATGTAAAGATATTGCAACCGCTTGATATGCATGGTTACCCTGATAGAAAGTGTTTATGTTGCTTATAGCCTACATCACGAAAACACGCTTATATAATTTTGACCCCCTTAAACCCCACTTTTATATAGTAAAACTGGGGTTTACAGGGGTATACATTATTTTTGTTATTTTGCTCGTAAACATAGATTATGGGTACTCGTTAGAACCGCCTCATCGAGGCGGTTCTAACGAGTACTCACAATCTATGTTTTGAGCAGAAATATGAAAAATATCAGAATTTTTTATCTGAAACTTTTCAGTTTTTGGTGGTGAAATGTTCAATATATTTGAATAGACGTGATTTCGTAATGAATTGAAACTTCTAGTTGCAAAAACCATTTTTGAAATGTGGTAATGTTATTTTTACTCCCTTGCAAGGATATAATAGGACTCTCATGCGAATTGCAGTTAAAGCATTTAAGGATCAATTCCCGTGTTTGGTATAAATGTTGTTACTGGTACACTTTAACCGTCATTATCTTTTGTTCTGAACATGAAAATCTGTTATAAGCGTACATACGCTCGTATATGAGCCGTGTCATGAAAACAACAGCATTAGTAACATGAGAGCAGTGTAGACCCAGATTAACTATCATACTGCTATTATGACATCTGATCAAGCTTTACACCATTTAGAGTGATATGGGACAAAATTAGTGACAAACAGTGTAGATCCTGATCAGTCGCCACGTCTTTTCTCTGCAATTTTATAAGATGTGATGATTTTGTATTGTTTGCACACATGTTAAATTCGACATGTGACACCCAAACACATATGTAACTGTTACGTATGCGTACAATTATACGCAAACGCAACGCATTTGTTACATATTCGTATGTGTGACATATGCAGGCTCGGAACGCTGCCATCCTGTAAGCTACCCGGAGCCTTCGGCTCAGGTGAGCTAAAATCAAATTATTTACTCGATAACTAAGTCCTGTTTTATTAGATATTGAAAATATGCAATTTGAGGTAAGGCATGGAACCCGGGTCACGCTGGTTTCATTTTTTAAGTTGTCCGAAAAAGATAAATATCTTGTTCGCACAAGATCATATCTTGTCCGCAGAAGATTATATCTTGTTCAGACAACTTATTATCTTGTCTACACAACTTTGACAGCACAGCTTAAGCAGACACCCCTTTTTGATTCGATTGTTTGTCAATCGACCCAAAGTTATATGCACAATAGGTCTTATACTGCTATGTCCGCGTGACTTCCACTGACAAATGATGTGTAATCGCGCGTAAATTAAAACTGATCAGAGCGCAATGAAAATAAAGGTCCCGCAAGTACGGGGAAGTGTATTTTTTTATTATTGGACTGTTTAACCCATATATGTTTGGTGTCCCAAAATGGGACATTGGCAAACCGTGTAGACCTAGATCAGAATGAAGCGTCTGATCTGGGTCTACACTGTTTGCTTAAAGCACAGAAATTTAAGGGTAAAACATCACGAAAATATACCTATATAATTTTGACCCCCTTAATCCCCACCTTTATATAGTAAAACTGGGGTTTACAGGGGTATACATTATTTTTCTTATTTCTGCTCAAAACATAGATTGTGGGTACTCGTTAGAACTGCCTCGGCGAGGCGGTTCTAACGAGTACCCACAATCTATGTTTTGTGCAGAAATATGAAAAATATCGGGGTTTTTTATCTGATTTTTTTTTAGTTTTTGGAGGTGAAATCTTCAATATATTTGAATAGGTGTGTTTTCGTAATGGTCCAGGCCCAGGACCATTTTTCCAGCCTACACTCAGGGACGATCGACCAGCTAGAGTTTCCTATGCTTTGATTTATATACGTCTGACGCCTCAGATGTCAGACGTTCATTCGATGTTCATTCAACAATTTTGTTATGTCATTTGTCATCTTTTTTCCAAGATTTTCTGTCGTATATTACGAAGTCCGTTGCATCATTTTAGCAGAAAGATCCCTACTCCAAAAACACATACTGAAGTCGGTTGTAGCCATAAGATTCGACCCCAGGTATGTTTGAGACAATATTGTGTGAAAGTCTGTTTGATTTGAATAATATCTTTTTCTGTTATGAGACAAGGAGTGTTTATGGTATGTACAAAAACATCCACGATGTGATTTGACAGGGCAGGATCCAAGGAATCAGCGATTGTAAACGGAGTTTGTGTTTCTCATGTTCTGTTTCCAGGGTAAATATTTTTTCCGGCATCGGGAGATGCTGTTTAGTAGAACGAGGACGGTGAAAATAGCAGTGAAGTATGCTTTGCTTCGGTAAAAAAAGTTCACCTCACAGTCCTTTTTCTAAACAGGAATAAAATGAGTAATATTGCCTCTGATCGAAGTCGGGAATTCGGTAGTATGAAGGATTCAGGGGTGATATATGCCGTCAAAACGGAAACCAAACAGAACTTCGTCGAGAAATGTCGGTCAAGTATCAAGGATTGCATTTACAATCGCTAATCAAATGTCCTTTCTGAACAACATAGTCTACTATATTCAGTGAACCCTTGTTACAACGACAGCATTTGTTCCCAAGACGTTGCCATTATAACGAATTTTCTGTTGTAAAGAATCTTTAATGGACAGAATGATAGGTAAAAAAAAGACTTGTTTTATTCTATTTTTTCTCAAGGAACATGTGTTTTGGACATTTGTTAGAATCGCCTTTGAGGCGATTCTAACAAATATCCAAAACATATGTTGCTTGAAGATTTTATGCAATGTTTTTGCATAATTTTTCATTGACCGTCACCTCTTGAGAGTGTGACATTCAAATTGTCATTATAACGAATTTTGTTGTTGAATCGGGTGTCGGTATAAAGAGGGTTGTCTGTATGGGCATCTTCCCTTACATTCAAGTGTTGGCCATTGTGTTTGTGTTTCAGTATCATAGTGAATCGTTACTGCTTTATAATACATAAAGATAGTCCTAAGTGTGCTTACATTTTATAAGCTTATTGCACTTATCTTTCGTTTTTGTTTTATCTCAAAGCGAAATGCATAACTTATTTTAGACTCTTTAACGATTAGATATTATTTACGCCGTATGCGCGACATTCGGGTCAAGATTATTTGGTATATGCTAGATACAATCACGTAAAAGATCGTATTCTTTCCGAATGAGATATGAATTCGTCAAATATGTGGCGTAATATTGAATTTGGTATTTGCCTATGGGGTCTACGAAAACCAAGGCGTTTCCGTTTCATACATGATTCCTGTCTGCAGTGGGTCCTGTTAAAATGACGTTTTGATTTTGTTTTATTCGTATTTGGTCCTTGTCGGTATTTCTTTTTCTTTCTTATATAAGCCGCAACGTCAGAAAACGTACCTTCTGACATAGCCTGCAAATCCGGGGCAGTCTGATCAGAGTTTTCGTTAATCGCATGAAAACAACTGCATCCTTGGCTATTTAAAAGTATGCCCAGTGGAGATTCTGATCAGATTGCGCGAATGCGCAGGCTGATCTGAATCTTCGCTGGGCGCACTAGTCTGATAATCTCGCTGCTGAAAGATTCAATCTCAGAAGACGATATAACTCCGGTTTGTTTTTTCACGTGATTGTGTCATCTTCATCGTCTGTCCTAGCTCCAGTCGCTGGCTTGATAAATCTAAGTACTCTGAAAATGCCAAAATTCTCCCGGGAAGTTACCTAGGAGAGGACGCAGTCATAAAGAGGAACTGAAAGAAGAAGAAAAATGAGGAAAAAAAATGAATAAAAATGGTACATTTTCAGCTAGACAAAGTGACAAATGGGTCACGTATATCTCCTGCTTTTGCCAACCGTCAACAGGCCTTATTCTCTCTTACACAATATAAAGTCTTGCCCAATGCTTGTACCAAATTTCAAAATCCTAGGTCCAGTAGTTCCTGAGAAATCTTTGACGGAAAAAAACGTTTACACGCAAACAAACACACAATCATTGTTATGGAAAAGGAAAAAAAAATAAGCTATATTCCCACTATATACTCCAAAGGCCGGTGGGTATAATAATCGACGTATGAACAATTTAAGAACTGTCATAGATGAACCACTTGGAGCGGCCTTAAAACATGCCCACCCGGGTAGGGGCGGTGTATTTGTCTGCTGCCTAATAAGAAAGACTGCGTCTTATTATTCAAGGTCTATCGGGGGCGGAGTGGACAATATTTTATGAATTTCATACTGTTTCAGTAAATCATTTTCAGAGCCTATCAATTCAGGTTTTATTTCAGAAATAATCCATTAACCTTTACCACTCTCTGCGTTAATAGAGCAGACGGCAGATTGGTGATATTTTCTTATTTTTCCAAGAAAACAGGATTTAACATTTCATGCTGATTTTCTCCATTGAAGACAAATTACATGAAATGACAAAACCTTTTTTCTGGGAAAAATAGGAAAAATACTTCAGAATGCCGTCTACTGAAACCTTTACCCGGGGTGCTAAGCGTTAATATTACTAAAACAGTAAGTCAAAGCACGTGTTTACATATGGTATGGTCCGAAATCGAAAGTGAACTACTGCATTTGCAATTAGTCTACAAGACGTATCTGCGACATCACTGTTAACGTGGTGAAATGTAAGCTTTGATATTGACCATTACTTATTGCTGTCTTGCATTGCTCTCTTGTAACCCCATTATGTGTCACCGCTCCTATTTACTGCAAAAAAAGTAAGAAAACTATAACCAATTTGTCGTCTGCCGAATCTGCCAAGTGGTATTGGATAACTTGCATTCATTTTCTCTTGTTATTGATCATCACAAGTAAACAAATTTGCAGCTAACGGCCCGCACAGTCTGAAATTATTTTTTGACGTCAAACAAGGGCCATAACTCTGTTGAAAATTTACACAAAATGCCGTGTAACAATCCCAAGCTAGACATTGTCAATATCAAATCATATGCCAAACTTGGTCGAAATGCATAATTTCTTTCTCAAGATGTATGATTTATACATGTTCAATTTGATACAACATATTCTGGGCTCCATCTGTGAACTGTCTTATATCCACAACCGTGCTATAGCGAACCCTGTTATAAAGACGTTCCAGTGTGTTTGTTTCATGCTGGGTAAAAAATTCAACACACAATATTTGTAAAGTTTTTCCTACTTTTCCCAGAAAATAGTCTTCGACTTTCCAAGCAAATCGTCAAAGTAGTCTATTTTCTAGTAAAATACGAAAAACGTCCTCAGTATGTCGTCTGCTGTATTTGCCAAGAGAGTGATGAAGATTACTTTTGGTTATGATATAATGTCAGTTAATTTATTTCTTATTGTTTCATATTGCATTGCAGTAATTATACAAGAGCAGTTCAATCTCTCTTTCTTACCCTGTTCAACAGATAGCGGCAGACATTTAGTTTGGATTCTTTTTAAAGAAGCCAACTTGTAAATAACTTATGAAGCTGTATATTAGCCTACAACTAATTCTGTGACTGGCTAGAGAATTAAACTCCTCTGACTGGCTTCTGTGACTCCTTTCTCCCTGGCGACAAACCTCATAACAAGTGAGCAATGTGATCATGGCCGCCATTATCAAACAAAAACGAAAGCCAGTCTTGGCCGCCACCACTAGCAAACAAAACGCAGGACAGTTTGGTCGTTTCGCACCTTGGATGTTTCGACCTTACAGCAGGAACTGAATATTGCAATCCCTGCTTGAGTTTCAGAAGGGTTTTCCTGAGTGGAGGAACAAATACTGCACGCTGCAGAATTATTTATACAGTCTATCGGACGTTTTGATTTGTTTTGTACACGTAATTCTCCAGTATGCACAGCCATATGTCATTCTGAACAGAGGTACGAGACAAATAGATGCGAAACACTGGCGCAGCACGAGTCCGAAACGTCCAATAGTATGTAAATGTGGTGTCATGTGATAATAAGGTTACCAATGAACAATTCCGACCAGTGGAAAACAGAGATTTTCTAAAGACCACAGAAAAAGTAGATATTTCTTCAAAACGTCAGCTTGATTATAGAACACTAACCAAATTCGCACGAACTGCCATCACGTTTTCAGGGCCAATATTTTTTGTTGTCTTCAGTGCGGACAGCTTCAAGACGTTACTGTTGTTTCGCTATTAGACGCTCATTAAAATAATTAAGAGGTTTCTGTTCAGTTTTTATACTATTAGACGCTTATTAAATGGGTTTCTGAAGTATTTGCTTTGTATATGTAGGTATAACATATTTTACTGATCTCATTGGGATACATTGCAATTTAGATCGCGGCGTCTGATCTGGTTGTACACTGTTTGCACTAAATACAGGATCTGGGCCCAAACTCATGGGGGTAGGGGGGGTAATTTTCTATATATAACATAGTACGGATGTGCGTGCCGAATGGCCCCCTTTTTCAGCGCTGCTTGGTATATGATCAGCAAAAAGTATTTGACTGACCCGCTTTTTCTTGATTGGTGTATGAAAGGCCCCACTTTTCAAAGAACAGAATCGTCGAAGTGATAAGGATAGATGAGCCCTCTAGGAATTACTGGATTGGACAGCTTAGTTAGTGTAAATGCGTGCCAGTGTACAAGATGATAGATAAATGGCGTTTTATTTGTGAAATACAATTGTTTTATTTGTAAACATGTATGCAAACAGCGAAGAGTAGATTCTATATGAATGGGTATAAAAAAAATCAAAAGGCAGTATATGAACATTTCAGACGATCAAGTATATGCATAGATCTGTTTTTTCAAAGGCCAGATATATGAATAGGAATAGGTTTCGAAATACTGGCTCGCGCACCCGTACCATAATTACCCCCAAGTTATCCCCCATCCCCGAGGGCCCAAATTGTTTGCTAGTGTCCCTGTTACGGCATGCTTCGCATAAACGTGCTCAGAAATACTTTCAAAATCAAGAAAATTCAGTGTGGCTGTAAACAATGCATTTTCCTACACGTTTTACCTGTTTTTGTTTGATTTACCTCAGCTATACATTCTACACTTTATCAGCTGATCAGCAAACAATGAAACAAAGTTCCGAAAAAAATGGACGCTTTTATGTTGCTACTTAATTCTGAATTCTTGGCAAACAAGAATTGTTAATGAGAACAATGTTATTGACACTTCCCTGATAAAATGTTCTGTTTGTTTTTTTATACCGACTAAAATTTATCAGATTAAAAATATATTAAACTCCGAATTTATTATGCCCGAACAAGTTACTCACCCTTTCCAAGCTGTTTTATTACTCTGGGTAATTATCTTCAATATGCGGGACGAAGTTCTCTCCCTTAGGAGTTAACGCAGTTTTTGAGGGTTTTGTTGATTTGATTTTATTTAGTTTATTTATTTGTTGTTTTTGTTTTTTGTTTCGCCAAAATCATATGTTCTTTATATAGTCATTATTCTATGTTTACCAGGTGGGCATAGTATTTCCTATAAGATTGCATGTGCGCCAAGCGAAGACAGTCTATGCTGATCCGTGTATTCGGTGTCCCATTACGAAAACAAGCCTATTCAAGTATACTGAAAATTTTACAACCAAAAAATTGAAAATTTTCAGATAAAAATTCTGATATTTTTCTTATTTCTGCTCAAAACATAGATTTCTTATTTCTGCTCAAAACATAGATTGTGGGTACTCGTTAGAACCGCCTCGGCGAGGCGGTTCTAACGAATACCCACAATCTGTGTTTTTGAGCAGAAATAAGAAAAATAATGTATACCCCTGAAAACCCCATTTTTACTATATAAAAGTGGGGTTTAAGGGGGTCAACATTATATAGGCATGTTTTCGTGATGCATTCGAAGAGGCTTTGGATTGTTTGCTACACACCGAGTGCATCCGCGTATCAAAGTCAGGAGCTTGACTGACCACCCAGTAAGCATTCTTTATAAATCTATAGCGGGCCGTTATCGACCCGTCAGGGTAGCTGACGGGCCGATAACGGCCCGCTATAGATTTATAAAGAATGCTAGCTGGGTAGTAGTCGAAGAAGCAGTAGGGCATAATAGCTAGTAACAGCTGATACTATAGGCAGAAGCAGCAATAAGACTAAGTATTGCCAAACGTTGCGGTGGGGTGTACCAGCAAAATCTTGACTGCTTCACTATGTAGTCTTTTATCAGTTCTATTTAGAAGCTATCACGAAAACACGCCTATTCAAATATATAGAAAACTTCGCCTCCAAAAACTGAAAATTTTCAGATAAAAAAAAAACTCTGATTTTTTTTTTCATATTTCTGCTCAAAAGATAGATTTGGGTACTCGTAAGAAACGCCTCGGCGGGGCGGTTCAAACGAGTACCCACAATCTATGTTTTTTGACCAAAAATAAGAAAAATAATGTATACCCATGTAAACCTTAGTTTTTCTATATAAAAGTGGGTTTAAGGGGGTCAAAATTATATAGGCATGTGTTCGTGATGCTATGTAATGGTCTACAGCAGAATCTACACATTGGTTTGTACTCGTAATACGGCTGGTCTATATTATTTATGACGTCACAACGATACGTAGAAAAAATGGAAACACACCTAAAACGTATGACAAAACCAGTTATCTCGACTTTATAATTGCAAACTGATTGATACCACTAATGTGGTTATTGGTATACAATGTCGCAAAAAAAAAAAAATTATCAACAACTGAAGCTCTTGAACTCTGTGATTAATGACGAGAACTCCGGTAATGCAGAGCGGTGAAACTGGTGAAATACTTTCACAGCAAGGAGAAGTTAGTTTGCTTTTCGCCTTTCGCTTTTCGTCTTTCAGAAGTTAGTTTGCTTTTCGCTTTTCGTCTTTCAGAAGTTAGTTTGCTTTTCGCTTTTCGCTTTTCGTCTTTCAGAAGTTAATTTGCTTTTCGCTTTTCGCTTTTTGCTTTTCGTCTTTCAGAAGTTAGTTTGCTTTTCGCTTTTTGCTTTTCGTCTTTCAGAAGTTAATATGCTTTTCGCTTTTCGCTTTTCGCCTTTCAGAAGTTAGTTTACTCTTCGCTATTCGCTTTTCGTCTTTCAGAAGTTAGTTTGTTTTTCGGTTTTCGCTTTTCAATCATAGGTCTGTTTCATGTTGTAACTGTTAAGTGTCTGAGTACATGAATGAGTGAGTGAGTGTGCTAGTGAGTGAGTTAGAAAGTGAGTGAGTTAGTTTTTTACGTCAATCAAACAGCTCATGACATATGCAGACGTTCATTTGGTCAAAGTCAATATTATTTTTCTTTTTCACTTTTCGTTTTTCGCTTTTCGATAATAGGTGTGCTTCATGTTCTTACTGTTAAGTATCTGAGTACATGAGTGAGTGAGTGTGTGAGTGAGCGAGTGAGTGAGTTAGAAAGTGAGTGTTTTACGTTAATCAAACAGCTCATGCAATGAGCAGACGTTCATTTGGTCAAAGTCTAGATCTTTTTTGTTTTTCACTTTTCGCTTTTCGTTTTTCGCTTTACGCTTTTCGTTTTTCGCTTTTCGCTTTTCGATCACAGGTCTGTGTCATGTTGTTACTGTTATCTGCGTACATGAATGATTGAGTGTCTTAGTGAGTGAGTGAGTTAGAAAGTGAGTGAGGGAGTGTTTTACGTCCATCAAACAGCTCATGGCATATGCAGACGTAATTTTGGTCAAAGTCCAGATTCTTTTTGTTTTTCGCTTTTTGCTTTCCGTTTTTCGCTTTTCGCTTTTCGCGTTTCGATAATAGGTCTGCTTCATGCTTTTACTGTTTAGTGTCTGGTTACATGAGTGAGTGTGTGTGAGAGTGAGCGAGTGAGTGAGTAAGAAAATGAGTGAGTGTTTTACGTCAATCAAACAGCTCATGCCATATGCAGACATTCATTTCGTCAAAGTCTAGATTGTTTTTGTTTTTTCGTTTTTCGCTTTTCGTTTTTCGCTTTTCGCTTTTCGTTTTTCGCTTTTCGATTTTCGATTATAGGTCTGTATCATGTTGTTACTGTTATCTGCGTACATGAATACGTGAGTGTCTGAGTGAGTGAGTGAGTTAGAAAATGAGTGAGTGTTTTACGTCAATCAAACAGCTCATGCCATATGCAGACATTCATTTCGTCAAAGTCTAGATTCTTTTTGTTTTTCGCTTTTCGTTTTTCGCTTTTCGCTTTTCGTTTTTTGCTTTTCGCTTTTCGTTTTTCGCTTTTCGCTTTTTGATTTTTGCTCTTCGCTTTTCGATCCCAGGTCTGTGTCATGTTGTAACTGTTATCTGCGTACATTAATACGTGAGTGTCTGAGTGAGTGAGTTTGAAAGTGAGTGTTTTACGTCCATGAAACAGCTCATGGCATATGCAGACGTTCATTTGGTCAAAGTCCAGATTCTTTTTGTTTTTTGCTTCTCGCTTTTCATTTTTCACTTTTCACTTTTCGTTTTTCGCTTTTCGCTTTTCGTTAATAGGTCTGCTTCATGCTTTTACTGTTTAGTGTCTGAGTACATGAGTGAGTGAGTGTGTGAGTGAGCGAGTGAGTGAGTTAGAAAATGATTGACTGTTTTACGTCAATCAAACAGCTCATGCCATATGCAGGCATTCATTTCGTCCAAGTCTAGATTGTTTTTGTTTTTCACTTTTCGCTTTTCATTTTTCGCTTTTCGCTTTTCGTTTTCGCTTTTCGCTTTTCGATCATAGGTCTGTGTCATGTTGTAACTGTTATCTGCGTACATGAATACGTGAGTGTCTGAGTGAGTGAGTGAGTTAGAAAATGAGTGAGTGTTTTACGTCAATCAAACAGCTCATGCCATATGCAGACATTCATTTCGTCAAAGTCAAGATTCTTTTTGTTTTTCGCTTTTTGCTTTTCGTTTTTCGTTTTTCGCTTTACATTTTTCGCTTTTTGCTTTTCGCTTTTTGTTTTTCGCTTTTCGCTTTTCGATCATAGGTCTGTGTCATGTTGTAACTGTTATATGCGTACATTAATACGTGAGTGTCTGAGTGAGTGAGTTAGAAAGTGAGTGTTTTACGTCAACCAAACAGCTCATGCCATATGCAGACGTTCATTTGGTCAAAGTCAAGATTCTTTTTGTTTTTCGCTTTCGCTTTTCGTTTTTCGCTTTTCGCTTTTCGTTTTTCGCTTTTCGCTTTTCGATCATAGGTCTGTGTCATGTTGTAACTGTTATCTGCGTACATTAATACGTGAGTGTCTGAGTGAGTGAGTTAGAAAGTGAGTGAGTGAGTGTTTTACGTCCATCAAACAGCTCATGCCACATGCAGACGTTCATTTGGTCAAAGTCAAGATTCTTTTTGATTTTCACGTTTCGCTTTTCTTTTTTGCTTTTCGCTTTTCGTTTTTCGCTTTTCGCTTTTCGTTTTTTGCTTTTCGCTTTTCGTTTTTCTCTTTTCGCTTTTCGATAATAGGTCCGCTTCATGCTTTTACTGTTTAGTGTCTGAGTACATGAGTGAGTGAGTGTGTGAGTGAGCGAGTGAGTGAGTTAGAAAATGATTGACAGTTTTACGTCAATCAAACAGCTCATGCCATATGCAGACATTCATTTCATCAAAGTCTAGATTATTTTTGTTTTTCACTTTTCGCTTTTCGTTTTTCGCTTTTCGCTTTTTGTTTTTCGCTTTTCGCTTTTCGATCATAGGTCTGTGTCATGTTGTTACTGTTATCTGCGCACATGAATACGTGAGTGTCTGAGTGAGTGAGTGAGTTAGAAAATGAGTGAGTGTTTTACGTCAATCAAAAAGCTCATGCCATATGCAGACGTTCATTTCATCAAAGTCTAGATTCTGTTTGATTGACGTAAAAAAACTAACTCACTCACTTTCTAACTCACTCACTCACTCACACAGATACTCACTCACACATTCATGTACTCAGACACTTAACAGTTACACCATGAAACAGACCTATGATTGAAAAGCGAAAAGCGAAAAGCAAAAAGCAAACTAACTTCTGAAAGACGAAAAGCGAAAAGCGAAAAGCAAACTAACTGCTGAAAGACGAAAAGCGAAAAGCAAACTAACTTCTGAAAGACGAAAAGTGAAAAGCGAAAAGCAAACTAACTTCTGAAAGACGAAAAGCGAAAGCAAAAAACGAAAAGCAAACTAACTTCTCCTTGCAATACCTGACACAGGAAATACAGTGGAAATCTATCACAAGGACAAAGACAAAAAATGCCAAAAGGAAGACTATGGAATTCTTCACATTACAAAAAGACGCCTGTTCAAATATATAGAAAATGTCACTTCCAAAAACTGAAATTTTTCAGATAAAAAACTCTGACATCTTTCATATTTCGCTCAAAACATAGATTATGGGTACTCGTTAAAACCGCCTAGGCGATGCGGTTCTAACGAGTACCCACCATCTATGTTTACGAGCAAAAATAAGAAAAATTATGTATACCCTTGTAAACCCCCAGTTTTACTATATAAAAGTGGGACTTAAGGGAGTCAAAATTATACTGGCGTGTTTTCGTGATGATAGACGGAAATGTCTTCTGCTCAGAACTTGATAATCACGAAGCACAGTCCTAGAGTGTCCAAGAAGGTCAAATGAGGATTACTGCCTGATCATTTGCGAAACGTTTATGCAGCCACCAAAGCACTATAAAAAGGCGAAGTAAGCAGAAGTTGACAGCATATGAGCAGGAATAGTTGGAAGGCATAACTGATATGCTATCAATCTGCAACAAGATCTGGCCCCGAGGTTATAAAACGTTTTTCGTACTCAACTCAGCTGAGCATGAACTTTGTCCTTCAAATAAATCTCAAATTACTAACAACTGCAAATTCATTCATGCTAAACATAGATGAGCATGAAATCTTTCTCTGCTAATAGATATGAAAATGCCAACTATTGTTGGCATTTTCATATTTATTAGCAGAGAAATTTTCATGCTCAGCTGAGTTGAGCATGAAAAAAAGTTTTATAACCTCGGGGCCCGGAAAACAAGCGTATGTCCTACGCCATGGACTCAGTCACTGGTCATTACATTCAGAAAGAAAGAAAACTTACAGCTGAGTCATAAGTGTAGAACCATCACACGCATTTCACCATCCAAGCAAAGTAAGGTTACTGATTATTCTCAGCAGATACCTGTCACAGAAAAATGAGATATCTCTGAATAAATGGCGCGTTACGGAGCCGAGAATGAAGAATTACTTCTACTTCAGGAAAAGCTTCGACAGAGTATGGGATGTACCTTTAGGGAGCTCTCTGAGGAAATACGAGTCAGCGCACGACAAAACCTACAAAATAGCATGTGCGCCCAGCGAAGACTCAGATCAGCCTGGGCATCCACCTAGTCTGATCAGAGTCTTCGCTGTCTGCATGAAGAAAGCTTGGGTCATTAGCTACCCACTGAGCGCACAGCAAAGACTGATTCGATGCCAACCTTCGTGTCATTGAAAGATTGATAAAGCTACTAGTGCATTTATGTTCAGTGGTACAGCAGGACCCCTCTGCTGAAGTGAAATAGGGGTGTGCTTTGTCACCAACAACGTTCAACAATGAAACTGATTGCAGATGATTTGCAGAATACATTGCTAAAAGCGCTAGAGAGAAGAAGCTCACCGCAATGGTTGATCGTCTTCACAAAAGCAAAATGTAAAGTTGACCAGAATAGGCAGAGGTAATGACGAACAACTTAGATGAATCAGAGTTTTATATAATTAAGATAACTGGTACCTAGCTTTAGAAGTAATGAATTTGAAATGTTTAGGATTCATCATACAGTTTTTAGGGCTAGGATTGCTAAGACAACTACAAGACTGCCAAAACTAAAGCTGACATTGAAAGACAAGACCATCGGACCATCTCGCAAACTAGTCTGCTGCATATAAAGACATTTAACAAAACCAAGTTTATCGTGGTGAGGGTGGGGGGCAATTCGATTTTATTGGTACCAAATATTCACCCTAGATTCAAATTACGTAAACAAAAGTACAAAATAATGTTTCGGCTCTGATAGAGACTCCATAACTCAATTGGTGATAAATAACAAAAGAAAAAAACATGTTTAAATTAGATTAATCTTATGTGATGAAGGAAGGATGGCGGCTGTCGACAAAAAGGTACTGACAGACAGAGTTAAAGAAAACACGGAGGACCCGAACAAAGAAATAACATCGGGCGACATCAATTTTAGTAGAGATGATACCTATTTTTCTATTGATACTGCAGCGCCGTTTCGCGAGGGTTATTATAAGGAAGTGTGAAGATTTTGATCATTTTAAACCCAGAAACGGAGCTTTAGTAGCAGAGGTTTTGTATAATTGTAACTGAACCTTTTATGCAGAAATTGAAAAACAGAAATTACCAATATTTAGCATGTCATATGAAACAATCCAAGAAGTGGAAAGGGAAAGCATATACCGGTAACTGTTTATTGGCATGTGCTATTACTACAGCTGTACACTTTGAAATTGCCACCACTGAAATTATCAGAAAATTCCATTTTTCAGTGCTTTGGAAGATTTTCAAGCCGGAAATTAAGGCTAAAATCAGTGTCCTTTAAAATCCATAATTAGATTCATATGAAGAAAAGCGGGCTATGACACATGGTTTCGGCTAATCAAGCCTCGTCAGTGACCCTAGATTATGATCCGATAATGAGAGCCGGGATTAAAATAGAAAGGAAGGCAATGATCAGGAAAATTCAGTTAAAACTTTATAAGGAACAGTCACTTGAAAAAAAACTGCTATATGTTTTTGAATGAAACAAAAACTCTGTTTAGAAATACGAGTCTAAACAAGTTGTACATTTCAAAGTCCTCAGAATTCACTCAAAGATCTCAAAGGACCCAGAACAAAAATTATAAATCGAGGACTAGGACATTTCAGTGCATGTTCATCCACCTGAAAACGTTTTTAGTAAAGTACCGCCAGGGAGTCTTTCGTCAACATGGGATTTGAATGCCGATCCACTCCTAAGCGTGCCCATGTTATGGAGTCTGGTGAGAGAGATTATCGAACTTACCAGGTAAGCCCTGGTCCTAAGGTTATTAAACTTTTTTCTTGCTCAACTCAGCCGAACTATAATATGAAAATGCCATTTTCATATTTATTAGCAGAATAATTTTCATGCTCAGCTGTGTTTAACAAGAAAGAATTTACAATTGTTAGTCATTTGTGATTACTGACTTGTATAAATGTTCGGAATTCAACTTGATGGCCATATTTTTTTCTTTTGATACCAAAAATAAATACCACTGATTTTTTTTTTTTTTGTTGTTGTTGTTGTTGTTGTGTGTGTGTGTGTGTGTGTGTGTGTGTGTGTGTGTGTGTGTGTGTGTGTGTGTGTTTTGAGGAATATGGAGCGTGTGTGAGTGTGTGTGTGTTTTGTTATTTTTTTATTTATTCATTCATTTATTTATACCCATAGTAGCATTTTGAATGAAATTCTATTACCCATATAAAAAAAACAAAGTAGCCAATTTGCATAAAGAATAAAATTAGATTTTCTCCCGACTTCTTCATTTGCGACAACAGCATGGCTAGGTATCAGAAACATATAGTTAACGTATTTGTATAGCCTTTACCACTCGCTGGGCATTTTCAGCAGACGACAAATCGATGATATTTTTCTTATTTTTCCCAGTAAACAGGATTTGACATTTCATGCAAATTGTCTCAGTTAGCATGAAATGTCAAATCCTGTTTTGGGAAAAATAAAAAAATATTTCAAAATGTCGTCTGCTGAAAATTTTACCCAGAGTGCTAAGTGATAGTAGTATAGGACGACTTTGCTACGGCCCTTGCAAATTTAACACTTTCCCAGTAAGCATTCTTTATAAATCTATAGGGTAGCTGACGGGCCGATAACGGCCCGCTATAGATTTATAATGAAAGCTAGCTGGGTTGTCTCCAAATTAAATGCTATCCTATAGTATCTTACTTGAATTTTGAATCTAAATGCTATTCCATCGAGGAATATAACTGCTACTGTCCCCTAAATTAACACCCAATAGAGTATTGTCTCCCTTGGACATGTCCCTGTAGTTTGTTTTTAGTCCTTGTAGTTTGACAATCCTATATAAACTGGCCCTGGCCTAATGTGGTCCTAGCCTCTATTTCGCTTAGAGAAAATCACACATAGCATCTAAAGCGTAATCCTTTTGCGTCTAACATATAAGCTATTGCAGCCTCTAAAGACAAACTTTTACTTTTATCAGATGTAGCGGTAGATGAATAGCTCTGTTTCAATCATCAACCTTATCTTTATTTCATTTTTATTTAACCTTATTTTTAGAACCTTCAGTTTAACTTATGGTGGCTGAGGTGGCTCGTTGGGGACGCATAAAAGTCCATGAGTAGACGATTCTTGCCTGATGTCTGTAATTGCCCTGTCTTGGCCATCATCTGTTTTGTTTTCCAACTTTTGGGGTTTAGCGACACTGACGAAGATAAAATAAGAAATGTCACACTAAATTATTTATGTCAACAACAAATATCAATTTACCAATATCAGCTTACCAAACCGACATACATGTACCCGTAAACATATTCCTATTACATGCTATATTCGATTTCAATTAAAATTAAGATGCATAAACTGAGCTTAAATATCATTCTACTTGCCTTAATCGCAGTTTCCTGCACATAGGATATCGGTTACATCAAGGAAAAATACAAGAAAAAGAACGACGCGTGTCGCCATCTTAAAATAGATGGGAAAGTGGCGATTTATCTGTCGATCAACTTGTCATGATAAAAATCTTTGTTTTCCAAATAGTTTCTTCTATAACATTCTTATGAATGAAAACTGATCCGTAGTCTGCTTGAAAGAAAAGTCAACATAAAAACAAGAAATATCTTTACAACGATAAACGGCCTAAGTAAAATGGAAGAGAGTTTTGTAATAAGGAGGGAACGGTAGACATTTACAGACTAAGATCCATTAACTGTGCCCAATTTAACAGTGTGCTTTCCCAGTAAGCATTCTTCATAAATCTGTAGCGGGCCGTTATCGGCCCGTCAGGGTAGCTTGCGGGCCGATAACGGCCCGCTATAGATTTATAAAGAATGCTTGCTGAGTTCCTAGCACAAGCATCTTTTATGATACACTGAATATCTTGCTAACTCGATTCTGAAAGGCCTGCTGGACTACAACCCTCTACTTAAAACAATTTTACCAGTGAATCGAAATTGCCGTGGGCTGACACGCAGCGAAAATTGAAAACTGCGTTTGTAAACACTACGCTTTAGCCACTTGAAACAATAAATGAGCCATCGCTTGACAAAATAACATTTCGGCCCAGCCTGATTAGAGTCTTCATTGTGCGCTCAAAGAGCAGCTAATGAGCCAAGCTTTTTCATGCGGACAACGAGGACTCGTCTGATCAGTCTTGGCGGATGGATTGATCTGAGTTTTCGCTGGGGGCACGTGTCAAATTGCTGGTTTTGTCACGCAGAGGCTCAAAGCATAGTAAAAGTTTGTCCACGATATTGATCATCACGAAAACACACCTATATAATTTTGACCCTCTTAAACCCCATTTTTATATAGGAAAACTGGGGTTTACAGGGGTATACATTATTTTTTCTTATTTCTGCTCAAAAACATAGATTGTGGGTACTCGTTAGAACCGCCTCGCCGAGGCGGTCCTAACGAGTGCCCACAATCTATGTTTTGAGCAGAAATATGAAAAATATCAGAGTTTTTTATCTGAAAATTTTCAGTTTTTGGAGGTGAAATTTTCTATATATTTGAATAGGCGTGTTTTCATAATGCGATATTGATGAAGGCATCACTCATATCCCAACAGAAAGTATATTGATGACCGTACCTGAAAGCGTTTTCTGAGGCATTTCCATTATGAAAACATGCCTATTCAAATACAAAGAAAAATTCATCTCCAAAAACTGAAAATATTCAGATAAAAAACTCCGATACTTTTCATATTTCTGCTCAAAACATAGATTGTGGGTACTCGTTAGAACCGCCTCGGCAAAACATAGATTGTGGGTACTCGTTAGAACCGCTTCGGCGAGGCGGTTCTAACGATTACCCACAATCTATGTTTTGGGCAGAAATAAGAAAACTAATGTATACCCTGTAAACCCCAGTTTTACTATATAAAAGCGGGGTTTAAGAGGGTCAAAATTATACAGGTATGTTTTCGTGATGGATAAAAAAAAATTAACATATATTTTTCTCCAAAACAGTGTTCATCACCAATCTAATCAGTATCACCCTCCACCCATTTTATGTATCTTATATATCCTACTTCAAACACATAAATCTGCCTTTTATTCTAGCGTCTAACCCAGCTAACAAAAAAAAAAAAAAAAAAAAAAAAAAACGTTGGGAAAAACGTTAGCACAATGTTATATTTTGGTTGCGAAAACGTTGTGATTTAGCGTTCAGGTCAGCTTAATCGGAAAGTTTTCTCAATGTTTGCAAAACATTTTTGTACAATGTTGCAGAAAAACTTTTCTACAACCTTTTGAGAGCCTTTCTAAAACGTCTTCAACCTTTAAATGTCAGACCTGCAGGCAGCCACAAAGGATATCAATTATGATTCAGGTTCTCTACTTTTAATAGTATGTGCAAAATCTGTGCCAAACCTTTGCTTAGTTTGACTTAAGCTTCAACTTCCATGATGCACTTTGTCGCTATCAGTATTTACAAGCTCTTCAATACTTGCATACAATGCTTCCTTTATTCCAGCTATTTCACTATGAAAGTTGTATGAAATCGTTTACTCATGATTTTTGTTTGTAAGGCTTTCGAAATATTATTAAGGCAGAAAACTATTGGGATCAGTACCACCTCTTCAAGTAAGTTTGTCATGAGGATCGTTTATAAAATAAATCCACCTCTCCCAAACTAACCTGCATGAGGATCGACAGAGCCCAAAATGCAAACAACTGGACATGTAATTGAAACAATAGCTGATAGAACTGTTGAGTGTGACAGACTGAGATGATCAAAAGAAGTTATTCACTTCTTGTGACAATCTTTTTGGATGAAAACTGTATTCATTTTACGCAAAGAAACACTGAAAGTTGGCCAGTGGATACTCCATAAGCTATAGCCTATAAGCAATAGCAAATGCAAACAATTAATATAAACAAAACATATAGCACAATACTAGATATTTTTTATTCCATTCTAAGAACATCAAAAATTTCACTAATCTCACTAATTTCACTAATTTTGCTGGCCACCAGCACACTCTGCAACCTGAAAAAGGAAAACATGATACATTACATATCATAAACATCATGAAAAAAACTTAAAAAGGCAAAAAGTCCTACCTGTAATAAGCAAGCCTCTAATTGTTTATAACAAATCGGCTTGCTGAAGGCAGGTGCTTGTTTAATGCAGGTAAATTTCAGTGTATTATTTGCCTTTTTGGGGGAAATGATGGCATGCTTGTTTAATACAGATTGTTTGCTTAATAGAGTTGACCACTAAAATAATAAAAATAATAAATTGTGTTGCTTTAACGTTTCAGAAACGTTGTAAAAACGTTGGTGTGCGACAAAAAATTTGGACATAATTTAACGTTTCAGAAGCGTTGTAAAAACGTTGTGTGTGCGACAAACAAGTTGGACATAATTTTAAGTAACTTCTGACATTTATTTTGTTACAAGCAGCTCAATTGCAACAGAATTAACATGATTTAACCAAGCTTGATTCTCTCTTTTTGAGTAGTCGCGAAAAGATATGTCAGTAGAAAATTTCAAGCAAACATGCGGTTGTTCCATCATTATTTAAGACATATGTAACGGAAAACATTACAGATGCTTGATTTAAAGATTACCTTATGTGTTGTTTGAAGCATTACGAGTAGAAAAACACTCGAATTATTCTCGTATCGGACTTTTTTGTTCTTGATCCCTAATTAGTACGTTGGCGGAAAAGACACTGGAGTTGTTGGATCAGAGTTTCGTTTAAACACTTTCTTTATATAAAATATATTTTTTTCATCTACATAATTGATAATCATAACATGTTAAATGTACAATAGTCAGCAGAAAAAGTACCCACTGACACTGACAAAACTGTGCCAAAACAACAGTAAATTGGGATACGAAACTGCGCACGAAAGTTCATACTAAATATTGTAATGAAAGGTTTTTAAAACGTTATCAAGAGACCTTAAGAATATTTTAAATCATAAAACATCATAAATCATTGCAAAGTACCCATACAAACATTTTGAATTTGACAGCATATGTCAGATATATATGTTTCGATTATGTTGACAATCAAACGTTACAACAACGTTTGTCTATGATTGGTTTCAACAATTTCTACAACTCATTGCAAACGTCATGGTAAGGTTTAAGCGATGTTGGGTTGCAACCAAATCTACATACATCCAAAAGCTAACATTGTGGTAACGTTTTCTGTTAGCTGGGAAAATACTTTTCCGACACAGGCGCCGAAAGGCTAAATCAGATTTGTTTTATCTTGCACCCTTGTCTACATATATAATTATGTTCGATCTTCCACTTTGCGCAGATTTTTTGAGAAACTATTAATGTACAAATAGTCTCTTCCTTTGTCACTGAATGTCTGCTTTTCTGCTTGGACCAGGTTTGAAAAGGTTTATTCAGATCTTGGGCGCCAGTGATTTTTTCTTTAGCATCATTCAGCGTTATCTGTCATATTACAAGGTCAATGCAAACATCAAATGCATGTTACATCAGTTTGTTTATACAGTTCTACCATAAACAACTGCAAAATTAACAGAGAGCATGCGTATAACTTGCATTTACCTTAATTTAAAATCTTTGATGACGTCAGGAGCCCCTAACGTAAACTGCAACACTTCTTTACTGGAACAAACATCCAGTGTTTCTTTAAACGTCGAAAAACAAAGCCGTAAGTTAATTTATTCAAAAAGTTTAACACCATTGGCTAAATTTCGACGCGCTTCCTATTTTGACCGATGGAAAAGCGTAAAAACTAGACAAATAATCAGGAACCCGAGCGTAATTTACTCATTAACGCAACAACCAACATCAATTCTAATGCAAGCGACGTCTGATTGGATAATGTCAAACAACTGCGACGGTATATCATCACGAAAACATGCCTATATAATTTTGACCCCCTTAAACCCGACTTTTATATAGTAAAACTGGGGTTTACAGGGGTATACATTATTTTTCTTATTTCTGCTCAAAACATAGATTGTGGGTACTCGTTAGAACCGCCTTGCCGAGGCGGTTCTAACGAGTACCCACAATCTATGTTTTGAGCAGAAATATGAAAAATATTTCAATTTTTTTATCTGAAAATTTTCTTTTTTTGGTCGTAAAATTTTCAATATATTTGAATAGGAGTGTATTCGTAATGTCTGAGATATACTGTCGGAAACCCGACGTCATCTCGTAAAGCGGCTTTTCATTAGCTGGTATTTGGTTTTACGCTGCTCACAGCGCTAATATTGGCGGATCGAAGTTTGTGCAAATAGTGCAATTGTTTAAAGAAAACAAATGATAAGTAAACAAGCATTAGCGTTTCCTCAAGGGTTTTAAAGATGACGAAGTGCATTAGAAATGCATCACATTGTCTCGCTGAGGCAAACGTTTGACCAAAGTTTCGTGAAAATCTTTCAAAGTGTTCAGGAGATATGGAGAGGACACGAAAGCTTTACGGACGGACAGATGGACGGATGGACGGATATCCGTACACACAAATGAGTACTTAGGTGGCTATATTTGACGGACAGTTTCGATGTATTTAAATGGGGACACATAAAAATCTTGAATTATATTGTGTGGCTAAAAATCGACTTGTGAGGTATAAAATAGTCACATAAGTATCAACTCTGGATAACCACACAAGTACCCATTCATTAGAAACGGACAGACGGACGTATGTTCCAAAGAATGGGTACTTATGTTGTTATCCAGAGTAATTTTGATACTTGTGTGACTATTTCATAGTCATCAGAGACTATGTCTGCAATGGTGTTCAGCCAGACGTACCTTATATCTGAGGCCATGGCGCCGCATTCATTGGTCGGATGAAAGCAGGTTCCTGCTCCATGTCACGGATTGACGACTTAGGATGTGGAGGCACAGAAACACGGCGTATACACCCAGCAACATCCTGCCCACCATTCCATACGAGGGAGGCTCAGTCATGGTGTGGGGTGCTCTTTGACTGGTTACCATACAAGCCAATATTACGGGCAACCAGTACATTGACAATATCCTGCAACCGATTGCTATCCCTTATTTTGACATCTACACACTCGCCTAAAGGCCAGAATACATGGACGATAACGCCAGACCTCAACATTCCCGTGCAGTACTAGCCCACCTTCAAATCAATGCTGTAACGACTTTGCCATGGTCAGCCATGAGTCCGGATTTAAATCATTTTGAGCATATATGGGATCTCACTGGTCGTCGGATACAGGCATTGGACCCTCCCGTACAGAATTTGCAAGAATTGGAAGCAGCATTACACAGGGAGTGGCAAAATTTGACCATTTCCAAAATCCGACGATACACGGGAGGGATGAAACGAAGGGTTGAAGCAGTCACCCGGACACTGGGAGGCTACACCTGGTACTGAAGCTTCAGACTATGGATGCCTTCTAGGCACAAAATGTGATATTTTTTCACCTATAAGTGTCACCCCAACTTGACTAATGAACTCAGCAGCGCCTCCTACAAATGCATTTTGTTTTTTTTCTGCCAAAAACAGTACAACTGGTGCCCTGGCAATATCTTCATTCAAAACATTAAACTATCGAATAATTGTTGTGTATTTTGATTGACAATATGTTGCTTCTACCTAGTAACTTAGTAAGCATTCTCTTTAAATCTATAGCGGACCGTTATCGGCCCGTCAGGGTAGCTGACGGGCCGATAACGGCCCGCTATAGATTTATAAAGAATGCTAGCTGGGAAAGTCATATTTCTTACGGTGTGTTGTTATTAATTTCTCGTCAGCACTTCGTGTTTACGAGCTGCAAGAATATCATCAGGGAATGCTTAACTTTTTTTTCCATGTATACGTGTTTATTTCTCTGCTTCTCCGCAAAACAAGAAAAAACAAATAAGAAATGTTCCCAATAGGCGCTAATGAGTACCCGCATCGTGTGTTTTCGTGGAGGTATAAGAAAAATATGTATAGTCTTTCGGTGAAAGAAATCTAACGGTATCATTATATTGATTAAATAACATAATCATGCTGATCATTTTGCAATAAAATATAAATGAAAGATTGCGAAATCACACCACGTTAACCCTGTCACGCCTGAGTTTATGAAGTGGATTTTTTCATCTTTGAATTTGGGCATGTCCATTATTGCAAAAAGGGTATCGGTCCAAAATCAAGAACAGAATGGAAAACAGTGTAGATCCAGATGAGATGGCTCATCATGAGCCATCTCATCTGGATCTACACTGTTTGCAAAGGTATCTTTTTGGTCTGCAGGGCTGTAAGGGTTAAATGAAAAAACAAACTGAATTTCGAAATCAATACTCGTTGCCTACCATCAAAATAAAATGTGGCTGAAATCAATACCCCTCCCTTCAGTATAGCTTATATCCGTGTATATTTTGAAATGGCTGATATGTGGTTGTATATCCGGTTGTTGACTACCACAGTTACTCTAAAACTTGACAACACCAACCCCTACAGCCCGCCATACATACACGACAGGGCATACACAAAACTGTCGCGTCCCTTTACAAATGTAGTGATGGGCGGTAACAAAGATTGCTAAGGGGACAATTGCCGTCTAGCATACTGGATAAAATAATTCAGCAGACGACATTTTAAAACATTTTTTTCTTATTTTTCTAAGAAAATGGGCTTCGACATTTCATGTAATCTGCACGCAATGCCAAAACCCATTTTCTAAAAATAAATTAGAAAAATATAATAAGTTAGTTGTCTGCAGCATTTGCCTATAGTGGTGAAGGCTGAAAATCCATTCGCAAAATCTACTGCTTCATACTTCGACTTCTTACACGTACCCTTCCGAGCCAAAACCATCACGAAAATATGCCTATATAATTTTGACCCCCTTAAACCCCACTTTTATATAGTAAAACTGGGGTTTACAGGGGTATACATTATTTCTTATTTCTGCTCAAAACATAGATTGTGGGTACTCGTTAGAACCGCCTCGTCGAGGCGGTTCTAACGGGTACCCACAATATATGTTTTGAGCAGAAATATGAATTTTTTTAGAATTTTTCATCTGAAAACTTTCAGTTTTTGGTGGTAAAATTTTCAGTATATTTTGAATAGGCGTGTTCTCGTAATGTTTATTGGCTCACTATTTATGGTAAATACTGTAGCATACCTGTGTAGAATTATTTGTTTACAGTGGTTTTAAAGAAGTGACTGATCGTATGGAATTACGCATCATTGTCTAGTAGGATGACATATGACAAATCAATAATAACCCAGCAACACTTCGGATTCATTAGCAAACTATGGAAAGCTGGTCTGCTAAAAAGGAGCTCATTCACAAAAACAGAAGAATAAATTCTATTTTTACAGAGATAATAAGACGTAATATTTCACGTGAATCGTCTGCAGCTGTATGTTCTCTGATAATAATAATGATAGACTGTCGACTGCTAAAATAATTTTGAATAACGCCCTAAATAGGGAAACACTCATCAAATAATGATGTAATTAGAAAATGAAGAGCCAATTTAGCTATGCAGTTTGGTAAAATCCTATGAAAAATTGGATGAGATAAAAAAAAAAGAAGTTATTGGCCTTTGAAAATCTAGAAAATGTTGTCATGGAAGTCTCAATTATTGTGAGTAAGTGATCTAAAACAACTAATTAGGTACACAAAGCTTAAATAAATCACAGCTGAACTAATATTTTATTGCTATATACAGTCAAACCTCAATGGCTCGAACATCTGTAGAAAATTGTTCGAGACATGGGTAGCTCGAGCCACTGAGGGTTAATCATGGTACCAGGTCAGGAAGCAAATGAAGATAAATTTGGGATTTTTTTTTTTTTTTTTTTTCGATTTTCTACACAATAATTGTATGTTGATGAGGCTATTCTAATGAGTACTCACAACATACAATTTCATAATAAAATGACAACTATTCCCTAAATATTTGTTTTCTGTAACTATCTGTAGAATTTCGTGGGGACACATAAACGAGTTCGAATTAGCCATGATAAACGAGCCATAGGTGTTCGAGTTATTGAGGTTCGACTTTACCTGTACATTTGTTTATGTGCACATCTACTATCAACTAGCTCCCAAAAGGAGCAAATTCTCCTGCCAACAGTCTATCAGCCTGTTTGTTTCTTCTTTAGCTAAATATTTATATATATTTAGTGGTCTTTCCCATTATATTAATGTATGACAGTGCAGAAACTAAATAAGTGTTGACGTCTAGCCGTTACTACCAGCCCTTCCTATGCAACTATAAACATAGTAATCCCAGCAGCATTCGGGATAAGTGTTGGCTCATAGTGTTTGCATAGGGAAGGTCATACATCGTAATCCGAGCAGTAGACAGAATAAGTTTTGATACATAGATTTTGCATTGGTAAGGTTATAACTAGTAATACCTTCATCATACAGGATAAGTGTTGACACATAGCTTATGCATTTGGAAAGTTATACAACGTATTCCCAGCAACAAACAAGATAATTGTTTACACATGGCTTTTGAATTAAGAAGGTTATGCGTCGTAATCTCAGCAGCACATGGGATAAGTGTTTACACATGGCTTTTGCATTTGGAAGGTAAAACATAGTAATCCCAGAAGAAGACAGGATACGTGTTGACACATAGTTTTTTGCGTTTATAAGGTCATAGATAGTTATCCCAGAACCACACGGGTAAATGAGGACACATGGCTTTTGCATTTGCCAGATTATACATAGTAAGCCCAGCAGTAGACAGGATTTGTTTACACATAGTTTATTCGTTTAGAAGGTTATACATAGTTATCCCAGCAGCACACGGGTAAATGATGGAAAATGTGTTGTTGCTTTTTTTTTTTTTTTTTTTTTTTGCATTTGAAAGGTTATACATGTTAATCCCAGCAGCAGACAAGATAATTGTTTGCACATGGTTTTTGCATTTAGAAGATTATACATCGTAATCTAAGCAGCATTCACGCTTGTGTTGATATATAGTTTTGCATTTTGAAGGTTATACATCGTAATCCCCGAAGCAGATGGGATAAGTGTTAACACATAGCTTTTACATTTGGAAGGTTATACATAATAATCCCAGCAGCGTACGCAATAAGTGCTGACACATAGCCTTTGCATTTGGAACATTATACATAGTAATCCCAGCGGCAGACAAGATAATTGTTTACACATGGCGTTTGTATTTGGAAAGTAATACATCGTTAACCCAGCGGCACACGGGATAAGTGTTGACATATATAGCATTTGCATTTGGAACGTTATGCATAGTAATCCAAGCGGCAGACAAAATAATGGTTAATATGGTTTTTGTGTTTGGGAGATCATACATCGTAATCTCAGCAGCTAACGGGATAAGTGTGGACACATGTTTTTTGCTTTTGGAAGGCTATACATCGTACTCCCAGCAGCAGACGGGATAGGTGCTGGCACATAGCTTTTGCATTTAGAAAGCTATAATTAGTAATCCAAGCAGCAGACAAGATAACTGTATACATATGGCATTTGCATTTGGAAGATTATACATTGTTATCCCAGCAGCATACCGGATCATTGTTATATAGCTCTTGCATTTTGAACGCTGCACTTGAACATCGTGGGGTGGTTGGGTGTAGCGAAGGTGTTGGGTATCTCACGTCACCGGGGCGTCCAACTGAAATTGGCTTTTATTTGGGCAAGGTCTGTCATCCTTGTAGCAGGTAAGGGTAGAGGAAGAATGTTTTTATTTCTTTGGTTCTTCACTTTCATTCCAGTTACTCTTTCTTCCCTGTCCCATTTCATCTCCTCTACTCTCTCATCTATCTCTTTACTCCCTTTCTCTGCAACAAGGGTTGACGTATCGTTAAACCCCAACACTTGAACATCGTAATACCAGCAGCGGACGGGATCAGGATTGACACATATCTCTTGCAGTTGGAATCCTGTACGTGGATATCGCAATCCCTGCAGCGGACGGGATCATAATTGGCACATAGCTCTTACATTTAGAATGTTGTACTTGGACATCGTAATCCTAGCAGCAGACGGGATTATTGTTGACACATATCTCTGACAGTTGTAATGTTGTACTTCGACCTCTTAATCCCAGCAGCGGATGGGATCATTGTTGACACATAGCTCTTGTATTTAGAATGTTATACTTGGACATCGTAATCCTAGAAGCAGACGGGATCATTATTGACACATATCTCTTGCACTCGGAATCCTGTATTTGGATATTGCAATCCCTGCAGCGGACGGGATCAGTTTTGACACATAGCTCTTGCATTTTGAATGTTGTACATCGTAATCCTAGCAGCAGACGGGATCATTGTTGACACATATCTCTGACAGTTGTAATGTTGTACTTCGACCAGCAGCGGACGGGATCATTGTTGACATATAGCTCTTGTATTTAGAATGTTGTACTTGGACATCGTAATCCTAGCAGCAGACGGGATCATTATTGACACACATCTCTGACAGTTGTAATGTTGTACTTCGACCTCTTAATCCCAGCAGCGGACGGGATCATTGTTGACACATAGCTCTTGTATTTAGAATGTTGTACTTGGACATTGTAATCCTAGCAGCAGACGGGATCATTGCTGACACATAGCTATTGCATTTGGAATGCTGTACTTCGACCTCTTAATCCCAGCAGCGGACGGGATCATTGCTGACACATAGCTCTTGCATTTGGAATATGGCGATTTTCATGAGTGAACATTTTAGGCGTAGTTCCGATTTCCGAAAGAAAAAAAAATCCGTGGTTTCTGACATAGCCCTGTGTGTCTTGTGTTTGCAGGTTCAATACGGTAATTTGCAAGTCATACACGATGATTTTCAACTGTTTTTTCCACATTCCAATGTTCTTGGTGTGTAAATGAACACAAATCAGTTCTTTTTTTTTTATTATTTAATTACGCAACAAAACAGATTTTTAGTCATTATTAGTTGTAGTTTTCTTTCTTGGTACGACAATTAAATACCAATTATATGTGCAATTTTGACAATTACTGTCAAGGTGTATTTGTTTTTATTCAAACCTGTTGAACCGGTTTATGACTAGATCGTTATCTTTTGTTTTCGGGTGCTAAACGAGTGCGAAAGAAGTATATATACACTTTTTCTTTTGTCATGGGTAATATCCTTGTATGCAAGTACAGCATACTTGAAATATGTATTGGAAAAAATAATTTCTGCCAGTTTGTCATTCTTCTCTTTGGTCTGTACTGGCGGTTTTATAATTATAATTATAATTACTATTATTATTATTATTATTATTATATTTTTGGTGTTTTTTTTTTTCCCTTGACCGCTAATAGCGCCAAAATAAAATGACCGCCAAATATAATGTTTTACAGTACTTGGACCTCTTAATCCCAGCAGAGGACGGAATCATTGTTTACACATAGCTCTAGCAATGAAATGTCCCAGCTAGCATTCTACGTAAATCTACATCGGGCCGTCATCGGGCCGTCAGCTACCCTGACGGCCCAATGACGGCCCGATATAGATTTACGTAGAATGCTGACTCCTCTTAATCCCAGCAGCGGATTAACGCATAGCTGTTGCAGTACTCCAGCAGCAGCAGAGGGTTCCACTCTCTTGGCAAATTCACCAGACAAAAAAATACTGGGGATATTTTTTCCATAAAATAGAATTTGACAGTTCATGCAATTTGTCTGCTGTGGAGACAGTTGGCATAAAATACCAAACCTAGTTTCTGGGACAAAAAAAAACAACAACTTCAAAATGACGTCTGCTGCTAAGCGTACGTGCGGGACTTTTTTCGAGCATTATATACTTTATCTGTTTGCAATGTACATTACCTTGAGAGACGGTTTGGAGATGGGGGGAACCATATAAGTGTTCGCATCCGCGCAGTCTGATAAGATTCTCTGTTGTCCGCATTAAAAATCTTTGCATCACTATAACGTGCGCAGTGAAGATTCTGATCAGACTGTAGCGTAGCCTGATCTGAATCTTCGGTTGGTGCGCATGTCCGAATGTACGTTTTCTGACTTTGAGGCTAATTTTATTACCAGTTCGTTTGTCTGAAAACTGCTGTATGGGAGGCAAACAATGTAGACCTCTCATTACGAAAACACTCCTATTCAAATATACTGAAAATTTTACCACCAAAAAAATGAAAATTTTCAGATAAAAATTCTAATAATTTTCTTATTTCTGCTCTAAACATAGATTGTGGGTGCTCGTTAGAACCGCCTCGCCGAGGCAGTTCTAACAAGTACCCGCAAGCTATGTTTTTGAGCAGAAATAAAAAAAAATAATGTAAACCCCTGTAAACCCCAGTTTTACTATGTAAAAGTGAGGTTTAAGGGGTTCAAAATTATATAGGCATGTTTTCGTGATGTAAACAGATGTTCCTTCCTATGGTGTCTGATCTCGGTCCCATATCTGTACCGTATATATCCTAAATATTAAGACGCCTGAATTCCTTACTATACTTTGATTTTTCTAAATATTTCAATAACTCTTTACAACTATACTGTCTAAAAACTGCTGGATGAGTGACAAATAGTGCACTGTGCGGCTTCTGATCAGAGTCTACATTTTTTTGCTCAAGCCTAGCTTTTCGAACACTTCAGGTAAATACGGTCTCTGAGAATACCTGTATGGAGATAATCGATAGTGGAGGCTCTCCCTCCTTATCTAAGTGGTTTGGGTTCGAACCCCGCCAGGGCACAATTTCTGCCACGTTTGTAATTTGCTGCCTCGTGTGCTGTTGTACCTGGCTGCCTCTAACAATGTTTTTTTCTTTTTTTTTTTGTTTTTGTTTTGTTTTTTGTTTTTTTGTTGTTGTTTTTTTTTTTTTTTTTTTTTTTTTTTTTTTTTTGTCATTCAAGTACCTTTGCATCGTCTCACAGTGACTGAAATCAAATTGATGAGATGTAAAAACACTAAAATGTAATTTAACACATCCGAGTAGACCTATAAATCTGAAATAAGCCAGGAGACAGAATTTTTTAGCAGCTTGCATGCGCGCCCAGCGAAGACTCTGATTAGCCTGTGCGGTTGCGCAGGCTGATCTGAGTCTTGCTTGGCGCATATGCGATCTTGTAGGAAATGCTGCGGCCCGTGTCAAATCTTTACGATATGCTCAGTGGCATTCTTTAACCAATCTCTGGGCAGCTTCTGCAGACGACAAATTGCTGATAGTTTTCTGACGTCCCAGAAAAAGATTTTGACATTTCATGCTATTCGTCTCCTTAGGAGACCATCTGCATGAAATGTCAAACTCAGCTAGCATTCATTATAAATCTATAGCGGGCCGTTATCGGCCCGTCAGCTACCCTGACGGGCCGATAACGGCCCGCTATAGATTTATAAAGAATGCTTACTGGGAAGCCTTTTTTTTCTGGGAAAATAAGAAAAAGTTTTTCTAACTGTCGTCTGCTGAATATTTTACTCAGCGTGGAGAGCGTTAACCGTGGTGATCAGTCACAGGGAATTGAACAAAATAATAAATCTTGCGACACTGTTCCCTGAGTCAGCTCTGATCTATGTGAATGCCCTACATTTATTACGTGGAATGTGAAAAACATTATATAAATACACCTGCATAAAATGTATACGTCTAAATCATTACTACAGATAACCCAGTAAGCATTCTTTATAAATCTATAGCGGGCCGTTATCGGCCCGTCAGGGTAGCTGACGGGCCGATAACGGCCCGCTATAGATTTATAAAGAATAGGAAGCTAGGAATCCATTGTTTTTGTTGTTGTTGTTGTTGTTTTCTTTTTATAATAATAATGATGATATTTTTTTCATTTCTTCACAAAACGTATCTTGCGGGTAGTCTTTAGAGCAGAGGTGCATCTAATGAGTACCCACAACATATGTTCTTGTGATGAAATAAGAAACCCATTTGTTTTGATACCCTCTTTTCCAGAGCTCTGCAAGCAGTGGCATTTTCACCATATATTATGGTAAATAAAGAAGGGTTTGGTTATTCAGACATACTCAGACACATTTGTGCTGAAAAAAAAAACTTGCTTAAAGACTCCATATTCCTCAAATAGGCATTTTTTTACCCAAAAAAGATTTAATAACTTGATATTTTGTATAATACATTCATAAAATGTGGCATCTGACAGTCTGTAAAATGTCAGTAAGTCTCTCGTTTTTGAAGTGGATCAAAACTGAAATTATTTTTTTTTTTATCGTATCTCTGAATTAATGTTGGCAACATTAATTCAGAGATGCGACAAAAAAAATCATTCCATTTCAAGAACGAGAGAGTAACTGAAATTTTACAGGCTGTCAGGTGCCACATTTTATTATTGTATTAATATCATATATCAATTTATTAAACCTTTCTTGGATAATAAAATGTCTATTTTTGAGGGATATGGAATCTTTAAAATAAAACATTGGATAGCTAGTTTAACCAATTTAAGCCGAGTGGAATCTCCTACCTTACCACTTTGGACAGGTCCATTTGTTATATAAAGAGTATCTGGTTAGTTTTCATTATTACCATCTTTTGAAGAGATTTCTATATTTAATGCAAACATTGAAGACCCTGATCAGACGCCGTGTTTTGCTGCGTCTGACCTGGGTCTTCACTGTTTGCAGATGTCTCTTTTGCGGAAAACCAGGCTTAAATGGGTTACAATCTGCAAATTAGAGTGGCTACACTCATGGTTTACGAGTTATATGCACTTGGTATTTTCGTGGTCGATTTGCCTATCAGGCTTATAAGCTTGATCCGCGTGTGATTACAGAAAGACATCATCGAGACGACGTGTCTTGATCAAGAACGACAATTCTAGACGCCTTGGTTTACGAGTTGTCTGCCCTAGGCATGTTTCAGGGCCATTATGCTTGAGTCGTATGGGATAAATTCAAGAAACGTCTAGATGGCTTGAAGTTAAACAAATTAACTATGCTTTCATGAAACTGACATGCCTAGCGTCCCACAAAATGGCAAACAGTGTAGACCAAGATCAGACGCCACAGAACGCGGCTTCTGATCAGGGTCTACACGATTTGTATTAAATAAAGATATTGCTATAAAACATGGTAATACTAAAACGAATCAGACACCCCTTCTATTGGAAGTAGACCGTTCCGAGGAGTTAAGGTACAAGAGTCAACTTGGATTATAGGGTTCAGATAACTAGTTTTTTTAGGGTGGGGGGATCCAGTATAAGCACTGCACTTAAAAGTCCAAATTTCGATCAGTGTCTTGTGAGCTAGCGATTGGATTACAACCCGATTTGAACAGTCTCAAAAACCAAACGTTTTCCTTTCATAGGGAGAAATATGTTTGGTTCAGATAAATTTTGCTAGATTCTGCAGATGTTTTAATTTAAATTGCCATTACCCTATTTACTCTAAGTATTTTGACACCCTAATTCCTTACCATACTTGTCCTAAAATTTGAAAAAAAGTCTATTTTACAACCGGTTGATATGTCTAAAGTAGTGCTGGATGAGTGTCAAACAGTGAAGATTCTGATCAGACGCCGCGATCTGCGGCGTCTGATCTGAATCTACACTGTTTGATCAGACCTGTCTGTCCAAATATTTAGGGTTATTACGGCACACTATCCATTTTATTACAATGGGCAAAGGTTACTGTTAGCATCCCACCTGTAGGTCAAAAAGTCATTTAAAAAAAGCTAACCTTTGCAGTCATACGTTTCGTTCAATTCTGTAAACTTAGCTTCTGATATTCTAGCACTTCATTACGAAAACATGCCGATATATAGAAAATTTCACCTTCGAAATCCGAAAATTTTCCGATAAAAAACCCTGATATTTTTCACATTTCTGCTCAAAACATAGATTATGGGTACTCGTTAGAACCGCCTTGCCTCTGATGTTCTAGCACTTCATTACGAAAACATGCCTAAAAATAGAAAATTTCATCTCCGAAATCCGAAAATTTTCCGATAAAAAAAAAACTAATATTTTTCACATTTCTGCTCAAAACATAGATTTTGGGTACTCGTTAGAACCGCCTCGGCGAGGCGGTTTTAACGAGAACCCACAATCTATGTTTTTGAGCAGAAATAAGAAAAATAATGTATATCCCTGTAAACCCCAGTTTTACTATATAAAAGTGGGGTTTAAGGGGGTCAGAATTATATAGGCATGTTTTCATGATGCCATTTGAAAAAGCTAACCTTTGCAGTCATACGTTTTGTTCAATTCTGTAAAATAGGCTTCTAGTGTTCTAGCACTTGCAGAAAATGTAAATAGTTCTTTGATTTTATCTTCTTACACCAGGACAGAACAAATGGGGTCAATAAAGGACAATCTACAATTTTTGTGAGGCGATTCGCTTTTGTTGACCATATACGATTTTACTGGACAAGTACGCCATTTAAAATTCAAAATGATCTCAAGTTTTAGCAACAAACAGCTGATTACTGCAACATCTCTCGAACAAATGCTTAATTTTCAGCATGCTGGGAAAATATTTCAGCAGAATACATTTGAAATATCTTTTTTTTTTTTTTTTTGTTTTTTCCCGGAAAATTTGCTCTGACAGTTCATGCAAATTCTCTCCCTAGCAGACAATTTGCATGAAAAACTTCATCACGAAAACATGCCTATATAATTTTGATCCCCTCAAACCCCACTTTTATTTAGTAAAACTGGGGTTTACAGGGGTATACATTATTTTTCTTATTTCTGATCAAAAACATAGATTGTGGGTACTCATTAGAACCGCTTCGGCGAGGCGGTTCTAACGAGTACCCACAATCTATGTTTTAAGCAGAAGTATGAAAAATATCAAAGTTTTTTATCTGAAAATTCTCAATTTTTCGGGGTGAAATTTTCTATATATTTGAATAGGCGTGTTTTCGTAATGTATTTTCTGGGAAAATAAAACAAATATCATCAATTTGTCGTCTTCTGAATTTGTCAAGGGAGTGGTAAAGGTAAACTTATAGATTATCAACTATGTCCCAGCAAGCAGTGCATACCCCGAATGGCCACTGTTTTTTAAATGTCCATTTTACCGTAAACACCCGAAATATTCGGACAGACAGTCCTGTGCAAGCGGTATAGATCCAGATCTGGGAAAGTGGTGCCTGAACAGGGTCTACAAGGTTTGCCTCTCATCAAGTAGTTTTTAACCCAAGTTTTGTACAAATTTGGTAAGGGGCCATTACCAGTCCTGGGCTAATTCAGCAGACGAAGAAAACAAAATTTGAGAATCTATGCAAATTGTCTCCATCAGGAGACAATGTGCATGAAATGTCAAATCTTGTTTAAAGTGAAAAAACAAAACAAAAAAAACATCACGAAAACATACCTATATAATTTTGACCCCCTTAAACCCCACTTTTATATAGTAAAACTGGGGTTTACAGGGGTATACATTATTTTTCTTATTTCTGCTCAAAACAGAGGCGGTTCTAACGAGTATCCACAATCTATGTTTTGAGCAGAAACAGGAAAAAAAATCGGAGTTTTTTATCTGAACATTTTCAGTTTTTGGAGATGAAATTTTCTTTATATTTGAATAGGCACGTTTTCGTAATGGAAAAATATTTCAAAACGTCATCTGCTGAAAATTTTACCCAGAGTGTTTAGCGTTAAGGTAACAAATACCTCATTTTTAATACGCATCGGCTTTTCATACTCTGTTGTTAGTTTGCCTTGACCTCTGATGACTATGCCTTCTGTATTTATAAACACTTCTTCAGTGAGTAACGAGGAACAAAAATGGATACTTGTAGGTGCATATTTTTCACAGGTAAATGCATGTTGCGTTTCGTTTTTCTTCCTCTTTTATTTCTGAAATGATATTTCGCTTACCTGTTTAATGTAAAAAAAAAAAGAAAGAAAAAAAAAATAAAACAAGAAAATTCTCTTATAAATTATAAAAATATTTAATTCCTGCATTTGATACAGACCGAAACAATGCTTGGTAAACTGATCTATGTAACTTAACACAGCATATGCATGCTAAAACAGGAGCATTTGAAACAGCGTGCGTATTGTGACAGGATGCGCAGCGTGGGAAAATTGTCTCATGCCATATGCGAACAGCGAAGGCCCAGATCAGCAATCCGTGCAATCTAATCCGAGCATTCTCTGTTCGTCGACATGAACTTCAGTATCTGTTAATTTTGTAAGCGGACAACGAAGGCCCTGATCAGCCTGTGCAAATGCGCAGGCTGATCTGGGCCTGCGTTGTCCGCAAATGGTATAAGGGCCTTTTTCGTGCGTTGCGTATCATATATTTTGAAGGCTTAGCATGCTGGATGAAATTTAAAATGTGCAGCAGACGATATTTTTTTAAATATATTTTCTTGAAAATTGTCGCCTGTTGAATTAGCCTGGAGGGTGCTAAAGGTTAATCTGCTCTGTGCCATTGCAGACTTGTAGACCGGTGCAGACATTTGTTATTTGAATAATTCATACATATTTCTGTCGCAATATTATTAATATTCGAACAGGGTAATTTCATATGTTCAGAGTTCCAGATGAGAGGGGTGTCCAGTTAAAGTTGTTTGTTTTTTGTGCTGTTGTTGTTGTTTTGTTGTTGTTGTTGTTGTTGTTGTTGTTTGTTATATATTCAGGCGCTTCTAATGAGTACCCTAAACATATTATCGTATGTGAAGAAATGACAAAAATATCAAAGTTTGGGTGTAAAAAATGTATTATCTACAGCCTTGGGTATTAATCCTAAACAGTTAGTGCATTTAACTCGTCTGGTGGGTGTCTTAAGTATGGAAGTGCTGCTGAATGGCAAATACTCTGAGGGCAAATACTAGTGGTGTAGACCCCGATCACGGTGTTTCATCGAACGGTCTGTCTTGGATCTTTGTATACCCTATTTGCTCAGACTGCAGTTTGTATCAAGGTACCGTAATTACCCTGTTTATTGGTACGCCTTTACGGTTAAGCTGGGCACGCACCAACTTGAAATACGTGTTTATTGTTTGATCAGTATGTAGTACCTCATATGTTGTATTTACAACTTGGGAGAAATAAAAGTACTGTTCTGTTCTGTTCTGTTTACTCCTTGCCATATTTGTCATGAACAAGTCCATTTTACCATCTGTTATTCACTGTCAAAACTTTCTAGACAAAACACACGTATTCAAATACAGTCCAACCTGTATAAGGAGGCACCCAAGGGATAATCCAGATGTGCTTATTATGACAGGTGCTTGCTTAATACAGGTGAGTTTCAACAAATTTGCCTTTTTTGGGGAACTAAAGTCGTGCTTGCTTAATACAGGTTGCTTGCTTAATGGAGGTGGCCACTATGACAGGGTTTACTGTATATAGAAAATTTCACCTCCAAAAACTGAAATTTTTCAGATGAAAAAAACTCTGATATGTTTCATATTTCTGCTCAAAAACATAGATTGTGGGTACTCGTTAGAACCGCCTCGACTCGTTAGAACCGCCTCGTCGAGGCGGTTCTAACGAGTACCCACAATCTATATTGTTGAGCAGAAATAAGAAAAATAATGTGTACCCCTGTAAACCCTAGTTTTACAATATAAAAGTGGGGTTTAAAGGGTCAATATTATATAGGCGTATTTTCGTAATGAGTGTGTCACAGTGAAGACCCTGACTAGACGCCGAAATCAAAGGCGTCTGTTCTGAATCAATACTGTTTGCTCATGCATTATCATGTAAGTGTATATCCAAATATTAGCACACCTTATCATATTAATTTTACTTTCTGCTGATCTGTCTAAAATTGCTGGATGAATGGCAAACAGTGCAGATCCTGATCAGATGCCGCTTCCTGCGACGTCTAATCCGGGCCGAAACTGTTTGCTCGGATCTGTGTGTCTGAAAACTTGGGCAAAAGTGGTATTCTTGAATTACACACAGTCTTAAATATCTAGTTAAAATTTCAGCAGACGGCATTTTGAAACATTTTTTTTTTTTTTTTTTTTTTTTTTTGATGTTGTTGTTTTGAATACATAGGCTTGACATGCCATGCATATTGTCTCCTTAAACCGTATTATAACGCAATATGTATTGGTTTCATCGAGTTATGTTTCTTTTCTTTTATATGTTTGTCTGTTTTGTTACGTGAGACTTAACTCTGAGCATGCTAATTAAAATATCAGCAGACGACAGTTTAATGTTTTTTGTTTTTTTTTTGTTTTTTTTTATAGTCATTCATTAGGGCGGTATGGCGATTCATTAGACCTATATTGCCAGATTAGAACAATGAAATCATTTATTAGGGCAATGTGGTCAGTCATTAGAGTAATAAGGTCATTCATTAGAGCATTATGGTCATTCATTAGAGCAATAAAGTCGTTCATTACGGTTATGTGGCCAGGCATCAGAGCAATAACGTCATTCATCAGAGCATAGTTGTCAGTCATTAGTGCAAAAAAGGTCATTCTTTAGTGCAGTTTGACCAGTCATTAAAGCAATTATGGTCAGTCATTATAGCAATAAGTTCATTCATTAAAGCATTTAGGTGTGGGCCCTGGTAGCCTGGTGGATAGGAGAGCTGACTCTTAATCCATTAGGTTTCTCACCGCTGTGGTGCGAGCCTCGCTCTAGTCACATGTGGGCAAGTCAAATTCTGCTTGCGGATGGTCAGGTGGTTTTTCCTCTGGTTCCGCCCGCCTTTAATGAAAGATATGCTCGATATAAGTGAAATACTCTTGAAAGGGCCGTAAAAACAAATAAAAAAACATTTAGGTCATTAGAGCAATAAAGTAGTTTTAGTTCATTACGGCAATGTGGTCAGTCATTAGAGGAATAAGGTCATTCATTTGAGCATTATGGTCATTCATTATAGCAATAAGGTCATTCATTAAAGCATTATGGTAATTCATTAGAGCAAAAAGGTTATTCATAAAGGCAATATGGTCAGTCATCAAAGCAAGAAGATAATTCACTAGAGCATTATGGTCAATCATTATAGCAATAAGGTCATTCATTAGAGCATTATTACCATTCATGAACAAAAAAGTCGTTCATTACGGCTAAGTGGTCAGTCATTAAAGCAATAAGGTCATTCATTAGAGCATTATGGTCGTTCATTAGGCAATAAGGTCATTCATTAGGGCAATTTGGTCAGTCATTAGAGCAATAAGGTCATTCATTACAGCATTATGGTCTTTCACTGCAGCAATAAGGTCATTCGTTAGGGCAGCGTGGTCAGTCACTAGAGCAATAAAGTCATTCATTGGAGCATTATGGTCATTCATTAAAGCAATAAGGTCATTCATTAGGGCAATAATTCAGTCGCTAGGCGCTGTGGTCATTTATGAGAGCAATCTGGTCAGTCGTTAGAGAAATGTTGTCATTCATTAGGGCAATGTGGTCATTCATTGGAGCAATAAAGTCATTCATTAGAGCATTATGGTCCTTTATAATAGCAATAAGGTCATTCATTAGGGCTCTGTGGTCAGTCATTACAGTAATAAGGTCAGTCGTTTAAGCGATTGGTCATTTATGAGAGCAATCTGGTCAGTCGTTAGAGAAATGTTGTCATTCATTAGGCAGTGTGGTCATTCATTAGGGCAGTGTGGTCAGTCATTTTAGCAATAAAGTCATTCATTAGAGCATTATGGTCCTTTATAATAGCAATAAGGTCATTCATTAGGGCACTGTGGTCAGTCATTACAGTAATAAGGTCAGTCGTTTAAGCGATTGGTCATTTATGAGAGCAATCTGGTCATTCCGTAGAGATCTGTGGTCATTCATTAGGGCAACATTGTCAGTCATTACTGCAATAAAATCATGCATTAGAGCATTATGGTCATTCATAATAGAAATAAGGTCATTCATTGGGACAATGTGGTGAGTCATTAGAGCAATAAGGTCAGTCGTTAAGATGATGTGGTAATTTATGAGAGCAATCTGGTCATGCGTTTGACAACTATGGTCAACGGAAATGTGGTAATTAATTAGGGCAATGTTGTCTTTCATTAGAGCAATGCAGTCATCAATTAGGGCAATGTGGTCATCAGTTAGGGAAATGTGGTCATTATTTAAAGCAATTTGGTCATTCATTAAGCCAATCATTAGCTAAGACAATCTGATCAAACATACTTATTTAGTCAGTCATTACGGAAGTCTGTTCAGTGATTAGTGAAAGTGTCTGATGAATCATGGGGAGCAGAGGGGATCCCACTTAGCGGTCGCGCAAGAAGGAAGAGACCCATGAGCCACAATTTGCTCACCTGCATTTTTGCAAATGTCATGCAACAGTCTTCTAGTTTGGCACAGCAACTAGGATACAGATTTGAGGTCAAATATGAGGTCTCATCATTTTAACAAACTTGGTAGACCTTGAGTAGACCTTGAGTCCCCGTTATTGTGTACCAAGGTTCAGCCTCAAAGCTTTCTTAGTACTGGAGAAGACGATTTTAAGTGTTTTTACCATATATGGGCATGGCAGCCATCATGTTCAATGCTGCAGAACCATTGAGCAAAGTGTCAACATCACTTCGACAGAAGACCCCATGTAAATCTGGAGTAAATCGTGCAAGTGGTTTTAGAGAAGAAGAGGTTTCAAGATTTCATCATTTTATACGTGTAAATAGCACAGGGGCAAGGACAGATAACCTCCAGAGGGGCGGGGGTACAAAATTTTGATCCTGAATAAAACGTTTTACTTCTTAATAATATATTGTAAGTTTTAGCCGTTAGTCTTAAATACATATTGAAAACAAAAATGGTTTTTCAACTTAACCAGCCCACCCCGCCCCCGCCCCTTACAAATCTATAGAGACGCTTTGACCTTGCCGTAAAAGGGTCAAAGGTCAACATATGATCATCATTTGAACAAACTTGGTAGAGCTTGAGTCCTTAATGCTATATTAATGTACCAAGATTCAGCCCCAAAGCTTTCTTGGTTCTGTCGAAGAAGATTTATCATATATGGACATGCACCTTGTTCAATTGCGCTGAACCATTGGCAATACCCTTTCAACAGACGGCCCATGTGAAATTAGATGAAAATTGCTCAAGCAGTTTCAGAGAAGAAGACATTTAAAAATTACATGCTTTTATACATGTATATAATCCATTGGCAAGGACATCTAGCTCTCGAGGGACAAAACTTTGATTATAACTAAAATGTTTTACTACTTTAATTACACATTGTAAAATTCAGCCATAAGTCTTTAATAAGTTTTGAGAAAATGAATTTTCAATATTTTCTCCATAAAGATGCATGGGGACACAAATTTGACCTTGCCGTAAAAAGGTCAACGGTGCACTTACGGTCATCATTTGAACAACTTTGTAGACCTTGAGTCCTCGATACCATATACCAAGATTCAGTCCCAAAGCTTTCTTGGTTCTGGAGAAGAAGATTTTAAGTGTTTCTACCATATATGGGCATGGCGGCCATCGTGTTCATTTGCGCCGAACATTTGAAAAAAATTGAGAATACCCTTTCGACATGTGAAATCTGGTGAAAATTGCTCAGGCAGTGTCAGAGAAAAAGACGTTTAAAAATTACACAATTCTATACATGTATATAGCCCAGTGGCAAGAGCAGATAACTCTCAAAATGTTTTACTACTTTAATCACACATTGTATTAATCTTTAATATATTTTGAGAAAATGACTTTTCTACATTTTCCCCATATAAATGTACAGGGACGCAAATTTGACCTTGCCGTAAAAAGGTCAAAGGTCAACCTACGGCACCATTTGAACAAACTTGGTAGACCTTGAGTCCTTGATGCTATATAACAAGATTCAGCCCCAAAGTTTGAAGAAAAATGACCCAAGGGGTTACAGAGGAGAAGTCGTTCAAAGGTGTGGACGGACGGACGACGGACGACGGACGCAAGTGATCACAATAGCTTAAAAGAAGACGAAGGTGATACATTTACCAATCGGCGCATGAAATGTGCGCACTCTAATGGGCAGTGCTAGTTCTGATAGACATCAGCGAAGAACAGCTCAAATTGGTAGAGAACTCGACAGATACAAATTCGAGACTGAGACTCGCCTTGCAGAGGAAGGGCATTTAAAGAAGTTGGTGCTGGCTACACTTTCTTCAGGAGTGGACGCAAGAAAGAAGAGCGATGTGAAACAGAAGTAGGATTCGCCATCATACACTCCATGTCAGCAAGCTCTCGGGACTTCCAAAAGGCATAGATGACCGCCTGATGACACGGAGACTTCCTTTCTCTGGCAAGAGGCATGTGTTTTTTGTTGTTGTTTTTTTGTTGTTGTTGTTTTTGTTGTTTTTTTTGTTTTTTTTTGTTTTGTTTTTGTTTTTTGTTTTTTTGTTTGTTTTTTTTGTTTTTTTTTTGTTTGTTTTTTTTTTTGTTGTTGTTTTTGTTTTGTTTTTCGTACGTATGTTCGATTTGCGCTTGTTTGGTTTTGTTTGTTTCCTCTTCCCCTTTGTTTCTGGGAAGGGCAGCGGGTACCTTTTATGCAACACTTTTAAATGCCTATTCACCCACAGTGACCAATCCAGATGAGGTTAAAGACAAGTTCTATGATGATCTGGATTCTGTTATTTCAGCAACACCCCGGACAGACAAACATACTCCTAGGGGACTTCAATGCCAGAGAACCTGAGAAGGAATGATTGGAACTGAAGAAGTAGGAAAGTTTAACAGCAATTGCCTTCTCCTTTTAAGAAAGTATGCAGAGCATGAATTATTGATCACCACCACAGTCGTCCGTCTACAAACTCGCAACAAGACATCATGGATGTACCCTCGCTCCAAACACTGGATTCTCATTGACTATGTCATAATGCGAAGGAAGGACACCCAGTATGTCAGAATGACAAAGAATCCGTGTGGTGCAGACTGTTGAAAAGATCACAGTCTTGTTGTCAGCAAACTCAACCTGTGCATTCAGCCTGCACGGCGACCACAAGGCAAGAAAGTGCCAAAGATATTAGATATCTCCAAGCTGAAACAAGACAGCAAGAGGCAAGCATTCGTCAATGATATATGCAGCCGTTTCGATGCACTGGAACACAGTTTAGAGGATCCTGATGAGAACTGGAGAGCCTGAAGAGACACCGTTTACTCTTCAGCAATGTATTCCCTAGGACCAGTATCTCGCAAACACCAAGACTGTTTCGATGGGAATGACGAAGAAACTCAGGGACTCCTTGAAGAGAAACACCAAAAAACACAAGGCACACCTAAGACTGCCTATTCAAACATATGTTGTCAGTCCAGATTAGGCTCAGAGACATGCAAGACTCTTTGCCGAGCAAGAAGGATGATGAAATCCAGTCCTTTGCAGACAGAAAGGATATGAAGTTCTTTTATGCACTTAACAATCTATGGTCCCCAGAGCTTAGTAACCACCCTGCCCTTTGTGCAGATGGAACTAGTCTTCAGGCTGACACAGAAGCTATCTTGAAAAGATGGGCTAATACTTTGATATTGTCCTTAATCGGGCATCATCTATCAATGATGAAACTATCAATAGACAACCAATGAATGCAATCAGTGTTTAATGAGTTCACAGTCGTCTCTGAAACAATGAAGCAATAAAACTCCTGTCATCCGGCAAGGCTCCAGGATTAGATGCAATACCTGTAGAGCTCTACAGAGCAGGAGGCCCTCCAGTGCAGAGAAACTGACAGTTATTTCACATTATGTGGAGCCAAGAAGCCATCCCCAAATAATCCAAGGATGCGTCAGTCCGCCTATTCAAACGGAAGGGGAATCCTCAAGTACGTGACAATCCTCGGGGCATCTTTTTATTGTCAGTTGTTGGGAAGCTCTATGAACCGACTTAACGAACACCTTGAACAGCCAGGGTTCTTGCCAGAAAGCCAATGTGGATTCAGGAAGGACAGTGGAACAATGAACATGATCTTCACAGCAAGGTAGCTTCAAGAGAAATGCCAGGAACAGAATGTGGACCTCTATATGACATTTATGACCTTACCAAAGCATTTAGCACAGTAAGTTGTGAGGGACTTTGGAAAATTATGGCAAGGTTTGGATGTCCGGCCAAGTTCATAGCAATGGTGCGGCAGTTCCACAATGGTATGCTTGCACAGGTCCAAAATGACGGCGAGATTCTGATCCATTCCCTGTGACATTCGGGATTGAGTAAGGTTGTGGTCCAAGCCTCAACGCTGTTCAGCATGATGTTTCTGCCATGCTCATAGATGCTTTCCAGGATGGTGACAATGGTATACCTATAAGGTATTGCTTTGAAGGGAAGTTTTTTAACCTAAGAAGGTTCAAATTTAACTCCAAGGTGCATCAATAGGTACTAGATGAGTGACTCTTTGCTGAAGACATGGAAAGGCTGCTCCAACAGAAGAGAAGATGCAAAAAAGTGTTGATCAAGTATCCGATACATGTGACAGCTATATTCTCACAATCAGTATAAAAAAAGACTGAGGTAGTTTATATCAGCCAGCGCCTAGAAAGCTTTACAAGGAGCCTACCATTACAGTGAAGGTCAACGATTGCAAGTGGTGAACAAGTTAACTTACCTTGGAAGCACGTTGTCAGGAATTGTGCACAGTGATGATGGCGTCAGGATTTCCAAAGCTAGTGCAGTATTCGGCCGACTACCTGGAAGTATTTGGGATCGAAGTGGAATCAGACTTGACACAAAGCTGAAAGTCTACAGATCTGTGGTGATGCCAACACTATTAATTACATGTGAAACAAACTTGGACAGTTTACCAACGGCATGCCAAAAGACTGAACCACTTCCATGCAAGCTGTCTAAGAAAACTTCTAAAGATTAAGAGGCAAGCCAGGATTCCAGGCACAGAAGTCTTGAAAAGGACAGGGATGCAGAGTGTACATACCATTCTGAACTTGGCACAATTAAGATGGACAGACCATGTTACCAGAATGCCTGAAAAACGTTTGCCAAAGAAAGTCTTACAAGTGGGAAAAACGCTCCCATTGTGGTCAGAAAAAAGAGATACAAGGATACCCAGAAAGCTGCCTTTAAAGACTTCAGCATACCCAAACAGTCATGGGAACAGATTGCACAGGATCTAGCTAAGTGGCAAGGCCTCATAACAAGGGGTGCTGGTGAATACGAAGCTAAAATAATAAGTGAAGCCGAGCAGAAACGTTATCAGCGGAAAGCCAGAGTTAAGGCATCACCAACAGAGTCTTTTTCCTCAGACCTTTCATGCTCTGTCTGCAACAGGCAGTTTAGAGTTAAGATTGGTCTCATCAGCCATCTTAGAACTCACACACAGTAACACTTCACGCGTTTGATTAGAATTGGTCATTGTCAGAAATGACAGCCGAACGATCAGTGAATCTGGCCAGTCGTTTTGGACATTGTGGTCAGTCATTAGAAAAAAATTGGTTTTATCGTTATAGCAGTCTCCAAAGCCCGAGAAAAGAGGGCATTCTGAAAATCACATGAATATAATATATTGTACCAGGAGGCGCTTCTAAAGAGTAACAGCAACACATGTTTTCGTAAAGAAATAAGAAAAACTCCCATACTTTTTGATTGAAAATATTATCTTATCTGAGCTATCAAATTTGTTCGTCATAAGAACAATCTGTCTTTCGTAAAGAAAACCTGGTCAGTCGTAAGAGCAATCTGGAAAGTGATTAGGGCAGTCTGGTAATTGATTTAGCAATTCAGGGATTTCTGTTGTGCAGTTCGTTCAGTCATTTTGGTAAGCTGATGTCATTAGAACAGTCTGATCTGTCAATCTTAAGGGCAATGTGGTCGGCCATAAGGGTCATAAGGGCAATCCGATTCGTCGTTAGAGCAACTTTGTAAGTCTTAAAGACAATCCTTTTAGTCGATAGACCAATCCGGTCAGTCGTTAAGGCAATCTGGGTAGTCATTTGGGCAGTCTGATCAGTCATATAGGCAATTGGGTCAGTCGTTAGGGTAATCAGGTCAGAACAGAACAAAACTTAATTTCGTATTACTCTCAGGCCACTCAGATGGCATATGATAAAAAGAAATACATTTATATAACACAACATGATGACATGCAAACATGCATTATAGAACAAGCTAATGCAGAGAGAGAGAGAGAGTGTGTGTGTGTGTGTGTGTGTGTGTGTGTGTGTGTGTGTGTGTGTGTGTGTGTGTGTGTGTGTGTACTTTTGTGTATGACGTATATAAATTTAACAAACTCGAGTAATGTATACGATAAAGATTAATCGCTATCCAGGTTCAGCATAAATAAGTCACCCAACCTGTCAGCTGTAACGGGTGTGTACGAGAATATTCACGACTAAACTCTATCTTTCATATTTTTTCGCATGATTTTCCGTGATAACTTTTTTATTTGTTCTTTTGGAAAACATGTCAACATAAACATGTAAACATGTTTGTTTGTTGTTGTTTTTTTTTTGTTTTTTTTTTTGTTTTTTTGGGGTTTTTTTTTTGGTTTTTATAAAAGGAGTTTACACGTGAAACGTTCCAGTTATTGAGCAATTATGCGATGTCTGGGCCAGATATGAATGAGGGTGCGTTACCACAACCTTTACTCAATAACAAAGCTGTTTTGGAGTAAATTGGAATAATACAGGGACAACATAAGGGTAAATTTCAGAACTGCCCTATTATGTGATGGGTTATTTTAAGGCAGACGTCCCTAAATCAGATGAATATTTTATTCCTATATGGTATGCAATTGTTAGAATTCAGAGCTGAGCCTATAGCTTGATTTGACCCATCACAGAACCGTTACGTTAGTACAGCAACTAATGGACTCTTGTTACAATAATATTTTTGTAATAACAATAATACAACGCCAAGAACAATTGCAATAGCAACAACCATAATAGTTTACTATTACTATTATTGTCATTGTCATCACTGCTAACCAATACTAACACTATCACTACTACTATTACCATTATTATTATTATCAATATTACCGTCGTCAACACCATTAACCTTACTTAGTACCAGAACAGAACAGAACTAAATCATTATTTAAAATAAACATTCTTCCCAGGCCATACGCAGATGGCATTTGGGACCTTCACATGTATATACCAAATGTGATCAACTGACGTCAGTATGTTAAAGGTAGTACAGTCGACTCTCGTTATCTCGAATTCCAAGGGACTCTCTGAAACACTTCGAGATATCCGTACCTCGAAATATCAGAGTTGCAGAAGTGAGGAAAACAATAACTTGAACAACCACATGTAACAAATGAATATGTAATTTTACTACAGAAGTTAGAGACATATTGAAAATATTGTTGAAAAGAGGAGAAATTGCTCCTTAGGAGCAATTTCTCCCCTTTTCCACAATATTTTGTTACCTATTCATAGATTTCCATGTTAAAACAGGGACCAGGATTTCACTTCGAGATAAGCGGTTATTCGAGATAAGCGAGGTTGAGATAACGAGAGTCGACTGTATATTGCGGAACAAACCGGAACTTAGCAGCCACCAGCTCTTGGTGTTCCGCATGTGACATGCGTGCACATGGTCTCTTACTCCTCATGCATGACAAAGAGAATTAAGTCCAGCCGCCCCCGGCTTCTTTAGTAAATGCTCAGTTTGTTGCAAATCAAATAAAACATGTAGAAAACGGGTGTCGCGCGGGATAAAGTAAACTGGAGATAATGATGGTTTCACGAAGTCTAACAAACTTACAAAATAACTGACTGACTGACTGTTCGCCTGCCTGCGATACTGATTGACTAATTAACTAACGTTATTATAATTAAGTAACTGTAAATCACAATATAACATTATTATTGTTATTATTATTATTAAGGGCAGCCTAGTTACTGTCCTTTCGACATCACTTGGAAAGACGTTTTTTGTTGTTGTTTTTTTTTTTTTTTTTTTTTTTTTTTTTCGCTTGGCGTTTTATTTTGAAAGAAAATATTTTGTTCTGATTGACCATATCTTATGAGGCAGCATGTGTCTTTTCTGTTTCTGTGTTTTGTTCTCGAAAATTTACCCTAAAATTAAATTTACGGCCAAAAATTGGTCTGACCTATGCAATTTCTATAGTAAAGTGTTTTTTTAGATTTTTTGTATATGAATTTTTTTTTTTCACTTTTCTTTGCTAAATTTTAATAATTAGTATTTCACAACATTATTGTGAAAATTTCATAAATATTGAACTAGCCCAACATGGTGAAAAATTGTCTCCAAGTTACATACCCTTATTATTATTATTTGCATTCGTTTTTAATATGGGGAAAAGTGAAACTATTTGATTTAAAAAAAACAATGACTAGAATAAAACTATTTATGTGTAGGTAGTTACGACGAACGGTTTTGCATTAAATCATGATAAAAGTTTGCAAATTTACTTCTTCTGTGTAAAGCACCAAACAAAAAACGACTTTCTGAACGATGTTGAAAGCACAGTAGTCATTAGGGCAATCTGGTCATTCGTTAGGGCAAGTCTTCTCTGTCATTAGTCCAATCTGGTTAGTTATTTTGGGCAATTTTGTGAATTGTTAGGACAATCTGTCAGTCGTTAAGGCAATCTGGTTAGTCGTAACTACAAACTGGCCAGTCGTTAGAGCAATTGAGTAATTCGTTCGGGAAATCTAGTCATTTAGGCAATTTAGACAATCGTTAGGGCAGTCTGGTGAGTTGTTAGGGCAAGCTGGTCAGTCATTCGAGCAGTCTGGTCAGTCGTAAGGCAATCTGGGCAGTCGTAAGGACAATCTGGGCAATCGTTAGGGCAATCTAGTCTGTCGTGTGGGCAGTCTGGTCAGTCGTTATCGCGGTCTGGTTATTTTGGGCAATTTTGACGATTGTTAGGCACTCTGACCAGTCGTTAAGGCAGTCTGGTTAGTCGTTAGGGCAATTTAGTTAGTTGTTAGGGCAATCTAGTTAATCAGTGGGCAATCTGGACAGTCGTTTGGGCAGTCTGGTCAGTCATTAGTGCAATCTGTCAGTTATTTGGGCAATCTCAATAGTCGGTAGGGCAATCTGATTAGTCGTTAGGGCAAAATTTAGTTAGTCGTTTGGGCAATCTGGCCAATCGTTGGGTCATTTGGGCAATCTGATCAGTCGTTAGGAAAATCTGGTCAGTCTTAGGGCAATCTGGTGAGTCTTTGGTGCAATCTAGTCAGTCGTTAGTGCAATCTGTCAGTTATTTGGGCAATCTCATTAGCGGTAGAGCTATCTGGCTAGTCGTTTGGGCGATCTGGTCAGTCGTTAGGACAATTTGATCAGTCGTTTGGGCAACCTTGTCAGTCATAAGGGCAATCTGCTGAGTCATTTGGGCAATCTGGTCAGTCGTTTTGGTAATCCGATTAGTCGTTTGGGCAATCTGATCAATCGTTTGGGCAATCTGGTAAGTCCGTTAAGGGGCAAAAATCTGATCAGTCGTTTGGGCAATCTGGTCAGTCATTTGGGGAATCTGATCAGTCGTTAGGACAGTCTTGTCAGTCGTTAGGGTAATCTGATCAGTCGTTAGGGCAATCTGGTGAGTCATTTGGCCAATCTGATCAGTCGTTAGGAAAGTCTGGTCAGTCGTTAGGGTAATCTTCTCAGTCGTTAGGGCAATCTGGTAAGTCATTTAGTCTGGTCAGTCATTAGGACAATCTGGCCAGTGTTTAGGACAATGTTTTTTGTTGTTGTTTTTTTGTTGTTGTTTTTTTTTTTGTTTTGTTTTGTTTTTTTGTTGTTGTTGTTTTTTTTTTTTTTTTTTTTTTTTTTTTTGTTTTTTTTTGTTTTTTTTTGTCTTCAGGGCAATCTAGTGTCATTTGACCCATTTATACCGACTGGACTCTGCTACCTTAACTCTTTGAACAGGTCGTTTTCAAATCGAAAGGAATATCTCGTTGTTGTTTTTCATTATGATTACCATGTTTTATTTATTTATTTTATTTTATTTTATTTTATTTTTGTATTAATGCAAACAGTGTAGACCCTGATTAGACGCAGCAATCTTATCAGTATCGGGGCAATCTTAGGACAATCCGGTCAGTCATTCACTTAATGGTTGGCCTAATTAATAATAGATTACACAGGAACATTATTCGTTATTTTTTACGTTATTTTCCTTTCTGCTGTTCTTATTAACCATCATATTTGCCAGTTATTTTTTTATTGTTGCTGTTGCTGATATTCTTGTAGCATATGCTTCCAGGGGTTCTTGTAATTCTTACCTAAGCTCTCTATTTGTTTCGTTGCATATTAGATTATTTAATTCACAACTGCTTTCAAAAGTGCTCTTTTTACAATAAAAAGGCTGGATGAATTAACACTTAACACTCTGTCTGGGTAAAACTTTCAGCAGACGACATTTTAAAATATTTTCTTCTTTTTCCCAGAACACAGGTTTTGACATTTCCATTGGAGACAATTTGCATGAATGTCAAATCCTGTTTTCTAGAAAAAAAAAAAAAAGGAATATTTAATCACTTTGTCTTCTGAATTAACCCAGAGAAGGGTAAAGGTTCATTTTTATAAAAAAAAAAAATGGTTCACATTTGTACCGACGTGTAATACTCTGCATGTTTAAACGACACTCCACTTTATCCCGTGCCTCTTCCTTCTGCTTAACATGTAAAGTGCCAAGAAAATTGTATCAGACGACAGTCTTATTTTTTTTTCAGAGAAAATGAAGTTTTACATTTCGATTCCCATAAAATGTCAAGCCTTATTTTCTCTGGTAAATAAACCTTATTTCAAAATCTATAGTCTTACATCAAATTAAAGTTTGTTTTAAAAAAATATCCTTTAGTCTTGCAGAACAGGAAAAAAATCATTTTTATAATTCCTCTTCGGGAATGTATGTGAAAATGAAAACCTTATTACATAGATCTGAGGATAATAATATAATATATGCTTAGTTCCAGAGGCCTATAGAATTGCAGGCAACTGCCCCCATCACAACTTTAAGTGCTTTGATTATCTTCTTCCAGCACTACTATTGGTCAGTGTAGTCGCACAACATGAAGAGATCTCAGGATCAAACGTCACAATTATCTGTGTCTTGGGCGGAAATGAATCATTTCCGACTTGGACTGGGTCCGAAGGCTCACCCGTATATCTACAACAAGGACAGAACACTAATCCTAATTACCCCTGGGTTCGGTATGCCGACAACGGTCGAGATTTGCTGATTATTGACGCCAAACCGGAATATTCCGGAGAGTTCTGGTGTGAGGACAATAACAATAATAACGCATCTGTGACTTTGTCTGTTTTAGGTAAGATTATCTTTCTTCAATATCAGACGCAACAAGAGAAAACGTCATTTCTCACTTGCGCGCCCAACGAACACTCATATCAGCTTGCGCATCCGCGTTGTCTGATCAGATGTCGTTGTCCGCATAACGAAACTTTGCATTCGTGGCCAAAATGCGCACAGTGAAGATACAGATCTGAATCTTCGCTGCGTGCACATGTCTGAAAAGATGTTTTCTCACGTCACCGCTTATTTGGAAGAAAGATGAGCGTGTGAAGACAAGTAATGATACGTCACTTTAATAGTTTTGGATGAATTTATACGTTCTTTTAGTTATTTAATCCAATTCCAATGTCTCCTTCAGGCCTGTCAAACCTTTGCATACTGATTAAATATGTAATGTGCAGTGAAACTGCAATGACGAACACCAATGTTTCGTTTGCCGTGGCTGATTCGAATTCGTTTTTTAGTCCCTTGCAAATTCTTCCAGAAAAGCAAATATATAGGGATATTTTAAGAATATTGTCTTATTTTATCATGAAAATGTATGGCGATCCAAATGAGTACATTCCACATATAATCATTTATATATGATTCTAATGAGTACATTCAACATATAATCATTTATATATGATTCTAATGAGTACAATCAACATATAATCATTTATATATGATTTAATGAGTACATTCAACATATAATCATTTATATATGATTTATTGAGTACATTCAACATATAATCATTTATATATGATTCTAATGAGTACAGTCAACATATAATCATTTATATATGATTTAATGAGTACATTCAACATATAATCATTTATATATGATTCTAATGAGTACATTCAACATATAATCATTTATATATGATTCTAATGAGTACAATCAACATATAATCATTTATATATGATTTAATGAGTACATTCAACATATAATCATTTATATATGATTCTAATGAGTACAATCAACATATAATCATTTATATATGATTTATTGAGTACATTCAACATATAATCATTTATATATGATTCTAATGAGTACAATCAACATATAATCATTTATATATGATTTAATGAGTACATTCAACATATAATCATTTATATATGATTCTAATGAGTACATTCAACATATAATCATTTATATAAGATTCTAATGAGTACAATCAACATATAATCATTTATATATGATTTAATGAGTACATTCAACATATAATCATTTATATATGATCGGAAAAAAATCCCTAAATAATCCTATTGCGAATACATGCCTATTCAAATATATAGAAAATTTCACCTGTAAAAAAAACTGAAAATTTTCAGATAAAAAACTCTGATATTTTTTCATGTTTCTGCTCAAGCGAGGTGGTTCTAACGAGTACCCACAATCTATGTTTTTGAGCAGAAATAAGAAAAATAATGTATATCCCTGTAAACCGCAGTTTTACTATATAAAAGTGGGGTTTAAGGGGGTCAGTATTGTATAGGCATGTTTTCGTGATGTTACTTGCCTCCTGACCTGGAGCTATGATTAACCCTCAGTGGCTCGAACTACCTATGCCTTGAACAAATTTCCAAAAGATGTTCGAGCCACTGAAGTTCGCCTGTATTCGGTATCAAAAACATATAACCTGTTACTATAGAGACAAAGCTCCGGATAAGTCTTTTCTCGTCCAAAAAGTGTTGATACAGTCGAACCTCAATGGCTGAAAGATCTTTGGGACCATGGAAATTCGTTCGAGACATGGGTAGTTCGAGCCACTGAGGGTTAATCATGGCACCAGTTCAGGAAGCAAATAGCGATGATTTAGGGAAATCTTTTCGATTTTCTACACAATGATTGTACGTTGAGTGTCTCATTAGAATCGCCTCGATGAGGCGATTCTAATGAGTGCACACAACATACAATTCCATGATAAAACAAGAAAAAAATCCCTTAATATTTGTTTTCTTGAGCTATTGGAAGGATTTTGTAGGGAAAAAAGAGTTCGAATCATCCACGGTAAACGAGCTATCAGGGTTCGAGCCATTGAGGTTTTATATATGTGAGGCGCTTCTAATGAGTACCTTAACATATGTTTTCGTTCAAAAATATGAAAACTACATATATGGAAATTCCTCTTATCTGGAGCTATGAGAGACTGTTATTTTTAATTGTTGTTTTGTAATTTGAAGCAGTCGAAGGACGAGTATAATATATAAAATTGATACATCTGTTGCCATAAACACAAAAAAATTGCTGTCGGAAAATGCATTGTTCTTCGCTCTATGACGTACAACTTCCAAGTGTCAGCTTTTTTGCCCAAGATATGCATGTATATGGTTAGGTTATCGATCTCCAGGCAAGGGAAATAATAATAAAAAAAAATACACTACAGCGAATATTGATTAATGAATGTACAGTAAAACCTGAGTTTAGCAAGCACCTCGGGGCAGGGTGGGGGACCAGAAAGTGGTTTCTTAAGACTGTTTTTTTTTTTTTTTTTTTTTTTTTTTTTTCTTTTATAATACCTTAAAATGGCCTTTAAAAAGGGGTGAATATTTAATACAGGTGACCTTTAAGAAAGGTTTTACTGTATATCTTTTAACTCTTTCGGTGCCAAATTTCAGACATTTGTCGTCTGCTTTTCTTTTTTAACAAACTATCGCTTGAGAAGAATTTTATACGTAAAGTTGAAAGACTCAATGTCAAACAGCGTAGATCCAGATGAGACGGCTCATATGAGCCGTCTCATCTGGATCTATGCTGTTTGCAAAAGCCTATTATTGTCGCTTGTGGCAGTGAAAGAGTTAAACGACAGCTGAAACTAATATCTGTTGTAAGCATGTCCAGTTCGTGGATTCGAGCCTCGTTGCAGGCATACATTTATTATTATTATTATTATTATCATTATTATTATTATTATTATTATTATTATTATTATTATTATTATGATTGTACGGTTTAGAATCATACAAGTCATCTTAGTTGATAGTTTTATTCCATTCCAATGTTAGTCACCTGGGCTGAATCGTGTCTTTCTACCTGCTTACGTATAAAGACATCAAATCTCTTCCAGAGAAAGAAAGGCTTATGTACTATTGGCAGCTGTCATTTTTATAAAGAAGATATACAAGCCCCGCAAACGGTCAAATGGCACGCCTGCTGTGTTCTCTTACATAACAATTTGACCAAGTTCCTTTGTACATTTTGATCTGTAAAGTTTTAACGTAAACTCTTGAAGCTGTTCTACTTGAATTTATTTTACTATTTCATATTCTTTAAAGCATTTGACTATTTATGGATCCATGTTATAACGCTAATAAGAACATCGGTTGGTATTAACCATATAATGTATAATAGAGAAAGGGATGAAAAGGAGAAGTTGCCTGAAATTCTGAATAAATGAAGGATTTTTATTATGATTGTGTTTAACCTCAGTTGTAGTTGTGAAACCCTTTAATTTATTTAACCGCTCACTGAAAAGACAAGAAGCCTGATTTACGCAAGCATATTAGAGAGGTGCAGAAATTCAATGGTTAATCAATAACCTGCCGATTGTAAATAAAGGCAGTCAAAATTTAAAAAAAAAAAATGTTTTCTTAGTTTACACAGAAAAGAAGACGACAATTCATTCAAAATATCTCATTTGGAGACCATTCAGATGAAATGGATAGCTTTAGTTTTGTGAAAATAAGAAAAATATCTTTGATTTTCATCCGCAGCTTAAGCGCGTATTAGGCCAGAAAAAGTTAATTATTAAATTCTCATCCCCACCCTCCTCTAAAAACATCTGACCAAAATAAATGAGGAGGAAAAAAAACTTTTTCACAGACAGTGGGACGTAGGCTAAAGAAAGATTTTCAAATGTTTTTTAAGAATTGTATAAAAGTATTAAACCAAGAGTTGCTTCTTGTTCTCATGGTAGTTAGTGTCAGTTATTTATTTACGCCGGGCTCTATTTGAGGTTGTTTTTGTAAAATGTGTATGCATTTGGAGAACATCGGTTTTCTTCCAGTTTTATGGGGTTCTTAGTGGGTTTCCCTCCCCCCCCCCACCCCCACCCCACCCCCCCCCCCCCCCCACCCCACACACACACACACACTTTTTTATTCGCAGCAGAGAACTGTGATGTTGGTAATACAGTGAAATAAAAAATGGAAGTACTGTGTAGAATGAATTTAGCAATGTGACCATTCGACCTGAAATGTGCTTGTTGCTGTCAATATTCGTACGTGTTTGAATTTTTTTTTCATTTCGTTTTTCCGTCTTACTACGAAGAAGAAACAAAAGATATTTTTTCTTTGTTTACGATTGGAAATATGCATTCTCAAATCGAACGGATTATAAGCTTGTTTAATAATACAGTTTAATTTGATATTCAAGCATGGAAAGATTTGGACCGAAAGAAAACGTTATACGTGGAGAAAAGAACGAAACACTGCTACATAGATGATTTCGGATATAGTATGTTCGGCCTAGGCTATGGATGGCGACATGTAATTATGTATGAGGGATAGAAAACAGACGATCATAATTGATTTTTTTTTTACATAGCTAATGTTTTTTTATCGTTGAGTATTGCGATAATTTATATAATTACAACCTTTCATAAATTATAACATTTTTTCACTATACTACGATCTATAGGGAGCTAAGTAATGCATGGCAGATTAGTTTCCCGGCGTATTGATGCTTTGCATGAATGTTTTCTTGTCTTGTTTTGCGATGATTTACCTCTTCACCGGATGGCCCAGAAATAAAAGATAAAAAAATAACATCCACCTATAGTGTACCATCCACTTCGTTTTTTTGTTTTTTTTTTTCGTTTTTTTTTTTTCCTAAAACCTGGATGAGAATCTAATAATTAATTTTCTCTGGCCTTGACCGCATCTGTGCTTTGCTCAGGATGAGCTGCGGACTACAGTAACCATTTTTCCGCTGTTTTCAGCAACAATCCTGAAACAACTGCGTTGATTTAGCCCATTGTATACTGAATAGACTCTCCCACACTATATATTGGAAGAGTCAAATTTGAATTTTAGGTACACCCGACTATGAGATTTACATATTCCTAGAGAAAAAAGGCTAAATTATTTGCAAACAGTGGAGACCCTGATCAGACGCCGCGTTCTGCGGCGTCTGATCTTGGTCTGCACTGTTTGCCAATTACCCTTTCACGGGTCTCCCGACTATAATTGGTTAACATAATATAGTAGAAATGTTGCTCAGGTTATGATAATTTAGGTATGATGGTACTTAATAGTAATTCAGAATAGCTGTTAACCCTTTCATCCCTGCGTTTCTGACATGGACCATTCCATCTCTGAATTTGGACACGTCCATTGTTGTTAATAGGGGTTTCAGTCAAAAATCAATAACATAATGGCAAACAGTATAGATCCTGATGAGACGGCTCGTTACGAGCCGTCTCATCTGGATCTCCACTGTTTGCAAAGGTATTTATATTGTTCTGAATGAACGGAAGGGTTAAAATACGTGTTGGTTACATTTCAGCGAAACCTCAGGTTCTCCTGGAAAATAAAGTGGCTTATGCTGGTAGACATTTTGCACGCTCTAATGTTCTGGAAGGTATCGAAGCTAAAAACATGACTGTGTCTTGCGTGGCGACGGGGGGCAAACCAGCCCCTATCCTGGATATTACAGTAAATAAAACTACAATAGACGACATCGACTTTCCTAGTGAAAGAAAATACTCAGCGATAACGGAAAATGACAATACCGTCACAGGTAAACTAAACCCTTTCAGCCCCGAGTTTCTGAATCGGACACTTCCATCTCTGAATTTGGCCACATCCATTGTTGCAAATAGGGGTTGCAGTAAAAAAAAAAAAACATAGAATAATGGTAATGGCAAATGGTGTAGATCCTGATGAGACGTTTCATTGCGAGCTGTCTCATCTGGATCTGCACTGTTTGCAAATATAATCTATATTGGTCTGAGTATACGGATGAAAGAGTTAACCCATTTATACCGAGGGGGTCTGCTGCCTCAACTCTGTGATCAGGTCCTTTTTAATTGGAGGTTGTTTTATGATTATTACCATGCTTTATAGAAATTTCTGTATTAAATGAAAACAGTATAGACACTGATGAGACGGCGCATTCTGCTCTGCTCTGCGGCGTCCGGTCTGGGTCCTCACTTTTTTCCAATGATCCATTTATGGGACATTAGGTGCAAATGGGTTAACCTTTACCGCCCTTTAGGCAAATTCTGCAGCCAGACGACAAGTTATTTTTTTTTTCTTATTTTTCACAATAAGTAAGCTTTGACATTTCAGGCCAAAATGTCCAAATGAGACAAGTTACATGAATCGACAAAGCCCATTTTCTGAGAGGCTTTGACATTTCATGCAAATTGTCTTCAACAGAGATAATTTGAAACTCCAAAGCCTATTCATTTTCTGGGAAAAAATAAGAAAAATATTTCAGAATAATCACATTTTCATTGCGATCACCTTAGAGTCAATTTTGTTGCACTGCATTTCTGGATGAAAAACATTAAGACGTCACGTGATTTAAGCCGCGCCTTAGGGCGGAGCGACGTCAACGTCAACCAGTAACGATGTTTGTTGAATGATGTTTGTGTGACATTGGTCGCGTATCGTTATGATGCTTAGCGCACCATATCTGCCTTTAGGCTGTTCCAAGACTTCCGACAAGCTATACTAAATCCTATACTAAATCCTGTACTAAATCCAAAATATTAGAAAACATAAAACTTCTGGCAAAAGGCTTGGTCTATAAAAGATATTATCATATGACGTCGCTGTTATTCAGTGGATAACGTCATGTTATAAAAATCGTATAACCACACGTTATATAACACTTTGGCGGGAACAAGTAACGTCATGGCGACGTCCATGTCAACCATGCATTTTCTGTTGAACAATTGTCAACTTTAAAGGCGATAAAATCCAATTTAAAATTTAAATTTATGATAAACAGAATCTTACACTCGTGGTCATTTAATATGAAATTTATGAAACTCGCCAAAGGCTCGTTTCATAAATTTCATATGAAATGGCCACTCGTGTAAGATCCTCTATATATAATAAAATGTAGATATAAGACTTGAAACCACAATTTGGAGGTTTCATAGAATCACGAAAAACATTAGCTCAGATTAATGTACCCGAAAAGCCCGAAACAATTTGAGGTCTCATCGAGTAATGAAAAAACATTAGCTTAGTTTAATGTATGCGAGAAACCCTTCAATGAAACCTCATCACGAAAACACGTCTATATAATTTTGACCCTCTTAAAAACCACTTTATATTGTGAAACTGGGGTTTACAGGGGTATATATTATTTTTCTTATTTTGCTTAAAAAAACATAGATTGCGGGTACTCTTTAGAACCGCCTCGGCGAGGCGGTTCTAACGAGTACCCACAATCTATATTTTGATCAGAAACATGAAAAAAATCAGATTTTTGTTTTATCTGAAAATTTTCCTTTTTTGGTTGTAAAATTTTCAGTAGATTTGAATAGGCGTGTTTTCGTAATGTCAAATTGTGATTTCAATTCTTAAGTGTCGTCTGCTGAAAATCTTACCCAGCATGCTGAGTGTTAAATATCTTAAGGTATGGGATGTGGATTTGGTACGCAAGAAAACAAACAGGAAGTCACAAAAGTTGTCTACTTTGGGAAAAAGGAGTTAAATCTACCAAGTGTATACAAACCCCTTGATTTATATTGCAACCATTACGAAAACACGCCTATTCAAATATATTGAAAATTTCACCACCAAAAACTGAAAATTTTCAGATAAAAATTCTGATATTGTTTTAATATTTCTGCTCAAAATATAGATAGTGGGTACTTGTTAGAACCGTCTCGCCGAGGCGGTTCTAACGAGTACCCGCAATCTATGCTTTTGAGCAGAATTAAGAAAAATGATGTATACCCATGTAAACCCCAGTTTAACTATATAAAAGTGGGGTTTAAGGGAGTCAGAATTATATAGGTATGTTTTAGTGATGGTTCGCTCAAAGTCAAGCATCCAGGTCCTTATGTTACAAAACTTTTTTCGTTCTCGACTCAGCTGACCTGCTAATAGATCTCAAATTACTAAAAATTGCAAATTCTTTCTTGCTAAACATAGCTGAGCATTACATTCCTCTGCTGATAAATAGGAAAATGCCAATTATTGTTGGCATTTTCATATTAATTAGCAGAGAAAATTTCATGCTCAGCTGAGTTGTGCATGAAAAGAAGTTTTATAACATTGGACCAGGTACTAACCGCAATATACGTTATTTAACCTCCAACGTCGCCGTTAAAGCCGGCTTCCACAGCAAGGCTGTAGAAGTGATTTATATCCGTAGAAACTATATATATATATATATATATATATATATATATATATATATATATATATATATATATATATATATATATATATATTTCGCTTGATTTTCGGCGATAACTTTTTATTTCTTATTTTGGCAAAAACATGTCTAGCGAGAAATGTGTACAGGGGGTTGGGTGGTGGGGGCGGTACAAACTTCTCCAAAAGTTTCCAGCTTCCTACCACGTGTTTTTCCAATTAGATGACCATTTTCGATTTTTCTGTTTTAGATGCAAAAGACTATCTTGATTAGCCCCGCCTTTACCGGTCTCACCTCAAGGTTGAAGCACAAGCATTGTTGTTCATTCACGCAGTATTGAGGGTCGATAAATATGAATTTGGATCTTTTTTTTGTACAAACTGTACAACACTGCATCGTCGAGATAGTTCTAATAAGTATCCAAAGTATGTTAGTGGATACTCGTTAGAACTGCCTTGTTGATGCAGTTCTAGCAAGTATCCACAAGTTGAATTAAAACTACTGGTACTAATAGAATTGCATCATTTGAATTGGTACTAATAGAATTGCATCATCGCGAGGTGTTTTAAAAATATTTTGTTCTGTTAAAAAGATATGGTTGTGGGTACTTGTAGAACAGTCTCTCGAGGTGGTTATACGGAGTAGTCATAAAATACCTGTATAACAAACAGCATGGACGGTGCGGAAAGAACATGTTTCTCTCTCTCTCTCTCTCTCTCTCAGGTCTGCATAAAATAAACAAAACCCACCAAAACGACAATTTCAGTTGTATAGCTTCGACGATTTCCACTTCTGTCCGGACGGATGGACGGAGGCTCCAACGCCCGGTGTAAGGGCTATGTATTTTGAATGAGAATTACATGCCTGATTAGGGACAGTCAGACGCGTGGGCGTACGGACGAACTCACGAAATGGGGGTTATGTGATGGCTATTTTAAGTGACGTTTCTCCAAGTTTTTACGTGACTTTTCAAATGTTCTAATGAAATGGTAGTTATGTGACATTGTCCAAATTTTAAGTGACCCATTAATACTTTGATTGTAAATTCAGACATAATAAGTCAAGTGCATTGATACTATTATTTAAATTAATGGTCACTTAAATTATTGAATGGATCACAGTCACATAAATGCATGAACAGGAGTCACATAAGAACCTTAAGTCACATATTTTTTAGACAAGCGTCACATAAATTATTGACGAATGTCCATATGATGAATAGAATAGAATAGAATATGGTTTTATTTAAGAAATCCAAAAGGCTTTTAAGCCCATGAGGATACAAGACATCATCATCATACATGATGACATTTGACGGTGCAAATCAATATAAAACTAACTATTTAAATAGCAAATCTATATGATGGACAAAGATACCTATATGATTTATGTGACTCTTCTTCATTTGTGGACTAGTCACATAACATGTATTTCGGCATACATCGCGAAAACATGCCTATATAATTTTGACCCCCGTAAACCCCACTTTTATATAGTAAAACTGGGGTTTACAGGGGTATACATTATTTTTCTTATGTCTGCTCAAAACATAGATTGTGGGTACTCGTTAGAACCGCCTCGCCGAGGCGGTTCTAACGAGTACCCACAATCTATGTTTTGAGCAGAAATATGAAAAATATCAGAGTTTTCTATCTGAAAACTTTCAGTTTTGGGAGGTGAAATTTTCTATATATTTGAATAGGCATGTTTTCGTAATGAACAACAAAAAGCTTTTTAAGTGACGGTCACTTAAAAAGAAACAGTCACATATAATCACTTTCAGCAAAAAAAAAAAAAAAAAAAAAAAACGTCACATAACCATCATTTCGTTAGAACGGACGGACAGACTAATGGACGCGCAAACAATATTTCGAAATTGACATCTTCATTACGTTTTTGCAAAATTATTGTGAACCTTGAGCAGTTTCCCATCTGTGTGTTTTGCAATAATGCCCAGCGGGCACACAACGTTAAATCAACGTTGATTCAACGTTGAGTCAACGTCTTGACGTTGAATCAACGTTGAATCGACGATGTATCAACGGTGTGTTCCTGCTGGGATCATTGTAAAATACCATATCTGTCTAAATATCGGACAACTGTACAGGCTGATCTTTGTATACACCAGCCGTCAGTGTTATGTTACTCGGAAAGCTGATTTGTGTCTGTATACACAAGCAACAAATATTCATTCAATTATCAGACCAGATTAAACACGTCGCGGTTTTTGCTGCAAATCGGACTGTTATTTGTAATATTTGGAAATAGACATTTGGAAGCTCGAGTTATCAATTGCTATAAAAATGGACTTTGTGACAACAGAATGATGCTGCAGTTATATACTGTGTGCGAACGCGCAGGTTGGTCTACATACAGAAAGGCGTCTGATGTATCCAGGTTGGGATTTCAGTCTTGGTTTCGGGTTTCGCTCATGTAATGGTTCCGAGCTTACTTGATCCCCTTAAACCCCACTTTTATATTGTAAAACTGGGCTTTACAGGGGTATACACTATTTTTCTTATTTCTGCTCAATAACATAGATTGTGGGTACTCGTTAGAACCGCCTCATCGGAGTTCCCACAATCTATGTTTTGAGCAGAAATATGAAAACTATCAGAATTTTTATCTGAAAATTTTCATTTTTGGGTGGTAAATTTTTCAATATATTTGAATAGGCGTGTTTTCGTAACGAATTTATTTTTGGCGGGATATTTGGTGCTGACAGTCAGTCAATCAATCAATCAATAAACTTATGATGCAGAACAATTATCTTCGAACTGATTTTTGGGTGGGATATGTGATGCTAAAATTAACAGTCTATTACAATAATTGTGCGCGACCTGCTTCAAATGCGCATAAGCTACACTGAAAACATGTTGTGACATCAGAACATTTTAGTCAATGCACTAACACCGAAATGCGTACATACTTATAAAAGACATGCGGTATTTATCTCCGTAGAGAACTGAACAGCCCACGAGTTCTACGGTACAATGACTTCATTGATAATCGTTTGGAGTACGTTTTTTTGTGCCTGCATTATTTACATCAGAATGGTGTGAGTGAAAGGCTCGGGCATAGGAAAATGCTGAATGTTTTTCACCTAAATGGAGGAAAATGTATAAATGGTAGGAGGCTGGAATCTTTTTGGAGAAGTTTGCGCCGGTCCTCCTGGACAACTTTTTCGCTAAACAGGTTTTTCCAAAATAACAAATAAAAAGTTATCGCCGAAAATGACGCGAAAAAAATATGAAAAAAAAGGGGGGGATTTTAGGGGGAGGGTTATTGTTTTTATTTATTTATTTTCTTTCAATCCGTTACATTTCTCCCCCACTTCTCATGACTTATCCCAAAGTCACCTACACTGCCAACCCTTCAGACCTGAGGAAGGAGCCTGTGCAACGCTGCCAGGGATACCTACGCTGCGAGGCATACATATCCTTATTACTGGGGTCCGGAGATGATGGGGGTGTCATCTCTCATCCTACCGCTGTCACCAAATGTAGCTTTTGCTGGGTCTTCCACGAAGTCAAGCTTCGTTGGCGGTAATCCATCTAGGTACTAACTGTTAATATCGTGAAAAACAAAATAATCACTCTACCAACGTTGCCATAAAAATCTGGCTTTTACAGCAAGGCTGTAGAAGTGATCTTCATACCTAAGCTAATCACTTTACCAACGTCGGCTTCCACAGCAAGGCTGTATAGTGATCTATATATCTTTCCCGTTACAATATACTACATATCAAAAAATGATTTTTTTCTTCAAATTCTGTTGTGCATTCTTGTGACGATTTTAGACAATGCCAATAAATGTTCCCTTATCGCACGGCGCAATAGTGAGAGGGTGGACAGGGGGGACGGGGATACGGGGATAAGGGGGGCGGGGGACGGGGATAAAGGGGGCTGGGGACGGGGATAAAAGGGGCGGGGGACGGGGGGAGAGGGGGCGGGGAGCGGGGGAAGAGGGGGCGGGGGTACGGATATTTTGGGGGCGTGTGTTATACCAAAATTTGTTGTATTTTACTGTTTTTACTCTATTATTATGTACTTCAATGCAATAACTGGGTATCAGAAGTATCTAATAGACGTACTGAAGTAAATTCAGGTATATTAACAATGACTCCGGCCTTGATTTCACTTCACTGACAAGGAGTGTTCCGCTAAGCGTGGTTTACATTGACTTCGTTTACGTCCGATTTCGGTTTATCTCTCGTTGATTACTTCCCTTTGATTCCGAAAGTTCACAAAATAGCCGTTGTTTCGGTGGCAATCCACACTTTTAGAAATAATTATCCTTCTGCCGTAGACAATCGTTTTATTTGCTCATTTGCTCATAGTTGGATATGGACTTTTGCGCTGTTCAAAAAATAAATAAATAAATAAATAACAAAACAAAAAACTTCAAGATCCAACATGAATTTTCTGATAGGTATTCCAAACACGAAATATACACGTTGCCCGGTGGGGTAGTTGGGTGAGGCAAAGGTGTCATGTGTCTTACGTCACCGGGCGTCCAACTGATATTTGCTTACATTTGGGCAAGGCCTGCTATCCTTGCAGAAGGTAAAGGTAGAGGGGGGATGTTTTTATTTCTTCTGTTTCTTCACTTTCATTCATTTTCCTTTCTCCACTGTCGCTCTCTTTTATCTCCTCTACTGTCTCCTATCTCTCTTCTCTCTTTTTCTGGGAGACGACACAAAATGAGCCACAAGTGTTGACGTGTCGTTAAACCCCAGCTCAATCAAATCAATCACACGTTGCCCGGTGACAAAACAGGCACCATTCATAGGCTTATGGACCAATAGACATTCCGTGTCCGTCGTCGTTAATAGTCTGTATTAATTGCAAAATATAGTAACTGCTAATTGTCCGTGAGTAGTGCGTGGTCCGTGAATAGTCCGTAAGTAGTCCGTAATTGGTGCATCGTACATCGGTCCGCAGTCAGATCGTCTGTGAAAAGTCCTTGGTCCGTGAATGGTCAGTTATGGTCCGAAAATAGGTCCGTAAATGGTCCGTAGCAGCAATAACATGGTCAGTTAATTGAAAACTACAAAATAACTAAATGATAAATCATAATTTTAATTGATTGTCTCTTATGACCTGTAATCTAAACACTTGATTTTTTTTTTTTTTTTTTTTTTTTTTTTTTGGATAATTTGACTTGTCGTGCTGAATGTGTGATATTTTGTCACCTTGGATGAAACCGTTTTTGGCGTTTTGAACATGTGAACATAAAGCCAGAATCCGGCATGCGGCAGATACAAAACAATGGAATTCCGGTCACTTTAAGCAGTGAATAAGTGAACTCAGGAACTGATACAGTCAAATCCACATCTAACCCCCATCGTGCCTAATCCGTTGTGTTCTTGTGGTGGATTCGAAAGTGCATTCCATTTTTTCTACACATGCCCTAAGTATGCAGATGTCAGGAACAGATACCTATCTGATCTATTACCAACACACAATGTTCATGACTTATTATTTGGAAAAGAAAATGCACCAGATAATGATAACGAGCTCCTTTTCTTAAAAGTACAAGACTTTATTATCAAATCCAAACGGTTCGTGCAATAGCTCATAATATCACATGCTACAATTATAAGTCCCAGCTTCTAGTAAAATTATCTATTATAATAACACCCGTTGAGTAGCACAAACTGGGATCGGTCAACATCCTTTATTCCTTTATTCCCTACTTTTTTTTGTTCCTCTTTTTTTTTTTTTTTTTTTTTTTTTTTTTTTTACATAGAACATTGGCACTGTCTCTTTTCAAAGTAAAATGTCATAATGTTATGCGCACGATGTATATGTTGCTCAGAGATATGTGGTAAAAACTTTCTATAGTTGAAGTCCTCACACTGAGACTGTCTATAATCAGTAATAACAAATTTGATTTTAATATCTTACCATATCAAAAACATATTGCTAAGTGTTCTGTACCTAGTATTGTTGAAATTGCAAATGTTCTCTCTCTCTCTCTCTCTCTCTCTCTCTCTCTCTCTCTCTCTCTCATTATATATAACAATATCTACCATTCACATATGTTTTGTTCATGTTGTATGATTCAGGAAATGACATGTATAAGCTTTAAGCTTACCGTCTGATCCTGACACATTAATGTTGTGAAACTAATTTTCATGTAATTGAAACAATAAAATATTGTTTAAACCAACCCCCAACACCAAAGGTAAAGCTATCTTTTACAGGATCCCTCACTCTCAGCTTCCATAGCGGTAAAGATGTAAATATATATTTGTTCGGACCGTTTGGAGGTCTTCTAACTCGTCCATTAATCATTACGGGCAATAAACAAATCACAGATAATGTCTATAAAAGCACAACTGATAATAAACTGTTATGTTTTGATTCTCAAATCCTTTGATAAGATGATCTCTAATTTTAGCGACAGTATATGTTATGCCACTAGGATTAATTCCATTGAGGATGCTGACCATATTTGCAATGGTGTAAAACCACAGTCATTTGTATTCGTTTGTACAGAGCATTTAAAGTGTCCAACAAAGATTTTCGGCATAGGGCAAAACGTACCGCCTGCACTTTCATACAAGTTGATAACATCATCGTCGCAGTTAAGTTTCGAGAAACAGTGCAGACCTACATCATTAGGATGGGTATCAAAAATCTGTACTATTGGATTACTTCAACGTACATGTAAGTATCTATGCCAGTGTAAAGTCACGTTATCCATAAGGTCACGTTATTCCGATTTTGATATTACTCCTTGTTTTTTATATATCATAAGTGGCGTTCGTAATTTAAATAACGGTCAGTGCTTTGTCAAGTCCGTGAATAATAGGGTCCGTGGTTTGTCAAGTCCGTGAATTGTAGGTCCGTATCCGTGAATAATTTGTCCGTATTTTGTTATGCAGTCCGTGTATTGTCAATAGGTCGGTAAGTCCATGAGTCCGTGTCCGTAAGTGGTCCGTGTTTTGTCAACCACCACACACGTTCGCCATTTAACTCTCAGCTTTTGAGAAAACCACGAAAAAGATTATTGTTCTCACGGACCCCTAAGTGTGGGACCATGCTTATCAAAAATATTAAAAGAAGATGCAGATTTACATGGTATTCTTGAGTTTTGATTTCAGTAATTAATACGACTGTTTTTGTGCCAATGTGGATCAGTTAAGGCCGGGACCTAGCCCCACCACATTTTGTTCTTGACCAGTTTAGGGATCAAGGCCCACCACCTTGTGATACCTGTTTTCCATATGGCTCATATGCAGGCCCTTATGCAGACTTTCGAAATGGAGGGTGCAAATCTTTAGCTATTCTGTAAAGGGGGTGCAAATGCTAATCCGATTTTGGGGCAAAAATTAGGGGTGTAGTTTGGGGTCAAAATCTGCATGAATGTATATTGCTTAGTCATGTTTGAATTTAATTATAGCGTTGGGGATATTAGAAATTCTGATTTAGGGGAGGGAATAATTTGCTCGGGGGAGGGAAGTGGGGTAAGGGGGGAGGGAAGTGGGGGAAAGGGGGGAGGGAAGTGGGGGTAAAGGGGGAGGGAAGTGGGGGTAAGGGGGGAGGGAAGTGGGGAAAGCCTACCCCCCTGTCCACCCGCTCAATAGTGTTCTGAAAGAACTATTTCCCTGTTCTTATCTAAGTTTTGTTCACACCAACGCCGAATGCCGCGCTTTAAATCGGCGAGCAAAGCGCCGTCATTTTTGTATACTTTTCCAGAAATATCACGATCTCCTAAGTAATGTTACGCTCTGATAAGGTCTGATACGCTGTAATACGAATTGGTTGCCGCTTTGGAGGACGAATTATTTCCCGACTTGTTACGGTTCCTCACGCTTTGATCCCGCTTTGATCAGGCTTTGTTACGCTTGAAATCACGCTTTGATAAGCTTTGATAAGCTTTATTATGATTTGATGCGATTATGACGCTTTAAATCAGGCTCTGATACGATTATCACGCTCTGCTGTGCATTGTTACGCTATGTTAAGCTCTGTTACGCATTGGAAATTGTCGAGATCGCCGATTTCATGCCGCTTTTGATCCAGAGCCTATATAAAGATGCAGCAGATCCACAACATCCACATCATCATTGCATCTTTGACTCCAGAACAAGATGGCAGAAGAACAAGATCCAGAAGTTCCAGATGTACCAGAGCATGATCTATCTGAAGATGACATGATGTTGTCTCCCTGCTGTATAACTACATCCTAGCCCTTGAGGCGGAGGAGAGCGGGGAAGAACAGCAAAGACAAGGGGAGGTTGACCTACCTGCAGGAGGGAGAAGACCATTTATCAGGAGTTGCTCTCACGTTCAAGATACTTCTGAAACAATGCAATGAGAGGTCAAGTCGCAGCGCTATTTATAGGGATGGAGACAAAGCATGGGTGTCGTAGGAGAGCGTGAAAGAGCGTGAGAGAGCGTGAGGAAGCTTGCCAAGCGTAACAAAGCCTAACAAAGCATGTCAATCCTTGATCAAAGCGTCTGACCTCGTGTCAGATCTTCATGCCGGATCGTAGCAAATCTCTTAACGAAGCGTGTCAAGTGGTGACAACCGTGAAGACTGGGGTTCCCGCTTTGAACCAAGCTCTGTCAAGCTTTCCTACGCTTTGAGTCAAGCTTTGCTGAGCTTTGTCACGCTTTGTTAAGCTTTGATACGCTCTCGGCGCTTTAATCAATTCGTGACAGAGCGCCCAAAATTTTAAAACAGTTTAAAAATTTTTGGCGCTCTTGCCGAGTGTCCCACTTCACTCCAAGCTTTCCCGCGATCTATTGCGACCCTGACGCTTCAATCAAGCTTTGTTGCGCTTTGGTGCCGCTTTGCACGCCGCTTTAAAGCGCCATCAAAGCGCCGTTGGTGTGAACTTGATATAAGAAATTTATATAAGTCCTACTTACAACAGAAATTACTGAAAAGTAGCATCCGATATGTAATATATCATGATAACAATATTTTGTTACTAATACTGTTTTTTTTTTTTTTTTGTTGTTGTTTTGTTTTTTTTTGTTTGTTTTTTTTTACTATTATTATTTATTTATTTCAGTTACAGTGAACAGAACCTTTAATGCTAAAAGGGAATACGACAGAGTAGAAATTCAATGCAGTGCTTCGAATCCATCTACTACGAACAAACTTGGGGCTTATTCTGAACAGGACCAGTCTGCTATCTATCTCGCACGTAAGTTAAAAGGAAGATTTTGTTTTGGTCTGTCAACATCTCATTTCATAAATCGAAAAGCTTGTAAGACGTAGTAGATGATGAAGTTGGTAAAATCTAATTTATAAAGGAATCTCTAGACTTCTCACTTCTAGCTTTATGACTTCTTACTTCTAACTTCCGACTTCTTACTTCTAGCTTCCTGCTTCTTATTTTTAACTCCCGACTTTTTAAAATCTGCCTTCTTTTACTTTCCGACTTCTTCTATTTCGGACTTCTTACTGCTAACTTCCGACATTTTACTTTTAGCTGCCTATTTCCTATTCTAACTTCCGAATTTATATATTCGTCTTTGTTTACAGTCTGACTTCTGATTCTGACTTCTTACTGCTAACTCCTTTCTGTAAGGGGGTCTACTCAGTCTAAAATGTAAGAATTTGCACTAACACTGACCACCCAAGGGAGCAAATTATTTCCTTTTAGAGTAGACTCTTTTCAGAAGGAAATTTATCATGCAAACACCAAATCACAAAAGTTATCTCTTTTTCAACACTTAACCCTTGTCATGCTGAATATATTAAGATGCCACGCCTACTTCTAATTTTCGGCCAATCAGATTACTTTATCCAAGTTTTTAATACAAATTCAAATACTTAATGACAAACAGTGCAGATCCAGATCAGAAGCCAACTGATCTGGATCTACACTGTTTGCAAAAGCAGGATATATCCGGGTTCAGCAAGACAAGGGTTAAGAAGTTTTGTGGGAGGCGCCATGACCTTGTCAATCCCTACAATGTGGCTGTTTCCGGACTGATGTTTATAAATGCCGCAGCCAAGCCATAAGCATACTTTCTGAATTCCGGACATTAATTCTCGCATTTTCTTAAATCTCTGTTCAGGGAGATAGGCATGTTGGGCAAAGCTTGCATACCAAATAATGTTTTCTTTTCATGGACTCCTGATTATACTCCATTTACTTTAAGTCCATATCTGTCTGTCTGAACATTCCTAATTTTGCCTGTGTGTATATCAACTTTATGATTTTCCGAAATACGATATTGGTATATTGACCTCAGACTCGTTTAAAATGGCGGGAATTCGACCAGATATCTCAAGCCCTTTAAGGTACTCGATTAGTATGTCGAACAAGGTAACAAATTTCAGAGGATTTGTTAAGGAGGAGTATTTGATGATGATCATTGGATAATGTTCTTCTGTTATCTATAAAATATATGTTGTGGGTACTCATTAGAAGTGCCTCACACGTACTCCAGTGTGAGGCACTTCTAATGGGTACTCAGAAATATACGTTGTGGGTACTCATGAGAAGCGCCTCACACTCCATTGTGAAGCGCTTCTATGAGTACCCACAACATATATTTTTATGGAGAAATAAGAAAAAATATCCCAGAATTATCACTAAATACTCCACTCCTCCTTTAACAACTATAAATACCTGTAATGTTTTTTTTTTTTTTTTTTGTTTGTTTGTTTTTTGTTTTGCAGTTAAACCACTGATTTCCATCCAAGATACATCGCCGGTTGACGAAGGGCAAAGTGGGAATTTTTCTGCTGAGGCACAGCAAGGAAGGCCTGCCCCTACTGTACGGTGGCTGTACGACGGAGAACCTGTCCAATCACCCAAGTTTACTGTACATGATGTTAAATATTTTGCCGTACAGGAGGACGAGACGATCACTTCCGGTCAGACTTGCACGCTGAACAATGCCCAGAGGACAGACAATGGAAAACATGTAACCTTCGAATTCATGAACGAGGCATTGGAAGCGCCAAAGACATCAGACATTGAAATCAAGGTTAACTGTAAGTGAGAATCCTACCCTGTAAACGGTATCCTCAGGGAACAACAGGGAAGGTACAGATCAAAGTATCTATCTATGCGGTCTGATCAGGACCTTCACTGCCAGCTTACGAAATCATTTTCCGATTCTAATAATTTTTTATCATTAAGTTAACATATCTATGTGAAATGGATTCTTCTAAGGCTATAAGATAAGCAAATGTTTCAACCAAAAACATTGATATTTACATTTATATAGGGAAAATGTTGAAAAAGTATCTTCTTAACCCTTGTCATGCTGAATGAATTAAGATGCCAATCAAATTACTTGATCTGGATTGTTGATATAACTTCACATACTTAATGGCAAACAGTGCAGATCCAGATCAGATGGTTTCTTCAGAAGTCAACTGATCAGGATCTACACTGTTTGAAAATGCAGGATATATCCGGGTTCAGCAGAACAAGGGTTAAACGTATTGAAGACTAAAGGTTTAACCTTGAACATGAAGGGAGCATATTTTTACAGTAGAATGACTGTGCTTTTATCTTTATGCTTTTATTTCCGCATTTCTGTGCTCTACGTATATCTGATACTGAAATCGCTAGGAAAGTAAATTGATAGACAGTTCAAGCAGTTTTATTTTTTTACGGGTGTATTTGAGCCGGAACGTGAGAAACTGTACCTTCTACCACGTGCGCCCAACGAAGACCCGAATCAACCAGTGTATCTGTTCAGTCTGATCAGTCGTCATTGTCCACATGAAGAAACTTTAAATTCTTGACTTACCAAACTGCCCCCAGTGAAAATTTAGATCAGACTGCGCGATTGCGCAGTCTGATCTGAATCTTCACTGGGCACACATGTCCAAAGGTACAGGTACTTTTTTTCTGATATGGCTCATTTTTTTTTATTGTAGTTGGTCCCGACTTTGTCAACATAACTGGGAATGAAAGAACATATGCTGTAGATAATGCCACTCTCGTATTAACTTGTACGACTGCTTCTGCATCCAGCTCCACAGAGTATACTATCCGATGGAAAAATATTACAGACGGGAACGTAGGTATCATTGTCCGAATGTGGACTGTGGTCAAATGTGGCATAGCTCCGTCATCTTTTTTTTTTCTTTTTGCTTTTGTTTTGTTTTTGTTTTGTCTTGTTTTGTTTTGTTGTTTTTGTTTTGTTTTTGTTTGTTTGATATTGTTTTTGCTGCCAAAAAGTATGGATACTTTCTTACTTCTCCATGAAATTATATCTTGCAGGTACTCATTAGAAGCCGAGGTACTTGTAATGAGTACCCGCAACATGTTTTCATGGAATATATGAAACATAATTGCTTTGTACCCACTCTTATCGTGAGATATGAGTGAGCTGTGGTCGAATGTGGGCCGTGGTCTAATGTCAGCTGAATCGATACATTATCCCACATCTCCCATCAGGGACATCAAAGGGAAAGAAACACAAACACGAAATAACTAGACCCTAATGGAAAAATCACTAGCAGAACACAAAAAATCAACTAATTACAGAGATGAAACAACGATGATGACTCGACAGCACGAAACAACTGAAATGTTGGAGCAAAAGAAAACCAACAGTTAGACTCCGGTTGCAAAGAAGATGACGGAGTTATTTCACGTTATGTGGAGAAAAGAAGCCACCCCCTCAAGACTTCAAGGATGCATCAACTATCCACCTATTCAAACGGAAAGGGAATCCATAGTTTGTGATAATCATCGTGGCATCTCTTTATTGTCAATTGCTGGGAAAGTCATTGCAAGAGTTCTACTTAAACCGACTGAATGAACACCTTGAACAGTCAGGGCTTCTACCAGAAAGCCAGTGTGGATTCGGAAAGGACAGGGGAACAATTGACATGATCTTTACAGCAAGGCATCTTCAAGAGAAATGCCAGGAACAGATCATGGACCTTTGTTGACCTTACCAAAGCATTTGATACAGTCAGTCATGAGGGTCTTTGGAAAATTATGGCGAAGTTTGGCTGTCCGACCAAGTTCATAGCAATGGTGAGGCAGTTCCACGATGGTATACTTGCACAGGTCCAAAATGATGGTGAGTTTTCTGATCCATTCCCTGTGACAAATGGTGTCTAGCAAGGCTGTGTGCTAGCCCCAACTCTGTTCAGCATGATGTTCTCTGCCATGCTTACAGCTGCTTTCCAGGATGGTGACAATGGTATACCTATTAGGTATCGCTTTGATGGGAAGCTTTTCAACCTAAAAAGGTTGCAAGCCAAGTCCAAGGTGCAGACAGAGGTGCTAGACGAGTTCCTCTTTGCTGATGACATGACACATAGTACTCCAACAGAAGAGAAGATGCAAAAAGTTGTAGATCAAGTATCTGACTCCTGTGTCAACTATGACCTCAAAATCAGCATCAAAAAGACCGAGGTGGTTTATCAACCAGCACTTGGCAAGCCTCACAAGGAGCCCAGCATTACAGTGAAAGGTCAAAGATTGCAAGTGATAGACCTACCTCGGAAGCACATTGTCAAGAGTCGTGCACATTGATGATGAAGTCAATGCCAGGATTGTCAAAGCTAGTGCAGCATTTGGCCGGCTACATGGTAGTGTTTGAGATCGAAGTGGAGTCATGCTTGACACAAAGCTGAAAGTCTACAAAGCGGTTTTGCTGCCAACACTATTGTATGCATGCGGAACGTGGACAGTTTACCAACGGCACGCCAAAAGGCTGAACCACTTCCATTACAAACTGCCTTAGAAAACTTTTAAAGATTAAGTGGCAAGACAGGATTCCAGACACAGAAGTCCTGAAAAGGGCAGGGATGCAGAGTGTACATACTCTTTTTTTTTTTTGCATTTTTTTTTCAGAGAAAATAAGGCTTGGCGTTCGAGCACACGATTCAGATGAAATGCTAAGTCTCATTCTTTTTCTGAATAATAATAATAATAATAGAATGTCGTCTGTTGCGAATATGTTTAGCACTTTAAGGATGAAATATTCAGACACCTCATTTCTTCACATACTTATCCTAAAGCAGTCGACTCAAATTTCAAGAAATATTGAATTATGACAAGAGCTTATTAGACTTATATGCTACTTGATTATGAGTATATGTTTTTATTTAGAATGGCAGTTAAAACAACTTTCCTGTATCATATTATGCATATATTATCACTTCTAGGATATACCAAATCCTGGCAATACATGGACGACTAGCTCAGGAGAATATAATGGTTTTATAACCTCGGAGAACCTCACTTTAACAGTGACAAGGTATATGGATGGACAGCGAATTACATGTGCGTCTCATAATGAAGCCAACTTTTTAGAAACTGTTGAAGATACAGTGGAGCTAGCTATTGATTGTAAGTTATTTTCCTTTATTACGAAAACAAGCCTATTCAAATATACTGAAAATTTTACCGCCAAAAAAAATAGTATATTTTCATTTAACAGGGTGGCCACACATTTTTAGCAATCAAATTACCTGATTTTTCCCTGATTTGATTTGATTTTCCCTAATTAAAAACCTTAATATTATCGCAATGGCCCCTACTTTTAGAAGTCATATACTGATTCAAATGCTGTCAAGTGACATGTTTATACACAATGCTGTCACAATATTCTTAATTAAATGAAAATTTATCTAAAATATGATGTGCATGTGCTAATTTACTTTCATGGTAGTCAAAATCAAAACTGGTAAAATATACTGAAAGGAAAAAGAAACGCAGGGTAAATTTTATTCCTAATTTTCATTCAAGTTTGAAACAGTTTGTTAAATATTTTACTATGATTACAAAACGGTACATGTATGGAACAAAAGTTCCAAATTTCATTGGTTTGTGATCAACAAGTCTCGAGTTATTGAAGTTCATTGGTCTTGAAATCAAATCTTGAAATCAAAATCAAACTGAAAATCAATATCGGGTGTGCCCCCATCTTGCTGCCGTTGCTGTCCTAATTCTCCTTTGGATAGAGTTAACCAAAGCATTGACAGTTCGCATCGGGATGTTATTCCATTCATCGATCAACGCATTCCTTAGTTGTGCGAGAGTTGCGGGGGGATTTCGGCGCTTCCTAACCCTTCTGTCCAGCACATCCCACATGTGCTCTATTGGGGTCAAATCTGGACTGTACGGTGGCCATGCTAGTGGTGCGATGTTATTGTTTGCCAGGAAATCCTGACAAACTCGGGCAACATGTGGTCGGGCATTGTCCTGCTGCAGAATCAGATTACGTTGTTGCACAAGCGGGACAGCAACAGGACGCAAGATCTCATCCCTATACCTTACTGCGGTCATATTGCCCGCAACAATAATCAGCTGTGATTTTATCCCGTGAGCAATGCCTCCCCAGACCATAACGGAGCCACCCCCAAACCGATCCCGTCCGACAACACAGGCGTCGGCAAAGCGTTCTCCGCGACGTCGGTACACACGACATCGACCATCTGCGCGATAGAGAGTGAACCTAGACTCGTCCGTAAAAAGAACTCGTCTCCACTGCCTCATCGGAAATAGCCTCGGCACATGCGCCGTCAACCACGCCATACGACGCAACCTACGTGCCTGGGTCGGAGGCAGACCAACGTATGGACGACGAGCTCGAAGACCAATCTCACGCAATCGACTTCCAACAGTCTTCGGAGAAATTTGTCGATTATGCGTACCTACTGTATTAAGGGCAGTTTCGGTAGCAGTGAGATGACGATTCCGCAAATGTGCCAGACGGATTTTCCTGTCTTGACTTTGCGACGTCACGCGTGGACGCCCAGACCGCGGTCGGTCTGCTAAATGCCCTGTCTCCCTTAAACGTCTAACAAGACGTTCAATTGTTGAGACGTTAACCCCAAAATGATTGGCAACTTGCTGTTGCCTCTGACCCTGCATCAGCAACGCAATTGCCCTACCCCTCTGAACATCAGTCAATCGTACCATGATTGAAAAAAAGTTCAAAGTAGCGTAAAAATGAAAAGAAAAATCGGTAAAAGAATCGAAGAGCGTTGTGTATCGTTTAAGTGTACCAAATGGTGTGAGGAAATCTTGTGCTGAAGGTTTAAACATGCTTGTTTTGCACGAAATTTTGGCTTTCCGTATTGTCCGTGCAATGCATTGTGTAGTGCAGGATTGAATGATTTCACACACTGGGTAGATAGCACATCGACCAAAGACTCGTATACCCGCGGTTCACATTCACAGGGCAATCTGTAAAAGTGTATGGCTATAGTAAACACCGTAAAAAATGGTTAAAATAAGAAGGAAAAAACTCTACCCTGCGTTTCTTTTTCCTTTCAGTATATATGGCCTCCAACCTCCCCTTGTAGCCACACCATTCACCTCCAATTTATTAAAACAGTAGGGTTTTTTTGTCCAATTTATTAAAACAGTAGGGTTTTTTGTTTTTTTGTTCTTTTTTTTTTTTCTTTTGGTTACATGGTAGACTGTCCAAGGCCATTCTTAAAAATTGCTTGTTTGCAATTACTATTCAGGTGTTCAAGGAATGGATAGACAGATTGGGATTTTCTCCACCTAACAAGTACTCAACCTTTAAGTAAGATTAAATCCGCAGGTATTTTAAGCATATGGCAGAAAGAAACCACCAGTAGCCACATCTGAACAGCTATAAAATTTGAATATTTTGACCTTATAAAGATAAGATTTTTTGAAATTCGCTGATTTTTCCCTGATTTTCAGCAAAATTTCAAATTCCGTGATTTTTCCCTGCAGGGAATTTTTTTCACCATTTTCCCTGTTTTCCAGAGTGCGTGGCCACACTGATTTAAAAATTCTGATAATTTTCATTTCTGCTCGAAACATAGATTGTGGGTACTCATTAGGGTAACAAGACGTTTCGCCCCCAAGACGTTTCCCCCCCTGGTCGTATCACCCCTGGTCATTTCGCCTCTATTTATTACCCTTAGTCGTTTCGCCCCCAATACCATTTTGCCCCTAGTCGTTTCGCCCCCAATCCATAACCCCTAGCCCAGTAGGCACACAACATCAAAATGACGTCGTATCAACGTCGATGCGACGTGATCACGTGCGTGTGCCCACTGGGAGTCGTTTCGTCCACAACCCTGTTTAACAGTGTCTTATGCGTGTGTATATATATATATATATATATATATATATATATATATATATATATATATATATATATATATACATATATATATATAAATATATATATATATATATATATTTATATATATATAAGGAGAAATATGAAATACCACTGGACTGAGTGAGGCTCGAACACACGCCGGCTACGACGGCAGCGCCTGGCCCTTCAGAGTCAGAAGACAACCACTGCACCACTACGCTTGTTAAAAAACAAGTTTCATGGAACAGTATTGTTTTTTAACAAGCGTAGTGGTGCAGTGGTTATGTCTCCTGACTCTGAAGGGCCAGGCGCTGCCGTCGTAGCAGGCGTGGGTTCGAGCCTCACTCAGTCCAGTGGTATTTCATATTTCTCCTTATACACTTTTTTCTGAAGTACTTGCATCAGTACTGATCCTGGGCCGGAATTCTTTGTTGAAGTTTGTTTAAATCTTAAATTATATATATATATATATATATATATATATATATATATATATATATATATATATATATATATATATATATATATATATATATATATATATATATATATATATAACTGGCTATGAACATTTGTATGGAGAAAGAATATATACAGTTTAAGTAAGAACACAAACATCATTTTGAAGGACATTTGTCAGCTACTGGCAAACGAGAGCTAGCCACTTATTGCATTTTATGCAATTTAAATGTCCACATAAAATGCATATTATGCAAAGGCGCCTCTGTGTGTGTGTGTGTGTGTGTGTGTGTGTGTGTGAGAGAGAGAGAGAGAGAGAGAGAGAGAGAGAGAGAGAGAGAGAGAGAGAGAGAGAGATTTTGCTATTGCTCAACAAATCAACAAAAGAGATCATAAATAATAAAATACAATATGATCGAATAATAATATTTTTTTGATTATTTTGATATGCGGAAAATGAAGACAGAAAGGAAAGAAAGAAAAAAAGAAGTTGTTTGTTTTTTTTAATCAATGTCGACATTCATTGTAGTTTTCTTAAGCAAAATTTAAAAAAAAAAGAAAAAAGAAACCGTTTTAATGCTGTGATCCATACCGTTAACAATTATATTGATAATGAGATGTGAAAACACGTGCTCTTAGCAAACGGTTTTAATTATCTCGTTAGTATATTTACCTGCTTAAGATAGTGTATTAAATTGGTCCTATTTCTGCATTGCATGTGAGAAAGAAGTAGATGGCCGTTGCCATGCTATTTCTTGTGATTGTGTGAGCGATGGAAGCATAGGCTTTGTGGGACTGGCATTTATTTATTTAATTTGCCATTATTTTGCCATTACTGATTTCACGGGATGTTATTCAGTTTCAGTTTTTGAATGAATAGTAAAATTTGTATGATTGCAAATGAGCCGGGGCATGACACTACGAGACGTTATAGTACCTAATGTATTAAGTTTATCTATTTACGTTTCAGGGGGCGAAACGACTGAGGGGCGAAACGACCAGGGGGCGAAACGTCTAAGGGAGGAAAAGGTTTGGGGGCGAAATGTCTCGGAAAAATAAGAAAAATAATGTACACCCCTGTAAACCCCAGTTTTACTATATAAAAGTGGGGTTTAAGGGGGGTCAACGTTATATAGGCATGTTTTCGTGATGTGAATCACATCACAATAAAGCCTGTCTTAGTCATATCCATACTACTCTTGTGCAGTAATAATCCGTCTATACTGATGCTTTTAATAGTGGCTTTTCTTTGCATTGATATTTGCCATTAATTTCAGAGTAACTCCTACTATGAAAATCTGGAATTTTCATGTCCTGTCTTAAATGAGAGTTTTCACCAAAATAGAGGCATGGAAATTAATTTGTAATGTAGCAAGAGCTTATTAGGTCTTATATGCTACTTGAATATAGATATATATAGCCTCGGACCTGGTAATACCTATATTGGGTCCAAGATATAGCCACTAAGGATTATCAAACTAATATTTCATGATTAGAAAAAGTGATAATACTTGAATTTCGTAATGAATAATTGACATTTTATCGTGTACAGACAGGTATAGAGGAAACACTGGTTATGCAAGTTTCCAAAGAAAGAAATTATTTAATTTATTTGATAATGGTTTCTTTTGTTTATTCCAAAATTCTGTGATGCTATCTGCCAGATGATATTCAGAACTTTCTTAGAAAATGCCCTGCCAAGACACTTTAGCTCTTTCAACCCTGCACACCAAACCAGATACCTTTGCAAATTGTGTACATCTAGATAAGACCATAAGGAGCCATCTTGTCAGGATCTACATTATTTGCCATTGAATAGCATGGGGGGGGGGGGGGGAGGGGGAGGGGGGGCAAATGGACTTTTTTTTGCCCCAAAAGGGCTCCCACGTAGACAAACAATTCTGTCTGTATGTACGTCTAGACGGCCTCCTTGGGCGTGCGGCTGCTTCCTGAGGCCCGAGCCCCTGCGGCCCCCAAGTGAGCATAGTGAGAGCCCCTGCGGACGGCCCCCACCCTCGCCTGCCTTGGGGCTCTGAACGCAAAAAAAATGAGGCACTTACCTGAACACGAAAACTATCCGATTTATCTGGTGCCCTGCATCCGTTCTGCTTGGCGGATACTACGATGTCATAGGATTACTCATCCCTGATTGTATATTTTAACGCTCTGAGTAAAAATTTCAGCAGGCGACATATTGATATATTTTTCTCAGAAAACAGGATTTGGCACAGGTGGTTTACCCCGAGGACTGGGATGTGCGTGTATAGAATTCTACCCAGCTCCTGGGGTTTTAAAGTACCGTGGGCCAGCATCTGCTGAATCTGCCCATTGGCATGGTAAGGGTTCTTATAAAATGTGAAATTAAGTAGGAGGATTAGGTGGCACACCAACAATTCATACAACCGACCGTCTCCATCGCACAGACCTCCGGGCCGAGCCCGTTATTCAGGCCCCCCGCCAGCCTCCAGCCCACTCCGCTATGGTGCCCGAGCCGCTGGGGATGGCCCCCGCCGGCCCGGGGGCCGAGCGCAAGAAAGAAGCACTTACCTGTAAGCCATATGTCGTGCCGCGCAAAAGGTTGGTCAGGCTTTGACAAACCGCTTCAACTTTCACATCCGGCGAATGTCATCTGCTAGTAGGCTGTTCAGAAAAAGAAACATCTCCAAAACTGGCCCATTCGCCTCGCAATAATCCGATAATCGCTTAGAAAAAGGGGTATCGGGACATTTCTTTTTCTGTGCATTGCGATAAAATTGTCAGTGTGATTAAAACCTGACAAGAAAAACTTTAACTGACAAACTTTACCATTACTGACCAGAAAATCGATGAACATATTAAGCAGACAACTAATATTTCAATGACGTGTAAAACACATCGAAGAAGTTGTAAAACAGATATTTAGTTTCAAAAAACAGACGTGGTTGTCTACCTTTGATAATATTACCGTTTACCAGACGAGAAGGCTGATGTCAGTGTGTGTAAAACTGGGTGAACAGGGGGGAGGGGGAACCATCGCAGTGAGTGAGGGTGTGATCAAAGGTGGGTTTGGGATTGAACCAGCTCAAAGGGCCCTAACTGGCCTTTGCTCTTTTTTTTAAGCCCGCGAACAAGATATATTTATCAAGAGGTGCCACCGTTTCCAGCAGCTCTGAGCTCTTCCAAGAGCTTGGTACGGGCCGTTAGCATCGCCTCATCTCTCATGAGGTTCATAAGCTGCTTCTTTTTCGTTCTCTGACAGACTCCCACCCTCTTTCTGATGCCCGCGGCGAATCGTAGCCTTCATTTGGTCGTACTTGTCGACCTCAGAGAGAATCACACGAAACTCCTCCTCGGAAATCTTATCGGCGGTCAGCGCGGCAGAGATCCTATCAGAGATTGAGTTTAGCTTTGAGACGGCCAGGACCCAGATTCGGCCATGTTTCCTAGCCTTGGCTTCAAGCTTCCGACAAATGAACCTCCCGCCAGCTCCAAGCAACCCAACAGCAATCGCTCCGGCCTGTAAGCCAATGGCGACAGGCGCAGCAATTATCGTCGTCAACAGCCCGACACCCATGGCAGCCATGGCCGCGCCAGCTACCGAAAGCCCGGTGTCGGGTCCGTCTACGACATTAGCCCCCCGCCGGTATTTCTATACAGTGATGCTCTGAAGTCCCGTTCCTTTTCCAGGCAGGATCTGACCTCGGCCACGTGCTGAAGTCGGTGATTCTCTCCAGTCGTTTCAAGTGGTGGGTATATAAAGCCCCATCGTGCTTAACCATCACTGCTTTCGGGTAGTTTCAAATGACCAAGGACCACCGCGCCTTCGTCCAAGGTGAGGCCTGCGGACGTGACCCTCAGCCTTTTGAGCCCGACCGGACCAAGATAGATCTCGCTGATATCCAGAATGCGGTACTCTGCTTCGTGCCAGACCCCCTCCAATGTAAAGCGCACCAGAGGTTGAGGGAGAACTCTGATATAGACCCCAAGTTCTCTTTGTGAGTGCGCGTTGGTCCACTTGAGCTTCAAGCCGGGTAAAACTGTGACGAAGTCGATGGGCGGGTCTCCGAGGACCACCTCGAGAAGGATTGTTGGCACAGGTGTTCCCGCGCCGATGAGTCCCGGCGGATGGAACTCGGATACTATTTTTAGAACCCCCTCCCGGTCATTACTTGTTTTCAGCGTGTACAGCTCAGAAATGACCACGTTTTTAGTCTCAGGAACGTAGGAACACAGTCGGGTACTGCTATTCATCACCCTTCGAATCTTGTGTTGCTGCCCCATTATGACATAGGGAGTGGAGATTTGAATGTCGATCAACCACCCAGTCAGTTGTGTGGGGTCTGCAAAGGCCACCCCCTTGCTCCCAGTAAACACCAGCTGGTGGAGCCGTCTGGGGAGGGCGTGTGAGACGTCGATGTCGCTCAACTCTCCAAACTTCTGCGCCCCGCCCTTCTGTTGGGCGGCAATACTTTCTCATTTGTACACCCCGTTGGACAGCTTGAAAGCGTAGAGCTAGCCCTCATCTCCCCCCCCCCCTTCGAATCCTTCGGTGTCCCCAAGATCGGCTGAAGTCACCCCACCCCGCTATTGGGCGGCAATACTTTCTCGTTTGTACACCCCGTTGGACAGCTTGAAAGCGTACAGCTGGCCCTCATTCCCCACCCCCCTCTTCGAATCCCTCGGTATCCCAGAGATCGGCTAAAGCCCTTCTTGGGCCGTGAACTTTTTTCGTCTGTACACCCAGTTGGTCAGCTTGAAAGCGTAAAGCTGGCCCTCTCTCCCTCCCTTTTCGAATCCCTCGGTATCCCCGAGAATGGCTAAAGTCACTCTATAACATTTCCTGGTGCTCCCCAGGCCACCCGCGTCAGCCATTTCTTCTTATGTGTATGACTGCACTCAAATAGTCGAAACCTAACTTTCTGCCGTTCGTGTCTAATATCGTGAGCGTCAGCTGAGAAAGAGGCCCCAATGCCAGCTGCTTGTACTGCAAGACGGGGAATGTCTCTGTCCTACCATCCCCGCACCTTTCGTTCTCAACGGGGACGGATTTCAGCAGTGTGGAGGTTCTCCAACGTACTGACCTCGGCAACATGCACGCAGATCTCCCGATAGGTGATCAGATGATGAGGCTTGTCTGCAATGCGGTTCTTACCGGACTCAATCACCCCTCGAGAGAACCCTAGGAGGCCGGCCAGCTCGCTATTCAGCACCAGTTTTTTTGGGTTTTTTTTTTTTTTTAGGAAACCTGCAGGCGGCCGGTCGGGGCATACAAACTGAGTTCAGCGCCCAAAGGCGGGAACACCTCTTTGTCCAGCTCACAGACGTTATAGTACCCTTTGGGTATGCCCAACAAGGTATGCCTATCAAAGATGCCATTCTTTATCTCGGGGCTGATATTGAGCCAGCAGTGGTAATACGTGAGCTCACAGAGAGCGACCTCCAGCCCCTCACACTCAGTGCCGGTTGCAGAGACCGGTTCCCCATTTTGAATGTTGGTGAGTGTGACGTACATAGTGATGGACAAGAGTGCCTACTCGTTCAAAAGCTCTGCAACATATCGGGCGGGGGGCCATTTCAAAGAGAAGCAGGCCGGCCAGAAGATTATGGCTGATGACGAGAGAGGCGACTTTCAGGCCCCAGACATCTTCATTTAAATAAAACATATATTAGACAAAATAAAATGATTCCAAAGGAGTTTGAATATAGCGAACAGGCACATTATGCTCACGGTAGTGCGTTCAAAGTAAAAACAGTTAATATTATTGATCAAAATATAGTTGTTACATCGGACGGCAAAAGCTTTCAGGTTTCTTTCCCCGATGTATTGGAAAAATACATTCTTCCATACGTTGAGTCAGATGCTGTTGTACAACAATGGCGAACAGACTGGATGCCATTTTGGCAAACTTCGCTGTCTGGTGTGCGACGACTGGCTGTGGAGTTGATTTCAATAACCATCTGAAAAAAAACAGGTATGATTGGGTCCCTGTTCAGGTTTCACGTTTACTACCAAACAAGACGAATACTATCTGAAATGGCTATTGCCCTACTACAAGACACAAGCTGGAATGCCTTTGACAATACATATAATCGCAGTGCCTACAAAAGAATATGCAATGAATTCCATGTTGACATTAATGCCGATTGGAGGCAAAAACAGAGCGATAATCAAGGCCTTGGACTAATATACACCTACTGGATTAATATGGGATATCACCCCTTTGATAAAGGAACTGAATACGACAAAAAGGATTATTTGTTTACACAAGCCACAAGCAATGATATAATCCACATAGATTATATTGCACAGGGCACCGAAGCCACCAAAGCCTGGACAACTTTAATTCTTGATGACTCAAAAGGCTTCACAAAAGCAGGAGTTGAACGCATCAATGACAGCATCCGAACATACTGCTGGGCCATTCTAGGTGCACAGTCTCAAACTAGGACTGACATATTGGGAACTGGCACCACCAGTTCTTGCCAACGTCGAAGATGCAATCAATCATCCAGTTTCTTGCCAACGTCGAAGATGCAATCAATCATCCAGTTGACATCCCCAGCAGCATCTATAGCTACCAGAATGTACTGCAATATGCCTCTACGCCACTGGATTTTGCCTTCGGGTTTGGGCTCTACCTCGCCCCGAGTGATATGTCCCTGTAACTGGGTAATGTCCAGGGCTACAACGACAATATTGTGATCATCAAGTCCATGGAAGCGCCACTCGGTTCTAACCCGGGGATCAACGAGCCAATGCAAATCGACAATACCAAAGACGATAAGCAATTCGAAGGAAAGATTGCAGCACCAGCTGGGACTGATTGCAAGGAGCCGCCTGATCACAAGAGGCCAGCCGCTCTGCAACAACACGCAGTCGTGATAAGCCATGAAAAAGAAAAAACAGCTCTCATAGTCGCAGGGGTTGGAGTCGGTTTAATGGCGCTTTGGTTAGCGTTTCGCTGGCCAGTCCCTTGCGGCCACGAGAAGAAGCCCCCCCACACCAATGACCAAGGCCCACATGTTCTCTGCGAGCCAAGTCGCGGCCTTCCCTAGCATGCTCAGGATCCAAGAGACGATCGAGCCTATTATACCAGGTAGGGCTGCAGCAGCCTTGCCGGCTTATTTGGCCAAGGCACGCCCAAGGGCATTTAGGTGCTTTTTTATCCACTCTCTGATCCCGCCCTTATCAGAAGGCTCTGGAGCGGGCGTCAGTGAGAGCGAGAACGAGAGTGCTTATCGCCATGGCGATTGCTGTAAGGATGCTCATGATCGTTATCCGCTGCTCATTGAAGAGTGTGCGAGTGCGCTCAGCCAACGTCTTGTCTACATGGAGGAGCCGCCTGATTGTCTCACTAATTCTGTTGATCAGGGACCGGAGAGCTTTTCTGTTCCCGGAGAGGGCTTCGAGCCTCGCCTGCCTTTCAAGCTCAACGTCGGAGAGCTCGCCCTACAGCTTTTTCATTCGGTCTCGAATATCTTGTTGAATTTCTGTGTCGTCCGTTTCGGCCAGTTTTCGGAGTTCCCTGGCAAAGTGCTTTTCTATTTCGGACTTCCGGTCGTTGGTGGCGCTTAGCTTCGCGAGGTTGTTAGCGAGCTCGTCCCTTGCTCTCGTCATGGCCTCCCTCACCCCAGCCAGATCTCTTGTGGCCTGGGCGACCTCTCTGCCGAGCCCCCCCGAGACCCCCGATCTATAATCAGTGAGCCCCATTGATCTCCGCACTGCATATGCGCCACCACCCCCATATCTTCGGGCCAGCGTGTCTAGACCCAGAAACCGGAATTTTCCCCTCATCGCAGCAATGGAGATCTTCTTGTCATCAGGTGTCCAGTAAAGTGTCTTACCGTCGGGGTCTATCCTGAACTGGCTATAGTCGATCCTGCCTTTGAGGCGCAACCCATAGGTATGGCTCACTTCGTTGTAGAAACTGTCAACGAGGTGCTTCTTCTGGGCCTCAAATTCTGCCACTCTTAACTCCTCCTGCAAGCCCTGCAAATTGTCGCCAGACGCATTGAGCTGCTGCTGGACATCAAATGGTGGCTCCATAGGGGGGTGGGGGAGGTCGAGATCATCGTCTTCGCCGGGCTCGTAAGGCTCCTCAGGTTCGAACGTGGGGTTCTCGGAAGTGACGTCATCCATTGCGGTGATGCTGATTTGAAGGTTGTTGCGTAGGTTCAAATACACCATGGCTTCGAGCAAATTTGGGTGCAAGCTTAATCCTTACCGGTGCCTCCGTGAGCCCCTGGGGGTCAAGGGAGTGCGACAGTCCGTCGTGATTAAAAACAACCCGAGCACGATTGATCAGAATCAACAGCTGCTGGTTCGATTCCCAAACCTCGGCGCACACGTTATCGTCCTGGAGACTGCCTGCCTAGCCTTCAAAATCACGCTAAATAGTGAAGATGCGAACCGGACCGTGGTTCAGAACCTTGGCCGCGCCATCGTGAAGAAGACTGTGATAAAGATCGAGGTGATGTCCGTCGACGACAGTGACGTCTTCAACTGTTACGGTGATCTCTGGAAGACGGCCTTAGAGAGGAAAAATGACCAGTACCAAGGCATCTATACATCTGGTAACCAAAACACAATGCGGATTCGCATCGACGCCAGAAACAAAGATGAGACAGTCGCGGCCGACATGGTCATCGCCGATTTCTTCAGCAACCACTTCTACATCCCACTGGATTTCGAGCTGCTTGAGGGCCACATGCTGTTCTATCAAAGTGCGCTTGGAGACCAGCTTGAGTACGAACTCACCTTCAACGACTACAGCCGCGCAAGTCGGGCCAAGGGCGATGCCTATGCCTCATACGACATTGGAAACATCAGTTTGGAGTATGACATTGTCACTCAGCATGAGCTGGCTCGCATGATCACCAATCAGTACAATGGCCGCCTTGCGATCCTCTATGACCGGGTACTGCGCCACCCAAAAATAAACAGAGACAAGAGCGACACCCTCTGGAATATCAACCTCAACGTACCCGCGCGCAGCATGAAGGGGGTCTTGATGCTCTTTGAGGACATTATCGCGCAACGGCCCTTCGCTCGCAACACGGAGTCCTTCTATCACCCGAAAATAACGAAGGTTGAGGTCACGATCGAGGGGATCCCCAACCAGCTCTTTAGTCAAGGGATGCGTGCCTATCAGATGTGGGACGAGGCGAGGAAGTTATTTGTGCCTGGCGGGAACATCTATCTGTACATCATCATGGCCGCCCAGCTGAACCTCGATGATGGCCTGTTCATCTCAGCTGTTTATTAATCATCTTCCGCCCAAGGGCGCCCATTCGGCAATTGTCTGCGGGCAGACAGGATGCAGAAAAAACGTTTTCATCCTGTCTCTGCTCGAAGAAGGCCCCTACCGGGGGTTCTTTCGACACATCGTGGTCCTGTGCCCCACCATAGAGCACAACAAGACCTACAAGCAGTGCCCCTGGCTCTGGACGGACCCTGACGTCTACGTTCTAGACCCCGGTGAGCGCCTTCACGATTACCTGAGGGCCTTCTACCTGTTGTTTAAGGGCAAGCCAACACTTTTTATAATCGACGACTGCTCGGCCACGAAGGCTCTGAAGAAGAAGAAAGACATCCTGTCAGAGTTGGCTTTCTCGGGCCGCCATGCCGACATAAGCGTCTGGGTCCTCACCCAGAAATACAAATCAGTCCTGAAGGACTTGCGCAAGGATCGCAACAGCTTTGCCTGCAGGAGAAGGACGTGATACCGACTCTAGAACAGCGGGCATTAGTGCGGCAGCAGCTAGCCAAGAGAAAACAAGCCAAGCTTCTGTTGAAAACAGATCAGCCTGCTGCTTTTATGACCCCTTTTTTCCCCAACCAACCAATTTTCACGAATCAATATCTAATAAATCACAAACGGTCAAGTCTTCCCAAACTGACAACGTCCACGCACCTTTTAAATGCGATATTATGGTAGTTAAAAGGCTCTAAACGGTTATTTGACATGTATATTGGAGAGACGGCAACCTACCCCAGCACAAATCAATTACCTCATTATCCAAACATTGTCAAAAAATCAACACTTCACTGACCATTGTGTGGTAAACAAGCGATTAACACGAATCATCAGTAACGGTAGTCTGATAATTAATCCGTTTTTGTGACACGTGTGAATACACTGAGACTGCAAAACATCCAGGTGCAGTCGGCGTGTCCAAAAGATCAAAGGTCGCTTTACTGAGAGTGATAAAAGAATGCACCGCTTGAACGCACCTGTTTTCTTCCTCTTCTTTTTTGTTTTTATCAACACGGTTTGTCGGTCCCAGATTTGATCAATTAATTCCCAAACCGTATACGTCCTGATCAGATGGCGCATACAACGGCGTCTGATCTGGGTATTATTGATTGCTTCTTTTTTTTTTCCTTTTTTTTTTTTTTTTTCCTTTTTTTTTTTTTTTTTTGTTGATTGCCGTAACACACGAGTATAATTCAAGGTAGATTTCACGGTAAAAAGTAATGCACCACTTGCGCTAGACAAGATTGGTCAGTGCTTAAAATTTAAGCAGTCTGATCAAATCTTGAAACATTGAAAACTGCAAGACCGCCCGTGGCGCAGGCCTTTTTTATTAGACCTAATTAGGTCCATGAAAGTCTTTTCGTTCCGTCTCTCCTGTTTCCCGCCGTCTTCGCGCTTATACAAGACGGGAATCAGTTGTTTATAAATAGTTTAGGAAAACCCTGCGGAGGTGGAAATAACAACAAACCGTCTTTTTTTTGTTTTTTTTTTTTTTTTCTTCTTTCTTTTTACATACCTGACTGTATTTATCGATGACGCCAGCTTTGATCATGCTCGTTACACCGGGACTTCCATCATATAATGGAGTTGAGGTGTATTATTTAAAAGGAGTTATAGGACTGCCAATTGTCATTAGTTTTCCTGACAGGTGATATATATATATATATATTTTTTTTTTTTTTTGGAAATGGGCTCATTGATGACATCATCGCATCGGCTGGACCGATTCAGATTTCAAAATTTCCAGAGCCCTGTTGTGTGGCAATGCTTCCTGTTACTGAAGGGCTGCTAATCGCCGTGCTTGGCACGCATTTGGTACTGTTGGTTTTCGTTGTTTGGCAAATCACACTGTGTCTGCGCCGAGTTGCACTCTATATTAGACGGGCCCGCTGGCTTGTTATAGGCAAAATGGACTGTGACGAACTGATCGATAAGCTGATGTCAGTTGCTGACCCGCAGGGCGCTGATGCTGGTCCAGCCGAGGGGGCTCCACCGGCAGCCGCCCCAGCGGCGATGCCAGACACGTCGCAGGGGGGAAGAACGGGTGCAAAAACATCGCGAACGGCTTCTCCACCAATCAAATCGACACTCTAAATGATGCCGAAATCGAAAGATGTACACCCACTACTAAGCCAGGCTGGGGGCGGCAATGACAAAGACGCTTGGGTCTGCAGCGCTCCAGTTCTATGCGGGGATGGCACCCATGTTTCTCCCAATCGAAAACCAGCTAGGGCTTATCGCAGACCTCGAAGAGTGACCTGTTTGTCGGACACACGCATAACAGTGCTACCTGCGAGCTCTACCACCACTACCGCATGTTCTTAGCACTGTTAACCGCTGCGCTGACCACCTTGAAGCACTGCCAATTTGGACACTGCTGCCCTGCTAGAGTACACGATGGAGGAGACGAAGCTGCAAAGCAACAGGAAGAACCAAGACACTGCGGAGGGACAAGCACAGAGTCCTCCAGTGGAAAGAGTTACGGAGAAAGTTAAGGATCCGAAAAAAGTGGCAGCCGGGCGTGCGCCGCCCGAAAGGCACGACTTCTCGAGCAGCATCGAGCAGCAAAGGAACCGTTTCGTCCCTCTGCGGGTGACGACACGTCTGCCAATATTCCTCCAAAGGAAGCAGCAGTGGTTTCCTGGCCGGAACGCCATGAAGGACTAACTAATGGATCCTGTGGTTGTTGGGGCTTGTCTTGCGGGCGGGGTGTTCGTGAAGACCCGTGTCGGCGGTGGCAGCCCCCATTGACTCCGCGCCCAAGCGGCCTGCCCTCAGTGCTAAGCAATTAATGACTCGAGATCCCTTTTATATGGAATGAGCAATCATGACAACCCCAGCAACTGACGGGAAGATGATCGTGAACGCGCTCTGCCACAGCGCCGTAGTCTTGGGCTTGGCCACGGGATACGCCCGGCTTGGCAAGATGGTGATGGGTGGCAACCTCCCGAAGCTTGACTTCACACCCCACGATGTGGGAATGGTGATGCTAGATGTCGCTCTGGCCCTGAGGACCAAGGACGTGCTAATTAAAAAGGGATTTATACCTGCTGATATCATGAAATAATGGCAAGCATCGCAATGCTCGTCGGGGGCACCCTGGTGATCGCCCTCACATTTTCGGGATTGAACTACTTATTCACTCTTTTGAGAAGTTCTGGAGTCGATGAAGAGCGCAAGCGTCACGATAAAGCAGTCGAGCAGCTGCAGGCCGCGCAGGTGTCATGGTCCTGGAAACGGACCGAGTGCCTTGACTGGATCAATGAGGATCTTCGCTGGCAAGGTCATGCTATTAAGTCGTTCCGGGACATTGACGCTGCAATGCAGGAATATGCGCAGTTCACCGGGCACAACCTCGACCCCCTGGGGCCCGAGCCCCAGCTCGCCGACTTTTATCACCCAAGTGCCAGAAAGACCGCGAGATCGCCTTCGTCATCCTGGGGATGGCCGCAACCGGCTTTGTGGCCTACCGGCTCGCTAAGAAGTGAGGCGAGTTTTAATTTAAAGCCTGTTTTCTGCGACCTTATATCATGGGTCTTTCCGAAGAGCTTTACTGCGCAATGCTCAAGGTCGGCCACTGTGCCCGCCGCCACAAAATCCCCGGCCCTCTGGCCCACACATAGATCGATATCGCGCAAAAGTCGCTCAAGCTCTGGCGGCAAGATGAGAAGACCGCAATGCGTTTCGCCGTGGGGCCAACCTCCGGGTGATATCTGGACAGCTTCCTAAGCCTGTGACTTCCACATGTTGGAGGCAGGTCAGGTTGCTGGAATACCTTAGTAGCAATGGCCCTATACTACAGCCCCCCCGAGGCTATAGGAAGGGGCTCGCAGCCATCGAGAAGCTGGCGTCTGCGGCCAAGGTGACTGAACAGCAGGCTAAGGACTGGCTCAAAAGGCAGGCCATCTGGCAGATCTATCTGCCTGCCCCGCGGCGCTTACCGCGGCTGAAGTTTGATGTGGCGGTGCCCAACGAGGTCCACCAGGCAGATCTGCTCTTTCTGCCACATGACCGCGTTGGGCGGAAAACCTTCCTCTACGCTCTCAAGGTCGTTGATGTGGCCTCATGTTACAAAGAGGCTGAGCCTCTGGCCACAAAAGAGGCTAAAGAGGTTTCCGATGCTCTGTCTCGCATCTACAGACGGGGGGCATTGAAGTGGCCTAACCTTCTCCAGGTTGACCCTGGGCGTGAGTTCATGGGTGCGGCGAGCCAGCAGGTGTCCCAGACAAGGTAGTCAAACTCGCCGCGGTCGGTCACCAACCCCCTTGTGAGCCTTTTTCCATCTGCCTTCTGCCCTGGGTAAATTTGTCGATGACGGAGCAGGCCTGGTGCCTGCTTTCGGGCAACCAAACCTCAGTCTGCTTCTCGAAGGAGATGATCCCCTCCCTGACTTTGAGAGACCTCAGCAGGCCAGACTCTGCCAGGAAGGCAAGGAGCTGTGTCGGGGCCCAACCGCCTTCGGAGAAATGCCTTCCGAACCAGGCAGGGATGACCGGATGGCAGGTAGCCTCAAACTCCCATTCTTGAACCTCGGCGAAACCTGTGCCTATGTCTTTGGGGAGAGGGCCATTAATTGCCACGCGGGTCATGCGGTGAGTCGGATGCCCAAACCACTCGAAATAGGGCTTGGCTTCACCCATACCCTGGAAGGATGCCGGATAGCAAGCCTTCATGTCGATAGAAGTGACTTCCCTCGTGTCATAACCCATCGAGTTCCAGAGGCCGCCGCAGTAGTGCTCCATGCAGGCCTTCTCGATGTCTGGGAGGAGGTTGGCTGGGGTTGGCTTCCAGCCGTTCCTTTCCTTTGCCATAATGCTAGCCGCGTGGTTTTCGCCAAAGGCTCTCTCAGCAAGTTCAGGGTTGCCCAGTTTGGCGCAGATCGCTTGGAGTCTTTCATGGGCCTCTCATGTCCTGTAGGTGCGGTCGTCCTGGAGCACGAACTGGTCGACACAGAGCTGTCGGTCGACTGCCCAGAAGCCAGACCGCTAATGGCCCACCCTGGGTGACTTCCGGGATGGCGTGCCAGACATTGCCCTCGTAGATGTGGACCTCTCTACTCTGGGGGAAGTGGAGGTCTTTGGGCCAGGCGTGGCCGTTGTGGCAGATGAGTTCTATGGATCTATGGCTGCCATTCCCACCTCTCCCATATTTGCCACTGTTTAAGATGTCCTCGCCAGCGATGTCCCTCAGGATGATCGCTCTTTTGAGGATCTTCTCCAGCTCGACCACATCATCGACCGTGGCCCCGGTTTCGTGGACTTTCTCTTCCCACTCCTGGATCTTATGTCGCCGTGTGGGTGTAAGTCCCTGGCCTCTCAAAGCGCCCTCAAAGTGCTCCACAACTCTCTGAGCCACACATTTGAGATCACCATCTCTGAATGGAGCTGGGTTGGCAGGATCCGGATCCCTGACGGGGTAGAGGCCGTAGACAACTGTGGTGATGGGGTAGGCATATTGATAGAACACACTGTCGATTTCAGTCAATACCCCAGGGCTTGTGTTCCGAGCGACCTCGATGACCCCCTGGCCCTTCTTTCGCTCAGCCCGGACTGGATCAAACTTGTCTTCAAGGACCCAATCATCTTCAGCTTTCTCCCGGAGAAACTTGATTCTCAGGAGAAACTCCGTGAACCCTGGGAGAGCCCCAGAAGTTGGGTGGCCCTGACATCGGCCATCCGAGCGTCCAGTGCCAACCTGCTGGCTCTGGCATATATGCCTTCGGTGAGTCGAGATCGCCGACATCCAGCAGGTCTTCTCGTTCAACCCTCCATGTAGAGAAGACCGCGGCGGTGCCATCCTACCTCGAATTCATCTTTGGCGTCGTTAAGTATCTCAACCCACAGCTGGTAAACCGGGAGTCTTTCCAGGTGGGGGACACGATCATCCAGGTTGGCAAATGGCCACTGTGGTCAAAGCGGCCGGGGGAAGAGTCTTTCCTCGGCTTCTGGAATAGGCTCATCTGCGAGCATTTCTTCGATCAGGTCATCCATAGTAATAGTAGCCATATGTTATATGGGTATATACTTTGTATCACCTTCCTCCCAATGAAATATATATACATGTAGGGGTATATACTTTGTATCACCTTCCTCTAACTGAAATATATAAATGGGTATATACTTTGTATCACCTTCCTCTAAATGAAAATTTTGATGGCGGCGAGGCGCGCAAATTCCTTTCGAGTCACTTGTTGCACGACGCCACTCACTCCTATACCTGCACTGACAACAGAGCTGTTGCTTGTAAGTAACCCCTACTCCACAACCCCTGCAGGGCTGAGCACGTGAGCCTTTACCAGATGAACTTTACAAAAGTCTGTAATACAGCTTTTACCACAGAGCTCCGTTGAGCTCACCGTCAGCCATTTGCATGTGCTGCGTCCCTTGGGCATGTCGTATGTAGCCGTATATCAGCAGTCACTCACTTCTTTAATAGATGAGCCCCCAGGCCGGCGAGGGTGGGGGCCGTCCGCAGGGACTCTCACTATGCTCACTTGGGGGCCCCAGGGGCTTGGGCCTCAAGAAGCAGCTGCACGCCCGAGGAGGCCGTCTAGACGTACATACAGAACTGTTTGTCTACGTGGGAGCCCTTTTGGGGCCAAAAAAAAAGTCCATTTGCTCCCCCCCCCCCCACACCTCCCCTCCCCCCCCCCACCCTGCTGCTTGAATAATTATGACATTCCAATTTGCATCAATGGATATGTATAAGCTGGAAGAATCCACTTCGGAAACTCAGGGTTGAAAGGATTAAATAAAATAAGAACTACTGATCTACCAGCTGGGCCACTCAGTACGAAAACATGCCTATTTATTATACTGAAAATTTACGACAAAAAAATGAAAATTTTCAGATAAAAAAAACTCTGATATTTTCATATTTCTGCTCCAAACATAGATTGTATGTACTCATTAAAACTGCCTTGATGAGGTGGTTCTAACGAGTACTCACAAGCTATGCTTTTGAGCCGAAATAAGAAAAATAATGTATAGCCCTGTAAACCCCAGTTTTACTATATAAAAGTGGGGTTTAAGGGGGTCAAAATTATATAGACATGTTTTCATGATGTCAAGAACAGGGCATTTATCTTTGAGTGCATTATATAGATACACAGCAGTATATGTTCAAGATAAAAAGGTAAAATTTTGATTTTCAAGTTTAAAAATATTCCGCTTTGAAAATTAACAAAATATAGTATAAGTAGTTATTACATTTTAAATCACTTATGTCCAGTGCCCAATAAAAGTGACATTGGCAAATGGTGAAAGACCCAGATCAGAGAATGCAGCTAGTGGCATCTGATCAGGGTCTACACTGTTTGCATTTAGGACAGGAATTTCTGTAGAACATGGTAACAATAAAACTAACCAGACACTCCTTATATTTAAATGAACATGTTTAAAGAGTTAAGGTAGAAAACAGCATAAATGGGCTAATTAACCCTTGTTCTGCTGATTAAATTAAGATGCCACGCCATTTTCAAATTTTCAGCCAATCAGATTACTTGATCGAGATTGTTGGTGATATAAATTCACATATTGAATGGCAAACAGTGCAGATCCAGATCAGTTGGCTTCTTCAGAAGCCAACTGATCTGGATCTACACTGTTTGCAAAGGCAGGGTATATCCGGGTTCAGCGGGACAAAGGTTAATAAATTAACATGCATAATTATTCACTAGTACCAAATTAGACTGATTCTTTATGGTATTGATTCTGCTGTTTTAGATCCACCAATCATTACTGAGCCCGCTGATCCTACCCTCAGGTTTGCCAAATATGAGGATGTCAGGGTGCGCTGTTCTGCCTGGAGTAAACCTCCATCAAATTTCATTTGGTACAAGGAAGGGGAGAATGGCACTGAGAAGGTGACAGAGGGCAATGGAACAGCTGAAAGGTATTATACTTATGGGCCACATCTACGTCTAAAAAATGCCTTCGAACATGCAATAAAATGAGCAGATTCAGATAATCCTATTTTGCAAAGTATCATTCAGGCTTTGCTCTCCATTCATACATTCTGTAGTGTCTAATGATTCTGTTACTGGCAGGTGCGCAGTCTGATCTGGGCTTTCACTGTCCGCATATTCCTAAAGGCACTTTTCCGCGCGGCGTAGCACATGCATACAAGTGACTGCTTGCATTTGGTAGATGTTTAGCCATAATTAATTGTAAGTTGATTGATTAGAAGCAAATTCAAAATGATATTAACAAGGGAGATAGAATTTGTAATGTCATGTTTGCTTTTCTAAACAAAAGTCACTTCTGAAAAAGATGTACCATTACACTTTAAAAGGAAAAGATTGGCTACCAAGGGCAGAACAATCTTTCCTTTAAAAAAAATAGACACTTTGCAGAGGTGAGGCAAAATTAATTCCAATGCAGTTGCGTCATCTGAAAGTGCATCAGTCCTCTTTAACCCATTTAAGACAGAATAAACTCTCCCACACTATATATTAGGAGAGTCCATTTTTGATTTTAGGCTAAATCATATAGATATTCCTAAAGAAAAATGGTTGAACTATTCGCAAATGGTGGAGACCCTGATCAGACGCTCCGTTCTGCGTCATCTGATCTGGGACTGCACTGTTTGTCAGTTACCCATTTAGGGGTCTCCAGTCTTCATTGGGTTAATATACTAAATTGTAAACAAATAAAATGTAAAAAGGGTAACCTTTGAAACAATGAACACATAAAAGAAAACCAGTCCCCGTTTCATTGAGACTCTTCATAAGCAGCAGTGTAGTTTGCCAGGCTGCATACATCCCCTTGCACCAGCTTAAGTTAACTTGATTTCCAAGACATCGTATTGGGCCCAAATGCACTGTGGTGAAGAACGGTGGGACATTTTATGGCCACTACACAGCTTTTAATTAATACCAGCTGCACAGTGAACTGAGTGAAGCCAAATAAAATCTTGTTGACTACCAACTTCAAGAGATCCTGCTAAAACTGCTGACGTAACAGAAATCACATTCTTACATTATAAGTTGGGCACAGCGTTTCCAACAAGATTGCATGTGCACCCAGCATGGCTCCAGTCTCCAGTGACTAAATATATTTCTCATAATCCTTTTTGATAATCCAAAAAAATAAAACCAAAAAAAAAATATCATGACTACAAATCCTTAATAGTCATGATATTAGTGACCAGCCTTTATAGTCATGATATTATTTTGGAGCCAGTCTACCAGCGACGACTCAACCCATGCTATCCTAGGTCATTCCTTTCAGAATTTATTTATATACAGTTGTATCATTAATATTTATTGTGCAACTAGAGAAAACACACCTTCTGATATGAGCACCCAACGACGACAAATCAGCCTGCGCATCCACGCAATCTGAAACTGCATCCTTGGCTATCCAAAATGTGCCCAGTGAAGATTCTGATCATACTGCACGAATGCATAGGCTGATCTGAACCTTTGCTGGATGCACATGTCCGAAGGTACATTTCTGATATTGCGGCAATTTTTTTTTTCCTTCTTTTAACAGAAATGAACTTTCCTTTGTTATAAATGAAGTAAAGATGGAGGACGCCGGACTGTATAAATGTGTGGCAAAGAATAGAGAGGGATATGAAGCCCAGAAAATTGTTAACTTAATAATTTCAGGTATAGAACGATCTTCTCGTAACGCCTGATATACTTTCTTAATACAATGATATTAACCCTTAAAAAGCTAATCACAACTACATAGACAACACTTTGGAATACAGTAGACTCTCATTATCTCAAACTCCAAGGGACCCTTTAGACGCTGCCACAGTACAGTGGTGGGGTATTATGGTATCACCTTGGTCATCCCTGTTTTTCCTGCCGTCCGTCTGTCATACATCTATCCATCCATATTTTCGTTTCAGGACATGTCAGTGAGTTTCCACCAAACTTGGTATGTGGATTGATATTGTGGAGATCTGGTTTGGGATTGCTTTTGGCAAATTTCATCAATTTTTGACAGGGTTATCTGCCCGAGACACGCTCATATTTTCATTTCCGGACAATAACTTGTGTATATTGCAATGGATTTTCATCAACTTCGGTGTATTAATTGATATTGTGAAAGCTGGTTGGGGATTGCCAATGGGATGTTATCAATTTTTGACAGAGTTATATGACTGCGACACGATAATGGCGGGGTGTTAACATTATAAGTTTTTATTTTTGTTTGTTTTTAGTATATTTATGTTATGTCTGAAGCTGCCTTATGCAATAAGGATGAGGTTTTGCTTGAATAAAACTGATTTACCTCTACCCCACCAGACTAGTTTTTTTCCTCTGCTAAATTCTAGGTTGATTCATCTGTTGCAACTTTTCCTTCTTTGTATGATGATAATTGTTCATTGAAGTTTTAATTTGTGATTGTGGCATTTCCTGAGTGACATCAGAAACTAGTTGTCTACTTTACGTCGGGCACTAATATTTATTACAGCATATGCCCTAAGTTTTAGCTCACCTGAGCAAGAAATGTTCAAGGTGAGCTATTGTGATAGGTCAATGTCCATCCTTCGTCGCCCGTCGTCCGTAGTGCAGTGTCAACAATTTGCTTTCTAAGACTACTCCTACATCCCAGGCAAATTGACTCGAAACTTGATAGGACGTATCAGGGTGACCTGTAGATCAAAAATACCCAAAATGGTTCCGATCAGAAATCCAAGATGGTGGCCTTCTTGAAAATCTATTTTGCGCTTCTTCTCCTGAACTGAAAGGAAAATTGACTCCAAATTTGGGAGGAAGTATTAGAGCAATTTGTAGATAAAAAATAGCTAAAATCGTTCCGATCTGAAATCCATGGCGGCCATCTTGAAAAAATTTTGTATACGCTACTTATCCTGAACTGAAAGACCAATTGATTTGAAACTTGGCAGGAAGTATCAGGGCATCTTATAGACAGATCAAAAGTAGATAAAAGCATTCTGATCAAAAATCCAATTTATTTTGCGCTTCTTCTCCTAAACCGAAAGGCCAGCTGACAAAACTTGGTAGGAAATATCAGGGCAACTTATAGAACTATCGAGTGACTGGTAGATCAGATATAACTAAAATTGTTATGGTCAGAAATTCAAGATGACAGCCATCTTGAAAATCTATTTTGAACCTCCAGTCCTGAACTGTAAGGCAGATTAACTAAAATTTTGATAAGAAGCATTGGAGTGACTTGTAGATCGAAAGTAGCTAAAATCGTTCTGATTAGAAATCCGAAGTGGCCGCCGCGGTTGCCATCTTGAAAATCTATTTCAAAACTCTTTTTCTGAACTGAAAGGCCAACTGACTCAAAACTTCCTGGCTGGAAGTATTGATTTGTTCAAATTTTAAGTTAACTTGTTCAAATAACCTGTGGTAAAAAATGGCCCCACCCCGTGGGTCACCTGTCTGATACTCAGATGAGTGATACAGGGCTATCTTGGCTCTCTTGTTACTTTTATAATGCAGTACTATTTTGGGTGTATATTTTATAGGATGGGTGACAAGCATGGTTGTGTTACATGTGATATTAAATCAAATTTGACACTAAGGGTTGTCTCCACCCACGTACATATTGAAAGTCAATCGCATTACAAAAATACACTTATTCAAATAAATAAAACATTTCACCTGCAAAAACTGAAAAAATTTTCAGATAAAACATATTTCTGCTCAAAACATAGATTGTGGGTACTCATTAGAACCGCCTCACCAAGGCAGTTCTAACGAGTACCCATGATCTATGTTTTAGAGCAGAAATAAGATAAATAATACATACCCCTGTACACCCCAGTTTTACCGTATAAAAGTGGGGTCTAAGGGGGTCAGAATTATATAGGCATGTTTTCGCAATGGAATTGATAGCAGTATTAACGAGAATTGAAGCACATGGCATTTTAATGTTTTTTAGTATTTTTCAGAGGAAACAAGACTTGGCATTTCATGTAAATCCTCTGCTAGCCAGATAATTCACATGAAATGTCAAGCCTTATATTCTCTGAAAAATACAAACAAAACAAATTAAATTGTGGTCTGCTTCATTTGAGTGGACTAAATCACTTTCATTTAATCCAGGACAAGTCTTTTTTGTTTTAATTTATTGTTGTTTTTGTTGTTGTTGTTGGTGGTGGTGGTGTTGTTTTTTTTTTTTTTTTTGGTTTTGTGTGTGTGTGTGTGTGTGTGTGTGTGTGTGTGTGTGTGTCCTTCTCTTAAGAATCTTTTTGAGATCATATGTATTATATAACGTCACATCTGAACTTCTACAAATTAGTCTGTTTTATGCCATGTGTCTGTCTGTCCATTACATGCCGTACTGCAAGCCTTGACAATACAAAAAAAAAACAAAAAAAACAAACATCATGTATCATGACAGCACAGAATGTTGCCATGGTCTGTATTGGTTGTCACTCAGTCAGCAGTGTTTTGGCACATCAGCACGTAATCAAAATGACTACAGTAAAACCTGTGTAAGAGAGCCACCTAACTTTAAATAGTGGTTGATGTGGAAAAAGTTGTCTGTCTTGTAAAGGTACATGTCATGTAATTTTGCTAGCAAAATTACATGACATGTACCTTTATGAGACAACCATCTTTCCACATCAACCACTAAGGTCAATTTCAAAGGTGGCTGTCTTACACAGGTTTTACTGTAATTCAAAGTTTTGGACAAGTATGGTCAGAAGTTAAGTTGTCCCAATATTTAGAGTTAATATGGTAATTACAAAAAGGCACTACCTTCTAAAAGAATGGTGATGTACATGTAGTTTAGAATAAGTATGGTGAGGAGTTGCAGCATCTAAATACTGAGGCTAAACACAGTAAACAGTGTAATCAACCTTTACTACTCTAAGGGCAAATCCAGAGCAGATGACAAATTAATGATATTTTTTTTCTTATTTTTCACAGAAAATTGTCTTTAGCATTTCATGCAAATTATCCCCTTGAACTGCCAAAACCTATTTTCTGCAAAAACAAGAAAAATATTCAAAGTGTCGTCTGCTGAAGTTTTACCCAGCATGCTTAGCATTTTAAGTTTGTTTTTAACAGAGGGTCCAGGACTTCCATCTAATTTTGATATTGCTGACAGTGATTCCGAAACAATTACTGTACATTATGAACCACCAGAGGCTCCGCCCACCCTGCATGAGGACTATTTCCTACAGTTCCGCAAGGCTGGAGAGACAGACTGGTCTGAGGTACATAGCTAGCATTCTAAATGTTTTCTATTAAAAATGGTAAGATGACACTTTAAGGAGAATGGGTATTCGTTAAAAGGAGGCACCTCTGTTGAAAATTTTTTCAAAGGATAAGGTTTGCATCAATGTTTCAATCAAACTAAATCTGCTAATTTCTGTATTTTGTTTTATTGTCCATTTTCAAAATGTCCCCTTCTTTCGTATTAGACCATTTCATTAATCTGATTTTAGTGGAGATCATAATGAATGCTCAACATGGTAAAAACATAGCTACAGATTAGAGGGGATATCCACATAATATTTTTCTTATTTCTCCTCAAAAAGATATGTTGTGGGTACTCATTAGTCTTAATGAGGCACTTCTAATGAGTACCACACCATATGTTTTCGTTGAGAAATAAGAAAGATATCAACATTTTTCGGATGAAAAAAGCACCTTATCTGTTGTACCTTATCAGTTGTAAAAAGGTCATTATGCCATATGCGAACAGCAAAGGTCCAGATAAGCATGCACATTCTTGATCTGAGCATTCTGTTTGTTGCATCACGTAAAAATGCGTATACAATTCTGACCCCCTTAAACCCCACTTTTATATAGTAAAACTGGGGTTTACAGGGGTATACATTATTTGTCTTATTTCTGCTCAAAAACATAGATTGTGGGTATTCGTTAGAACTGCCTCGGCGAGGCAGTTCTAACGGGTACCCACAATCTATGTTTTGAGCAGAAATATGAAAAGTATCGGAATTTTTTATCCGAAAATTTTCAGTTTTTGGTGGTGAAATTTTCTGTTATATTTGAATAGGTGTGTTTTCATAATGACATAGCCTATAATATAAAATCCATTTATTCAGTTAGCGGGCAAAAAAGGCACAGGCTGATCTGGGCCTGCATTGTCTGTAAATTGCAAAAGGATCTTTTTTTGTATGTTGCGCATTATATGGTAGATTCCAAAAGAATCGCTTTGGAGGCACACACAAATGAAAAAAGTCAAATGTCAAAATTTTCTGGGTCATGGTTGTCTGCATTAGTGCTGGTCCTTCAGCACTTTGAAGACTGTCTTGATACTGCACGTTTTCATTGTATATATTTTTACTAACACTCTGACATTCATCAACAGAATGAAAATTAACCCTTGTCCTGCTGAACCCAGATAAACCCTGCCTTTGCAAACAGTATAGATCCAGATCAGTTGGCATCTGAAGAAGACAACTGATCTGGATCTACACTGTTTGTCGTTAAATATGTTAATTTGTCACCCAACAATCTGGATCAAACAATCTAATTGGCTGACGATTAGAAGTGAGTGTGGTATCTTAATTATTCAGCAGGACAAGGGTTAATAAAAAGACAAAGATTGCCTGACCCTGGTGAACAAATGCTTCCATAGACAAGATAATGTCATCTCTGATACATTATCCAGGGTATAATAGTCACCAGCTTATCCTTTATTGGCTCTGTTTGCACTGATTAGCATCTACTTAAAGTGGACTTTGATGGTAGGAAACTGTCAAAATTGTTTGTCACCTTTCTGAAAAGGGTCTACTCTAAAGGGAAAGCATTTGCTCCCCATGGGAGCAAATGCTTTCCTGTTAGAGTAGATCCATTTTCAGAAGGGGATGGTGTGCAGGAAAGCAAATAGGAAGTCACAAATGTTATCTCCCTTGTGAAACATTACAAAAATTCAACGAAATGTATTCATTTCTCTTAATTAAGCTTTACATATTTTAGGTTCCTTTGCAATACAGTGGAGAGTCTGTACAATTCAAATTAGCTAGCCTAAAATATGGCACAGACTATGAAGTCAGAATTAAAGTAAAAAACATAAATGGCTCGAGATATACAGAAGCAAAAGCAGTCAGGACCAAAGGTAAGGAATAAGAAATGTCTCTTCAGATGTTTGCAAAAATACAAAAAGGATGTGATTTAAATACATGTAATAATAATAATAAGTAGATGAATAAAAAGAATCAGGAATATTGTTTTAACCCTTAAACTACCAGTCACAACAATTGTCATCTGCTTTGACATCTGCTTGTGATTTTAAGTCATTTTTGTAAACAGTGTGGACCCATATCAGACTGCTTCTTTAGGAGCAGTCTGATCTGGGTCCACACTGTTTGCCTGTATGCAAAAATAGGTTTGAAAAGTTTGCAAGAATATTCAGCAGATGACATAAACAGACGACATTTTCAGATGCAGGTTTTCTTGGCGTTTTAAGGGTTAATTTTAATACAGTCAAACCTGTGTTAGTTGTCACCTCTATTAAGCAGCCAACCTGTATTAAGCAGCCAGAGGAAAGTTGCCCCAAAATTCATATACAGTCAAACCTGTCTTAAGCAGCCACCAATGGGAAGCTTAAAATGTGGCTGCTGAAGGCAGGTGGCTGCTTAATACAGTTCAAATATATAAGTATATGAATTTTCGGGCAACTTTCCTCTGGCTGCTTAATACAGGTTGGCTGCTTAATAGAGGTGACCACTAACACAGGTTTGACTGTACCTATATATTTGAACTGTATTAAGCAGCCACCTGCCTTCAGCAGCCACTTTTTAAGCTTCCCATGGGTGGCTGCTTAAGACAGGTTTGACTGTATATTGAAATTGCACTTATTATTGCTCAGAAACATCATAAAGTAATGCGACAACCACATAAATGATGACAAAACAAATGCCAAATGTGAAACCACCAATCCATGATGATGATGATGAGTTCAGGTTTAACGACGCATCAACCCATGAGGGTCATTTGCGTCAAAATGGTGAACTAACATGGTTCTGTAGTGAAACGATTATAATGATAAGTCATAAATGCATAAAATGTAAAACTAGAACGAATTTAAAAATTAAAGTAGTTATACTTTGTTAAAAAGATTGATGTGTTTTAAAAACATAAGTATGCTATCATTTGGTACATTTTCAAATAAGTATCTCAGGTCAAAACCACCAATCCACAAACAAAGACGAAACGCAGCAGAGAAACTGCCTTGCATTGCAAAAACATGCCTATCCAAATACAGTTGACTCTCGCGATCTCGAACTCGCTTATCTCGAAGTGAAAATCTTGTCCCTGCTTAAACATGAAAATCTAACAACAGGTAAAAAAATATTGTGGAAAAGAGGAGAAATTGCTCCTAAGGAGCAATTTCTCCTCTTTTCCACAATATTTTCAATGAATGTCTAACTTCAAGAGTCCAGTTACACATATATTTGTTAAATGTGGTTAATCGAATTAGTTTTTCCCCCAATTCTGCAAATCTGATATGTCGAAGTACGGATATCTCGAAGTATTTCAGAGAGTCCCTTGGAATTCGAGATAACGAGAGTCGACTGTATACTGAAAATTTTATCACCAAAGAATGAAAATTTTCTGATAAAAAATTCTGATTTTTTTTCATATTTCTGTTCAAAACATAGACAGTGGGTACTTGTTAGAACTGCCTCGATGAGGCAGTTCTAAGGAGTACTCACAATCTATGTTTTGAACAGAAATATGAAAAATAGAGCATAACCCTGTAAACCCCAGTTTTACTATATAAAAACGGGGCTTAAAGGGGTCAAAACTATATAGCCATATTTTCGTGATGGAATGGTCAGTAGTAAACCTGGGAGAGGGGAGAGGGTCTTAAACCAGTTTTACTCATGTGAAACCACACCTTTAATTCTGATGTAGCTCTAAATTACAAATATATGTTCAGTCCGCATAGGGGTTCTCTACCTCAGTTGTGAAACATCACAGTGAAACATATATAATCAAAACCACTGTGATGAAACAAAGCAAAGGGATAAAACATTTTAGGCTTTATCTAAAGGAACTCTTGTAGCAATCTTTAACCTTTACCACTCTCAGGGCAAATTCAGCAGTCAAAAAATTGATGATATTTTTTTTTCTTAGTTTTCTTAGAAAACAGTATTTGACAGTTTATGCAAATTGTCTCCATTGGAGACAATTTGCATGTAATGTCAAATCCCTATTTTCTGGAGAAAATTGAAAAGAAAAATTAATTTGTTGTTTGCTGAAAATTTTACCTAGAGTGCAGAATATGAAATTTCTTATTACAGATGTGACACACGAAGATGGTATCACACAGAAAGATGTGAATATAGCTATAGTAGTATCTGTTGTGGTTACCGCAGTAGTGATAGTAGCACTTTTTGGTATTATCTACTTTTTAAGGAGAAAATGCAATTGTAAGTATTACCATATTTACCCCAAGTATTAGGCGTGTGTGTGTGGGGTAGGGGTGGGGAAGTGGGGGGTGCTATGTGTGTGTGCATGTGCATGTTTGTGTGTGTGTGTATGTGTGTGTGCATTCATGCATCTGTGCATGTGTTTGTGTGTGGGGTGTGTGTATGTGTGTGATTCTATATGTGGTGATAATTTTAGGAAGAATTGGTACATTTTTAGAGGAGGTAGTTCTGCCAAAATCTATTTTACCTCACTACTAAAATATGCTTTAGTGTAAATATCTTGGAATTATCTCTTAACCCATTTATGCCTATCGTCCCTAAAAGGGACCTTAACAAACAGTGTAAACCCAAATCATGCCACAGATAGCACTTCTCATCAGGGTCCACTGTTTGCATTTAGGAAAGGAATTTCTATAAAACATGCTAACAATAAAATCTAACTAGACATTCTTTATATTGAAATGACCTTTATGACCTTGTAAGATTCTGCTTTTAGACCCATTAATCCACTGTTTTTGACTCTTTGATGTGTTCCTTGGTTTCATAGTCTCTCTCTTTAAAGCACATAGTTACTTTCCACTTAAAAATCATAGAATGGTTGATGTGCTTGCTAGAAGCTTAAGATGCTTACAGAAGTATTTTAGGGTAAATGGTGTTCAAATCTATTACCATTAAAAGCCCGTGTCATCTTGTAAGGCCAGCCTCTTTGGCTGTAGGATGCTTGTCCGACTAGTGAGAAGAAGGTCAAGGGTTCGATCTCTGTCAGGTCTGTTGTTATTCTTTCATGGGGATTGATCATGAAATATTTTCTACTGCCCAGGAAAAGTGTGGCTAGGTAAACTGACTGGCTCGATATGACCTTAATAGTGTTGAATGGGCCATTAAACCCAAAGCCAACCATTACACATTAACTTCTTTATAACACGGTTTGTTATAACATGGTTTTAGATACAACACAGTTCAAAGATGGACCCAAAACATGTATGGCTTATATAGAAAAATGACCATATTTTTTTTACTATATAATCTATATATATTTGTTTGGATATAACACAGTTGTATAACTTACACAGTTTATGCTTTGGACCCCAACAGTAGTGTTATAAAGAGGTTGTGGTGTATCTTGAAAAGTGACTTTGTTGCATAAAAAGTCATGTATGCAAATATTTTCTTGTTTAGAGCAAAATCAGCTAACATTTTATGCTATAATATTGTTATCAAACAATATTATATGGCAAGCTGTTTTACTATTTATTTAGCAAAATAGATATCTTATATATTATATCAGATATCTTATATAGGATATAAGATATCTAATATAGGATATAAGATATCTGATATGCTAATTCAGATATCTTATATCCTATATTAGATATCTTATATCCTATATAAGATATCTGATATAATATATGAAATATCTTATTTAATTCCGCATATAAGATATCTAATCTACTATATAAGATATCTTATTTGTTAAATAAGATATCTTATTTATTAATATAGATATCTTATATACTAAATAAGATATCTGATATACTAAATGAGATATCTTATTTGATTAAATAAATGATATATCTTCTTTAGTAAATGAGATATCTTATATCCTATATGATATATCTTATATAGCATATCAGATATCTTATATAGCATATTAGATATCTTAATTGACATATAAGATATCAATTTTATATAAGATATCTGATATATTAAATCAGATATCTGATTTATAGAATAAATAGTAAAACAGCTTGCTGGTAAGTCATTTTACTATTTATTATTCATTATATCAGATATCTTATAGGATATAAGATATCTAATACAGGATATAAGATATCTGAATTAGCATATCAGATATCTTATATCCTATATGAAATCTTATATCCTATATAAGATATCTGATATATCATATTAGATATCTTATTTAATTCCACATATATCTTATTTACCATATAAGATATCTTATTTGTTAAATAGGGGGTGGTCGGGTGGTGCGAAGGTGCTGTGTATCTTACATCACCGGGGCGTCCAACTGATATTGGCTTACAGTTGGGCAAGGCCTGCTATCCTTGTAGTGGGTAAGGGTAGAGGGGGAATGTTTTTATTTCTTCTGTTTCTTCACTTTCATTCCTGTTCCTCTTTCTTCCCTGTCCCTCCCTTTCATCTCCTCTACTCTCTCTTCTATCTCTTTTCTCCCTTTCTCTGGGAGATGACACAAAATGACCCTCAAGGGTTGACGTGTCGTTAAACCCCAACACAATCAAAATTTGTTAAATAAGATATCTAATATATTAATATAGATATCTGATATTCTAAATAAGATATCTGATATACTAAATGAGATATCTTATTTAATTGAATAAATGAGATATCTTCTTTAGTAAATAAGATATATCCTATATAAGATATCTAATACAGCATAATAGATATCTTATATAGCATCTAAGATATCTTATATGCCAATTAAGATATCTTATATAGCATATCAGATATATAGCATATAAGATATCTTAATTGACATATAAGATCTTATTTATATAAGATATCTGATGTAATATATCAGATATCTTATATATTATACAAGATATCTGATATATTAAATCAGATATCTGATTTATAGAATAAATAGTAAAACAGCTTGTCATAATATTAATATGTCTTTCCTTACAGGTGGAGATTCAACAGACAAGTAAGTGCACTTATCCTTCCCATAACTATACACAAAATACAATCTACCATGTTGGAAAATGTAAAAAGCAATTATCTTGAAAAAAATGGTGATTAACTCTTGGCATGCTTGGAAAAATAGCAGTCAGCATTTTGACTGTAATTTTTGGAAAGGGAAAATAGGTTTGAAATGTCAAGCCCTTAGAAATTGTCTGTCAGCTGTCTTTTTTATATGTCAAGAAGTGATAAAGGTTAAGAAAAATCACAAGCCGGATGACACATTTCCATATGAATTTTCACTGTTTGCAAAGGGTTGCATTCTATTCTCTTGTGTTCAAGCCCTCATAAGTGACAACATGAGAAAAGGTACATTATACCATATACAAAACAGCAAAGCTCTGGTTTAAATGCATACCAATGCAGGACTAATTAAGATCTTCTCAATCAGTCAATATATTCTAGAATATCCATTGACTATGCAAGAGATGTGAATTCTCTGCTCAGACAGTGCTTATGTGCAGGTTGATCTGAGCCTTTGCTGGCAACATGTGATGAGGAATATTTTCTCATCGCACTGATTAGTAGACAATTTTATTACTGCGAGGTACAGTGCGATAACAAGATAACTGAGGTAAAACTTTAAGATAAATTTTTGCCCCATAATATACCTTGTTGGTACCCACTGGAATTGAAATAATATTTAGAGTCCAGATACATTTTACTGGTGTTGTGGAATTACCAAATTTTATTACTTTTCTATAGACAAGTTAGTGAAACCTCCAAATCCACTTGTCCAACCAAGATTTACTTACCCAAAAATTGGCAACATGTTTCTTAGGTCTCAAAGAAAACATGTCGTGGGTGGGTTTGATGGGTTGGTGAGACACTTCTTATGAGTGCCCACAACATGTATTTTCTTTGAAAAATAATGTATATGCCATAATCGGGATACTCCTCTCAGCTAGAACTATGAAGTCCTTGTCCCATGAAAAGTAAACTGAAATTTCATTAAAGTCCTCTGGGAAATGGGACAGGGTGGAGAAGTTAAACATGGTATTTCCCATCACGAAAACATGCCTATATAATTTTGACCCCCTTAAACCCCACTTTTATATAGTAAAATTGAGGTTTACAGGGGTATACATTAGTTTTCTTATTTTTGCTCAAAAACATAGATTGTGGGTACTCGTTAGAACCGCCTCATTGAGGCAGTTCTAATGAGTACCCACAATCTATGTTAGATTTTTTTTTTTTTTATCTGAAAACTTTCAGTTTTTAGAGGTGAAATTTTCTATATATTTGAATAGGTGTGTTTTCGTAATGATAGTCCCATAGGTACAATCTGAGCATATTGCACATACTATGAAAAGACTCTACGGTTTAGTCCACCATGCAAGTATGTTTATTTCGCTTCAAGATGAAGATTGGTTTTCTTATGACAGTTTATTGATCAGGAGTTTTGTTATTCTTTCAGTGTCGCATAGGTAACACAAAAATATGATACAGGTTGTTAACACAGCCAGACCCCAAAGTTATTTTTTTTTTTTTCTTGCTCAACTCAGCTGAGCATGAAACTTGTCCTGCTAATAAATCTAAATTATTAGCAAATACTGCAAATTATTTCTTGCTAAACATAACTGAGCATGAAAATTTCTCTGCTAATAAATATGAAAACACCAACTATTTTTATTAGCAGAGAAAATTTCATGCTCAGCTGAGCTGAGCATGAAAAAAAATTATAATCTAGGGCCAGATCCACATTTTGCAGCTATTAATGTTTCACACAGCCCCAGAGGGGCAGAGGCTGTGAAACAACCCAGGGGAATTTGACATTTTTTTTTCTTTTCTTCAACATTTTGCATATATAAAGTGCCTCTCCTAGGAAATATAAATTGGCATTTACATTTCCCAGGAGCACTAAAACAGAATTTATCTTCTTAAAAATTAAAATCATCACAATAGTGTCTGATATATGGTCATAAATGTCTAATTCCTTTCTCTGATGATCAAACTTTCAGTCTAATTCCTTTATGCAGAGATCATTTTCCATTCAACATCACGAGAATATGCTTAATTATTTTGACCCCCGTAAACCCCAGTTTATATAGTACAACTGGGTTTTACAGGGGTGTACATTATTTTTCTTATTTCTACTCAAACACACAGATTGTGGGTACTCATTAGAACTGCCTTACTGTGGTGGTTCTAACAAGTACCCACAGTCTATGTTTTGAGCAGAAATATGAAAAATATAAGAGTTTTTAATCTGAAAACTTTCAATTTTTGGAGGTAAAATTTTAAATATATTTGAATAGGCATGTTTTTGTAATGGCATCTGGGACTTCTGCCAACCTCAACCCTATTCATTTATATAGGTGCATAATCTACAACTGACAGTCTTTATTAAACAAGAGACAGTCTTACTGACGGTCTTTATTAAACAAGAGACAGTCTTACTGACAGTCTTTATTAAACAAGAACAAGTAACAAAGGCTGATACATTTTGTCCAGATACCGTAATAACCCTAAGTATTGGGACAGACAGACCTGAGCAAACAGTGTAGACCCAGATCAGAAGCTGCAGAACACAACATCTGATCAAGGTCTCACTGTTTTCCACTTTTTTGGCACTGTTTTAGACATATCACCTGGTAGTATAACAGGGCCCAGTTGTTCAAAGCGTCGTTAGCTTAACAAGCTCGTTAAAAGTCAAAATGTTAACTGTTTTAGTAAGTATAATATCTAATTCACAGGTATTTTGGCTGAAAAAATGTACATTTTTTCAGCAAAAATATTATGCCATATTTAATGATCAAAATTTTTTAACTTATGGCATCATTAGTTTTGAACAACTGGGCCCAGAGAGTGAGACTATTTCAAATTTTAGGACAAGTATGGTAAGTAGTTGAGGTTTTCCAAACTTAGGGTAAATACGGTATTAAATGCCAACATACAACTGTATTGCATTACGAGGCTTATTGTCTGTCAGTATACAGAATATATATTGCTTGTTGAAGTGCTTAAATTTTGAGCTGATAGGCGAAAATTTTAAAGCACTTCAACAACCTATTTGTCACTTCTTGGTGGAATTGTTTTAACTGACAGAATTAATTAAGTTTTGATTTGCTTATCTAAACACACACTGGGGCTTTGGGATCACTGGGTCATTTAGCTGTATCAGAAAATATAAAGTAATGTTTACCATGATGCAGGCTTACCTGCCAGAAAAGGAATTGAGTTGTTTGATTTGATTGTTTTCTTTCTTAGTTTCCGCTATTCTTGTGGTTACTAAAGTTGATTTTAATTACTTTTTTTATATTTGAAATAAATAACTACCTTTTTCTTAAAAAAAAAAAGAAAGAAATAACAACAAACTATAATAAAATGCATTGTAGTCTACAAGTATGTAAATTTTGTTTGTTAAGGTGATAACTCATTGCAGGTGGTCCAGATTATAACTGAATTAGGCTGGCACAGTTTCTAGTTGCCACATTTCTGTCATGGAGATTTTCTGCTTTTTATTGTCTCAATAAGCCATTAACATGTGGTCAGTTTCATTATGGCATTTGTGAGCTATGGTCATAATGATTATTGCAACAAATTGGTTATTGAAAAATTTCTTGCCTTACGGCTCGAAATTTAAAACTAAGCAATAACCTATACTTGTTTTAGTGTACCACACTCATTTTCTGCACAAGTAGCGACAATATCTGTTAACCCTTATCCTGCTGTTCACAACAGCCCCTACCTTTGCAAACACTGTAGATCCAGATCAGATGGTTTCTGAAGCCATCTGATCAGGATCTACACTGTTTGTCATTCAGTTTGTGAATTTGAACGAAAACATTATATGATGTAATCTGATTGGCTGATAGTCAAAATTGGCATGGCATCTTAATTTATTCAGCATGAGAAGGGTTAAAATACAAACTCTAATGCATGCTACTAGTCCAATTCAGAGCTGTAGTTACAGGCCTTGTCCTGCTGAACCCGAAAAACCCTGCATTTGCAAATGAAGAAGCCAACTGATCTGGACCTGCACTGTTTGCCATTAAGTATGTGATTTTATAGTTACAATCTGGAGCAAGTGATCTGATAGGTTGAAAATCAGAAGTGGGAGTGGCATCTTAATTTATTCAGCAGGACAAGGGTTAAAAAGTAACTATTTTCTATGATTATTTTCTACAATCAATTACTGTATTCCAACTAATTACTGCACATACCCGGCATAAGCACATAGTCAAGCAATTCAATAGTTTTCAGATTATAGCCAGTGTACTTTTTGTCCACTTCTTTATAAAGCATATGTTGTGGGTAACCATTTGAATCAACTTGTTGATGCAGTTCAAATAAGTACCCACAACATATGCTTTTATAAAAAATCAGAGCAAAACCCCACACAATCATCGCATAAGTACCATTTGATAATTAAGTCCTTGGCTGATCACTGTTGTTGTTTTTTTTTTAAGTGTACCCTTAGTATATATTTTATAAGTTTTAGCAGCAATTTTGAAAAACTTAAGTGCACAGTGCAGTAATTAGGTCAAACAAGGTCACCTGTGATGTCATCAGCAGGAAACCTTGAAGAAAGAGGTATATTCAAACAACTAATTTTTCTTCTGTTTATAAGTGGTAAATTTGTACCTGAGAGCAACATAATTTATGCACAAGAAGCTGAAATGCATGTCTACAAAATCAGAGAATAAGACTACAGTTTGCTTACTACGGTAAATGTCCAAAAATTTTGAACACTTTATTCCATACTATTTTGGCCTAAATTGTGCTTTTTATACAACTGTTTCTTAAAATGCTAAGAGGAATGGCAAAAAGTGTAGACCCTGATCAGACAGCTCCTTCAGGAGCAGTCTGATCTGGGTCTGCACTGTATGCATGCCATTTGTGTCAGACACTTTGGTGTTAGAAATTTGAGGACATTTACCCTATTGTATAAATGATTTAAGGCAATTAGCTGAAACAAGAACAGGTCAAGGTCACCAAAATCTAATCAGTTCTTTGTTTTGTCCTAGTCATATATCCATGAAAATTTAGTAAGAATTCAGCTACTGGTTCATAAGATGTTATGCAGACAAGAAAGTGTCATGCCATGCCAAGGGGATGTACACAAAAAACAATATGTCCCACTCCCCTTAGGTGGGGGGACATAACTACCTATCCTGTGCAAACTTCAAACTTTAATAGATACTCTATACAGACAAACTTACAAGTGAAGTGCAAAACACTAACACATTATTCTAACATGTAAAAAGAGTACTTACATATTAATTTTATAATTCATAAAACTTTTTTCTAAACTTAAAAGTTTTATTTTTCGTGTGTTGTCTTCTGAGGGTATGTAGACTTATTCTCTTTTAATCAGGAATAATTACATGTATACAAAATATACTGTGTGACATAATAAGTTTTAATCAATTTGTTAAGATCATTTAAATATTGCCAGTTGTGTATCTTAAAGACAATTGCAGTCTGATCTGTTAAGGTGTAATAAAGTAAGCATTTTATTTTTGATCAATTGTTTTATTTCTAATAAAATTAGATACAGTCGACTCTCGTTATCTCAAATTCCAAGGGACTCACTGAAACACTTCGAGATATCCGTACTTCGACATATCAGAGTTGAGAGTGTGAGGAAAACAATAAATTGAACAACCACATTTAACAAATGAATATGTAATTTGACTCCTGAAGTTAGAAATATATATATATAAAATAATGTGGAAAAGAGGAGAAATTGCTCCTTAGGAGCAATTTCTCCTCTATTCCACATTATTTTGTTACCTGTTGTCATAGTTTCATGTTAAAACAGGGACCAGATTTTCACTTCGAGATAAGCGGTAATTCGAAATAAGCGAGTTCGAGATAACGAGGTTCGACTGTATTCAGAAACCCAGGAAAAGCCACAACCATGGAACACAGCCCCCTCCACCACCCTGATGGCATCCAATTAGGGATCATCTAAATGTTATGATAACAAAAAGATAATGTTCAGGTGGTGCCACAGTCACAGATCGCAGTCTACCTCTGTCTGTCTACATCAAAGAGGCCACTGTAAGGCAGCTATCCAACTTTAAACTGGTAAAAATGTATTCCCCTATTAAAGACTGAATGAACTCTCCCATACTATATATTGGAATCCATTTTCCATTTTAGGTATGTCAGGCTATATGATGTAGATATTCCTAAAGAAAAATGGTTGAAGTATTTGCAAACAGTGGAGACCCTGATCAGATGCCATATTCTGTGGCATCTGATATGGGTCTGCACTGTTTGTCAGTTACCCTTTTAGGGGTCTCCAGACTTCAGTGGGTTAATTCACACCCATCCATATTTTATATGTATTGGTATGTTATGCTTCTGCTTTTCATATCCAGTGTTTATCTAATTTATTTTATTTATTGCAGATTTGAATTACAGACACGGTGATTTCATTTGCCACATATAGCTCAAGGTATCACTTTTCCTGAAATGCTTTGCCAGTTTTGACATTTTCTGTCACTACATGGAACTTTAATTATCAAAATTCAAATAGACAAAAAGGCATCTGTTCATTAAAGATCAATAGGCATTTTCCAATGGGCACATAATGTTTATACAACCCCTGCATTAACATGGATGAAACGTCTTGAAGTTGCATCAACATTAATATGATGTTGTGTAAATGTCATTTCGTTCTATAGGGACAATGGGCATGGAACTCTTCAGGCAAAAGAAATCTTAAAAAGTTATAAAGTGCGCCATTTTATCTCATTCAATGGAGGGATAACCTTGGTTTTCCTCACCTACAGTAACCGAATTTTAGCTGGAATATACAAAAGAATATGTCTAGATTCATTAAATCCTAATAATGAGCATAAGAACAGCTTATTCCTTCTTACCAAAAGTAATTGCTTTTTAAATATATTGACAATTTTTCAAGTTTTGTCAATTGATAAATGATTAATATACAAATATAAATTTCTGATTTCTTTAATTTTTTTGATTCCTCTAATTTTTTTAACGTTTTCGTAACATGAAATTATGATTTGTAAAAAAATGAACTTTGTTATATTAAGTTTTGTTTTCTTCCAGATTGAAATGCCAATCACAACTGCAGCAGGTGACAATCTAAAATATTTTTTTTTATTTTTTCAGAGAAATATGGCTTGACATTTCATGTGAATTGTCTGCCTACCAGATGATTCACATGAAATATCAAACTTTATTTTCACTGCCAAGTAATAATGAAAACGAATGTCCTCTGTTATAATTTACTTGGCATTTTAAATCTAAACCAGACTCTTTGTTGCCGTCATATTTATAATAGATTCTCAAAAAGAATCTTAAAGGTCCTTAAACTTGAGAGAGAGAGAGAGAGAGAGACCATTTTTTTTATTAATTTTGTAGTATTAATTGTTATGTATCAAACAAAATTTATATGGACTGCATCATGCAAAACATATTTATGGGCATATCCATACAGTGAAGACCAAGATCTGCCTGCTCATGCGTGCAGTCTGATCAGGGCCTTCACTGTCTGCTAAAAGAATCTTTGGATACAACAGAATGTATGAATGAAGATCAAAGGCCAGGGTGATACTTTGCATATGCACTGGATTACCTGAATCTATAACAAACCTGTCTTAAAGGTCACCTGTAGTAAGCAGTCACCTCTATTAAGAGGCCATATTTTTTAATCCCTTAAAAGTCAGTTGTGAAAATTTACCTGTATTAAGCAAGCACCGGTCTTAAGCAACCACCTTTAGCATTTCCCTTTCGTGCTTGCTTAACACAGGTTAATGTGGACGCATTTTGCGCATGTTTGAAGGCCTTTTTTTGCTTCATGCGGCCCATTTATTGTTCTGTTTCAGTAGGAAGAATTAGAATTATGACAACATATGCCCATTCTGTTGGATCAGCAGAGATACCTTGGATAGAATCAAAATAAAAAAGGAAAAGCCAGCAAATATGAACAGCGAATATGAACAACATGTAGACGTGGCAGATAGACTGAATCAGCATCCTGATCCACAGTTGCTTATTATTAACAGAAAAGACTTTTTATCAAATTAATTTCTTTATTATATGCACAAAAAATATTGTATTTATTCTAAACAGTTGGACAGACAGGCCAGAGCAAACAGTGTAGACCCAGATCAGACATCAAAGAACATGGCATCTGATCAGGGTCTACACAAATTGACACAAATCCAGCGGGTTATAGACTCATCAATGCTGCAGAACACAGCATCTGATCAGGGTCTAACAAACTGACACAAAATCAGTGGTTTATAGACACACAGTGCCACAGAACAAGGTATCTGATGAGGATGACCACAGTTTGCCACTCATCCTGGGCCCAGTTGTTCAAAGCGTCATTAGCTTAACGAGCTCGTTAAGGATCATTTCATTTAGTGGATTCAATATACAATATTCTGCTATTTTTTGCTAAAAATATGTGAGTAGCTTTTGCACTACTCACATTTTTTCAGCAGAAGATATCAGCATATTTGCGTATCACTCAATGTAAATTTTAACGAATCGTTAACTGACGATGTCGTTAGCTTTGAACAACTGGGCTCAGAAGGCTATGGACACCTCAACATTATGTGAGCTAAATTTTGGAGAAGTATCAAGTATGGTGTCCGAATATTTAAATATGAGAAGCCTTAGCAGTTTCCTATCAGTTTTGGTAACATGTACATCTTGTTTCAGATAAATTAAGTTCGCTAGTAGTGGACAGTTCTTTCATGTAAATAGATATTTCGCACAGTGAATAAAAATATAAAACAAGTACCGTAATAACCCTAAGTATTGGGACAGATGGGCCTTTGCAAACAGGGTAGGCCCACACCAGACACTGCAGAATGCAGCATCTTATTAGGGTCTTATTACATACAACAATATTTTAGACAAATTAAGAGCTATAGTAGAATGAACTATTCCCAATTTTAGGGCCAGTATGGTAAGTAGGTAAGGTGGCCCAATACTTAGGCTAAATACAGTATTTGAGGACCAGTATGGTAAGCAGATAAGGTGTCCCAATACTTAGGCTGAATACAGTATTTTAGGGTAAGTATGGTAAGTAGGTAAGGTGTCCCAATACTTAGGCTAAATACAGTATTCTAGGAAAAGTATGGTAAGTAGATAAAATGTCCTTATACTTAGGGTAAACATGGTATTTTAGGACCAGTATGAAGTGGATAAGGTGGCCCAATACTTAGGGTAAATACAGTATTTGAGGACAGTATGGTAAGCAGATAAGGTGTCCCAATACTTAGGCTGAATACAGTATTTTAGGGTAAGTATGGTAAGTAGATAAGGTGTCTCAATACATAGGCTGAATACAGTATTCTAGGAAAAGTATGGTAAGTAGATAAAATGTCCTTATACTTAGGGTAAATATGGTATTTTAGGACCAGTATGAAGTGGATAAGGTGGCCCAATACTTAGGGTAAATACAGTATTGTCTTATTGTCGAAGATGTGCTGTAAACTATTTTATATGGCTACCATATAAAAGCATATATTGTGGATACTCATTTGAATTGCATCGATAAGTTGATGCAATTCAAATGGGTAAGCACAACATATCCCTTTATAAAGAAGTAGAAAAAAAGTACACTGGCGGCAATATGAAGACAACAGAATTGCTTGACTGTTTGCTTGTAGGGGTATGTGCGGTAATTAGGTCTTATATAGTATTTCATATGTGAAATACAGGGAGTACAAACAAAGGTAAATCAAAGGAGTCGAGACATGAGATAATGTATCTTATGACATATGCGTGGTCTGATCATGAGTAACTAAGGGTCAGAGATTTCTTCAGGCTGACAGTGAAGACTGATCAGACTTTACGGATTCACAGACTGACTGGATATACTTGGTGGATTTTCTGCCATTTTTAAAAGAGAAAAAACTTTTGTGACTTCCTGCTTGCTTTCCTGCACACCAGAGGCCTTCTGAAAAGTGTCCCAAGAGGAGCAAATGCCTTCCTTTCATTACGAAAACATGCCTATTCAAATATATTTAAAATTTCACCACCGAAAACTGAAAGTTTTCAGATAAAAATTTTGATATTTTTTCATTTTCTGCTCAAAACATATATTGTGGCTACTCGTTAGAACCGCCTTGCCGAGGCAGTTCTACCGAGTACCCATAATCTATGTTTTTGAGCAGAAATAAGAAAAATAATGTATACCCCTGTAAACCACAGTTTTACTATATAAAAGTGGGGTTTAAGGGGGTCAAAATTATATAGGCATGTTTTCGTGATGTTAGAGTACAGACTTTTCAAAAGGGAGGCAAACATGTTTTGATATTTTGCCTCCTCTGAAACTGTATGTTTTTCCATTAAAATCATAAATGCGAAGATTCATGAACATTTACTGTGTACCGTAACTTCCAAAATATTCAAACACAATAATTCCTAACTGTACAGTTGCCTTAGAACTTAAACAAGTTAATTTGGCTGCTTGGTGAGGTCTAAAGTGGTGACAGAAAGGTAGAAAGTGTAGACCCTTTAGGAGTAGGTTCTCAGTCTACACTGTTATCTCAGGCATGTCTGTCTAACATTTATTGTAAATACATGACTTTGTTCTTTACCTAAGGGATGCATGTATAATATGTGATGTATGTATGGGCCACATCAAGCAAAAAGGCATCACAAAAACATACCTATATAATTTTGACCCCCTCAAACCCCATTTTTATATAGTAAAACTGGGGTTTACAGGGGTATATATTATTTTTCTTATTTCTGCTCAAAACATAGATTGTGGTACTCGTTAGAACCGCCTCACTGAGGCAGTTCTAACGAGTACCCACAATCTATGTTTTGAGCAGAAATAAGAAAAATATCAAAATTTTTTTATCTGAAAATCTTTATTTTTTGGTGGTGAAATTTTCAGTAGATTTGAATAGGCATGTTTTCGTGATGGTGTCTACAAAGGTGCAAAATACACTGATTTAGATTCATCCAGCACATGCGCAAAGTCTTATCCGGGCATTTGCTCTCCATTATACATTCCGTAGTATCTAATGATTCTGTTAGCAGACAGCAAAGGCCCTGATCAGACTGGGCAGATGCTCAGTCTGATCTGGTCCCTTCGCTGTATGCATAATGCCCGAAGTCATGTTTTCGCGTGGCGCTGCCCATATTATTTTTGTCTTATACACTTTGAGGTTAAAAATATATTACTTAAGTTGATAGTCAAATATATACAATTTTTTCATACATTTTATTTTCATTCCATACACTTGCTCAATACTCTTGTATGCTTTTTTATTCAGATACTTGTTTTTATTAATGTTATATACAATGTCATAATTGAAGTGAAATGACAGAAAACGTTCCTTCGGACATGACTTGTGCAGATTCAGATTAGTCTGGGTATTCATGCAGTCTGATCAGAATCCTCACTGGGAATATTTTGGCTGGCCAAGAATGCAAAGTTTATGTGGACTGCAAAGAGTCTGACTGAGCCAATAAGCAGGTTGATTTGAGTCTTTGTTGGATGCACATTTCAGAAGGTATGTTTTCACACATTGTGGCTCAGATACTGATGGTACCACAGCCATAAAGTAAACAGTGTTAACCCAATCAGGCCTAGCGTTCTATAACAGGGACATTGGCAAACAGTGTAGATCCAAATCAGATGCTGCAGAATGCAGCATCTGATCAGGTAAACACTGTTTGCATTAAGTTAAGAAATTCCTACAAAACAAGGTAATGATAAAAACTAACCAGAAACCCCCTATATAGGAAATGAACCTGTCCAAAGAGTTGCGGTAGAAGAGTCCTCTCAGCATAAATGGGTTAATTATCCAGTAACTGGGTTTCAGTACACTTGCTCAAGCTAAAAACTAAATAAGCGGCTGCCACATGAGAAAAAGTGTCTTTGAGGAAAATGCAAAAAGTAGATCTAGATCTAGCCAGTGGAGATATGCAGTGATTTTTTTAGGCGTGCATCCTGCGTCCTATACGCATAATTTCACCAGAGAACGCAAAAAATTGGCCTCGTTGAGTCCACGGGACTCATAAAAAAATCTCGAATGTACATACGTTTTGCATTTAGAAGTCTACTTTCATTTTTGGAAAAAGCGAATGCGCAAGCGGTGTTTCAGTACGGTATTTGGTAAAAACAAGTACTGAAAGGCGTCGTATCTCTATGGTACACCGATTTTACCTGTACAGTCAAATAATCAATACCAGGTTGTCCAGTACCGTAGGAAACCTTAGCGGACACTAAAGTATTGGTTTTTAGTCTGTTGAGATCTTTTATCGTAACACCATTTGACCTTGCAATTTTCAGGAAACCGCGATCGTTTGTTTTTGAAAGCACTCTCCTAAAACAAAAGATTATAAAACTAGACTCCAAACAGCAAACGCTGTTTGGTAGTCTAGGTCAGCAAAAGCAGACTGACATGGACAGCTAAGGCCTCCCAGTCTGAGACTGCCGATGATGGCGATCTTGACTGATAACAAAAACTCCCAGTCCCAAACTGAACCCACTTCATAAACCAAACAAACAAACTTAAAACTTATTTTCACAGATCATTTGTTTTACAATCTAGACAAAAAGTCTGTGCTTTTATTTTTCAAATATTTCTATAATTACATTGTATCACAGTCAGTCCAGTCAAAGCAACACAAAAATGTCTGCTTTTGGTTTACAAATTTTGTATGATTATCACAGTCCAGTCAAAGTAACAGACAAGTCTCTGCTTTATATCACAGTCTAGTCAAAACAGACAAAATGTCTGACCTTAATCCTGTATCACAGGTATTTGATCATCTATCACTAAAACTGAAGTTTTATGAAAATATTTTCACAAATCTGTATGTGTTGTGAAAACTCGGGAAGTTTTCGGGGAAAGAATTAAAACAACTTGGTCACAACTATTTACTTTTAAATTGCACATCCAATTAAAATATCAAGAAAGTGATTATAAAACACTGTTACACAAGTTTAAATTTAAAGTCTGGGATGCACCAAAATGTTTCACCACGAGTCCAAGGCTGGATGCATAGTTTGAGTTTGGGATGTATGAATTCTGGACCTAGCGAGTCCCAGAACCCATAAAGGCAAAATTGTAAAAAAATCACTGGATATGTAGCCTGATCAGGAACTTTACTGTACTTCTTTATGCACTACAGTACTCAATAATTCTATAAGCAGACAGTAAAGGTCCTGATCAGACTGTGCAGATAGCTGATCTGGACCTTGGTTGTCCATATATGACGGAAGACAAGTTTTCGCATGGCATGGCCAAAACATAACCATTCCAAATTATGTACATATTTCTGAATTTATCATTGTCAGTGGCACAAATACTAAAAGTAGGAAGTAAACTGTTGAAGAGCATATTTTGGCAAACACTGTACATTTTCAACCAGGGCCTACTTGTTCAAAGCTTATCGAAGGACACGAGCTTCCGAGCGTCTGTAGGTATCCCAACAAGGGACAATATTCACCAATATCAGTGCAGTAACCCTTTTATTATATAGCTATAAATAGTTTTGGCCAATTAAATGCTTTATAGACAATATTCCGTGAAAATTTTTTGTCTGAAAGCAATTCTATCACCAGTGCAAATTGATATTACAAAAGTGATATCAGTTTTGCATTAGTACAAGATCATATATCATATAACGGTAACATTCGAAGGCATCCGAATAAGCATGCAATATCAAGTAAGCATGCTGATATCATATAATATCAGCATGCTTACTGATCTGATTTTATTGCATATTTTTAATCATTCAATATTTATACCTACATAATCATTTGGGTTATCATGGTAAATTTATTACCAATACATAGCTCCAGATAAGAGGATCAGGGAGTGTCCACTTAATGTTTTTCTTTTCTCTCCATGGAAACACATCTTGTGGGTACTTATTAGAAGCACCTCAGTGACATGCTTTTAATGAGTACCCACATCATGTTTTCAGGGAGAAATAAGAAATATTTGGTGGAATAAAGTGCCTTATCAGGAGCTATGCAAATAAATTCTTATTTTACTTGGTACCATACTTATATTTCAATGCTGTGTTATTTTTCATGTACATGTATGTATATAAGGTAATGTGATATATATATACATGTATCATAAAACATATAGTTTCCAAAGATAAACTCTACTACTAATCTACCATATGATCTGCAATGCCACACGCCATTCTTCAGGGCAAATTACATTGTATCTGCAAAACACAATGTGCATGCTTGCCATCTACCATTTGCAAGTTCAGTATGCCCAGAAGTCTTTGCATTTTTAACCCTTGCCAGGCTGAATAAATTAAGATGCCCGTCATCTTCTAATTTTCGCACATTACTTGATACAGGTTGTTGATACATATTCTCATACTTAATGACAAACAGTGCAGATCCAGATCTACACTGTTTGCAAAGACAAGGTATATCAGGGTTCAGCAGGACTAGGGTTAACTTTTGCAATTGATTCCCAATTGTTTCTACTAGACTGTATAGAGCACAATTTAGTGTAGATGTGTACAATTTGCATACAATTTGCATATCAGAAGTTGAGATAAAGATGTCACTCATATTTGCTTATTATTAAGGGGACTGATACACTTTTTAGATAGTCCACCATTTGTTACAGGGGAGACAACTTTGTGACTTCCTGCTTGCTTTTCTTGTCGCAAAGACCCTTCTGAAAAGGGATCTATTCTTAAAGGAAAGAATTTGCTCCCCTTGGGAGCAAATTCTTTCCTTTAAGAGTAGATCCTTTTTCAGAAGCTAGGGATACTTCAGCAGACAACTTAGGATATTTTTCTTATATTTCCCAGAAAATAGGCTTTGACATTTCATGCATATTTTCTCCTCAGAAGAAAATTGTCATCTGACAAAATTTGTTACCCTGCAAGCTATTAAAAGTATTGAGGTTTTACAGCACAGTCAACCCAGTAGGGTCATGTTGAGAGCAATTAGTTTACCTAACCACAATTTTGCTGGGCAGGCTTAGTCCTCTAAGTGGTTAACCAATATTGTGCACCTTCTTTCGCCAGAAACTCCCAACTGCCCTTCTTGAATCAGTGGAAGGGTGAGAATGACCATAGAAAATATTTCATGATCAATCTCCACAAAAGAATGTTGCCAACCCTGGGGGTGGGGTCGAGCCCGCAACCTCCTGGTCACCAATCGGACGCGCATCTGAGCCACAAAGGCCAGCTAAAAGTATAAGGCACATACTCATATATTTTGAGACCAATATAGAAAAAACAACAGGGTTAAAGTATCATGATACAGTATTGTATCAGACATTTGATACCATGTTAATGTCATGATACATGTTCTTTTTCTGGTGATACTCAGCTCTACTGAGCAGCAACATTAGGCACTGTGCTTTTAGACATATGCATACTGCATAGAGTCAGATAAGTAGGCCATGATGGCTCCGATTAGACTGTGTGAATGTGCTGGTGATCAAGCCTTTATTTGCCTAAATACGGCTTAGAGATATGTGTTGCATATCCATAGCTCTTGATAAGGCGCTTTTTTCAACCAAAAAGTATCTATATTTTTCTTATTTCTCAACAAAAGCATATATTGTGGGTACTCATTAGAAGTGCCACACCTCAGTGAGACACTTCTAATGAGTACCCACAACATATGTTTTCGTCGAGAAATAAAACTATTTACCTGATATGCACTCTTATCTAGGCCTATGAATTATCATTTGGCAATATATCGGTTAATTGTAAAGTTTTAATGCTAATATCAAAGATATCCTTTTGATATTAATCAAGATTCATGGGACAATTCCTGAACCTTTGCAACACCAGTTTTCACGTGTTTATGCCATATTTACTGTGATACTTTTTAACCATGTTATCCTCCCTCTCTCTCACACACACACACACACACACACACACAAAGCATGCTTTTGGGAGCATGCTTATATGTGATGTGCAATACAATAAGGGTTCTTATGCAATTTGCTGACAATACACCACAACCTCTTTATAACACTATTGTTGGGGTCCATAGCATAAACCGTGTTAGTTAAACAACCATGTTATATCCAAACAAAAATGTATAGATTATATTGAAAAAAATGACTATTTATGTCATTTTTCAATATAATCTATACATTTTTGGGATCCATCTTTGAACCGTGTTACGTATATCCAAAACCGTGTTATAACGAACCGTGTTATAAAGAGATTGAAGTGTACTGATCCAGATCAGCATGTACATCCGTGCAGTCTGATCTCAGCATTCTCTGTTCAGACATACTCTACAGGTCCATTGATTCTGTAAGTGGATAATGCAGGCCCAGACCAGCCTGTGCAAATGAGCAGGCTTATCTGAGCCTGCACTGTCAACAAATTCCATAAGAACCCTTTTATTGTGTTGTGCATCATATGTTATCATATCTGCAACACAGGCTGTTTTAGTGAGCTAGTTCTCAGACAGATTACCAGAGCAAGGACCACAAAGCTTTTGGGTTTAAGTGTAACACATATTTGCATTGCTGTTTATCTGAGTCCTTGTAGTACTGGTAGGCATAATTAATGTACATGTACTTTATTTTTTTTTCTCATATTGACTTTTTTATCCCTGCATTTAACATTTTCTCTTAACTGTGTAGCTTCATGTCAGTTTTTTGTAGTATTTTGTATGCACAGTAAATGTCCTAAAATTTCAAACACCAAAATTTCTAATAAAATTGCACATGCAAACAGTGCAGACCCAGATCAGACGGCTCCTGAAGGAGCCGTCTGATCAGGGTCACCACTGTTTGCCATTCCACCAAGTATTTTAGGACAATTGCATAAAAAGCAAAATTTAGGCCAAAATAGTTTGGAAAGAAGTGTTCAAAATGTTTGGACATTTACGGTATGTGCAGCTTATACGTCTGGTTCTTTTGGCATTTATAAGGTGCATTACTGTACATTATATATTATCATTACTGTACATTATATATTATCATTACTGTACATTATATATTATCATTACTGTACATTATCTATTATGTATAGCCTACATATCAGTCCTAAGGTGCTTACTTCTCATATAAATGCATATAAATTCTCCTAGTTGATACATCAGTTTCTGTCGGTAAACAAGAAATGCATAATTTAATTATCTACTCCTTGCCAAACTTTAGCATAGTCCAAATATAAATACAAAGAATATATACAGATAAATTAATTTACTCATGCACATTTTTCAGCATAAAATTTCATTACATTCTGATGCATCAATGTTTATGAAAAGTTCCACCACCAAATTTCATTGGATTTTGCACAACAATGGTAGAATAACGCATTCATGTGCAATGTCACCAAAAACAATACCTTTTGAAAAAGAACAGAAGTTTGAGTTTGAACTGACAAACTTTTACGTTTTTGTTACATAAACACTTTGTAATCAACAAAAAAGTTTCAGTTGATGTCTGTGATAGATTGTTCACTAATAATGATCAGTGCTATCCGTTTCAGCGTCATTTGAGAAATCCAGGTCAATAACGGTGTATCCTCCCCTATGCTTATGTACTCAAGTACTTGCTGTGCCATACCTTGCACTAGTTTTAGAAGAAACTGGAGCTCGTCAACAAATGCATGTGCAAGATCATCAAGTCCGACTACGTCATTTTGTTTGATGATGTTACGTCCAATATGGCCCCAACAGAGCTGGATGGGATTCATATCAGGACTCTTGCTTGGCCACTGAAGTTTCTCAGTCCCTTCCTGGGCAAGAGATTCTGTAACAACTCGGGCCCTATGCAGATGGGCATTGTCGTCCTGAAAAATGGAATGTGCAGCTTGATGTGCTCAAAAATGTGGGTACACAATAGGTTGAAGGATATCGTCAATGTAACGTTGTCTTGTCAAAGTTTGTCTAACCACTACAAGACCAAGCTTGTGGTAATGACAAGCACCCCCACACCATAATGGAGCCACCACTGAACATTTCAGTCTCGGCAAAAACATTATCTTGAAATGGATCCTGTCTATGTTGATGCCAAACACGCGACACTCCCATTCGTAAATCATAACAGAAAATGGTTATCGTCTGACTAGTAGACATGGCACCACATTCTTAAGTTCCAGCAAAGTTTGTCAGTGGCCCACTGCACATGATTACGTCAACAATCAAGCATTAAAAATGTTCGGTGCAAGGGCAACGGGCGTTCAATTCAGCCTTGTTAAGTCGCCTGTAAACAGTTCTGGTTCTGGCACACATATTAAGATTTTGCCACTGCTGACAAGTTCAGAACAAAGAGCCTTAGGATGTCTAACAGCCGATTGCACAAGCACTCTATTGTGAGCTGTAGAAGAGTCTCGGTCTCCCAGACTGTGGTTTGGCAATACTTTGCGATTAACTGGCTTACTTGGCTCTAATTACAGCCTGGGTTAGGCCAGCCTCAAACATACCAATTATGCACCAGCAGTCCTTAATTTGCAGATTATGATTCACAATGATGTCTTCTTATTAAATTAGAAATTTTGGCACATGAGGGTAGCCCAAGAAAACTGTGAGCCATATGCAGTACATTTTTTTTTGTATCGGCAAAAAAGCATGCTATTGTTTTTACATAGCAACAGATAAGGCACTTTTTTCATCCAAAAAATGCTGATATCTTTCTTATTTCTCAATAAAAACATATGTTGTGGGTACTCATTAGAAGCGCCTCTGCGAGGCACTTCTAATGAGTATCCACAACATATGTATTCGTCGAGAAATAAGAAAAATATTATGTGGATACCCCCTCTTATCTGTAGCTATGATTTTATCAAATGTATATATGGCCATTTTTATCAGCAGTTTTACAAACATCAATAGATAGCAAATGGACTTGTTCAAAGTTTAGGACAAGTATGGTAAGAAGGTAAGGTGTCCCAATATTTAAGATTAACATGTACAGTACAGAATATGCAGCTTACACATCAGTTTCTGTTAACCTATTTACGTCAAGTGGACTTTGCTACCATAACTCTTTGGACCAATCTATTTCCAAAAACAGGGTGTCTAGTTAGTTTTCATCAAAACTATAATTTAAAAAAATTCCTGTTTTTAATACAAAAATAGTGTAGACCCTGATCAGATGTGGTATTCTGCAGCATCTGATCTGGGTCTGCATTGTTCACTATTATTAAATTGCCCTTTTGTGGGATTCCTGACTAAAATTAATCTTCATAGGGTGAGTAATTCACAGGGATTATTTTCGGGCAAGATTTCGAGAGATTTGCTCATTGTTTTGCAAAAAAAAACTCATTGAAATTTTCTAAACGGGAGGAAAAATCTCATAGCAAAATGTAATTTGGTTAAGGACTTTGCTCAAATTTCTCACCGAAAAGTCATTTCTTGTCAGTTTTGGTTATCAGATATTTTCTCCCATGATGTTCTTAGCCAGATTTATCACTGACTTCATTATAAATGTATGTATCAATGACAACCTTATCTTATTACACACCAATTTCTACTGGTATTTATGAGCTGCATAATTATGGCATTAAAGGGGAACACAATATATGTGGTAAGTATATCCTGGAGTAAAGTGCTTAACAAGCCATTTATTTTGATGCAAGAGTTTTCAAAATCAGCCTAGAAATAAAGGAAGTTATGGTGGTTTGAATGTATTTAAAATGGCTGTCATGGATGCCACCATGTATTGTAGGCATTGTGATGTCACGACAGCCCAAATTAAATATGCAAAACCAAATTATAAAGGGTTTTTAAGAATAATTTTGTTACAGATTTTTTGTAATCTTTAAATTCTTGTGACAGACTGACATGCAATCATTTCCCCCAAAATAAAGCAACTTTATGAGAATAACTACCTTTATGAAAAGAATTTTAACTTTATGAAACCTGATTAAATATTCAAAATGGCAGTGCCCATTCCATCAATGTTGAAATATTCAATTGTCTATTTATAACTTACTTGATTTTCCACCAATTTTGATCAAATTTGTGTCAAAATTCATGGTTTGTGAAGTTCTTTACTTTAAAGCACAATACCTTTTAACCCTTGTCCTGCTGAATAAATTAAGATGCCATGCCCACTTCTAATTTTCAGCCAATGCCATGCCCACTTCTAATTTTCAGCCAATCAGATTACTTGATCCATATTGTTGCTATAAATTCACATACTTAATCGCAAACAATGCAGATCCAAAAAAGTTCAAAAGCCAACTGATCTGGATCTACACTGTTTGCAAAGCCAGGGTATATCCGGGTTCAGCAGGACAAGGGTTAAGGTTGTGTTCCCCCCTAACTTATGCCAAACAGGCACACGACGTTTACACAACATCTCATTAATGTCAGTTTTTTAATCGACAATAATGAGACATTGTATAAATGTCATGTGCCCACTGGGAGTGTATTTTACACAACATTTCCTACTGGTAAACATGAGGTGCATAATTATTGTATAAATAATAAAAATCATAATGTAAGATAATCGTAAGTTTCTTATCATTTTACACCCATAACACTGTCAACTCTTCTGTTAACACTTCGTGTCTTATTCTGAATACACAGCTGAATAAATACATACATGTATACGAGGGTCTGGATGGTGGAGTCTGGAATTCTCTAATCAATAAAAATTTAGCTTGTTATTCTTTTTCTTTAAAATTCTGGCTTATTCTTTTTTAAAAAAAAATCAATTATTCTTAAAAATTTTGATGACTTTAATGATATATATGTATATAACTACCAAATTTGACCTAATTACCCAACTGTGCACAAAAACTGTGCGCAAAAACTATTCATCATTACCAATCAATTAACCAAGCTTCAAGGCTCTAGCTCCAAAAGTTTTTGAGATATTTTGCTGACAAGGTAAAAATGCCCAAAACTACAAAGGGCCATAACTCATGAAGTACTTTTCAGAATTTATTCAAAAGTTAATCAGATCAGTTATTCATCACTACCAATCTATTCAAGTTTCAAGGCTCTAACTTCAATAGTTTTTTTTAGATATTTTGCTGACAAGGGAAAAATGCCCAAATTTACAAAGGGCCATTACTCAAGCAACATTTTTCAGATTTTTATTAAAACTAGAGCTGGTGTTTGTAAAACACTATGCCCCCAACTGCCTGACTCTAACACTGCTTGACTCCAACACTGCTTGCCCATGATGGTGACAACAGTATAAATATATGAGATTTCAATGTTACATTGTATTTTATTAAAAGGGAATAACTCTAAAATGGGAGATAATTTGGATAGGAAAACAAATATGGGTCACCTACTTTTTGATGAGGAATCCATATATGAAATTTCAAACTAGCATGCACAATTCAAAACTTATGCTATGCATCAAAAAGTGTGCAATGTAAAAATGCCCAAAATGACATAGGGCCGTAACTCAAGAAGGACTTCAAAAGTTAATCAGGTCATCTACTCATTGCTACCAATCTATTCCTTAAATTTCAAGGCTCTAGCTTCAATAGTTTTTGAGATATCTTGCTGACAAGATTCCATCCATATTTCTTCAAAGGGCCATAACTCAGGAAAGTGGCATAATCCTTACGGGGAAAAAATATGTGTCAGCTATTTTTTCATGAGGAATCCATATATGAAATTTCATACTAGCATGCACAATTCAAAACTTATGCTAAGCATCAAAAAGTGTGCAATGTAAAAATGCCCAAAATGACAAAGGGCCATAACTCAAGAAGTACTTTTCAGAATTTATTCAAAGTTAATCAGGTCATCTACTCATCGCTACCAATTTATTCCTTTAATTTCAAGGCTCTAGCCTCAATAGTTTTGGAGATATCTTGCTGACAAGACTTCATCCATATTTGTTTCAAAGGGCCTTAACTCAGGTAAGGGGCATAATCCTAATAAGAAAAAAAATATGTGTCGGCTATTTTTTCATGAGAAATCTAAATATGAAATTTCAAAACCCTAGCATGCACAGTTCAAAACTTATGCTATGCATCAAAAAGTGTGCAATGTAAAAATGCCCAAAATGATAAGGGGCCATAACTCAAGAAGTACCTTTCAGAATTTATTCAACAGTTAGTCAGATCATCTACTCATTGATACTAACCTATTCCTCAAATTTCAAGGCTCTAGCTTCAATAGTTTTTGAGATAGCTTGCTGAAAAGATTCCATCCATATTTTTTCAAAGGGCCATAACTCAGGAAAGGGGCATAATCCTGATCAGAAAAAAATATACGTGTCAGCTATTTTTTCATGAGGAATCCATCTATGAAATTTCAAAACCCTAGCATGCACAGTTCAAAGCTTATGCTATGCATTAAAAAGTGTGCAACGTAAAAATGCCCAAAGTTATAAAAGGGCATAACTCATGAAGTACTTTTCAGAATTTATTCAAAAGTTAATCAGGTCATCTACTCATCAATACCAATCTATTCACCAGGTTTCAAGGCTCTAGCTTCAATAGCTTTTGAGATATTTTGCTGACAAGAATTCATCCATATTTCTTCAAAGGGCCATAACTCAGGAAAGGGGCATAATCATGATAAGAAAAAAAATACGGGCCAGCTATTTTTTCATGAGAAATCCATATATGAAATTTCAAAACCCTAGCATGCACAGTTCAAAACTTATGCTATGCATCAAAAGTGTGCAATTGTAAAAATGCCCAAAGTTATAAAGGGCCATAACTCATGAAGTAATTTTCAAAATTTATTCAAAAGTTAATCAGGTCATCTACTCATCAATACCAATCTATTCACCAGGTTTCAAGGCTCTAGCTTCAATAGCTTTTGAGATATTTTGCTGACAAGATTTCATCTATATTTTTTCAAAGGACCATAACTCAGGAAAGGGGCATAATCCTGATGGGAAAAAAAAATACGGATCAGCTATTTTTTCATGAATAATCCATATATGAAATTTCAAAACCCTAGCATGCATGGTTCAGAAGTTATGCTATGCATCAAAAAGCATAACGGACAGACGGACGCACACATGCACACACGCACAAATGTCCCAGAAGCAATATGCCCCTCCAACTTCTTCGAAGTTGGGGGCATAAAAATAATCAGGTCATCTACTCATCATTACCAATCAATTCAAAGTTTCAAGGCTCTTGCTCCAACATTTTTTGAGATATTTTGCTGACAAGATAAAAATGCCCAAAATTACAAAGGACCATAACTCATAAAGTATTTTTCAAAATTTATTCAAAAGTTAAACAGGTCACAACCTGTCTATTCATCAAGTTTCAAGGCTCTAGCTTCAATAGTTTTTGAGATATGCTGACAAGATTTTTTCAAAGGGCAATAACTCGGGAAAGGGGCATAATTCTGCCAAGAAAAAAAACGTGTCAGCTATTTTTTTTATGAGGAATCCATGTAAGAAATTTCAAAACAGTAGCATGCACATGTATAAAGTTATGTTATGCATCAAAAAGCATGACGGACAGACAAATACCCCAGAAGCAATATGCCCCTCCAACTTCTTTGAAGTTGGGGGCATAACAACAGATCAGTGAGAGACTTATCTAATGATGCTAATGCCATGTTTTTGTGTTTGTTTGTTTTTTTTTTTTGTTGTTGTTGTTTTTTTCTTTGTTTTGTTTTTCTGATTCCGTTAAAAAAAAAAGCATATGTTGTGGGTACTAATTTGAATTGCATCAAGTTGGTGCAATTCAAATGGGTATCAACAACATATGCCTTTATAGAGAAAAGTACGTACACTGGCTGCAATCTGAAGACTACAGAACTGCTTGACTGTGCACTATAAAGGTATGTGAGGTAATTAGGTCAAATACGGTACGTCAGTTTCTGTTTGATTCAGAGGAAAATTGCACTAACTTTAAAATGCTTTTAAACGTAGATCTGTGGTTAAAACAGAGCTTTTCTGCATGCTTGCCACAGATCACAGAATATCACAGATTTTCTTATTTCAAGTTTACACAATCATTACAAGGAGTTTTAATTTGGCAATCATAGGTGGCAGACCATATGGTTGTCGCAGGTGGCAAGACTGTTTTGTACAAACTAAAAATAAAAACATCGAGTTATATACAATTCACAGATAAATGATCTTACCCCCACCACTATCTATTTTATTTTTTTTTTAATTTGTCTTTAAAATAAAGATGAAAACCTTAAAGATTGTTTTAAATGGTGGTGGTGGGGGTGAGTCTGTGGGGCCACACCCAACCCCTGCCTAGAAGCCAAATTATGCATTTTTAACAGTTCAATTTTTAGAGCTCGCCCCTGGCTGGTAGTGGGAAGTAAGTATTTGTGAACCGTGGATAAATTTTCTTTCATATAAACTTTTTCAAGGTGGATTCATGTGCATGTATGCTCTTTTCAGAATCAAGGGGGATACACGGGTTCTCCTTATGTAAATTTTTAAACTTCTAGAATGCAGGAGAAGCCATCTAATACAATTATATATCTTTATTTAGATTATTCTTCATACATGTACATTTATTTCTCATTATGGTAATCAGAGGTTTCTCTATTTTTTCTGCTATTCCTTAAAATTTTCAGATTCTTTACACTTTCATTAAGCTTCATTTTTCTCTAATCATTTTTTTTTTCACTAAGGACCTCTGACGGTAACATAGGTAATCTGCCTATTTTTTAGTGGTTTGTCCCAGCTTCATACAAATATATCTGATATTTTTTAGGAAGGCACATGTTCTATTAAGAAGCAGAAACAGCCAAATTGTTAAATATTTGTCACACAGAAGCTGTAATTTATTTCTACAGGAGGGAGGGGTAACATTTTTTGAAAAATAAAATTGATCCAGACTTGGAATTTTTTCTTGTAAGTAAATGTTTATGCATATCCTTAGGCTTACAAAATACAGGCTAATAAATGTGTCCAATGGGAACTGCGAAGCAGGGATGAGTTGCATAAGGCAAGCGTTACAGAGCGCTTCGTAGTGCTTCGCTATCCAACTATGCGTTATCAAAAAGCACTTTGTGGCACTCCGTAACTGTGTTTGGAGCTGACTCGCTGTCTGAAACAGAACGTTGCATAACAACCAGACAAAACAAAATGGCGACGCCCAACGTAGTCAGTGCCCATTTTAAGAAATTAAATGCTTTTTGGTTGTTGTTCTTGGACGAAGTGCATTGTGCATAAATGACCATAGAACACAAAACCAATTGCTGAAGCAAGCACCGCTAGCTTTTTACAAGAAATTCTCAGTTTGAAAATCGTGTCATTTCGGCAGACATTTTAAAAAGCGTTCTCATCAAACGGACCATTGCATAGCAAGAATAAATCGCTACAGAGCGCTACCTGAAAGCGCTTTCCTTATGCAACTCACCCCAAGTTCCCCCCGAGACGCACTACTATAGACTAACTATGTGACCAGTGACCATGGTGATGTGTGTGACCAAAAATGTACGTACTGGTCCAGCAAACGCTTGGGTGGTTCGGTGCTTATAAACGTTCTGTGATTTGGCAGGTACTATTAATACAGCGGCCATGCCGAAAATAGCAACAAAACAGCAAATAATGCCAAGTATTCCAATAGCAAGGGGTTGAATCATGAGACTTATGACATCAGTCTACAACATTTACGATCGCAGCCATTTTGAATTTTATCTCCGCTTCGAATTTTATTTCTATCTATTCTCCGTTCATATACAAGCTAAGCATGATTCGTTTTGTGCATAAGGTACACTTTGATGTGGATGTTTAGATAACACATAGACTTTACGCTCTTTTCACGTGATAATCTTAAAAAACCTCGACACAATAATGTGTTTGTTCGAACGGTTTGTAGAATTTGCCATGAGTACTCGTCTTTGTTTACTATAGTGATTAATTTGATTTTTATGTTTTCGCTTTGATGCATTGACTGAGTTGGGAGCCTTTATGCGAACCGAATTTTTATGTATTTCTGTATTAAGACTAAATGAGAGTAGCATGGGGACCCAGGGTGAGGTTGGCTGGCTGTGAAAGTGCTTTAAACCCCCCGAACAATTCTTTATAAAACTTTTCCATTTTCCATGCATTTCAATATCAAAAATGGACAGTTTTACCCAAATTTAGGATTCAATTACATGCATTTCATTTGGAAAATTGCTGTCATAAAATTAATGATGGTTCATTGAGGGTCCACTGCAATAAAATTTATGCAATTCTTTATTTTCCAAGATTTTGTAGGCAAATTTACATTGCTACTGTCAGAGGTCCTTTTTCTCTAATCAGTATAAAACATGGTCATTATTCTCTGATCAATAAACCCCATCCAAACCCTCATATATATCTTCAAAGAGACTTAAGTACAAAAAATACTGCGCAGAATTAATAGAAAATGTTCCTGGCTAAAAACACTAGGGCAATGTCCCTAAATGATACTATAAATAGGTCATTTTGCATTTACTTAACCTTTACCACTCTCTGGGCTAATTCAGCAGACAAAAATTTGAAATATTTCTTATTTTTCCAAGAAAATAGTCTCCGACATTTCATGCAAATTGTCTTTTTAGGAGACAATTTGCGTATCATTACGAAAACATGCCTATTCAAATATACTGAAAATTTTACCACCATGAAAATGAAAATTTTCAGATAAAAAATTCTGATATTTTTCATATTTCTGCTCAAAACAAAGACTGTGGGTACTCATTAGAACCGCCTCACAGGGCGGTTCTAACAAGTACCCACAATCTATGTTTTTAAGCAGAAATAAGAAAAACAATGAATATACCCCTGTAAACCCCAGTTTTACTATACAAAAGTGGGGTTTAAGGGAGTCAAAATTATATAGGCATGTTTTCGTGATGAATGTCAAAGTCTATTTTCTAATATTTCATTGTAGTCTGCTGAATATTTTACCCCAGAATGCTATTTTAAGCATTAAAATAGTCCCTAATTTGTTAATACAGAATGTTTGTTTTGACTCCTTTAATATTTTAGAGCAAAATTTGTGCCCTAGGAGACTAAAAACACTAAAACAGCTTATTTTCCTTTTCATAGTGATTTCTTCTGCCTACATTATTTAGCTTTTGATAAATGAACGTAATTCCTTCTCCCACTTACACTGTCAAATCATTGAATGACTCTCTGTGTGTGTGCGCGTGTGTTCCGAGCTTGTGTTATTTAATATAATTATACTGACTTTTTCGTCTGTATGTATGTTTATTTATGTTCACATGGACCTCAAAACAATGGCAGGGAAAAAGGTGTCAGGAGCTTTTTTTATTCTTTTTTTTTTTTTTGAAAATCCAAAGTATATATTAGGCCTAAAAGATAAGAAGAAAAGGAGAATCACTGAAAAGTATCAGTATTCCCTGCAGCTATTTCAAAGGTGTATGCCATCACACCTATTTGCACTCTCTTGATAAAAAATAATGACTTAGTACGGTAAATGTCTTAAAATTTGGAACACTTAATTTCATACCTTTTGAGCCAAAATTCTACTTTTTATTACAGTTACATGTATTTCTTAAAATTCTGAGTGGAATGGCAAACAGGATAGCCCCTGATCTGAGTCTGCACTTTTTGCATATGTCGTTTTGTCAGAAGCTTTGGTGTACGATATTTAAGGACATTTACTGTACACCATGTTTGATAATATTAACACTTTGATACAGATATCAGTATTCCAACATTAATTTCACTGTCATCAAAACAACTAATAATCTCACTGTTTTTCAAATATATGGTCCAGTGCTTCATACAGAATGAAGCCAATTGGTACATACAACCTATTCAAATTTGAACAATTTACACTTCTTATGTAGCACTTTTCAAAGGCATACTCATTCATATTTGATATCCTTTTAAGGCGGTTCATCAGCCGACTGAGTCTTATTTTAATATCAGAATCCAAGATCGACTGTTCGTGATTCCAAACACTCAGATTTCTGATAAAAAGACTAGGTAACTGCTTCCTCATGTCATATCTCATCAGAGATCTAGGGGATTCCTGCACAATATCCTGGATTTGCATTAATATCATCAGTACACACTTTGCAATGCTATTTTCCTCTGTACACTGTTCCTTGTAATGGTGGTTGAGCACAAGCGTTTTCAGAGCGTATGAGTGGAAAACAGTAGCAGTTCGTGCTAGGATTCCATTCAAGATATATTTCAAGATTTTGTAACATTTTCTATGATGAGCAGACATATCCCTAACCAGTAAAATTTCCGCTGATGTAAAGGTCATTCTGAAGCATAATCCACTCTTGCAAGACATGGTTCTACTACAAGGCATTAAAATTAAAGACCCAACCTTTTTGACGTAGTCAAAGTATACATCACAAATGGCATCTGCATCGGTCAGTTTTATAATTTGGTCAAGCTGTCCTATTACTCTTATAACTGGACATAAATCTACAAATATCTCCAGAGTTTCATTTCTGTCTTGATGTTGCCAAGTAAAACTCAGTGTAAATGCTGGTCCATGTTTTGTGATTACTTTTTTCATATGCAGGATGCCTGTTTTCATCTGAATCTGCTCATTTTTCAAGGATTCAACAGCTGTTTGCAAAGCTTTGTGAAACTCTTGCCTAAATCCATATCGATGAGTACTTTGACTGGTCCCATTTGTACTCACGAGATTTCCGTCACAAAGCAGTTGCTTCCACTGAAGTGCTGTATCAGTTTTCTTTAGCGTAATATGTACACACCCTTCTTTATCAGGGCATTCACTTGAAATATCTAAAATGTCCTCATGTGATAATTCTTCAATAACCAAATGAAAATCATAATCTTTTGGCTGAACTATTTGCGTGCCTTCTGGATCACTTCCAACAACTATTACTTTACCTATCTTAAACCTTTGATCTATATTTCCAGTTCTGCCAGCAATATTGTGTACCATTACAATCACTGCATTCCGAATATCAAGAACTTCATATTCATTCAAAGTGAAACCAAGTTTCTTGGCATATAGATCAGTGAAAAACTTGTTTAATGTTTCCTCTTCTGTGTGTGCGTTATTGTTTTCCATTTCCATATGTAGATCTATTCTGTTAAATAATTAAATAGCTGGCAGTTCGTCCGACTGTCTTATCATGTTATTTGCAAAAGTTATTTTTAGATTTACAAAATTTCCACTAAATTATGACCCAATTAGCAAAGCTTCTGTTTGGGTTATCTCCCTTCCCACATCTTGTGGGTAAAACTTTTCACCACTCTAATTAGAATAGAATAGAGTAAAAGTTATTGAAAAACCTTCATACAGAGGTGTTCTCCAGTCATATGACATATATAATACAAACATTTAACAGAGAACACATGAGAAAAACAAACACACATACTATTGATCTCCAACCTTCATTCCAATGTTCTCAAGTCATATGAAATATATAATACAAACATTTAACAGAGAACACACGAGAACAAGAAGACCATGATGGTCCTATATCGCTCACCTGAGCAAACAGATTTGCATATTTACTGTTGAAGTTTCAGCCAAGTTCACTGCTCTAGGATTTTTGTACAAATTTTATAGCACCAACACCCCACCCCTCACGCCCCCCCTCCCCCCCCCCCCCCCCCCCGCCCCGACCCTCGTCCATGTTTTTTAACGCATCTTGACGACTTGAACTGAATCTTAAAAGAGGGTCACCAAAGGAACATTTCTGCCAAGTTATATTGAAATTGGTCCAGTGGTTTAAAGTGTTTTATATAGCTATAAAGCCCTACCCCTAACGGCCATATTTTTTGACGAATCATGACAGCTTGAACAAACTTGGTAGAGGGTCACCAAGGGAACATTCCTGCCAAGTTTTATTGAAATCTGTTCAGTGGTTTCTGACAAGAAGATTTTTAGTTTTCTATTTAGATATATAGGGAAAATAAGCCCCACCCCATGGCAGCCATGTTTTTTTACGAATCATGATTGCTTGTACAATCTTGGTAGAGGTTCACCAAAGCAACATTCAAGCCAAGTAATATTGAAATTGGTCATGGGGTATGTGACAAGAAGAATTTCAAAGTTTTCTATGCAGATATATACGAAAAATAAGCCCCGCCCCCCTGGGGGCCATGGTTTTTGACGTATCATGAAGGCTTGAACAATCTTGGTAGAAGGTCATCAAAGCAACATTCCTGCCAAGTTACATTGAACTCGGTCCAACTGTTTCTTACGAGAAGATTTTTAAAGTTTTCTATATAGATATATAGGGAAAATAAGCCCTGCCCCCTAGCGGCCATGTTTTTTGAAGAATCATGACGGCTTGAACAATCTTTGTAGAGGGTCACCAAAGAAACATTCCTGCCAAGTTGTATTGAAATCGGTCCACTGGTTTCTGAACAGAAGATTTTTAAAGTTTTATATATAGATATATAGGGAAAATAAGCCCCGCCCCTGGCAGCCATGTTTTTTGACGAATCATGATTACTTGAACAATCTTAGTAGATGGTCACCAAGGAAACATTTCTGCAAAGTAATAATGAAATCGGTCCAGTGGTTTCTGACAAGAAGAGTTTTAAAGTTTTCTATATAGATATATAAGGAAAATAAGCCCCTCCCCCTGGCGGCCATGTTTTTTGATGAATCATGATGGATTGAACAATCTTGATAGAGGGTTACATAAGGAACATTCCTGCAATGTTATATTGAAATCGGTCCAGTGATTTCTGAAAAGAAGATCATTAAAATTTTCCGATAGATATAATAGGGAAAATAAGCCCCGCCCCCTAGCGGCCATGTTTTTGACAAATCATAATGGCTTCAACAATCTTGGTAAAGGGTCACCAAGGAAACATTTCTGCGAAGTTATATTGAAATCAGTCCTGTGGTTTCTGACAACAAGATTTTTTCAAGTTTTCGATATAGATATATAGGGAAAATAAGCCCCGCACGCCCCCCCCCCCCAGCAGCATGTTTTTTGACAAATCATGACGGCTTGAACAATCTTGATAGAGGGTCACTAAGGAAACATTTCTGCCAAGTTATATTGATATATGTCCAGTCGTTTATGACAAGAAGATTTTTAAAGTTTTCTATATAGATATATAGGGAAAATAAACCCCGCGCCCCTAGCTGACGAATCATGGCGGCTTGAACAATCTTGGTAGAGGATTACCGAAGAAACATTTCTGCAAAATTATATTGATTTGGGTCCAGTGGTTTCTGACAAGAAGATTTTTAAAGTTTTCTATATAGATATATAAGGAAAATAAGCCCCGCCCCCTGGCAGCCACGTTTTTTGATGAATCCAAATGGCTTGAACAATCTTGGTAGATATATAGGGAAAATAAGCCCCGCCCCCTAGCGGCCATGTTTTTTGGAGAATCATGACGGCTTGAACAATCTTTGTAGAGGGTCACCAAAGAAACATTCCTGCCAAGTTGTATTGAAATCGGTCCACTGGTTTCTGAACAGAAGATTTTTAAAGTTTTATATATAGATATATAGGGAAAATAAGCCCCGCCCCCGGCAGCCAAGTTTTTTGACGAATCATGATTACTTGAACAATCTTAGTAGATGGTCACCAAGGAAACATTTCTGCAAAATTATATTGAAATCGATCCAGTGGTTTCTGTCAAGAAGATTTTTAAAGTTTTCTATATAGATACATAGGGAAAATAAGCCCTGCCCCCTTGCAGCCATGTTTTTTGAAGTATCATGAAGGCTTGAACAATCTTGGTAGAAGGTCATCAAAGCAACATTCCTGCCAAGTTACATTGAACTCTGTCCAACTGTTTCTTACGAGAAGATTTTTAAAGTTTTCTATATAGATATATAGGGAAAATAAGCCCCGCCCCCTAGCGGCCATGTTTTTTGACGAATCATGACGGCTTGAACAATCTTTGTAGAGGGTCACCAAAGAAACATTCCTGCCAAGTTGTATTGAAATCTGTCCACTGGTTTCTGAAAAGAAGATTTTTAAAGTTTTATATATAGATATATAGGGAAAATAAGCCCCGCCCCTGGCAGCCATGTTTTTTGACGAATCATGATTACTTGAACAATCTTAGTAGATGGTCACCAAGGAAACATTTCTGCAAAGTCATAATGAAATCGGTCCAGTGGTTTCTGACAAGAAGAGTTTTAAAGTTTTCTATATAGATATATAAGGAAAGTAAGCCCCGCCCCCTGGCGGCCATGTTTTTTGATTAATCATGATGGCTTGAACAATCTTGATAGAGGGTTACATAAGAAACATTCCTGCAATGTTATATTGAAATCGGTCCAGTGGTTTCTGAAAAGAAGATCATTAAAATTTTCAGTATAGATATAATAGGGAAAATAAGCCCCGCCCCCTAGCGGCCATGGTTTTTGACAAATCATAATGGCTTCAACAATCTTGGTAAAGGGTCACCAAGGAAACATTTCTGCGAAGTTATATTGAAATCAGTCCTGTGGTTTCTTATGACAAGATTTTTAAGTTTTCTATATAGATATATAGGGAAAATAAGCCCCGCACGCCCCCACTAGCAGCATGTTTTTTGACAAATCATGATGGCTTGAACAATCTTGATAGAGGGTCACTAAGGAAACATTTCTGCCAAGTTATATTGAAATCGGTCCAGTCGTTTATGACAAGAACATTTTTGAAGTTTTCTATATAGATATATAGGGAAAATAAACCTTGCCCTCCTAGCGGCCATGTTTTTTTGACGAATCATGGCGGCTTGAACAATCTTGGTAGAGGATCACTGAAGAAACATTTCTGCAAAATTATATTGAATTCGGTCCAGTGGTTTCTGACAAGAAGATTTTTAAAGTTTTCTATATAGATATATAAGGAAAATAAGCCCCGCCCCCTGGTGGCCACATTTTTTGACGAATCCAAATGGCTTGAACAATCTTGGTAGAGGATCCCCGAAGGAACATTTCTGCAAAATTATATTGAAATCGATCCAGTGGTTTCTGCAAGAAGATTTTTAAAGTTTTCTATATAGATACATAGGGAAAATAAGCCCCGCCCCCTGGCGGCCATGTTTTTTGACGAATCCAAATGCCTTGAACAATCTTAGTAGAGGATCACCAAAGGAACATTTCTGAAAAAATTATATTGAAATCGGTCCAGTGATTTCTGAACAGAAGATTTTTAAAATTTTCTATATAGATATATGGGGAAAATAAGCCCCGCCCCCTGGCGGCCATGTTTTTTGACAAATCCAAATGGCTTGAACAATCTTAGTAGAGGATCACCAAAGGAACATTTCTGAAAAAATTATATTGAAATCGGTCCAGTGATTTCTGAACAGAAGATTTTTAAAATTTTCTATATAGATATATGGGGAAAATAAGCCCCGCCCCCTGGCGGCCATGTTTTTTGACAAATCCAAATGGCTTGAACAATCTTGGTAGAGGATCACTGAAGGAACATTTCTGCAAAATTATATTGAAATCCGTCCAATGGTTTCTGACAAGAAGATTTTCAAAATTTTCTATATAGATATATAGGGAAAATAAGCCCCGCCCCCTGCCGGCCATGTTTTTTGACGAATCTGAATGGCTTGAACAATCTTGGTAGAGGATCACCAAAGGAACATTTCTGCAAAATTATATTTATATTGAAATCGGTCCAGTGGTTTCTGACAAGAAGATTTTTTAAGTTTTTAGTTAAAAAATCTATTTTTAGCTCCTGTGACCTAGATATGCAACGGACCGGCACCATTTGAACAACTTTGAAAGAGGACTAACCAAGGATCATTCCTGTGAAGTTTGGTCAAAATCCAATCAGTGGTTTAGGATGAGATGTTGTTTAAAGATTGTGGACGGACGGACGGACACACGGAGAAGGACGACTACGCCGACAACGCCACCGCCGCCGCCGACGGACGGTGAGTGATCACAAAGCTCACCTTGAGCCTTCAGCTCAGGTGAGCTAAAAACAAACACACATACTATTGATCTCCAACCTTCATTCCAATGACTCCTGAATAAATTTACAGAAAGTTTTGAGGTTCATGAAGAAAAAAAAAACAACAAGAGGACCATGATGGTCCTATATCGCTCACCTGAGCAAACAGATTTGCATACTTATATTAGTGTTGAAGTTTCAGCCAAGTTCACTGCTCTAAATTTTATAGCCCTGCACCCCCCCCCCCCCACCCTCCACCAACCCCCCACAGCAGCCATGTTTTTTTTCTTTTTAACGCATCATGACAACTAAATCTTGAAAGAGGGTCACCAAAGGAACATTTCTGCCAAGTAATATTGAAATTGGTCCAGTGGTTTGTGACAAAAAGATTTTTAAAGTGTTTTATATTGCTATAAAGCCCTACCCCCTAACAGCCATTTTTTTCTTTTTGACAAATCATGACACCTTGAAAAAACTTGGTTGAGGGTCACCAAAGGAACAATCTGTTTACCAAGTTAAACCAAGTTAAATTGAAATCGGTTCAGTGGTTTCTGATAAGAAGATTTTCAAAGTTTTCTATCTAGATATATAGGGAAAATAAACCCAACCCCCTAACAGCCATGTTTTTTTGACAAATCAGGATTGCTTGAACATTCTTGGTAGAGGGTCACCAAAGCAACATTGAAATCGGTCAGGGGTATTTGACAAGAAGAATTTCAAAGTTTTCTATACAGATATATACGGAAAATAAGCCCCGCCCCCTCTGGGGGCCATGTTTTTGACGTATCATGAAAGCTTGAACAATCTTGGTAGAAGGTCACCATTCCTGTCAAGTTACATTGAATTTGGTGTAACGGTTTCTTACGAAAAGATTTTTTAAAGTTTTTTTATATAGATATATAGGGAAAATAAGCCCCGCCCACATAGCGGCCATGTTTATTGACGAATCATGACAGCTTGAACAACCTTGGTAGAGGGTCACCAAAGAAACATTCCTGCTAGGTTATATTGAAATCGGTCCAGTGGTTTCTGACAAGAAGATTATTAAAGTTTTCTATATAGATATATAGGGAAAATAAGCCCCACCCGCTAGCGGCCATGTTTTTTGACAAATCACGATTACTTGAACAATCTTGGTAAAGGGTCACCAAGGAAGGGTCACCAAGGTAACATGTCTGCCAAGTTATATTGAAATCAGTCCAATGGTTTCTGACAAGAAGATTTTTTCAAGTTTTCTATATAGATATACAGGGAAAATAAGCCCCACCCGCTAGCGGCCATGTTTTTTGACAAATCATGACTACTTGAACAATCTTGGTAAAGGGTCACCAAGGAAACATTTCTGCCAAGTTATACTGAAATCGGTCCAGTGGTTTCTGACAAGAAGATTTTTTTTCAAGTTTTCTATATAGATATATAGGGAAAATAAGCCCCACCCCCTTGCAGCCATATTTTTTGACGAATCATGATGGCTTGAACAACCTTGGAAGAGGGTGACCAAAGACACATTCCTTCCAAGTTATATTGAAATCGGTCCATTGGTTTCTGACAAGAAGATTTTTAAAGTTTTCTATATAGATACATATATAGGGAAAATAAGCCCTGCCCGCTGGCGGCCATGTTTTTTGACAAATCCAAACGGCTTGAACAATCTTGGTAGAGGATCACCAAAAGAACATTTCTGCAAAATTATATGGAAATCGGTCTAGTGGTTTGGGACAAGATGATTTTTACATTTTTCTATATATAGGGAAAATAAGCCCCGCCCCCTAGCGGCCATATTTTTTGACGAATCCAAATGGCTCAAACAATCTTGGTAGAGGATCACCAAAGGAACATTTCTACAAAATTATATGGAAATCGGTCCAGTGGTTTCTGACAAGAAGATTTTTAAAATTTTCTATATAGATATATAGGGAAAATAAGCCCCACCCCCTGGCAGCCATGTTTTTTGACGAATCCAAATGGCCTGAACAATCTTGGTAGAGGATCACCAAAGGAACATTTCTGCAAAATTATATGGAAATCAGTCCAGCGGTTTCTGACAAGAAGATTTTTAAAGTTTTCTATATAGATATATAGGGAAAATAAGCCCCGCCCCCTAGCGGCCATGTTTTTGACGAATCCAAATGGCTTGAACAATCTTGGTAGAGGATCACCAAAGGAACATTTCTGCAAAATTACATTGAAATCGGTCCAGTGGTTTCTGACAAGAAGATTTTTAAAGTTTTCTATATAGATACATAGGGAAAATAAGCCCCGCCCCCTGGCGGCCATGTTTTTTGATGAATCCGAATGGCTTGAACAATCTTGGTAGAGGACCACCAAAGGAACATTTCTGCAAAATTATATTGAAATCGGTCCAGTGGTTTCTGACAAGAAGATTGTTTAAGTTTTTAGTTAAAAAATCTATTTTTAGCTCCTGTGACCTAGATATGCAATGGACTGGAACCATTTGAACAATTTTGAAAGAGGACCAACCAAGGATCATTCCTGTGGTCAAAATCCAATCAGTGGTTTAGAGGAGATGTTGTTTAAAGATTGTGGACGGACGGACGGACATACGGACGACGACAACAACGATGACTACGACAACGATGGACGGTGAGTGATCACAAAAGCTCACCTTGAGCTTTCAGCTCAGGTGAGCTAAAAAACAGAATTCAGAATTTCGTCTGTGTGATTGATGCTTTAAGGGTTAACCTTCAGCACTCTGAAGGCTAACCTAGAAATGCTTATTGATACAAAATACCAAAGTTGAAAAGGAACATAACCCCGACCAAATTTGATTAGGTCATCTACACCTTGGTTCCAAACTACTTGCAAAATTGCATGAGCCTAACTCAAGTGGGTCCTTTGATATACCATGAAGACTCCAACAGAAAAGAAAAAAAAAAGAACCAGTAAGTCCCCCTCCCCATAGGTGGCGGGGGACCCATTTCAAACTATTGTCTGCTGAATGTTTTACCATACATTCTAAGCGTTAATGCAGATACATAGGATGGTCAGATCTAAGCAATTAGTGTTCATGAAAAGACAATTTTTTACTTCATGTGACTATGTTGTAAATAGTGGGCACATAAAAAAGTCTCTGGCCTAACATTATAAACAAAACAGGATATGAAATTTAAATGCCTTATTTTTCAACATATTCACCCTTCAATTCAATGCATTAGTTCCAGTGATGTGCAAATTTAGTTATGCCATCCCAGAAGAATGTTTCACAGTCTAAAATTGTCACAAATGCCTCAATGGTATCATCATCACTGTCAAATATCTCTCTCACAGTTCTGATTTAAGTTTTGGAAACAATAGAGTGTGCCAAATATGGTAGATGAGGCAGGATTTTGAAGCCACACTCAGCAGCTGCAGCTACTGCAACTTGAGATGTGGGCAGTTGCATTGTCCTTGGGCAAGAGGATACTTGCTTTGAGCTTTCCTGTTTCTCTTTAATTATCTTTTCATAGTTGCCTTAATTCATCAGCATAATGCTGCCCAGTGATGGTGTAACCTCTCTGAAGATAGTCAACCATGACAAAATTCATAATCCAAAACAATCTGCCATAACCTTGCCCACAGATGTAGGCTTTAATTTCTTCATGGAAGGGGAGCCTTTATGTTACTGCAGAGTCCCTGTGAGGGAGGAAATGTGTGCCATTTTAAATAATTGCAGGTTGATCATACACTTAATCAGGGATGGGGCTAAACACTAGGGTTAACATAAAAAAATGCCAGTCATTTGACCACAAAATGTAGGTCAGGAGTTATATAACTAGACAAAGTGCCCTGAGGGGGTCATGTATACCCCTGACCAGTGCTATTTCCCCTTTTAAAGAAGGCAAAGTAAGTAGCTTTGCCTCTGGAGATGGCACCTGTGCATGAATCATGTTAAACTAGAAAAAGTGTCCATAGGACACGGATGCCCCCGCCAAATGCCATTCAGAAAAAGGGTTTATATGTAATTGTAACAGGTATACCATGAAGTTATTATTAAGGCCCGGACACAGTTTACCATATGGAACTAAGTCAAGGGAAGATAATTCAAAAACGAAAAATGCAAGAGTTGTCTTCCTTGTTCATGACACATCGTCTCAATGTGATGCATGCACCTGTAAAGTTTCATGAATATATTCCATATGGTTTAGGAGTTATGGCCCGGACACGGTTAACTATATGGAAATAAGTCAAGGGGAAATAATTCAAAAACCAAAAATGCCAGAGTTGTCTTCCTTGTTCATGTCACATCGTCTGAATGTGATGCATGCACCTGTATAGTTTCATGAATATATTCCATACGGTTTAGGAGTTATGGCCCGGACACGGTTTACTATATGGAACTAAGTCAAGGGAAGATAATTCAAAAACAAAAAATGCAAGAGTTGTCTTCCTTGTTCATGACACATCGTCTCAATGTGATGCATGCACCCATAAAGTTTCATGAATATATTCCATATGGTTTAGGAGATATGGCCCGGACACGGTTTACTATATGGAACTAAGTCAAGGGGAAATAATTCAAAAACCAAAAATGCAAGAGTTTTCTTCCTTGCTCATGACACATCTTCTCAGTGTGATGTATGCACTGGTAAAGTTTCATGAATATATTTCATATGGTTTAGGAGTTATGGCCCGGACACAGTTAACTGTATGGAACTAAGTCAAGCGGAAATAATTCAAAAACCAAAAATGCAAGAGTTGTCTTCCTTGTTCATGACACATCGTCTCAGTGTGATGCAGGCACTGGTAAAGTTAATGAATATATTTCATACGGTTTAGGAGTTATGGCCCGGACACAGTTAACTATATGGAACTAAGTCAAGCGGAAATAATTCAAAAACCAAAAATGCAAGAGTTGTCTTCCTTGTTCATGACACATCGTCTCAATGTGATGTATGCACCTGTGAAGTTTCATGAATTTATTCCATACGGTTTGGGAGTTATGGCCCGGACATGAAGTGGGACGTACGGACGGACAGACAGACGGACTGACAGACAGACGTACGGGATGGACAGGGGTAATACTTAATGCCCATCCACTATTCTTCGAATAGGCGGGGGCATGATAACACTTTACACATACATATATATCTATCATCATATACAGGAATACATACTAAGCTTTTTGACTCAGGCACCCAGACTGCCAGATTTTACATTAATAAGCATTTTCATGTCAGGGGTATAAATATCTTAAAGGGGTTTAGAGATATGACCTGCACAAGATTTCACAGAACAGGGTCAGTTTAATTACTCCAGAATGGAGTCTTAACTAGTTAAAGCTGTCATTCTTGTAAGTGACACACCAATGACTGAATGACAACATAATCTCTCCAGGGACATGGTCTAGGAAAGCTAATAATAATAAAAATACAACATAAAAAAACATTAAGTCAAACACTGAGCAGCCTTTGACCATCTCAAAAGCCAGATGAACAAACGGAAAAGCGAAAACTATTTACCCCACACACTTTGTATGTCAAGGATATAATGACCTTCAGAAGATTTAAGAATTATGGGAGACAACTCATCCAGAATGGAGTCAGGGTTGTCATTCTCATACATACTGGTGAACTATCAAGAAACTATCTTAAAGGGTTTTAGAGTTATGGCCTGCACAGGACTTAACAACACGGGAAAATAACTCCAGAATGTCAGAGTTGTCATTCTTGTATGTGACACACCTACTTAATGTACTGTACATATTGGTGAGGTATCATGGAAATATCTTAAAGGGTTATAGAGTTATGGCCTGCACAAGATTTAACAACTAAGAGAGATAACTCCAGATTGACTGAGTTGGGGTTTAACGACATGTCAACTCTTGTGGGTCATTTTGTGTCATCTCCCAGAGAAAGGGAGAAGAGAGATAGAAGAGATAGTAGAGGAGATGAAAGCGAGGGACAGGGAAGAAAGGAAATGAGGAAAATGAAGAAACCGAAGAAATTAAAAAAAAATATTCCCCCTCTACCCTTACCTGCTGCAAGGATAGCAGCCCTTGCCAAACTGTAAGCCAATATCAGTTGGACGCCACGGTGATGTATGATACAAGCCTTTGCCTCACCCAACCACCCCCTGAGATAACTCCAGAATGGAGTCAGGTAGTTTGATAACTCCTGAAGCGACTCAGTTATCATTTTTGTTCATGTCATGCCTACTCAATGTCCTCTACATATTGGTATAGTATCATGAAATTATCTGGAAGGGATTTAGAGATATGCCCGGCACAAGCTTTAACAACTAAGGGAAATAACTCCAGAATGTCAGAGTTGCCATTCTTGTAAGCACCATGCCTACTAAGTGTCCTCTAATTATTGGTGAAGTACCACGAAAATATTTTAAAATGGTTTTAAAGTTATGGTCGGCACAAAATTTAACAATTTTGAAAGACTAAGGGAGATAACTCATAAACAAAGTCAGTAAGATTTGTCATTCTTGTGCGCAACAATCCTACCAAATGCCCTCTACAATCTGACAAAGTTTCCTGAAAACAGCTCAAATAATGCACAATAATGCGTCTACAGATAGATTAACAGACAGATGGATGGATGCCATGCTGATTGCTGGACAGATGGATGGATGCCATGCTGACTGCTATTTCTCCTGAGCCTATCGGTTGGGGAGTAAAGAAATTTAACAAAAGGTATTGATGATACAGCTATATAAACTTAAATACTAAAATTTTTACTTTTATATTAAAATTCTAAGTTTGTAACCTTGACCTTAAGGTGATACCAAGGGGTGGGGATCGTGCTGAGTAAATCTCTAGACCTATATCTACCATCATGCCAAATATAAATGAAATTCTTCAAAGGGTCTTGATGATATAGCTACATGTATATGAACTTAAACACAAATATTTTGACTTTTTTATGAAAATTCTAAGTCTGTGACCTTGACCCCAAGGTCACCCCCAGGATGGGGATGGTGCTGACAAAAACTTTAGACCTATATCTACCATTAAGCCAATATGAATCAAATCAAAGAGTCTTCAAAATATGTGGTCTTATAAACTTTAATGCAAAATCTTTGACCCTACAAGCAAACTAATGTATGTATGCACAAATGAATGAAGGAACAAACTAACAAACAAATGGACAGACAAACGGAAAAGCAAAAACTATATACCCCTACATACTTCATATGTCAGGGTATAATGACATAGCAGAGAGGGAGAAGGAACATGCCATGTCAGACGATCATAGGTGGAACAGTCAAGCAGAAACAGAGCTAAATGCTAAGTGTTGACATCAAAATGACAATATAGTTAAACCCTGAAAAAAAGGTCATGGTCATAAAATGCTGCTGCTTTGTTTTGAGTCCTTATTAGGAAAAATGGGTATGCCAAGTAAGATGATTGTTGGTTTAACAGTTATTCAGAAGGTGGTCGCAAATGTTGACAGATGGAGGAAACCAAATGCCTGTATCGCACATGTGCAACAATAATTGTCATGGACTGCCTCAACCCATTTGTGACCATACAAACATATGCAAATTTATTATCCTTTATGGAATACCTTATAATATCACAAAAAGTTAAGTTCACCTTGTGTCATCATATAAACTCATATGCAAATTTGTTACACCTTAACATCATAAAAATATGTTCATTAAATGTATCGTGATTTGCAGAACACTTAATCATACTAATAGTTTAAATACAAATTAGTATTTGATTGTGTTGGGAGTTTAACGACATGTCAAACCTTGTGGGTCATTTTGTGTCTCTCAAAGGAAGGGAGATGAGAGATAGAAGAGATAGTTGGGGAGATGAAAAAGAAGCACATGAGAGAAAGGAAAATGAAGAAACAGTAGAAATAAAAACATTCCCCCTCTACCCTTACCTACTAAATGTACTAGGATAGCAGGCCTTGCCCAACTGTAAGCCAGTATCAGTTGACACCCTGTTGACATAAGATACACGACACCCAACCACCCCCCAAATAAATATTATTTTGTCATACGTTTTGTGAAACTGGTCCCTGATCACCATGGGTTGATTTTTATATTTGTCAATGTATATTAACTGTGTGGGTGAGAGTGGGAAACCATGTGGGTGACATACCCTTTCATACCATTACGAAAACATGTCTATATATTTTTGACCCCTTTAAACCCCATTTTTATATAGTGAAACTGGGGTTTACAGGGGTATTCATTATTTTTCTTATTTCTGCTCAAAACATAGATTGTGGGTACTCATTAGAACCGCCTCGTCGAGGCAGTTCTAATGAGTACTCACAATTTATGTTTTGAGCAGAATCCTGAAAAATATCAATTTTTTATCTGAAAATTTTCATTTTTTGGTGGTAAAATTTTCAGTATATTTGAATAGGCATGTTTTCGTAATGCACGGGATATTCTGGAGGAAGATACAAGTTCTAGAACTTAAAAGGCTAGATGGTCCAAAAACCTTGGTTGGCCAGAACTCTGTTTACACATAACTCCCCTTAACTTGCCTAAGAATATGGGCTAGGTCAAATTAATAAAAAGAACAACAAAAACACTGAAATGAAATTAATTTCAAAACAATTTATATTAAAAAATAACATTTAAAACTACAGTTTCTTACAATTATTTTATTGCCAAAACTTTAAAACATTTTAACCCCTAAAGTCCAGTCACAACTACAGCAGATATTTTGAACCTTTTGCTATTTTTCAGAGAAGACAACTTTTTTCTGTAAAACATTCACATGAAATGCCACTTATTTTCTCTGAAAATAAATCAAAATGTCAATAGGCTGCAGTTATGACTGACGCTTTAAGGGTTATGCATGCCTGGAAGTACTGTTGTAATATGGAAACATCCAAAAGCCATAAACAAAAGTTTAGCATATGACATTTTTTTTTAATTATTTTTCAGAGAAATTAAGGCTTGGCATTTCATTTGAAGTGTCTGTTAGGCCTAATTTTGTCTGGAAAAAAAACAACACATAAAAAATCAAAATACAGTTGACCCTTGTTATCTCAAACTCGCTTATCTCGAATAACCGCTTATGTCGAAGTGAAATTCAGGTCCCTGTTTTAACATGGAAATCTAAGAACAGGTAACAAAATATTGTGGAAAAGAGAAATTGCTCCTAAGGAGCAATTTCTCCTCTTTTTCACATTATTTTATATATATATTTCTAACTTTAGGAGTCAAATTAAATATTCATTTGTTAAATGTGGTTGTTCGGTTTATTGTTTTCCTCACTTCTGCAACTCTGATATGTCGAGGTACGGATTAAGTGTTTCAGAGAGTCCCTTGGAATTCGAGATAATGAGAGTCGACTATTGTCTGCTGGAGTTGTGATTAGCAGTCAGCATACCTGTGCCATTTGATCAGCATCTACAGATTCACCTGTAAAGTGCCAAGAATAAGTGTACCAGAAGAAAACAATTTTTATCCCTTAAAGTGTCATGCAAACTAGAAGCAGACAACATTCTCAAATATTTTTCTATTGTTTTTCAGAGAAAAAAAAAAGCTTGAAATCATTCCATGTTGAGTTGTCTGCCTAGCAGATGACACATGAAATATCATGTCTTAGTTTCTCAGAAAAAGATTTACATAAAACTGTTGTCTGCTGCAGATGTTATGTAGTTGGCACTTTCACTAATACTGGATTTTGAAGAAGTCCACAAAAAGAATTGACAAAAAGACTTGACTGCATGCCGCCAGCTAATCTAGATATTGTTCAATCATGATTAACCCTTAAAGTGCCAATCATAACTGCAGCAGATGACGTTTTTTATATATTTTTTTATTTTCAGAGAAAACAAGTCCTGACATATCATGTAAATCATCTACTTGTTTTCTCTGAGAAATAAAAAAAAAAATTTAGAATGTCGTCTGCTTCAAATTTTGCTTGGCACTTTAAGGGTTGAGATTGGTTGATATGCCACCATTTTTTTACAAGGAGACAACTTTTGTGACTTCCTGTTTGATTTCCTGCACATCATACCTTTTTGAAACACTGTCTACTCTTTTCTGAGTAGACTAGTTTTCAGAAGGAAGACAAAAATTATTTGACAAGAGATGCCTGCCTTGAAAGTTTAATCATATTTCATTAGAGGAACTGCTTTGTGTTTCATTTTTTTTTAATTTGCTAGACTAGGTATTTTATTTGTTCAATTATCAGACCCAACAATGTCAAAAGTAGTAATATGTTCTGAGCAATCAGATCATAGCTCCAAATAAGGCACTTTTTCCAAGCAGAAAGTATTTTCCGACTTCAGCATGCTGTTGAATTTAGCAGGAAGGGTCTGGAAGACAACCACACATCCAAGAATTGTGCTAAACACCTGTTGTGGGTTCTCATTAGTGAGGCACTTCTAAGGAGCACCCACAACATGTTTTTGTGGAGAAATAACATTACGAAAACACGCCTATTCAAATAAATTGAAAATTTCACCACCAAAAACTGGAAGTGTTCAGATAAAAATTCTGATATTTTTCATATTTCTGCTCAAAACATAGATTGTGGGTACTTGTTAGAACTGCCTCACCAAGGCAGTTGTAACGAGTACCCATAATCTATGTTTTTGAGCAGAAATAAGAAAAATAATGTATACCCCTGTAAACCCCAGTCTTACTATATAAAAGTGGGGTTTAAGGGGGTCAAAATTAAATAGGCATGTTTTCGTGATGAGAAAATATCTGGATACCATTTGGTGAGATCCTTTAGAAACAAAATATATCTGGATACCCAACCCTCTTACCTGGATATTTCGCTAGATCCCATTATGAAAACACGCCTATTCAGATATACTGAAAATTTTACCACCAAAAAATGAAAATTTTCCGATAAAAAATTCTGATATTTTTCACGATTCTGCTCAAAACATAGATTGTGGGTACTTGTTAGAACTGCCTCGATGAGGTGGTTCTAACATGTACCCACAATCAATGTTTTGCGCAGAAATAAGAAAAATAATGTAAACCCCTGTAAACCCCAGTTTTACTATATAAAAGTGGGGTTTAAGGGGGTCAAACTTATATAGGCATGATTTCGTGATGTTTAGAAACAAAGAACACATCAATAACTCCAAAATAGCAGACTTGATTTTATTCAACCTGTTCAAGAACAGTGATGTAAAATGCAACACAGCTTATGCTCTCTAATAAAATCTAATATCCATTGTGTATTTATTTATACATACAATTTTAAAATAAGATTATTTTTTTTAAAATGTATTTAAAATTTATAATAAATTTGGCATGTTTGAGGCACCTGGATTTTTCTGGGTTTTTTTGTTTTGTTTTTTTTCTGTATATGCTAAGGAAAAAAAGGGAGAAATCTCCATAGTGTGGACTCTATAGTGTGGACTACAAACATTTATTGTTTGTGTTGAGGTTTTACGGTCCAGTCAACCCAATGGGGTCATGTCGAGCACAGTCAGTTTATCTAACCACACTTATACTGGGCAGGCTTAGTCCTCTTAGCGGTGAACCAGTATTGTGCATATTCTTTTGCCAGAACCTGACAACTACCCTTCTTGAATCAGCAGAAGGGAGAGAATAAAAATATTTCATGATCAAACCTCTGCCCCGGCGGGGGTCTAACCGGCAACCTCCTGATCACCAGTCGGACGCGCATCAACTGAGCCACTGAAGCTGGCGTAAGAACATTTAAGATCATGATGCTGGCCATGTATGATTTTATATCTGATCAGTTGGTCAGTTGTTGAATGTGAGACTACCAACACCAGTTGTTTTTTTCCCTTACATGATTAGTCCATAGAACACTGTAGCAGATGACAGTCTAAATTTCTTTTGATTATATTTTGAGAAAATGATTCATGGCATTTCATGCAAATCATCTGCCAGACGACTCACATGAAATGTCAAGCATTATTTTCTCTAAAACTTAAAAGAAAAAAATCAAACTTTATTGGCTGTAGTAGTGTTTGAGGCTTTATGTGTTAACCATTGTGCTTCAGCACTTTTTGATAAAATGGACAACATTGGCCATTATATAGTCATCCACTACCTCAGTCACAAAAGCTCAACACTCAAGGAGATCTAGGAACACATGGTTGTCCCAATAGGGCATGGTGAAGAAGTGTGCTGTTGATTTAGCTGGGAGAGTCTGGAAGATGACTCCACATCCAAGAAGACCACTATCACCACACAGGAGGCTGCTGGCATCGTCATTGCCGATAAAGGAGTTAACAAAGTCACCGAGCATCACATTGCCAGAGCTAGACATTCCATGCTGTCATCTACAAGGTACATGTTAGTTCATTGGGTCCCAAAGTTCCTTGGACCAGGGCCCAGTTGTTCAAAGCATTGTAAGCTTAACGAGCTCATTAATGGTCAAAATGTTAACTGTTCTAGTAAGCACAATATGATATCGAATTCACAGATACTTTTGCTGAAAAAATGTGAGTAGCTTTTGCAAATGCAAAAGCTACTCACATTTTTTCAGCAAAAATATTAGGGTAAATGCCATATTTAATGAGAAAGTTTCAGCGATACATTAACTAATGACATTGTTAGTTTGAACAACTGGGCCCTGATCAGGAACAGACTCTGCATATCAAGTGAAAATGTTGCTGTTTTTGAGATGGAGCCCTACAGCTTCCTCTGGCATAGACGAGACCCAGTCTATCACTTCTAAACAGAGATGACGAACAATCAAAGCTGTGGAGACATCAAGGTTTTCTGTCTCCCAAGAAAGCTAAGAAAGTGACGTCTGTAGGCAAGGTGATGACCTGTTTTACTGCCCCAAAAGAGTCACACTATCACCAGAACCAGAGCATTCTACACCAGAGCCTATCTCCTGAGACAAGAGGGATGCTCTTCCACCAAGACAATGCTCTGGCACTTACATCCATAGTGCTGTTGCTGCTATCCAGAAGTTTGGATGCAAACTTGTTGAACACCCACCCAATTCTCTTGTTGACACCCTGAGGTGATGACGTTATGAATGCTGTGGACCACTTCCTCAGGGCCAAAGGTGGTACCTTCTACACAGACGAGATCCATCTGCTCCACGACCACTGACTAAATAAACTAAGTGTTATTTTGTTGGAGGTGACTACGCTGAAAAATGACTGTTTGATTTTCTTAACCCTTGTAATGCTGAATATATTAAAATGCCACGCCTACTTCTAATTTTCAGCCAATCAGATTACTTGATTTAGGTTGTTGATTCAAATTCACATACTGAATGACAAACAGTGCAGATCTAGATTAGTTGGCTTCTTAGAAGCCAACTGATCTGGATCTACACTGTTTGCAAAGGCAGGGTATATCCGGGTTCAGCAGGTGAAGGGTTAATATGACTGTCAACTTTGGCCATAAACTTCTCAATCACCCTTTGTAAACCTGCATCAGTTTAAGCTTTACCACTCTCTGGGCTAATTTTTTCAGCTCTGGGTTGAAAACTTTACACAGAGTCCTAAGTATTCAGTACTTTTGTTCCAAAACTATCAGGACAAGAAAATTCTCATGCAGAGTGCTTTCAGAATAATGAATCTGCTTGTTAATACACCATTACAGCTACACCACCTCTTTATAACACTATTGTTGGGGTCCATAGCATAAACCGTGTTACTTAAACAACCGTGTTACACTGCAGATCCAATACATCGCGGTCCGTTATTACGCGAAATCCAGTATATCACGAATCGTCAGTGGACCCCAAATTTACCACGAGCCAAAAAGAAAAACAAAAAAAAAAAACTTATAGTATGTTTATTGTTTTACTTAATTTGAAACAAAAAAAAACTGACTAATTTGTTCTGGTCTTGATTTTTTGCGCATATCCAGATGCGAAGTCTCACCACGCATTATGACCAAACAATCCAATTAGCATCAATCAGTACATGCATTTATTATAACTGGCAAACAATTAATTTTAATCACTGCACTTGTTATAATCAGTGTCATAATATTGAGTACATCTACCCAATGCTCAATCAGTCAACGATGTCCACGTGCCGTCTAAAAAAATCAAAAGATAAATAAACTGATAGTTTTGGGCCTGCAGCTGACGTAACAAGTGAAGGGAAGCAACTCAAATTGTCTACGCATTTAGGATATGCGAGTTTCTCCCCTTCACTGTTACAGGGAACCAGTATATCCAAAATGGCGTCCTCATTTGTCATTTTGGCGAACAAATATTTTCAAACGTAGTTTATCAGCTGGTCTCGATTAAAATTAATTGGTAGACATAGTCCCCTAGTGTATATACTGCCATTAAGTAATTCTGAACCTACTGTAATGGTGAAATATGGCCGATAGCTTTACTGACAGTCATTTGGTGTGGATTGATTAGCGGCGTCTCGACAAACTACCACCGTGACTTATATCGCCATCCGGATATATCGCGCTAGCTGAACTTGGACCCCAAGCACCGCGATATATTGGATCTACAGTGTATATCCAAACAAAAATCTATAGATTATATTGAAAAATGACCATTTATGGTCATTTTTCAACATAATCTGTACATTTTTGGGATCCATCTTTGAACCGTGTTATATCCAAAACTGTGTTAAAAGGAACCGTGTTATAAAGAGATTGAAGTGTTTTTGTTTCTGGAAAGATTCTTATATTTGGTAAGGAAGTAAGAAATATTTAATTTTGACTGAATATTTTATTTATGGCTAAAATTTTCATTTATCCTACACTAAATTGTGCATTTACTACATTGTACATGTGTATATGGTATTGGTTTATGGCTGCAATTTTGATACAGCCATATATAAGCCATTCTGATGTCATTAATAAATTTAAGAATAAGTAAATAAATAAAAATTAAAAAAAAAAATTAAAAAATTAAAAAAAAAAACAAAAAAAACAGGCAATGTTGGATAAATGGAACTGCAAAGTCTTTGTAGAAGTATGCATACATACAGTAGATATTTCTGAGGCTTGTGTGGGGTTCTCAGGGTACAGAATTATTGCTTCATTAGCCCTTAAAGCAATAATCATGATTACAGCAGATGACAAGTTTGAGGTTTTTCTATTTTTCAGAGAAATTAAGGTTTGAAATTTCATGTAAATTGTCTGCCTGCAGATGATTCACATCAAATGTCAAGACTTAGGCAGAAGATTCACATGAAGTGTCTTATTTTCTCTGAAAAATAACAGAAACAATTTTAGAATGTAACCGTTACAACTGAGTTGGCTTAGCACTTTAACCCTTGTCCTGCTGAATAAATTAAGATGCCACGCCCTTTTCAAATTTTCAGCCAATCTGATTACTTGATCCAGGTTGTTGATACAAATTCAATTACTGAAGGACAGTGTAGATCCAGATCAAATGGCTTCTTAGAAGCCAACTGATCTGGATCTACACTATTTGCAAAGGAAGGGCATATCCGGGTTCAGCAGGACAAGGGTTAAGGATTGATTTAGGGAGACTTAAAGTTTGGAAGCTTAAAGACCCTCAGACAAGCAGTCATTTCCAGGAGGTCTTCAACTTGCATGTGAGGGTGTCTTCAGCTGATGCTGCCACTAAGAATATCTGGAACAACATCAAGACTGGCCTGCTCAAGACAACTGAGGAGGTGTGTGGCACAACTTGGCCCCACCGTTGGTGTCATGAAACTTGGTGGTGGAATGAGCATGTGGAAAAGGCCAAGTGAAAAGCTTTCAAGGCCTGGAAGACTGCTAAAGGCACTAGGGCATCATACAATGCAGCCAAACACATTGCCAGACATGCAGTGCACCATGCTTGTCAACAAGCCGACAAGAAGGTCTACAAGAACATTGACCCGAAGTCTTCAGAAGTCTACCACCTTGCTAATCAGCTTAGAAGAGAGAACACTGATGTTATTGGTGACAAACTGGTGAAGAATGATGCAGGGGAGATGTCAATGAGCCAAGACTCAAAGCAGAAGGCCTGGTTAGAGCACTACCAAAGGCTTCTCAAAGTTGAGTTTGACTGGAACCCAGACCACTTGTCTGACAAATCACCAGTGGAAGACCATTGATATGGTTAAGAAGGCTATCAGATGAAGGCAGGCAAAGCACTGGGCCAATCAGGCACAGTGGTGAAGATGATACGAGTAGCCGGTGACACAAGTGCCTCTATGATCCATGACCTCACAGCTGCAATCATTTGCCATGGCAAGGTACCCTCTGACTGGGAGCAGAGTTTCATTGTCTGCCTCTACAAGGTAAGGGGGATGCACTGAAAAGGGGAAACTCAAGCTGACAGAGCAAGTCATGAAAGTCCTGGAGAGGATTGTGGACAGCCTCATCAGACAGTTGGTGTCAATCGACGATTCCCAGTTTGGCTTTGTCACAGGCAGAGGCACAACAGATGCAATCTTTGTTGTCAAGCAGCTGCAAGAGAAATATCTAGCTGCCAACAAGAGACTCTACATGGCTTTTGTACACCTGGAGAAGATGCTTGATTGAGTGCCTCGGAAGGTAATCTGGTGGGTGCTGAGAAAACTTGGTGTGGAGGAGTGGATATTGTGACTGGAGCAGGGGATGTATGCCAATGCGCGGAGCCGTGTCCATGTTGGTGAGGGGTACAGTGAAGATGAAGTGAAGGTTGGTGTTCACCAAGGCTTGGTACTCAGCCAGCTGCTCTTCATCATTGTGCTTGAAGCCTAGTCACATGAGTTCTGCTCTGGGGTCCCCTGGGAGGACCTCTATGCTGATGAACTTATCATCACTGAATCGCTCGAGGAATGTGTCAGGAGGCTCTTGACTTGGAAAGAAGCAATGGAGGAGAAAGGACTGAGAGTAAATACAGGAAAGACAAAGATCATGATCTGTGGTACGAGACTGGACCTCCTGTAGAGTTCAGGTGAGTTTCCATGCACCGTCTGTTGCACTGGAGTGGGCAGCAACAGCATCTTCTTCAACAGCTGCAAGCACTGGATGCACAAGAAATGCAGTGGGCTCAAGCACTTGACAAAGGACCCTGATTACAGATGTACATGGTGCCAGGGAACTGCATGCCCCTTGGACGGCAGACCACAGAGGGAAGTCCAAGTGGGACCTGACAAGCTGGAGTGGTAGCTTCCTTTTGCTACCTAGGAGAAATGCTCTCAGCAGGCGGCGGCTGTGAACTTTCAATCACAACACGTGTGAAAACCGCCTGGAAGAAAAGTTTAAGGAGCTGCTACCAGTTCTCTCTTCCAGCCACCTCTCTTTCAAGACGTGGCTGCGTGTACAGCTCTTGTGTGTGGAGTGCAATGCTCCATGCCAGTGAGACTTGGCCATTGACAAAGCCAAATCTCCAATATCTGCAGCAAAATGGCAGGGCAATGATCAGACAGATCTGCAATGTCAAGCCGCAAGACTTTGTCACCACCAGATCCAATGAGCTACTTGCTCGGCTTGGCATTGAGGATCTGGACCTCATTCTGAAGGAGAGAAGGCTACGCTGGTATGGACATGTGGAATGCTCCAATAGTGCAGTCAAGACAGCCATTGACGTACAGGTTGGTGGAAAGCGTGGGCCTGGGAAGCCAAAGAGGACATGGAAGCAGCTGACAGAGAGGGATTGCAGAGAGTGGAAGCTCTTGGCTATCGACCCTCATGATAGATATACATGGAGATCTGGTGTGAGATCTGCCATGCATGCAGCAAGCCATATACCTGGAAGGGGGCCCACTGATGTGGATGTTCCCCCTGTACCTGCACGTTAATCAAACATGATGATGATGATATTTCCATTACAAATATCTTAACTGATATTTTCATTTGACCGTCTTTTCATCCAGCAACTGCCTAGTGTTAATACTTATTATCATTAGGATTAAAAAATATCAATTATGTTATTAAGTGTCATGCTGTTAATTCAGTGATTATTAGGCAATAAGCAGATTCTGGATGAAACTTAATAATTATCTATTTCAGGAGAGTAAAGAGCAATATGTGGCATTCTGTTTGGTTTTTACCCATTTAACAGAAATGTCTTTTAATTCAATATCTCTAACCAAATTAAAGATTTCCATATATTTAAGATTGAATATAGCAGTTAAAGATATTTGTAATGGAAATATCATCATCATCATGTTTGATTAACGTGCAGGTACAGGGGGAACATCCACATCAGTGGGCCCCCTTCCAGGTAGCTGGCTTGCTGCATGTATGGCAGATTTCACACCAGATCTCCAGGTATGTCTATCATGAGGGTCGATAGCCAAGAGCTTCCACTCTCTGCAATCCCTCTGTCAGCTGCTTCCATGTCATCTTTGGCCTCCCAGGCCCACGCTTTCCACAAACCTGTACGTCAATGGCCGTCTTGACTGCACTATTGGAGCGTTCCATATGTCCATACCAGTGTAGCCTTCTCTCCTTCAGAATGAGGTCCAGATCCTCAAATGCCAAGCCGTGCAAGTAGCACATTGGATCAGGTGGTGACAATGTTTTGTGGCTTGACATTGCAGACCTGTCTGAGCATTGCCCTATCATTTTGCTGCAGACATTGGCGGTTTAGCTTTGTCAATGGCCAAGTCTTACTAGCATGGAGCATTTCGCTCCGCACACAAGAGCTGTACATGCTGCCACGTGTCTTGAAAGAGAGGTGGCGGGAAGAGAGAACTGGTAGCAGCTCCTTGAACTTCTTCCAAGCAGTTTTCACACGTGTTGCAGTTCAAAGTTCATAGCTGCCGGCTACTGAGAGCACGTCTCCTAGGTAGAAAAAGGAAGCTACCACCTCCAGCTTATCAGATCTGACTTGGACTTCCCCCTGTGGTCTGCCTTCCAAGGGGCATGGAGTTCCCTGGCACCATGTACACCTGTAATCAGGGTCCTTTGTCATGCACTTGAGCCCACTGCATTTCTTGTGCATCCAGTGCTTGCAGCCATTGCAAAAGATGCTGTTGCTGCCCACTACAGTGTGACAGACGGTGCATGGAAACTCACCTGAACTCAGCAGGAGGTCCAGGTCCATACCACAGATCGTGATCATCTTTCCTGCATTTACTCTCAGTCCCTTCTCCTCCATTGCTTCTTTCCAAATCAAGAGCCTCCTGACACATTCCTCGAGCAATTCAGCCATGGTAACAAGCAGGCATAGAGTTCCTCCCAGTGGACCCCAGAGTGGAACTCGCATGACAAGGCTTCAAGCACAATGATGAAGAACAGCGGGCTGAGTACCAAGCCTTGGTGAACACCAACCTTCACTTCAAACTCTTCACTGTACCCCTCACCAACACAGACACAGCTCCGCGCATTGGCATACATCCTCTGCACCAGTCGCACAATCTACTCCTCCACACCAAGTTTTCTCAGCACCCATCAGATGTCCTTCTGAGACACTCAGTCAAACGCCTTCTCAAGGTCCACAAAAGCTATGTAGAGTCTCTTGTTGGCAGCTCTTGCAGCTGCTTGACTACAAAGATTGCATCTGTTGTGCCTCTGCCTGGGACAAAGCCAAACTGGGAATCATCAATTGACACCAACTATCTGATGAGGCAATCCACAATCCTCTCCAGGACTTTCATGACCTGCTCTGTCAGCTTCAGACCACAGTAGTTTCCCCTTTCCAATGCATCCCCCTTACCCTTGTAGAGGCAGACAATGAAACTCTGCTCCTAGTCAGAGGGTACTTTGCCATCATGAAAGATTGCAGCTGCAAGGTCACGGATCATAGAGGCGCCTGTGTCACCAGCTGCTCGTAACATCTCCACCGCTATGCCTGATTGGCCCCGTGCTTTGCCAGCAGTCATCTGAGAAATAGCCTTCTTAACCATATCAATAGTGATTGGGATGGGCAGGCCTTCTACTGGTGGTTCGTCAGACAGGTGGTCTGGGTCCCAGTCAAACTAAACATTGAGAAGCCTTTGGTAATGCTCTTACCAGGCCTTCTGCTTCAAGTCTTCGCATATAAGTCTAAACAGATATCTTTAATTGAATCAGATATTTCTAATTCAATTAATGATATCATTACGAAAACCCAATTATGGACATCTTTATTATAGATATCTTTATTTACATAAAGATATCTTTATTTACATAAAGATATCTGTTTGTGCAGAAATAAAGATATTTTAATTTAATTAAAGGTATCTTTATTAAATTGACAGAACATTTAAAAATACCCAAATTAAATTAAAGATATCTCAAATTAATAATGGAGATATTTTTAATTCAATCAGGCATAGCTTTTAATTTAACCGAAGAAATTTCTATCAAATGAATGAAAAATTAATCAGATGCTGTACTATCAATCTAAGGGAAGCAATGAGAATTTCTGTAACAAGTACAAATGTTTTAAGAAAGAAAATAATCTTTTTCAAAATACTATGTTTAAAAACCTATCCTATTCATAGTTAAAACTTAACTAGATTCACACCAGTATTGTTATGGTAGGCAATTCATCATACGAATACCGTTTTACAAGGAAATTAATTTGATTACACAATTAACCCATTGTAGTTGGGAGACCTGTAAAAGGGTAAATGGCAAACAGTGCAGACCCAGATCAGATGCCACAGAATGCGGCGTCTGATCAAGGTCTCCACTTTTTGCAAATGGTTTAGCCATTTTTCTTTAGGAATATGTAAATCTCATAGCTGAACGTACCTAAAATTGAAATTGGAATATTTCAATATATAGTGTGGGAGAGTCTATTCAGTCTACAATGGATTAAATGCATGAAAAATTGCATAAAAACTTCTTTACTAGGAACAATATATTTGCATAAAAATGTTATTTTGTTCTATGTGCATTTTACAGCACAAAAGAAGAGGACAAAAAAGGCAATGCCTATTCCCATGCCATGACACTTGCATAATATATATATATATATATATATATATATATATATATATATATATATATATATATATATATATATTGTTCAAATTTCTGAATAATGAAAAAAAAAAATGAGAATGCAAATTAAGCAAAATGTTTTCATCAAGAATCCTAAAATTACCTAAGTAGTTGCTCACTCAAAATCAATTACAGGAAAACAAGTAACCAAAGTAAAATTTGAACAGGTTTTCTATTTTTTTCTGATTTGTAGAAAGAATTTCTTTTGTATTAACAGACCATTATTATTAGGACAACTTAACTCTTAATATAATTGTCCTAAAATTTCAAAAATTCCATTTTATTACCTCTTCATGTGTCTAAATATGCTGGATGAGTGGTAGACAGTGCAGACCCTGATCAGATACAACATCCTGCAGCATCTGATCCAGGTCAAAACTGTTTGCACAGGTCTGTCTGTCCCAAAATTCGGTGTTATAACAATATTTATAGGATTTTCCCCTATTTTCTAATTAAATCAACTCAAAAATCTACCCCAAATAAGTTGCTGTAATGGTGTATTAAAAAAGCTGATTTCCTCTTCTGGTATCAGTTTTGTTTGTGTTGAGGTTTTACGGCCCAGTCAACCCAAAGAGGTCATGTCGAGCGTGGTCAGTTTACCTAACCAAACTTTACTGGGCAGGCTTAGTCCTCTAAGCAGTTAACCAGTATTGTGCTCATTCTCTGGCCAGAAACTGACAACTGCCCTTCTTGAATCAGCGGAAGGGAAAGAATGACCATAGAAAATATTTCATGATCAATCTTCATGAAAGAATGTTGCCGACCTCGGCAGTTTTAGAAAATCAAACAATCATTTTCCAAATAACAACACAGTCCCCATCTTCATTAACACATCTAGACCAGTGTTCATGAAGCAGACGCATACCTTCAATGTAGAAGACACCGTCTTGGTCCCTCACAAAGTGTTCCACATCATTTATAACTTCATCAGAAGTGGGGTTTAACAAGCTGGAATCCACCTAGCAGCCATGCTTGGACGCTGTGGCTGTGTGTGCCAGAGCATTGTTCTGGTTGAAGAGCATCGTTCTTGTCAATGGAGGCCCTGGCGGTAGTGTGACCCTTTTTAGGGAGTCCAACAGCAGTACTCCTTTTGCATCATATAAAATATAGGCCATCATCTTGCCTGAAGACATCCCTGTCTTACCTTTCTTGGAAGGCAGAGAGTCTTTCCACAGCTCTGACTTCAGCTCTAATTGGAGTGATGGAATCAGGTTTCATCTTTGGTCAAAAATTGTAAGAGGAAGCTAAGCTTTCATTCTCCCTTGACAAGTTGTGCTGAATCCATTTCTGATCAGATCCAAGGAGCACAGAGACCCAACAAGCTGACACCTTGCAGCAATGTAATGATTTGTACTCTTCTGTCTACAATGATGAGGTTGCAAGAACCTTGGCAATGGCATTGTAGTCTTTTGAGTGGTAATGGTGACTGGATGTCCCAGATGGCTTCCAGAACCTCCGTGCCACAATTAATCTCAGCAGCCCACCTTTTCACCCTGCCTTTTATGAAGGGGTAGCCCACCCTGCTGTGACCATCATGTCCTCCTTGACCTCCTTGCATGCTGAGCCTTTGTGACTGAGGTAGAGAATGACTGTACAATAGCTAAAGTTGTACATTTTATCAGAAACCAATGATAATCAATGTTTAATTACTGTACATTGTATGTACAACAGATAAAAGAACTAAAATTAGTAGCTTCAAACATTCTGTTTCTGGGTAATCTGCAAAAGTATTTCTGCCTTATCATTCAGTTCTAGTGTGTGTTTTTGTGTATGTGTGCCAGCATGCTAAAATGTTAAATGCTATACCATGGATATGACCTTTGATAATATTAACCCTTCCCACTCTCTGGGCAAACTCTTCAAACAACAAAATGATTTTTTTTCCTTTTTTCCCAAAAAGGGAGACAAATTGCATGAAATACTAAATCTTATTTTCTGGGGAAAAATAAGAATATCATCAAATTTTTGACTGCTGAATTTGCCCATACACTTAAAACATATCATATTTACACTAAATATTCGAACACCATACTTCTAAATTTTGAAGACTATTTCACTACAATAGTGTAGCTCCTAATCAGATGCCACATTCTACAACATCTGATCTGAATCTATATTGTTTGATGTGGCATCTCTGTCCAAATATTTGGTGTAAATAAGATATACATGTACTTCCTTCCCAAAATATTAACCCTTACCACCCTGAATAAATTAAGATGCGATGCCTGCTTCTAAAATCAGATTACTAGATCCAGGTTGTTGGTACAAATTTACATACTTAATGACAAACAGTGCAGATCCAGATCAGTTGGCTTCTGCAGAAGCCAACTGATCTGGATCTACACTGTTTGCAAAGGCAGGACATATTTAGGTGGTTAAAAATGCCTAAACTTTGACATGATAATAAGGGTATAGGTAAACAAGGAAGCTCCTGATCAGCCTGATTATCTGCACAGCCTGGCCTCTACTGTTTGTTGATATATCCTTAGTATTCAATGATCTTGTGTCTAGTGAAGATCCTGACCAGACTGCATCCACACAGCTGATCTGTGCCTTTACTGCCCACCTACCCCTCACACCCCTTTTCTCATCATGTCACTCATTTCTCCTTGGGTACTGTATTTATCCTAAATATTGGGACCTATTACTCCTTACCGTACTTGTCCTTAATCATAACCACTTTCTGGGTAGACTCAGCAAACAACAAATCCATGATGTTTTTTTCTTATTTTCCAAAAACATATGGCCAGATATTTCAGGCAAATGGTCTGCTGTTTTTTTTTCCAATCATGCATTAAGTTCGAACAAATCTATTTACTACCTGCTTATGCATCTAAAACTGCTGGATGAGTGATAAACAGTGCAGACCCTGATCAAATGCTGCATTCACTGATCAGGTCTACATTGTTTACTCGGGCATGTCTTGTCCCAAAACTAAGGGTTATTATGGTACCCTGTATCTGTATCACTGAGCTTTACATCCACCCAGCAGGCACACAACGTTAAAATAACGTTGATTCAATGTTGATTCAACGTCCTGACATTGAATCAACATTGAATCGAGGTTGTTTCAATGTTGTGTGTCTACTGGGAAAAGACAGTCACATTACACAAATTAAACTTTTTTCACTCTCTGGGCAGATAACAAATCGATGATATCTTTATTTTTCCCAGAAAACAGGATTTGAAATTTCATGCAAATTGTCTCCTTTGGTGACACTTTGAATGAAACGTCAAATTCCTTTTTTGTGGGAATTTTTTTAAAATGCCATCTGCTGGAACAATTACCCAGAGTATCAAGCATTAACATCTATAAACAATGAATTTGATCTTGTATCAAATCTGAACTGGATTTATGGTAAGAGGCTGCTATCTTTGAACTGCCATCCAAAACAACGTAGCAAGGAGTAGAACTGGACCTGAAATAATACAGTACAGTAGAGTGAAAAGCTACAAACTAAATAACTTCTGCAATCATACATGCCATAAGCTGTGGATTAAAATCTGTGAGATAAGGCAAAATTTTAAGGGAGATTTGACAAAATTCTGTGAGATTTTCTTAAACATCACTAAAGCTCCCCCAATATAGTCTAGAATCTTTTTTTTTTTTTTCATGTAAGAAACTTGTGAAAACCCACTACATTGTGTGATTTATGTTTTATTTCTTCATAAAATCTGTTGTAAAATGGTCTGAAAATTCTGTGAGATTTGATTTTTTTATGGGGATTACCTTGGAGATGGGCCAAATTCTGTGAGATTTTATCTCACAGTGTGAGATATGACATGTATGTGCAATGGGAGATAGCAGTCAGTTAACTCCCAAGTACTTTCTGTAAACAAGTAGGTCCATTTGACAGAATTCCTCTGCTTTTATCATCAACATCTCCATTTAGAAATCTACCCAGCTAGCATTCTACGTAAATCTACATCGGGCCGTCATCGGCCCGTCAGCTACCCTGACGGGCCGATGACGGCCCGATATAGATTTACGTAGAATGCTGACTGGGTATCTCCAATGGGTCATGTGCATAAAAAGCTTCTGATATATCTAAAAAGGAAGCATTTTTTTGTTCAATAAACTGTATAATGTTAACTAGAGCTGTCAGACGATCTGACTATAGCCCCACTGCAGCTCTATCAGAGGAGAAATACATGTAGTGTTGAAATATTTGGAGTTCATACTTACCAGATAACACCACTGTAGGACATGGTAACATGGCATCATAAAACCTATCTAGGGATTTAAATCCATGAGTTATAGGCCCTTGGCCCTGATTCTTGAATACATGAAACATCAACCCACTGTCCATGCATGTACCACTTTTTCAAAGCCCACAAGTATGGTATAAGTTCCATCAAAGTAGGACCACAAACATAAAAGTTATTGAGCAAAATGCATTTTAATTTTTAATCCCTACCAAGGGACATAACTCTAAAGAGTTATAGACTCTTGGCCCCTTTCCAGTATACACGATACATCCAGTCATTGTCCATGTTGATACAAACTTTCAGCTTTCTAGCTTTCATAGCTCCCGAGAAATCTGTTGAAAATTTTCAAGAATGGCAAAATTTGAAAACCTATGACGGGACATAACTCCAAGAGTTACAGGCCCTTGGCCATCATTCTGCCGTTACACCTCCCTTACCTTAGAGAACAAGTGTGGTATAAGTTTCATCAAAGTAGGACCACAAACAAAGTTATTGAGCAAACAATTTAATTTTTTGAAAAACCTACCAAGAGACATAACTCTAAGAGTTATGGACCGTTGGCCCCTATTCCAGTATACACGATACATCCAGTCATTGTCCATGTTTATACCAACTTTCAGCTTTCATAGTTCCTGAGAAATATGTTATGAAAATTTTCAAGAATGGCAAACTTTGAAAACCTATCAAGGGACTGAACTTCAAGAGTTATGGGCCCTTGGCCACCATTCTGCCATTACACCTTCCTTACCTCAGAGACCAAGTGTGGTATAAGTTTCATTGAAGTAGGACCACAAACATAGGGTTATTAAGCAAAATGCATTTTAAATTTTGAAAACCTACCAAGGGACTAACTCCAAGAGTTATTGAAATTATTGAAGTAGGACTACAAACATAAAAGTTAAGCAATGCATTTTAATTTTGCAGTCATGGAATCACGGAATGACTGAATCACGGAATGACCTGGCAATTCCAGTATAGCCCCACCTTTTCAAAGCAGGGCTATAATAATAAATTTTTCAAGTGGATGTGGAAAAAATTAAGTTATAAATCAGTTAAATTCCAAAGAGGATCTATGATAAAAACAGAGGATTCCAATTAGAAGGACCTAGTTTGTATTCTGTCTACCTTGCACTTTACTTGTCAAGGGAGATAATTGAAAAAATTACTGTGTTCTCTCATAGAGATCAGCTGTTCAAAGCATCTTGAGTTTAATATATCACTGCAGATAAGAGGGAGTATCCACAATATTTTTTCTTATTTCTCCACCAGAATGTATCATTACGAAAACAAGCCTATTCAAACATATAGAAATTTCACCTCCAAAAACTGAAAAACTGCAGATAAAAACTGATATTTTTCAGATTTCTGCTCAAAACATAGATTGTGGGTACTCACGAGGCAGTTCTAACGAGTACCAACAATCTATTTTTTTTTTTTAGCTGAAATAGGAAAAATAATGTATACCCCTGTAAACCCTAGTTTTACTATATAAAAGTGGGGTTTAAGGGGGTCAAAATTATATAGGTATGTTTTCATGATGTGTTATGCATACTCATTAGAAGAACCTCAATCCCCCCTCAGCATTCTACGTAAATCTATATCGGGCTGTCATCGGCCCGTCAGGGTAGGGTAGCTGACGGGCCGATGACGGCCCGATGTAGATTTACGTAGAATGCTAGCTGGGGAAATACTTCTAACAAGTACCCACAACATTTTTCATGGAGAAATAAGAAAAATATCAGGGCCCAGTTGTTCAAAGCTAAGGACATTGTTAATTAACGATTCGTTAAAATTTACATCGAGTGATACACAAATATGCTGAAATTTTTTGCTGAAAAAATGTGCAAAAGCTACTCACATTTTTTCAGCAAAACATATCAGAATATTGTGTATTGAGTCTGCTAAAACAGTTAACGAAATGACCCTTAACGAGCTTGAACAATTGGGCCCTGTACTTTTTGGTTGAAAAAAGTGCATTATCTGGAGCGGAGTTTACACTTAACATGCTGGGTAAAATTCCCAACAGATGACATGTAATTTTTCCCAGACAAATGAGGTTGATATTTCATGCAAAAACAAATGTTTTCTCGGAAAATAAGAAAACTATCATCAGTTTGTCATTTGATGAATCTGCTAACAGAGTAGTAAATATTGTCACTTTAGCATGCTGTGTAAAAAGTTTAGTAGAATGAAGTTTTTGAAATCTTTTTTTTTTCTTTCTAATTTTAAACAGAATACAGGACTTGAAATTACATGCTCATTGTTGGGATGTCATTTGATGTATCTGCCAACAGAGTAGTTAATATTGTCACTTTAGCATGCTGGGTGAAAATTTTAGTAGAATGAAGTTTTTTATTTTTTTTTTCTAATTTTAAACAGAATACAGGACTTGAAATTACATGCTCATTGTTGGAAGGCAATCTGCATAAAATGTCGATTAATTTGTTTTATTCTGGTTTTACATCTCTTTCAACAATCTTTCAGTCATTATTGCAAAGGCGTCTGGATGTGGCAGAGAGCTCAATGCTCACTTTTAGAGTGCTGTCTCATTGAAATATCATGCCCAGACACATGGCATTATACCAACAACAGGCAGGCAAGTTCTCTACCTCTACTTTCTTAACACTGAGCGCCAAATGAAAGAGCTGCTAGTATTGTTTGTGTTGAGGTTTTACGGCCCAGTCAATCCGATGGGGTCATGTCGAGCGTTGTCAGTTTTCCTAACCACACATTTACTGGCCAGGTTTAGTCCTCTAAGCAGTTAACCAGTATTGTGCACATTCTTTCGCCAGAAACTGACAACTGCCCTTCTTGAATCAGCGGAAGGGAGAGAATGACCACAGAAAATATTGACAATCTCCACGAAAGAATGTTGCCGACCTCGGCGGGGGTTGAACCCGCGACCTCCTGGTCTCCAGTCGGACGCCGCATCCAACTGAGCCACCGTGAGCTGCTAGTATCAGTTTTAGTCTATGGTATGACTCGACCTGCGTACTGAATCCTCAACCTCCTGGTCATAAAGTGGACGCTCTTCCAATTGAGCTCTATGCCCATAAAAAGTCAAGTGGTTGGTTGGTTTGGAGTTAAATGGACTATTCAGCACTATTAAGGTCATGTTGATCCAGTCAGTTTACCTAACCACACTTTCCCTGGGCAGGCTTAGTAGTCCTCTAAGTGGTTAACTGGTACTTGTGCACATTCTTTCAGCAGAAACTGACAATTGCCCTTCATGAATCAGCAGAAGGGAGAGAATGACTGTAGAAAATACTTCATGATCAATCTCCACAAAAAAAATGTTACCAGAACTGGCAGGGATCAAATACTTGACATCCAGATCACCAGTCAGATGCATATCCAACTGAGCCACCGAGGCCTTTAAGAAGTGTATAAAAGAGTAATTTGTCAATTAAACCCTATTTTCTGGCAGGCTGAATGTCTCCCCATACTTCACCATAGTGCAGATTATATTTCATTTCCTTTGGGATTATTGGGCCCATTGTGGTATCTTTGAAAATATTGTTCTGCTCATGTATATGCTAGAGGGCATAAGCAGTGTTGCAAACTTCATTACTGCTTATGAAGTCTCAATATAACCAAGACTCCCCATTTTCTAATCTGTAATGTGCTCTTTGTTTCCAAAGGCAATCTTTTTTACTTTTATTTTACTACACTGCAGCTGGTGTTAGTGTGGTGTGGTGGCCGTAGAACCTCCTTCCATACTTTACCATACTGCAGATTAGATTTCATTTCCTATGGGATCATTGGGCCCATTGTGGTATCATTGAAAATTAAGTTCTGCTCATGTATACGCTAGAGGGCATAAGCATTGTTGCAAACTTCAAAACTGCTTATGAAGAGACTCAATAAAACCGGGACTCCCATTTTCTAATCTGTAATATGTTCTTTGTTTCCAAACACAATCTTTTTGACATTTATTTATGTACAATATAAACCCTAAACATCGGGTTGAGTGATTGTTTTGGAGTTTAAAGGCCCAAACAACACAAAGTCATGTCAAGCTGGTCAATTTACCTAAGTGCACTTTCTGGGCAAGTTTAGTCTTCCAAGCGGTTAACCAGTACTTGTGCACATTCTTTTGCCAGAAACTGACAACTGCACTTCTTGAATCATTGGACGGGAGAGAATGACCTTAGAAAATATTTCATAATCAATCGCCACGAAAAAATGCTGTTGGACCCAGCAGAATGCAGCATCTGATCAGGGTCTATACTGTTTGCCACTCACAGAGCAGTTCTTACCATGAAAGAATGTTTCCAGACCCAGTGGGGATTGAATCTGATCACCGAAGCATTGCCATAGACAGGCGTAGCAAACAGTAGACCAAGATCAAATGCTGCAGAATGTTGGGGTTTTACAGCCCAGTCAACCCACTGGGATAATGTTGAGCATGGTTGTGATTTGTTGGTTTCATGTATGCCATGGTTTGTTTATATTGAGGTTTTATGGCCCAGACAACCCAATAGGGTCATGTTGAGTGCTGTCAGCTTACCTAACCCATACTTTTACTGGGCAGGCTTAGTCCTCTAAGCAGTTAATTAGTACTGTGCACATTCTTTTGCCAGAAAATGACAACTGCCCTTCTTGAATCAGAAGAAGCGAGAGAAGGACCACAGAAAATATTTCATGATCTCCACGAAAAAATGTTGCAGACTTAGTGGGGGGTCAAACCCACAACCTCCTTATCACCTGTCCAATGTGCATCCAACTGAGCCACTGTGGTGGGACTTCATAGTATTATATGCCATTTGTTTTGTCATTATTTGATCCTCATCTCTCCTCTTTTTTGGTGCCTCAGGAAGGCTGTGCTTCCTGACTGACACTTTCTGGGTATTTTCACTTATATTTTGACATTTTATTGTACAAGTATTCAGATCTGATTATTTTTCTTACTTCTTCATGTAAATATGTAATTTTCTAAACAGAATTCACTGCCAAAAATATTTTAATGACTTTGCAGTACTTTGACATTGCTTGTGAATACTATGTTAACCCTTGCCTTGCTGAATAAATTAAGATGCCATGCCCACTTCTAATTTCCAGCCGATCAGATTACCTGATCCACGTTTTTTGATAATAGAAATTCACATTTTAATGACAAACAGTGCAGATCCAGATCAGTTGGCTTCTTGAGAAGCTAACTGATCTGGAATCTACACTGTTTGCTAAGACAGTGCATGTCATGTGAATGGCTTGCTAGCCAGTAGATAGTTCACAAGAAATGTCAAGCCTTATTTTATCAAAAAACAAATAGAAAAATACTGGATAATGTCACCTGCTACAATTTTGACACTTCAACAGTTACCACTCTGTAGGCAAATTCAGGACAAATTGATGTTTTGCTTATTTTGGTATTTTATGCAGCATGAAATTATCAAACCTTATTTTCTGAGGAGACAATCTGCATGAAACGTCAAACCCTTTTTTCTGGGTAAAATAAGAAAAATGTCATCTGCTGAAATTTTTACCCAGCATGTTAAGTGTCAAGGATCCAGTCCTGACCAAAAGCTACCATATATGTCTTAGGAGCCAAGTCAGAAAATCATCTCAATGTCATATGCAATCAGCAAAGTTGTCTCAATGGCCTAGTTGGCTGATTGGTTTTGTGTTTAATGGCCCAGTCAACACTATTTAGATCAGGCTGAACTGGCCAGTTAAGCTAACCACACTTTTCCTGGGCAGGTTTAATCTTCTAAGCAGTTATAATAACCAGTACATGTGTATTTCTTTTGGCAGAAACTGACAACTGTCCTTCTTGAATCAGAAGAAGCCAAAGAATAACCACAGATAATATTTTATGATTAACCTCCACAGATCAAACCTGTGACCTCCTCACCAGTCAGACATGGGTCTACACTGTTTGCCTAGGCTTTTCTGTCCCAGCATTTAAGGTAATTATGGTACCCTAAAATTTGAAGAGAAAATTCTTTTCTTTAAGAGTATGATAATGATTTGGTGTGTTACAAAACCCTTTCAACATTATTTATGTCATATCAAGATGACGGAAGGATGATAACCAAACACTGTGCTATGAAGTGCCACACAGTCAGGAGCTGAACTCCACCTCTGATGGGATTGAACCTAGGACCGTGATTATAAGTTGGGGGTGCTAACTACTCGGCCACTTAGATGCATCTGCCTTTAACCCATTGTAGACTGAATAAACTTCCCCACACTATATATTGGAAGAGTCCAATTTCAATTTTAGGTATGCCTGACTATATGATTTAGATATTCTTAGAAAAAAATGGCTGAACTATTTGCAAACAGTGGAGACCCTGATTAGATGCCGCATTTTGCAGTGTCTGATCTGGGTCTGCATTGTTTGCCAATTATCCTTTTAGGGGTCTCCATTTCTTTTTTTTTTTTTTTTTCAAAGATTTCAAATACATGTACTAGGGAGGCAACTTTGTCTACATAGTTGTCTTCCTTTGTAACATGGTAGCAAAACCTTTCAGGGGTATCCATTTTCCTTAACCCATGTCATGCTGAATAAATTAAGATGCCACGCCCACTTCTACATATCAGCCTATCAGATGCCTTGATCTAGATTGTTGACATAAATTCATAAAATAAATGGCAAACAGTGCAGATCCAGATCAGTTGGCTTCTTCAGAAGCCAACTGATCTGGATCTACACTGTTTGCAAAGGTAGATATATCCGGGTTCAGCAGGACAAGAGTTAATAACTGACAAACAAACAGCAGGAGCAAATTCTTTCCTTTTAGAGCAGTCTTTTTTTCATAAGGAACTTGATGTGAAGTAGTAAACAAGCTGCTGATGATGATTTGGTGTTTTACATCTCTGTCAGCATCATTCAAGTGATATCTAGATGATAAGGGGTGATAATGAAAAGCTCTGTGCAACAAAGTGCTATACTGCCATGAACTGAACTCTGCTTATAGGGGAATTAGAACTCAATGGTGCTGACTGTTTGGCCAGCCATGTCCTTCAAAGCAAACAGAAAATAACAAAACTTGTCACCCTTGACAGAAATGGCTGACAATGTACCAATTTATTCAGCCCCTTTAGCTTCATTCCAACTGGTGTGTTCTCCAAAGGGGTCAAAAGCAGAAAGCACACCAGTTTGATCTTCAAGATGAGCCTGTTGTTCTTGTTCTTCCATATCATCTTCATTATTGCCACAGCCTCAGATGTCTCAGTAACCCTGATGAGAACCTATGGTTTGCATCCTTGTATTTGAAAAACTTTACTATTTCAAGCCAAATATGTTTTACTCTGATTTCAAGTTTAGTTTGATTTGGAGTTTTATTGTCCAGTAAAAGAACTGAGTTGGGATGTCAGCTAAGACAGGAGATCCCGTAAAAAACAACTGTTCCAAAATCTTACATGGCAAGCAGAAAAACAGATTCAGAGTTAGGCGGTGCCAACAGACATCAAAGTTCTGTTGGTAACGTCTCCGGCTTGGCCTCCTGTCAGGTGTGGGAGGCAAAGTCGGGCCATTGTGGCGAATCCAGCAAGCACCTGAGGAAATTCAGGGTGGGAACACTCAATGTGAACACCCTGAGAGGAAGAGTTTGCGAGGTAGTGGAAACACTATCCTGCAGGAAAGTAGATGTCTGCTGCATTCAGGAGACCAGATACCATGGTGGCAGCTGCCGCACAATCAAGGGCAAGGACACCAGGTACAAGCTCTACTGGTCAGGAAACGACAAAGGCACTGCTGGTGTAGGAGTGTTTGTGGCAGAAGAGTGGATAGAGAAAGTTTTTGAGGTTCAGAGAGTCTCCGACAGAATTATTTTAGTGAAACTCGTAGTCGGCCAGCATGTGGTTACCTTTCTGTCTGTGTATGCTCCACAGAGTGGTCTAAGTGATGAGGTTAAAGACCTGTTCTTTGATCAGCTGCGTGCTGTGACTGCCAGGATTCCAGCATCAGAATTTCTGATCCCATGTGGAGATTGGAATGGCCATGTTGGCCGTGCAGGCACTGGATACAGGGAAGTGCATGGTGGGATGGGATATGGCAGGCCAAAACCAGATGTTGAGGGTGAGAGAATCCTAGAGTACGCCCTAGCATTTCACCTGCTTCTTGGGAACATGCGTTTCAAGAAACGTGACAGCCATCTCATCACATACAAGTCTGGAAACATAGCCACGCAGATAGACTTTATCCTTTTCCGTAGGACCATGCGCAAACTTGTCACAGATGTTAAAGTGATCCCTGGTAAAGAAGTAGCTCTGCAACACCAGCTTCTTGTATGTGACATGAGGATTGATGTGCCTCCAAAATCCAAGCGCAAGTTCACCCCTCACCTCAAAGTTTGGAAGCTTAAAGACTCTCAGACAAGCAATCATTTCCAGGAGGTCTTCAGCTTGCATGTGAGCACATCTGCAGGTGTCGCTGATGGGGCCACTGAAGATATCTGGAACAACATCAAGACTGGACTGCTCAAGACAACTGAGGAGGTATGTGGCACAACTCGGCAACACGGTTGGCATTGTGAAACCTGGTGGTGGAATGAACACTAGGAAAAACCCATTGCTGCCAAGCGGACAGCTTTCAAAGCCTGGAAGGCTGGTAAAGGCACTAGGGCATCATACGATGCAGCCAAACGAAATGCCAGACATGCAGTGCACCATGCTCGTCAAGAAGCCGACAAGAAGGTCTACGAGAATATTGACCCCAAGTCTTCAGAAGTCTACCGCCTTGTTAACCAGTTTAGAAGAGAGAACACTGATGTTGTTGGTGACAAACCTGACAAACCTGTGAAGAATGATGCAGGAGAGATGACAATGAGCGAAGACTCAAAGCAGAAGGCCTGGCTAGAGCACTACCAAAGACTTCTCAACATTGAGTTTGACTGGGACCCAGACCACCTGTCATATCAACCACCAGTGGAAGGCCCGCCCATCCCAATCACCACTGATATGGTTAAGAAGGCAATCTCATAGATGAAGGCTGGCAAAGCACTGGGCCCATCAGGCATAGTGGATGAGATGATACGAGCCGCCGGTGACATGGGTGCCTCCATGATCCATGACCTCGCAGTTGCAATCATTCATGATGGCAAGGTACCCTCTGACTTGGAGCAGAGTTTCATTGTCTGCCTCTACAAGGGCAAAAGGGGACGCATTGGAAAGGGGCAACTACCGCGGTCTCAAGCTGACAGAGCAGCTTATGAAAATCCTGGAGAGGATTGTGAACGGCCTCATCAGACAGTTGGTGTCAATCGAGGATTCCCAGTTTGGCTTCGTCCCAGGCAGAGGCACTACAGAATCTGATGCAATCTTTGTTGTCAGGCAGCTGCAAGAGAAGTATCTAGCTGCCAATAAGAGACTCTACATGGCTTTCGTAGACCTGGAAAAGGCGTTTGATCAAGTACCTCGGAAGGTCATCTGGTGGGCACTGAGAAAACTTGGTGTGGAGGAATGGATTGTGCGACTGGTGCAGAGGATGTATGCCAATGCACGGAGCCATGTCCTTGTTGGTGAGGGATACAGTGAAGAGTTTGAAGTGAAGGTTGGTGTTCACTAAGGATCAGTACTCAGCCCACTGCTCTTCATCACTGTGCTTGAAGCTTTATCACGAGAGTTCCGCTCTGGGGTCCCCTGGGAGGACCTCTATGCCCATGACCTTGTTATCATCGCTGAATCGCTTGAGGAATGTGGCAGGAGGCTCTTGACTTGGAAAGAAGCAATGGAGAAGAAATGACTGAGAGTAAATGCAGGAAAGACAAAGATCATGATCTGCGGTATGGGACTGGACCTCCTGCAGGGTTCAGGCGAGTTTCCATGCGCTGTCTGTCGCACTGGAGTGGGCAGCAACAGCATCTTCTACAATGGCTGCAAGCACTGGGTGCACAAGAAATGCAGTGGGCTCAAGTGCTTGAAAAAGGACCCTGACTACAGATGTACATGGTGCCAGGGAACTGCACGCCCCTTGGATGGCAGACCACAGAAGGAAGTCCAGGTCGGACCTGACAATCTTGAGGTGGTAGCTTCCTTTTGCTACCTAGGAGACATGCTCTCAGCAGCAGGTGGCTGTGAACTTTCAACCACAACACATGTGAAAACCACCTGGAAGAAGTTCAAGGATCTGCTACCAGTCCTCTCTTCACGCCACCACCCTTTCAAAACACATGGCCTTGTGTACAGCTCTAGTGAGCGGAGCGCAATGCTCCATGCCAGCAAGACTTGGCCATTGACAAAGCCGAACCTCCAGCGTCTGCAACGAAATGACAGGGCAATGATCAGACAGATCTGCAATGTCAGGCCGCAAGACATTGTCACCACCAGGTCCAATGAACTACTTGTGCGGCTTGGCATTGAGGATCTGGACCTCATTCTGAAGGAGAGAAGACTCCGATGGTATGGACATGTGGAACGCTCCAATGGTGCAGTCAAGACAGCCTTTGACATACAGGTTGATGGAAAGCGTGGGCCTAGGAGACCCAAAATGACATGGAAGCAGCTGACAGAGAGGGATTGCAGAGAGTGGAAGCTCTCGGCTATCAACCCTCATGATAGATGTACCTGGAGATTTGGTGTGAGATCTGCCATGCGTGCAGCAAGCCAGCTATCTGGAAGGGGGCCCACTGATGTGGATGTTGCCCCTGTACCTGCATGTTAATCAAAAATCCGATTATGATATATATGATGATATGAATGATATAGTCAACACTGCTACCATCATGTTGAGCCAGTCAGTAACAATTTTCGTGGGCAGGCTAAACAGTTAACCAGTACTTAAAGATGAAAAGACAAATGGCTGGAATGACAAAAACTGATATCCCCTTTCATATATTGTATGTATGGGGCATTTAGAAGGGTATAAAGATGTGAATGATTGATTGATTGAGTTGGGGTTTAGAGACAAGTCGACCCTTGTGGGTCATCTTCTGTCATCTTCCAGAGAAAGGGAGAAGAGAGATAGAAGAGATAGTAGAGGAGATGAGAGAGAGGGACAGGGGAGAAAGGAAAATGAATGAAAGCGAAGAAACAGAATAAATAAAAACATTCCCCATCCACCCTTACCTGCTACAAAGATAGCAGGCTGACCAATTGTAAGCCAATATCAGTTGGACGCCCTGATGACGTACGACACCTTTGCCACACCCAACCACCCCGAGTTTGATTTAGAGTTTTATGGCCAAGTCAACCCTGCCATAGTCATGTTGAGCCAGTCAGTTGACCTAGTCACAATTTTCATGGGCAGGCTAAATGGTTAACCAGTACTTTATGCACATAATTTCACCAGCAACTGAAAACTGCCCTTCTTGAATCAGCGGAAGGGGGAGACTGTCCAAAAAATGTATTTCATTGTCAATTTACATGGAAGTTAAATTGGCCAGCTGGGATTTGAAACTGCGGCCCCCCTGGATCTGCTACCAACTGTGCAAAGAAGCCCAGTGCAAAATTGTTAAGGAGGAGTTGTTCAATGTAAACTGGTAGATATAGACAGGTGAAAGATACTGGACATCTGGGAACAGTTGTTCAAAACTAACGATGTCATTAGTTAACGTATCGTTAAAATTTTGATCACTAAATATGGCATATATGCTAATATTTTTGCTGAAAGATGTGAGTAGCTTTTGCATTTGCAAAAGCTACTCATTTTTTCAGCAAAAATAACTTTGAATTAGATACTGTACTTACTAGAGCAGTTAACATTCTGACCACTAACTAGTTTGTTAAGCTAACAATGCTTTCAACTGGGCCCTGGCCATTAGATAGTACATCTTGAATATGATGTGCTCAGGTAAGCTAAAATAATGCATTGCTCCAGATTAGGCTCTATCTTCAACTGATTTCTCCATGGAGAATATTTTGTGGGTACTCATTAGAAGCACTTCAGTGCTTCTAAAGAGAACACACAATATGTTTTCATGAAGAAATAGAAAAAAATATCAAATAGCTACCCCTCTATTTCCCAGGAATGAGGTACACCCACAAATAGTATTACTTACTCTTGTGTTATGTACTGTGTAATTTTTTTTTCTAATTGCTTCTCTTCTGTTTAATTTTCATTGCTTCTAATTTGACAGATACAGCATCTTTTTAGTGGTTAGACTGCCTACTGTGGTTCCATTCTGTCAACTCTGCAAGACAACCCAATAAATTCTTCATATGAAAGACTCTTTGCTGGACTCTAATTGGCTGATTGGCTTCTGTTATCACTGTCATCTGCATTGTGGTCATTGAACCTAGTTTGGCTGGTGGACCCGCAGGCACTCTCTGGTCATTATACCCTTTCATGTTCATCATATTCCTTGTTGAGGACAATCTTTTAAGAAGAAAAATAAATTGATAAAACTGGTGAACTCATTTACTGTAAACCTTTAATGCTAAGCATACTGGGTAGAAATTTCCGCAGATTTTTTTCTTTATTTTCCATTAGGAGACAATTTGCATGAAATGTCAAACCTGTTTTCTGGAAAAAAATCATCATATTTGTCATCTGCTGAATTTTCCCAGAGAAGGGTAAAGGTCATGGGGAATGGAAACACTTTCAGAGGCGGCAACTCCTTAAAAAAGATTTTTGCCTTCCTCATCACGAAAACATACCTATATAATTTTGATCCCCTTAAACCCCACTTTTATATAGTAAAACTGGGGTTTACAGGGGTATACATTATTTTTCTTATTTCTGCTCAAAAACATAGATTGTGGGTACTCATTAGAACTGCCTTGGGTTCTAACGAGTAACCACAATCTATGTTTTGAGCAGAAATAAGAAATATATCAGAATTTTTCTCTGAAAACTTTCAATTTTTGGAGTTGAAATTATCAATATATTAGAATGGGCTTGTTTTTGTAATGTTCTGAAAAAGCATGTACTCCAAAAGAAAAAGACTATGCTTGCAAGGGGAGCTGATTCTTTCCTTACTTTTCCTTAATGGTAGACATCTTTTAAGAAGGGTGCTGGTGTGTATGAAGGTAAACAGGAAGTCATAGCTGAGTTGGAGTTTAACAGCCCAGTCAACACTATTAACCCTTGCCTTTCTGAATAAATTAAGATGCCACACCCACTTTTAATTTCCAGCCAATCAGATTACTTGATCCAGGTTTTTGATAGAAATTCACATATTTAATGACAAACAGTGCAGATCCAGATCAGTTGGCTTCTTCAGAAGCCAACTGATCTGGATCTACACTGTTTGCTAAGACAGGGCATGTCATGTTTAGCAAGAGAAGGGTTAAGGTCATGTCGAGCCGGTCTGTTTACCTAGCTATAGCTTTCCTGGGCATGGTTAGTCCTCTAAGCAGTAACCAGTACTTATGCAATTCTCTCACTAGAAACTGACAGCTGCCCATCTTGAAGCAAGGGAAGGGAGAGAATGACCATAGAAAATATTTCCTGATTAATCCATGAAAGAATATTGCCTGACCAGGCAGGGATAGAAACCTGCAACCTCATCACCAGTCAAACATGCATCTAACTGAGCCATCGAGGCCTGCTCAGGAAGTTGTAGAAGTTGTCTACCATGTAAAAAGCAGTGAAGAGATCTATCAGGTGTCTCCAGTCCCCTCAATATTTTCAATATTAATTATTTTAATGGGCCTGTCTAGAACACTGTGAATAAATTTCAATACGTAACAGTCTGCCGGGGAGCAGAAAAATTTCTAAATATGAACAACAATCTGTGCAACAGAATAATTGGATCAAGGCATTTGCTGTCCAGGCAAGACATAATTGTTCAAATGGCCCATACTTATATACGAAATAAAGATTTCAGCCCAGAGACTTGAAAAAACACAAACAGACACACACACATGCACACACACAAACACACACTTAGATCAAGGACTGGACAAATTCACTTTTGTCACTGCTGCCAGACAGATAAAAATAGTCATATAACAAATGGCCATGCTCAAGTCAAGGGCCGGTCAACATCATTTTTGTCAAAAACAGACAGCTATAAATAATCATATAACAAAACAATTGATGCTTGCTATTGAGGTTAACATCAGAATTTGTCAACCCACGAAAGTGATGTTCACCTCGGCATTGCCTCAGTGAACATCACTTTCCCAGATTGACAAATCCTGATGTTAAACTCAAAAGAATGCATCAATTGTACAGTGTCAGACACATCTGTGACAAATTGTGCCTATTTGGTGTTGTTATTCATTTTGAATAAAATAATAGTGAGTGCGCCAACATAATGGAAACGCTGTTCAACCAAATTTATGAATAGGCTGAGCTATTTTGATAGTTATAGGAAATGCTTCTATTTAGACCATGCCAGTCAGGTCATTTGAACTAAATTATAAATAAGTAGAAATTAAAATAATGAATAGCATTTACTTGATATGAAAAATCTGTCAGTCAGGGATGTGAAAAACTCAGTAACTACTCATAATTTTGGAATTTGTTTCTTACCAAATTACCACTCTCTTCATGGCCGATTTTTTCATATCTAGTTTGAAAACACGCCTATTCAAATATATTGAAAATTTCACCACCAAAAACTGAATCTGGAGCTAAATTGTCTTTGTGTATATTTAATATGTTACATTGCAATTCACAGCTATACAGACAACCCTCTATATACCAACATTCGATACAACGACAAAATTCTTTATAATGACAGTTTGACTGTCACAAAAGTTTTGCTTAAGAGGTAACAATCAGTCACAAGTTCTGCAGGAATATTGTATTTAATACTTTAAAGAAACATATGTTTTGGATATTTGTTAGAATTGCCTCAGTAAGGCAATTTTAACAAATATCCAAAACATATCTTCTATGGAGAAATAAGACCAAAAGAATCAATCTGCTCATTAAGTATTCTCTACAACAGTAAATTCATTATAATGGCAATGTCTGTGGGAACAAATGTTGTCGTAAGGAGGGTTCACTATATATTGTATTGGTGAAAAAGGGAAAGCCCTGATGAGTCTGTATAGCTGGTGTATATTGACCGGTCTTTTTGACCTTGGTCCGTAAATATGCCTATCAGAATAATTCATAGCAAAATAGGTTAACTAAACTGGAAAAGAGTTTTGCTTTGGTAAAGAATGAATGAGTCGTATTTACATGGTCAGAGGATGAAAAGACAGCTTGCCCTGCTGGATAAGTTTCTTGTAGTCTGCAGGCAATCTGGTCATGTGTCAATTGCACTCAAGGGTGCACTCCACAGTTTTGACTTGCATTTCTATCTGTTCACAGCCCTCACATACATAAAATGCAATCACAGCAAATATAACAGTACCTGTCCATTAGGTACTGTATCAATAAGTTGCAAACATACCAAATAATAATTTAAGCATCATAAAAATAACTGCAATGTACCAAAACCTGCTGTTGCACTAATGTAAACAATACCCCACCCCCCTCCGACTGCGGCCAAATTTATGCAAAAAGTGCAGTTTTCGAACGATTATCATCAACTCCAGGACAATGCACTGGTCTGAAACAGTTGGAAATTTGACAGAGCGCCTACAGAATATTACTTTTATCCAGAAATCAATACCTGTAAGCCACCTCGTTTTTAAGATAAAATCCACAGAAAAGCATGCTACAATTTTTGACAAGGTAAAACCGGGTACCAGACAGAGTTCAACAGTTTCGTATTTTACCTACACTGTTTTATAAAAAGGTCATGTGACCTCAAGAAAAGTCTTTTTTATCAGTGTTAACAATAACTGACAAGCATAAAACTTCAGTTTTGGTCAAAATGTGCAGCAAAAAGTATTTTCAGACTGGTTTCTAGCCCTACCCCTAGTTATTGACATTTTTGCCCAGGTTCAAAAGTGTGAAACTGTGGAATGCACCCCAAGGGTACTTGTTTGTTTGAGATGAGTTTAAACGCCATCCTCAACAGACTTTCAGTCCTGTCGTGACATGGTTATTCAGCCAAAAACTTCCTGATCCGAAGTGGTTGCGCTGTCAGCAGAGCCAGTCGGTCAGGTCTTAGGTTTGTTACATGCATGACGGTTGTGCTAAACATCCTGCTTATGAGGATGACCATGGTATAAAACCTACCTGAGCCCAATATGTAGTAAGACAATAAGAGTATCTCACGTTCACTTATGTCAGACCTGTCTTCTAATTCTCGCATACTGAACATGCATTGCCATCCGTATCAATTTTATGCTCATGCATCATCCCGAAATTACATCATATACTGCACATGTTATACATCAGATCATGATATTCAACACATTCAACTTTTTTCTTTTTTTTCTGGATTTGGGTTTTACGGCCCTGTCAAGAATACTTCACTTATATGGTGCCAATTGTTCATCAAAGGTGGGCAAAAACTGGGGAACCCGGGGAAAAACCACCTGACCATCCGTAAGCAGAACGTGGCTTTCCCACATGAACCAAGCGAGGCTCGAACCACAGCGGTGACAAACCAAATGAATTAAAGAGTCAGCTCTCTTATCCACTAGGCTTTGGGGGCCTGCTACATGTCTAACTGATCCATAGACAACATGTAGATCATTGACAAACCATTTCCAATGGGCCTAAGAAATCTATGAAAAGCAAGGCATTAAATTATGTACTTAAACTCCACCAGTGAAAGGTTGAAAGGGCATAAATCTTCATTCTCCATCATGCCATCACATCCTTCAGCCCATATAAGGGAATAGTTGAAACTCCAGTTGTTTACAGGCATATATAAATGCTACAATATATACTTGCCACAACTTTCACAGGTTTTTGATTGTGTTGGGGTTTAACGACACGTCAACCCTTGAGGGTCATTTTGTGTCGTCTCCCAGAGAAAGGGAGAAAAGAGATAGAAGAGAGAGTAGAAGAGATGAAAGAGAGGGACAGGGAAGAAAGAAGAACAGGAAAGAAAGTGAAGAAACAGAAGAAATAAAAACATTCCCCCTCTACCCTTACCCACTACAAGGATAGCAGGCCATATTAGACCTCTAGTTCCAGGGTAATGGTCAGCTAATCGAGAAATCGGATGCACTGGTTTTAACAATTGTCTTGTTTTAATGCACCAGAGATATATTGCAGAAAACTTGCAGTAGGATTGATGAGTTATGCTCATTTCAGTCACACGTGGTTGAAGACTTCAACCAAACTGATATCCTTTGCTGACCAAAATTTTCATCTGTATATTGGTCATCAATGTATCATGGTGGTTTGTGTTGAGGTTTTACAGCCCAGTCAACCCAATGGGGTCATGTCGAGCGTGGTCATTTACCTAACCACACGTTTACTGGGCAGGCTTAGTCCTCTAAGCGGTTAACCAGTATTGTGCACATTCTTTCGCCAGAAACTGACAACTGCCCTTCTTGAATCAGCGGAAGGGAGAGAATGACCGTAGAAAATATTTCATGATCAATCTCCACGAAACAATGTTGCCGACCTCGGCGGGGGTTGAACCCGCGACCTCCTGGTCTCCAGTCCGACGGCGCATCCAACTGAACCACCGAGGCCAGCGTATCATGGTGGTGATCATACCTAGTACTCATGTTTTTAATGTAATATGGGCAAGTCTAAAAAAAAGACCCATTTCACCATTTGCACTGTAAGGAGGAAAATGGTCAGTATCAGGGTGTTCTTCGATTAATTATGCAACTTTGAAAATGATAGTTTTAAACCAATTAAAACATGTTGTTACAAAATCCAAGCTGTCTTAGTTTGCTTTAATAAAAACTCAACTGTCAGCCTCGGTTCTTAAATTTTTCATCACATACACTGTAGATCCAATATATCGCGGTGCTTGGGGTCCAAGTTCAGCTAGCGCGATATATCCGGATCGCGATATAAGTCACGGTGGTAGTTTGTCGAGACGCCGCTAATCAATCCACACCAAATGACTGTCAGTAAAGCTATCGGCCATATTTCACCATTACAGTAGGTTCAGAATTACTTAATGGCAGTATATACACTAGGGGACTATGTCTACCAATTAATTTTAATCGAGACCAGCTGATAAACTACGTTTGAAAATATTTGTTCGCCAAAATGACAAATGAGAACGCCATTTTGGATATACTGGTTCCCTGTAACAGTGAAGGGGAGAAACTCGCATATCCTAAATGCGTAGACAATTTGAGTTGCTTCCCTTCACTTGTTACGTCAGCTGCAGGCCCAAAACTATCAGTTTATTTATCTTTTGATTTTTTTAGACGGCACGTGGACATCGTTGACTGATTGAGCATTGGGTAGATGTACTCAATATTATGACACTGATTATGACAAGTGCAGTGATTAAAATTAATTGTTTGCCAGTTATAATAAATGCATGTACTGATTGACGCTAATTGGATTGTTTGGTCATAATGCATGGTGAGACTTCGCATCTGGATATGCGCAAAAAATCAAGACCAGAACAAATTAGTTTTTTTTTTGTTTCAAATTAAGTAAAACAATAAACATACTATAAGTTTGTTTTTTTTTGTTTTTCTTTTTGGCTCGTGGTAAATTTGGGGTCCACTGACGATTCGTGATATACTGGATTTCGCGTAATAACGGACCGCGATGTATTGGATCTGCAGTGTATCTGCAAAAAATTTATAATTCTTAATTTTGTTTCTGTCGTTTGTGAATTGAATTTATAACTCCCATTAATTGGCTTTGCCTAATGTATGTCAATGAATTACGTAACAATATTTACTATAAACTTATGTACAGCATGCACTCTTTTCATGAAATCGACACTGCCAACTAATATATTCAAATGAGGGGTCAGAAAGACAGGTCAATGTGCACAAATTATACAGATCAAGGCTGATATGAGCTTAAGTTGTTTGTTCTGATTTTATATAGATCAAGGCTGATATGAGCTTAAGTTGTTTGTTCTGATTTACACTTACTCTCTTGAAAAGGTCACCCATCTCAAACTCATCTGGTTTGCTACGTCATTCTTCACCTCAAGAGTAGGTCACTGATGACGATAAAGAACACGTCAATCAAGACGTACACAAACAACATGAAGAAGACTGGACCAAGGACATGGTTTGTTGCTGCCAGCTGATGAAAAGTAACAACAGGAATAGACAATGAGTTATTAGTGTTCCATCAATAAACCATTATATCACAATTACACAGTATGGGAATGGAGAGATAAATATGCAGCTCTGCGGCACTGATGATGATTTGGTGTCTTACGTCTCTTTCAAAAGTACCTAAGATTTTGATTGTGTTGGGGTTTAACGACACGTCAACCCTTGTGGGTCATTTTGTGTCGTCTCCCAGAGAAAGGGAGAAAAGAGATAGAAGAGATAGTAGAGGAGATGAAAGAGACGATTAGGGAAGAAATAGGAACAGAAATGAAAGTGAAGAAACAGAAGAAATAAAAACATTCCCCCTCTACCCTTACCTGCTACAAGGATAGCAGGCCTTGCCCAACTGTAAGCCAATTTCAGTTAGACGCCCCGGTGACGTAAGATACACGACACCATTGCCACTCCCGACCACCCCCAACAGTACCTAAGTCATACTGGAACTGATGAAGGGTTGATAATGAAAGGCTCTGAACAGAGAAACCCCATACAGTTATGAGGTGAATTCTGCCTCTTTCTGACAAGTTTGTTATTCTCCATACAGCTCCAGATAAGTATCCAAGGCCCAGTTATTCAAAGCATCGTCAGCTTAACGTGTTCATTAGTGGCCAAAATGTTAACTGTTCTAGTAAGTACAATATCTAATTCACAGGTATTTTTGCAGAAAAAATGTGAGTAGCTTTTGCAACTGCAAAAGCTACTCACATTTTTTGAGCAAAAATATTAGCGTATAATCCATCTTTAATGACCTGGGCCCAGTTGTTCAAAGCTAACGACGTCGTTAGTTAACGATTCGTTAAAATTTACATTGAGTGATATACAAATATGCTGAAATTTTTTGCTGAAAAAATGTGAGTAGCTTTTGCAGTGCAAAAGCTACTCACATTTTTTCAGCAAAAAATTTCAGAAAATTGTATATTGAATCCGCTAAAATAGTTAACGAAATGGCCCTTAACGAGCTCGTTAAGCTAACGGCGCTTTGAACAACTGGGCCCAAAGTTTTAACAATACGTTAACTAATGACATCGTTAGTTTTGAACAATTGGGCCCAGACAAATGCTTTTTCTCATTTCTCCATGAAAATATAATGTGGATACTCATCAGAGGCACCTTGTTTCTCATGAGTACCCACAACATATATTTCTGTGGAGAAACAAGAAAATAACATATTTAGGTTAAAATAGCACTTTATCTGGGGCCATGCTGTATATACATTCTAATGCTGTGCATGACTGGTATTGTGCAGTTATCGTATTCACCCTAAGTATTCAGACACCTTACCATACCTGTCCTACAATTTGAACAAGTACAGTTTACTACCTGTTGTTGTGTCTAAAAATTGCTGGAAAAGTGACAGAGCAGACCCTGATGAGAAACCACATTTTGCATGATCTCATCTGGGTCTGGACTGTTTGCTCAGGCCTGTCTGTCTGAATATTTACAGTAAATATTGTAAATACCGTAAATACCCTAAGTATTGGGACACCTTATCTACTTACCTTACTTTTCCTAAAATTTGAAATAGTCCATTCTATTACCTCTTGATGTGTCTAAAATATTGCGCTACATATGGCAAACAGTATAGACCCTGATCAGATGCTGCCTTCTGCTGCATCTGATCAGGGTCTACACTGTTTGCAAAGGCCTATCTGTCCCAATGCTTAGGATTATTATGGTAGTACAGACTTAAACAAAGCTGATTAGGGTTCCCACAGGAGATGATACTGTTTTTGCTACAGCATGCAGCTATTGGCAAAAAAAAGATAACCTTACTAAAACCTATCTTGATGAAATATTTATTTTCAGTCTCAAACACTGCTGATCTATTCTCCGAAGCATCGTGAAAATCTAACAAAAACATCACATCAGAAAGTTGGACAGACTAATAAACCAACTTGACAACTCTTATATATCTCATTTTAAACTTTGTTTGTCAAGGTATAATTACTGACTGACAAAATGCAATCATTTTAGATTGTTAGTAAAGAGATTCATGTCTTCTGTTATCAGTACACATAAACTATAATTATCACAAAAACATGCCTATATAATTATGACGTCCTTAAACCCCACTTTTATATAGTAAAACTGGGGTTTACAGGGGTAAACACTATTTTTCTTATTTTGCTAAAAAACAGATTGTTCATACTCATTAGAACCATCTCACTGGGGTGGTTCTAATGAGTACCCACAATCTATGTTTTGAGCAAAAATACAAAAAAAATATTAGAATTTTTTATCTGAAAATTTTCCTTTTTTTAGTTGTAAAATTTTCAATATATTTGAATAGGCATGTTTTTGTAATGTATCACAGGATTCCTAATATTCAGCAGAAATACTGAGGCCTTGACCTTGGCTCTATTTAAGTTGCATTTTCAAGCCAAAAAAGTTTTGATATTTTTCTGAATTCTCCAGAATAATTTATGATGCGGATAATCACCGAGACATGTATGTTTGTTTGTGTTGAGGTTTTACAGCCCAGTCAACCCAATGGGGTCATGTCAAGCGTGGTCAGTTTACCTAACCACACATTTACTGGGCAGGTTTAGTCCTCTAAGCGGTTAACCAGTTATGTGCACATTCTTTTGCCAGAAACTGACAACTGCCCTTCTTGAATCAGCGGAAGGGGATTAATATTTTATTTTTTACAATTCACCTATTAAAATAAACAGTCAGAAAACATATCTTTCTTAAAAAGGAATTTTCAGAAAATAGAATTTTCCACTTAGTCGACTATGAAAATTCTTTCAAGTGACTGATGATTGATCATCAACGGTAACACTAGTTGATGTGTATAAAAACTGCTGAATGAGTGGCAAACAGGCAGACCCTGACCAGATCTGACATTCTGTGGGATCTGATCTGGGCCTACACTGTTTGCTCAGTCCTGTCTGTCTCATTACTCAGGGTTAACATGGTAATTGATTTTATATAAGCTGAGATTTAATCTTTACTACTCTGTGAGCAAATTCGGATGACAAACTGATATATTTATTTTTTCCAAAAAAATAGACTTTGACATTTCATGTAAAATATTTCAACATGTCTACTGAAATGTTTACCCAGCATGGATGAGATGCCAAGTTCTACCACATCTCATCTGGGGCCATACTGTTTGCTCAGGTCTGTCTGTCTGAATACTTACGGTAAATATGATATGGAAAGTATCTGTTACACTTTCTACATTAAATGTAATAAGAATTTTTTTTTTTTTTTAAATGCAACAAATCTTTTTTTTTTTTTTTTTTAAATGGTACAAGAAATCTAATATTTTTTTTTATCTAACCACACTTTTTTTCGCCAGAAACTGTCAACTGGTCAACTGCCCTTCTTGAATCGGCAGGAGAGAGAATGATCGTAGAAAATATTTCATGATCAATATCCACGAAAGAATGTTGCCAGACCCAGTGGGGATCAAACCGATGATCTCCTGCTCACCAGTCGAATGTGCATCTGACTGGGCCACCGGCATTGGCCAACAAGAAATCTTTACCAATGTAAAAAATATGTAAGAAAAATATCACACATTTCTTCCTCTGATAGTTAGATGCATTAACAATCGATTTGACTTACAAGGACTCAATTTGTAAGATGGCAAAGTCCTTCGATTGTATTCTGAAGAGCTGTTTGTCGAGCCAAGTGAAGGCCAGGAAGATAATGACGCAATCACAATGAAGCAGGTCAGATCCTTGGCACACTTTCACAGGGAGGACAGCTGACTGTCATTGTCTTCTTGAAGTGGCTGTCCACTGATCTAAGAGGAGAAAAATGGTACAAAAAAAAAAAAAAATACTGTAGTGTTGTATACTTTATTTAATGTTTAGCATGCAGGGGAAAAAATCAGCAGACAACATTTTGAAATATTTTTTATTTTTCCAGAAAATAGGGTTTGAAATAAAAAAATAAAATCCTGTTTTCTGCAAAAAATAAGAAAAATATCAATTTGTTATCTGCAGATTTTGCCCATAGAGTTGTAAAGAGGACTACAGTAAATGTCCTAAAAATTCAAACACTTTGGCCTAAAGTTTGCTTTTAATGCAATTGTTTCTTAGAATACTTAGTAGAATGGCAAACAGTGCAGCCCTGATCAGACTGCTCCTGGGTCTGCACTGTTTACATAAGCCATTTAGTCAGTGTACAAAATTTTAGGACATTTACCGTAGATACACTTGGGAAGATTTCTGTTTTTTTCAAGGGATATAGCTTTTGTGACTTCCTGTTTGCTTTCCTGTCATATAAAATAGACTCAGATTTGACTGCACTGATACTCTGATTGGTCTGAGTTTGTGAAGTTCACCTTTGTGTCAAGACACTTTACTGAAACAGTTACCACATGGTGTCAACATGGAGTATGTAACATTCAGCATGCAATTAGCTAACAGGTAGACTTGAGATTGGTAATATATTACATTATTATATATTTATTAAAACATATGTACTTTTTACACATGCCATACAGACATAACACGTTTCATCCTCATATCATGGTTGTGCAGCTGGAAGACTATCAGGCTAAAATTAGCCCAAACCCTTATCACTCCCTTGGGAGAACATGACCCGTATTATCCCTGGGGAGAAAATGAAGTTTTTTAAAAGTAAAACATATTTTAACGAGTAATACTTAACCTATAGATAATGTGCTATTCTATTCTGTTATTCACCCCCTCCACAGAAAAAACGACCTTTCAGTCGTGATAAAGTCTTAATTCAGAAGGTCCCTTTAAACAGTTACCTGAATGATGTAGTTCCTCCCGCTCAAATGATCACGTGTCAGTTTCTTTTATGTGTAAAACAATACACAATTAGGAGAAAAGAGCGAGGGAAGGGAGGTGGGACGATAAATACTTATCTATAGGTTAACCCTTGTCCTGCTGAATAAATTAAGATGCCATGCCCACTTCTACTTTTCAGCCGGTCGGATTTCTTGATGCGCATTGTTGCTATAAAATCACATACTTAATAGCAAACAGTGCAGATCCAGTTCAGTTGGCTTCTTCAGAAGCCAACTGATCTGGATCTACACTGTTTTTAAAGGCAGGGTATATCTGGGTTCAGCAGGACAAGGGTTAAGTATTACTCGTTAAAATATGTTTTACTTTTAAAAAACTTCATTTTAACTTCGTAATACATTAACCTATAGATAATGTGCTAGAATTTGTAGATTAGGAGGGAGGATTTCTCCTAATAAGTTAGTCCCAACTTCTGAATTAAGACTTAGTAAAAAGATTTATTTTTATATATATATAATGAGGACATAATTAGTGCTTAAGGCAATAATAAGATCCTTTAACCAAGGATAAAGTAATCCAGGGTTAAGATATATATATAATAAAGGTATAATACAATTAGTACCTCTCTAGTATAGCATCAGGTCTAGGGGGGCTGTTGATGTTGTCTACACATCCATAGCTGATTGCTGTTGGCCCCCCCCCAACTTTTTGGGCCACTACAATGGGGCCCAAACTTTGGAGATTCTGTGCTTGTTGAGACATGTCTCTGAGATAGAATTTGGCAAAAGTTGATGAACTATTCCAAACCGCTGCTTGAAGTATATCATTGAGAGGAACGTTGTCCAAGAAAGCCCAAGAAGAGGAAAGAGCTCTAACTTCATGAGCTTTGATTTTAAGGAAAGAGATATCTCGTTTAGTGAGTTTCCTATAGGCAAGTTTAACAGTGTAAGATATCCATCTCGAGATAGTATCTTTAGAAATATCCTTATTGTCTTTAATAGGAAGAAAAAGTCTAGTTCTATTTTGGCGATAAGAGCTAGTCATTTTGAGATAGAATTTCAGAGCCCTAACGGGGCAAAGAAGTCTGTCAGTATGTTCCCATTTACATATTCGAGCAAGACTAGGAACAACAATAGGATCTGGTTTAACAGAAGGAAGCTGGTTTTTTGCTAAAAAGCCAGATTAAAGAATCAAGGAAACTGAACCATCAGATTGATTAAATCTTAACTGTTGTGAATCCATAGCTAGAGCATGTATTTCACTACACCTTTTAGCAGTGGCAAGAGCTAAGAGAAAGGCTGTCTTAATAGTAACGTGAAATTTAGAAGCCTATCAAGAGGTTCAAAAGGTGGTTTTTGTAGACATACTAAAACCCACAATAAGTCCCATTTAGGTGTAAGAGATCTTTGTACTGGTCGTTGAAGTTCAAAGGATCTGATAAGTTCAGATAAAACTGGATTAGATCCGATTCTATTACCAGTTTTGAATTTTAAAGTGTTAGAGATCATAGATCTATAACCTTTAATAGTACAGTGTAGCTCCAATACATCGCGGTCCGTTATTTCGCGAAATCCAGTATATCGCGAATAGGCCATGGCTCCCAAATTTTCCAAAAGCAAAAAAAAAAAAAAAAAAAAAAAAATTAAAAACATAAAATGTTTGTTGTTTTATTTAACTTCAGAAAAAAAAAAAAAAAAAAAAGCGTTCCGCCTCCGGTAATTGATTTTTCGCGCCTATCCCGACGCTGTCGCGCGTCAGGTATTATATGATAAACATCCACTTCGTGTCAATCAGCGCACACGTTGATTATAATTGGCAAACAATAAATTATATCGCCGTCATTGTCGTAATCATTATCATCATTTAGTACATAGATCTACTCAATGCTCAATGAGTCAATGATGCCCACAAACTAATTTTGCTCAGCAGGGGAAAACGGTCCACCTCCTTTTCAACACCAGTAAATTTTACAAGACAGTAGTCTTACGATGTTTCTGTCCAACATACACAGATCGTAGTCCGCTTATTATACTTCTGTAGATATAAATAGTTCAGAAGAAAACAACTGCGTCAAAAAAAAAAACAAAAACAAACAATAAAAAAAATAAATAAAAAGAAATTAACTTTGTTTTTTTTTGCGCCCGCAATATAAGCGAAGGGAAGCAACTCAAGTTATCTTAGCACAATGGAGTAACTTCCCTTCGCCAGAGTATCCAAAATGGCGTCCTAAATTGTCAATCCGATGATTTCTTGTTTTCAAACGTAGTTTATCAGCTGGTTTCGATTGGAATTACTTGTTAGACATAGCACACCATTGTAAATTATTCCATTGAGCAATTCTAATCCAATTTTAATTAGGAAATATGGTGACAACATAACTGGATGCCATTTATCCGTGATGTCTCAGCAAACTACCACAGCGACAAACCGAGCGAGTGTTATGCACGCCGTTATACATGCATGGTACATGTCGGGACTTATATCGCGCTCCGACCACATCGCGGTTTCAGGGTTATGGACCCGCAATACCGCGATATATTGGAGCTACACTGTACTAATCTGACATTTCTTTTCCGAAAAAAGAAAGATTAAGAAATCGGCTATAACTGTAATAGGGGCCGAGATCGGATTAACCTTTTTTGTATGACACCAATTAGAGAAGATGGTCCATTTTGCATCGTAGACTTTTTGTGTAGATGCTCTTCTTGATCTGGAGACAAAATCTGCAACGTTTTGTGAAAATTTCTTATCTCTGATTGATTGTTTGATAACTCCCAAGCGTGAAGGTCGAGAATTGGGAGGTTTTGGTGTACAAATCTTCCTTTGGATTGAGTCAGTAGTCTTGGAATTAGTGGCAGATGAATCGGAGCTGACACTAATAGAAGAAGAAGTTCTGAGAACCACTGTTGTTGTGGCCAGAACGGAGCTATGAGAACTATTCTGCACTGATGTTGTCGGATTTTCTCTAGAACAGCAGGTATCAGAATAAAAGGAGGAAAAGCATATGCATGAAGATGATTCCAGTCCATGGACAGGGCATCTATCGCTAGTGCTTTGTAGTCTTGTACTGGAGAGACATATAATGGGAGTCTGTGGTTGAATCTTGTCGCAAACAGATCCACATTTGGGAAGTTGAGCATCTGGAATACTGAATTCGCAACTGTTTGATCAAGAGCCCATTCTGTCTTGATAGGTTTGTCTAGTCTTGAGAGGCGGTCTGCAAGAATGTTGAATTTGCCCGGGATGTGACGTACTCTGATAACTATGTCTTGTTCCAGGCACCAATTGAGTATTTTCCAAACTTCTACTCAAAGATTGGGGGAATGAGTGCCACCCTGTTTGTTGATATATGAGACCACCATTGTGTTGTCTGTGGATATCATGATGCAAGAATGGTGAATAAATGTTTTGGCTTGTTTCAGTGCTAATCGTATGGCCATCATTTCTAACATATTGATATGGAGCTGGGATTGGTTTTCTGTCCAGCGACCATGAAAGGACAGTGTTGTCGGCTCTAAATGAGCTCCCCATCCGTAATGACTTGCATCCGTATAAAGGAAGAATTCGGGGTCTGGAGGATGGATAGAAGTCCCTGTCTCAAATCGAATGGGGTTTATCCACCATTGTAAGTGAGATCGAATCATGCCGTTTATCGAGATCGGGTGATCGAGAGGAAGAATATGAGGTTGCCAGACAGACAGCAGGCACATCTGAAGAGGACGTAAGTGCAGTCTGCCCAGGAGAACAAGGTCTGCTGCAGCACTGAGTTTGCCCAAAAGAGAAAGGAAAGTTCGTGCCGATACATGTTTTGTTGACATTATTTTCTTGATTGTTAGAATTAGGTTCTGTACACGATCCGCTGGAACCCTGACTAAATTTTGTTGCGTCAGAAATTCCATACCTATGAAGGTGAATTTCTGAGCAGGAAAGAGATCTGACTTCTTGAGATTTGGCAGAAAACCTAGGCTTTGAATAGTTTGAATGCAAATCTTTGTCTGAGTAATCAGACGGTTGTGAATCAGATTTTTTATCAGCCAATCGTCTAGGTATGGAAAAACTGATATGGCACGTTGGCGTAGAAAAGCTGCAATAACGTCCATCAGTTTCGAGAAAATTAACGGACTTAGGGACATTCCAAACGGTAGGGCCGAAAAGTGATATACTTGATCTTTGTGTACGAAGCGAAGATACTTCCTGGATTGATGATGTATCGGCACATGTAGATATGCATCTGTTAAATCTATGGAGACAGCCCAATCGTTGAGTCTCATCGCTTGTCTTACCGATTTGACTGTTTCCATTTTGAATGCTTGTTTCTCTATGTAACGGTTTAATAAAGACAGGTCTAATATTAAACGAAACTTTCCGTTCTTTTTTGGCACAAGGAATATCCGGGAATAAAAGCCGGGAGTTCCCGGATTCTGTACCCCTTCCACTGCCCGTTTGTTGAGAAGATTTTCGATCTCTTCTCTGAGAAACGGGGAGGAGGATTGACTCATTCTGATTGGAACAGATGACAAAGGAGGAATTTTGATGAATGGTATCCTGAATCCGTTTCGTACGATAGAGAGGACCCATTTGTTGTCTGTTATTTCCTCCCATTTTTCCGCTAAATGGGCCAATCGTCCTCCCACTGGAATGTCCGCGAGCGGAAGAGCAGGCAGTGGAAAGGGCGGGCCTTCATAATCTTGCAGAGGAAGAGGCAGGTTTAGAGGAGGGGAACTGATGGATGTTACCAGTCCTCTTGATATTATCTTTCTTAGTGTGAGAAGATGAGCTTTGAGGAATATTTTTGGACCTATACGACTGCGTAGGTTTAGGTCTGGATGTTGTTTGTTTAGCAGGATATTTAGGTATCTTGAAAGCTCTGTTCTGCGAAGGAGGCTTATAAGAATGAGATTGTGACTGAATGGATGTAGAAGCTAGAAACCTTTGCTGTTGAGCTTCGAAGTTTGATTTAGCTATTTCTTTTATCCTGCCGTCAAATAAGGATTTTGAGTTAATAGGAGCGTTCCTTAACTCGTATGTGGAATTGTCGAGTAGTAGTTTAGACGAAACTAGGGCTGCGTCCCTCCTAGCTTGGATGGATGGATATTTTGTTTATAGACGCTCAACCCTAAAAGGGCATATAGCGTCTAATAAGTTTTATGTTATATGATGATTTTATTTAATGAGAAATTTAAAAATATCTAGGATTGATGTGTTTATCTTAAAAAGATAAAGTATCAATGATTTTAAGTTATTAAAAATACTGATCATATTTTATTAAAAAGTCCAATCTCTTTAAGAAAGTCGAGTATTTTTTGAGTTGGCATATCAAAAAGTTCCTTTATAGTTTTTATTTTAAAATACTTTGTGCGAATGTAATTAAATTCAGCACAAGTGATAAGAAAATGTTTGACTGTGAAAGGTTCGTTACAAGGAATGCAGAATGGAGCTTGTTCATTTTTTAATATGTAAGAATGAGTAATTCTAGTATGTCCAATTCTACATCTCGTGATTTTTGTTTGTTCTTTTCTGCTGTAATTAGAGAATGTGCATTTGCTGTTAAAATTTGGTTTTATTTCATTTAGTTTATTTTGAGTTTGTGTTTCCCAAACAGACTGACATTTATTGTTAATGTATAGACGGATGTTCGATTTAAAGTCGGAGTGAGGAATTTTAAAATTGGTTATCACTAAGGATAGTGCAGATTTGGCTTCTAAATCGGCTAATTCATTTCCACGAATATTAACGTGGCTGGGAAGCCAACAAAATACAATTTCTTTTGAATTTGAAAGGTAATAATATTTTTTAAGAATTTGCTGAATTAATGGGTTTCTATGGTGTAAATCTTTAAGAGATTTTAATACAGAAAGAGAATCTGAATAAATGATGAACTGTTTTTCAGACTGATCTCTGATATGGTAAAGTGCAATATCAATTGCCTTGGCTTCGGCGGTAAAAATGGAGCTATTATCAGGTAATCTGATACTGTCAGTAAAATTTGGACTAATAACAGAACAAGCAACTTTCTCATCTTGTTTCGAACCGTCTGTATAAATTGACAGATAATGTTTAGAATTTGATTTGATTTCTAAAAATTCATTTTTAAAAATATGCGACTCAACTTCTGTTTTTTTATTTTTATGAAGGTCTAATATAATCTTTGGAGGGTTTAACGTCCATGGCTCTTTTGATGGAAAAGAAAAATGCTGAACATTTTTAATATTAATATTGGCCTCTTCAAGTAACGGTTGTATTCTCAGGCCAAGGGGTTTAAAAGCCATTTGTTTATTGTTGTAAAATCTTTCATATTTAGGATTAAAAACACAATCATAGGCTGAATTTTGTGGATTGGCAGCTAATTTAGTAACATATTGAAGAGATAATTTTTCCCTTCTTATATATAGTGATGGTTCATTTGATTCAGCGTATAAACTTTCGATGGGGGAAGTACGAAAAGCCCCTAGAGCCAGACGTAAACCTTGGTGATGAATAGTATCCAAAGATTTCAAATAAGATTTTCTAGCGGATCCATAAACTATGGATCCATAATCCAGTTTAGAGCGAATTAAAGATCTATAAAGATTTAAAAGAACAGTACGATCTCCTCCCCAGTCGGAACTGGAGAGAACTTTAAGAATATCAAGTGCTTTAAGACATTTAGCTTTTAAAGCTTTGATGTGTGGTATAAAAGATAATTTGTTATCGAACAAAAGACCTAGGAATTTTGCTTCACTGACGACTGGAATAGGACTACCGTATATGGTAAGATGAGGATCTAAATGTAGTTGACGTATTTGACAAAAATGAATGCACTGAGTTTTTGTTTTTGAAAATTTGAAACCATTTTCTGTTGCCCAATCTTCTATATTGTTTAAACATCGTTGTAGTTTGAATTCAATGGTTTCCATATTTTTCGATCTAATAAATATTCCAAAATCGTCAACAAAAAGTGAACAATCAAGGTCTTTCACACATTTAACAATATCGTTAATTTTAATGCCAAACAAGGTAGGTGATAAAATGCTTCCCTGTGGTACACCTTGTTCTTGTTTAAATATGTCCGATAACGTATTACCTATTCGAACATTAAATGTTCGATCTGATAAAAAGTTTTGAATAAAAAGTGGTAATCGGCCTTTAAGGCCTAATTTATGTAAATCTTTCATGATGCCATGTTTCCAAGTAGTATCGTAAGCCTTTTCAAGGTCAAAAAATACAGCTACTACATGTTCTTTTTTAACAAAGGCATCATGAATAAAAGATTTCAAACGAATCAAATGATCGTTTGTACAGTTATTTTTTCTGAATCCAGCTTGATATTTTGTTATAAGCTGGTTTGATTCTAAGAACCAAACCAGTCTATCATTAATCATTCTCTCCATTGTTTTACATAAACAACTTGTCAAAGCAATAGGTCTGTAGTTAGTAGCTTCAGTATGATCTTTATTTGGTTTTGGTATAGGTTTACTCCAGTCTTTTGGAAATTTTCCAGTGATCCAAATATCATTTAAAATATTTAATAAAGTTTTTAAAGCATTATCGGGTAAATGTTTAAGAATTTGATAATGAATGTCATCAGGACCAGCAGCTGTATCATGAGATTTATGAAGAGCATCTAATAATTCTGAAGCTGTGAATGGTACATTATATTTTTCATGATTTAGTGACATAAAATTTAGATGCTCTTTCTCTCGTTCCTGTTTTATGTTTTGAAAGGTTTCGGAATAATTTGCACTAGAAGAGTTTTTCTGAAAATTCTCTCCTAGTGCATTGGAAATATCTTTAGTCGTTGAGCATATATTTCCATTTGATTTAATATGGACATGCTTGTTATTTTTATTTTTGCCAGTAATTTTTCGAATCATGTCCCATATCTTCTTTGCTGGAGTTCTAGAATTAAGTTTGGAGACGTATTGCTGCCAAGATGTTCTTTTAGCCGTTTTTATTGTCTTGCGAGCTTTTGCTCACATTTGTTTGGCATGGATTAGATTTTCTTTTGTTGGCTGCCTATTGAACTTTCGTAAGGCAGATTTTCTTTTATTTATTGAATTTTTAACATCGTTATTAAACCAAGGTCTATTTCTTTTTGAACGTGTCGAGGACTTTGGAATACATTTTTCGGCTACATGAATTAATGTATCAGTAAAAGCTTGTATATCATCTGCTGTTTTAAACATTTCAGGATTTAATTTTTCATTACATAGCTCCATAAAATTCTCCCAGTTTGCTTTATTCAAATTCCATCGGGAATGATGGTCTTCATTTGTCGATTCAATTTCTTCAATTTTAATTGGAAAATGATCGCTCCCATGAAGGTCATCTAAAACTGACCAATCAAAATCTAAGTAAATATTTGGAGAGCATATAGACAAATCTAAAGCAAAATAATTTCTTGTAGGAGAATGAAGATAAGTTGGTTGTTTATCGTTAAATAAACATACATCATTTTCTGCAATAAAATTTTCTATTATTTCTCCTTTGTCATTTGTATCCAGACAACCCCATAGTTTGCTGTGACTATTAAAGTCACCTAATAATAAATAAGGACGAGGTAACTGGTTTATAAGATTTTCTAAATCGTGTTTAGAAAATTTACAGTGTGGAGGAAGATATAGAGAACAAATTGTTATGGATTTAGACAGAGTGACATTTACAGCAACAGCTTGTAAATTACTATTTATATCTATCTGTCTATGAGGAACATTTGATTTTACAAGGATAGATGAACCTCCTGAGGCTTTCTGATTTTCAGTTGCGATATGATTATATAAACTATAATTTTTAAAATTAATATTATCTGTATTTTTTAAAAAGGTTTCCTGGAGACAAAAGACAGTCGGAGAAAGTAGTGTTGTTAAAATTAAAATTTCGTTATAATTTGCTTTTAGTCCTCGACAGTTCCACTGAATAATTGATTTTTTATCCATGATAAATGGAGAGATGATTTGAAAATAAGGGACTTAATCCTTTTGTTTTCTCTGAGACTGCGAGAACATGGAGGAGTCAACCTCTAACTCCATGTTCTCAAGGGAATCAAACCGATTGACCAACTTGATCGGATCGGCCGACGCCCCTTTACTATATGGATTTGGTTCTTTATCTTTATCTTTTTCTTTTCCATTTTTTCCTTTCTGGTCAGCTGTCCTGGACCTGGATCTCTGTTGTGATCCACTTGTTTTAGTCGGCTGTGTTTGTGAACTGTTTTGAGATTTTGTTGGTGGTCTAGACTGATGAGTAGATGTGGGTTTAGGTTTAGGTTTTAGAGTAGGAGTAATAACTTTTGAATTTGCTTTGATGACAGAATCTTTTTCGTTAAACTGGGTAGAACTTTCTTTGGTTTCTGGTTTAGTGTTTAGGGATTGAACAACTTTTGCAAAGGTGATTTCAGGTTGATTTTCTTGAATCTTTTTGGCTTCCAAATAAGTGATATTTTGTGTAACTTTAATTTTCATGATTTCTTTCTCTTTTTTCCAAATTTCACACTGATTTGATTTTGATTGATGGTTTTTGTGACAGTTCACACACTTGGCTTCATTTTTACAAGCATTTGTATGGTGATCAAATTCACCCATACCACATTTTTCACATATTGATCCAGGTGCTTCCGGACAGCCGTTTTCATGATGTCCAAACCTCTGACAGTTGAAACACCGCAGAGGATTTGGAATGTAGACTTCAACCGGTATAATTCGGTAAAAGATTTTTAGTGATTTTGGTAAAGTTGTGGTGTTGAAAGTTAGTAAAAGTGTATTTGTTTCTATAAAGTTTCCATCTTTTTTAATTTTAAAACGTTTGCAAGCTGTTACTCCTTGTGTGTTAAGATATTCTGTGATATTTTCTTCAGTTTCATGTTTTAGCATTCTGTCACGGATAATACCTTTGCAACTGTTGAGAGTTTTATGTTCCGTGACAGTGACATTAATATTAAAAAATTTTGTAAGTTTCAAAAGATTATCAGTTTGAGATTTTCTGTTTGTTTCGACCAAAAGAGTTCCATTTTTTAATTTTTTTACATTTTTTGGAGTGCCTATAATAGATTCTATTTGCTTTTCTATGATGAAAGGAGACAGTGAAGTAATTGGTTTGTCTTCCTTACTCGAAATCACTAAAAATTTAGCGAAGTTCTCATTAGCTTTGAACGTAAAGGTAGTCGGTTGCGTGTCGTCCTCCGAAGAGTCGAACGCCAGAAATCGTTTTCGAGAGGCCATGGTGATGAAATTTTTGATTCGATAGCTATGCGCCCCACCCTCCATGGAGCCCTACAAGGGGACGTTTAACAGAAATGGATCTCCTATTTCTAACGTCAAGGCTACATTGCTATTATACACGGTGTCAAGATCAGAGTCTTCAGCTCGGCCTCATGCTTAGATGATTTCCCACCTATTCATCTAGATTTCCATAGAAAAATTTATGAACAGTTGAGTTCATCCCCCTATCCATTCCACAGCCTCCACTCACAGAGGTTTCCGCCAAAGCCCCAATACAAGCCCACCAATTGACCCTTCAGCCGCCGCCCACTGAAACTCACTTAAAGTTAGAGGAACGTGAGAAAAATAAGCCCGGTTTGTACCATAAAGATACGTATAAAAGAGAGAAAGAAGCTAAGAACAAGTTGTGCACTTCTAGAGCTTGGCACAACTGAGCCGATTGATCCAGGCCGGATCTAACCCAGACCGCTCTTCTATCTGAAATAAGGGCCACAATGATGTGTTGAAAAGCTGGAGATCCCTGGACTTTCCTCAATCATCAGGTTCCCCTCTCCCAGCATACGAGACGCCACCCACGGCAAACAGGTGGTTCTGTTTTAATAGGGGATTACACCCTATCCACTACAGAAGGAAAGTGATCTGTAGACTTTATTCCCTACAGACAAGGGAGACCGAAAACGTCTGGGAAATTGAAAGGTTATTTTTAACGTTAGGAGATCCATATTTAAAATAAACAGTTTATTAAAGAAAGAAGGATTCATTTTGGATTCATTTTTTAAGAGAGTCAAACAAACAAGCTGTGTTAGATGATATGTAGCTTTCAAATGATATGTAGCTTTCATACCTTGAAAAACGTTTAGTTTTTTATCTAACAATATTAAATGCATCTTACTTTTTAATGTAGAGAATGCTAGAGTTCGGAAAAATGACACAAACACAAGACAAACACATATGTTAAATACAGATGAGGTTATAATCATCGTCCCATGTGCGACCCACGGGCACAGAATGATACACAAACAAATGAAGCATGTTAGTAACATGAGATAGGAAAGGTTTAAAAGGATAGATCTCGCGAAATTTGTTTTTTCCAATTTAAGATGCATTTCAGTAAATTTAATTTTATAGTCTGGAATTATACCGGTTGAACGGACGGTTGCTCTGTTATGTTAGGGGTTTTACCCAACTGCCACAGAAGCAGAAGGCAGCCACCTATTTCGAGGGCCCGGGTGGTCACGGGCAGCCTCTTTTAGACGGCTCGTACGTCACGCAGAGGGTACGTCTGGCCTATTCTAAGCCCGGAACCAGCACGGGGCCTCCTAGCTTGGAATAATTCAGTAGTTAAAAGTGTAGACATGGCAGTAGCATGTTTAATCGATTTGGCTACGGCCTCCAGAAGTCTGGAAAGGGCCGCAACCGACATCGATTCCTGTTGTAATGAAAGGAAGGCAGCTGATGAAAAATAGATCAGCATGAGAATTAATGGCGACTAGTTTTCTAGCCTTCCTTTCCCATGCTTCTAGATTCTTCAGCGGAATAGAAGCTCTTCCTTTATTAGAAATGTCTAGGAGAGACGCATCCACTTCTAATTGAGGGATATTATCAGTTGGCAAATATTAGTTTTGGCTCTTGTAGAATTTAGTCGGGAGCAAGAGCCGAAACCAAGCTTTGCAGGCAAATCCAATCTCCAATCTCTCGAACATTTGTCCGAGTCTAGTCTATTTTGAATATATTTTGTTGTATTTTCTACTAATTTGGATTGTGGGAGGACAAGTAATGGAGTGGAACGAGACTCCATTAATTGTTCGATCCCAGAGAGAGGTTTTAATGGAGCTTGATCCTGCTGAGTTTTGGGGCATAACTCAGGAGGAAGAAGCCGGAAGACCTCGTTAATCGCACGATCAAATGACCAGACTTCGGATTCAGTTTCCAAATCTGACTCCTTGTTCTGTTGAGTGAGATTCGGTTGAAACTGATCATAATTAATAGGTTCATTAGTGATTGGACTAAAATTAGTCTCCTCAGGTTGTATTGGAGTTGGCGTTTGAACAACCTGGGGAGATTTATGAGCCCTTGTATATCTACCAATGTCAAGTTGAGATTGGGAGGAATTTGATGAAGAAGAAGGCGTCATCTATCGTCTTCTTCTCTTTTTATGAGAGTGCTTAGATCTCTTTGAATTTTTCTTTCGCCGAGAAGAACTCAAAGAGTCTGGTCTGGAAGTAGAGATAGAAGAAGAGGACGATCGATGTCTTCTTCTCTTTTTAGATTTATGCTCTCTTTTTGACTGATCCTTCCTTGAAGGTCTGGAGATAGATAAATCATTTGAATTAGGAGGCTCAATCATTACACACGGATCTGAGACCTGCGAAAAATCAGGTTCGAGTGGAATAATCTGTCTAGAGGAAGAAGCTGGATTAGGAAGTTCTAGTCTTTCAGAACGTTCATATCCAGGAATTAAAACATTGGATAGTCTGTGGACACTACCATGTGAAATATGGCTACTTATGGACGGAGCATAGCTTTGTACAGGCACATTTATAGGAATATAACCAGGCGGAATTTGTGTTTGTAGGTCATACGCGAATGACTGTAAACCAATGCCTGGTAGACTGGATCCTAGTTGACTGGTGCCTGGTTGACTGGTGACTGGTTGACCGGTGACTGGATGACCGGTGACTGGATGAACGGAGATAAGTTGCCCAGTGACTGGGTGACTGGTTGACGGATGACCGGTGACTGGTGACTGGTGGGCTTAGTGCCCGGTCAGACTCTAAGTCCGCCAGGCTGCCACCTTGATGGGTCCTGCCCCGAGCAGTAAAGCTATGAGGGGCGGTGCTCCCATCAACTGTCCCGTTGTCAGACATGTCTGACTGGGACTTCTTGGATTTCTTTGATTTCTTCTGTTTTCTCTTCTGCGTCATAACTGATTTTCTAGTAGCATGAAGGCGTCTTCTTTCTGCTAGGTTCCAAACTTTTTCTGTCCAGGAACTACAAATATAACACAAAGAGATACGTGTGCAAGAATTACAAGTTAAACAAGATAAATGTGTATCCCATTTAGCTTTTAAATGGCCACGGTTGCCGCGGGCAAAATGCATCGACTGACGCGGAAACAAAGGAAGAAATTTAACATTGAGAAAACAAGAAATCTAAAATCGATATTTCGAAAATAAGTACATAGTTAGTAGAAGGAGTGAATATAGAACCAGAGAAAGTCAAGGATATAAAAATTTTAACCGTGTAGAACAATTTTAATCCATTTTTTCTAACACAGAATAATAATCCTTGAACATTCAAAGTCCACAGAAAAGAAAACTGACACGTGATATGAGCAGGAGGAACTACGTCATACAGGTAACTGTTTAAAGGGACCTTCTGAATTAAGACTTTATCACGACTGAAAGGTCGTTTTTTCTGTGGAGGGGGTGAATAACAGAACAGAATAGCACATTGTCTATAGGTTAATGTATTACGAAGTTAAAATGCTGTATCATCGCATTCTGAGCACTCAGAAGTTTGGGCTGTTCTGTTCTATTCTAAAACAGCAGGTTGTCATCTGCCACCTTGTATTGTCTACTGTAAACAATGTCAGGTTGGACAGCTTTCCAGCATGAAATGGGTGAAAGAACAATGGAATAGCTTGCAAACTGCCTCAAAGAAAACTATATGATGAATAGATTATATGGCAATTTTCTTATCATATCAAATATTATACTGCGAGCTTTTGGCTCTCGTGATGATATGGGTGTATCAGACTGATACTGGGTATGATATGAAATCTGACATATAATAATCTCTGAACCATTTTCTAAGGAGACAAGTTTAATGAAATGTACCTACATACTGTAATGATACTGCCATTTGTTGTATTACACTGACAGTGGCATGGTCAATCCTAGCTCTTCTTCCTAATGCTGAGTGCCAAGCTATTACCAATTTTAGAAAGTCTTACATATGACTCCGCTAGGGATCAAACATACAACCTCTAGCTTAATCTTTAACCCGTATCCTGCTGTTCACAACAACACCTACCTTTGCAAACAGTGTAGATCCAGATCAGATGGCTTCTGAAGAAGCCATCTGATCAGGATCTACACTGTTTGTCATTCAGTTTGTGAATTTGAACAAAAATATTATATCATGTAATCTGATTGGCTGATAGTCAGAAATGGGTGTAGCTAATTAAATTATTCAGCAGGATAAGGGTTAAGACAGACATTCTACTAAGTCAGCCATTGTGATTGGGCCATTTAAAGTGATTTCATGATTTACTGCCTGCGTTATAACCAGGAAAGTTACTACAGAGTTCAACAGTGCTACTATCATCATAGATTTTGTTTGTTTTGAGGTTTTACAGCCCAGTCAACCCAATGGGGTCATGTCGAGCATGGTCAGTTTACCTAACCACACGTGTACTGGGCAGGCTTAGTCCTCTAAGCAGTTAACCAGTATTGTGCACATTCTTTGCCAGAAACTGACAACTGCCCTTCTTCTATCATCATAGATAATCATAAAGTTCAACAAAGATATTTTCATTGTTATTATTACTTATCAGTATAGTACAATCAACAAGTTTCATCAAGTTAAACATAAAGATAAGTAGAAATGTGTCCAAAGGACATAAACGCCCACACCTGAAAAACTTCAATGCAAATTGCTAACATCTATAAAACTTTAATGTAAATTGCTAACTCCATCTCAGATGCAAACGGAGACGGACGGACAAGAGTAACACTATATGCCCTTTTTTCGAATGGTGGGGCATAAAATTCAAGTTCATCTTACCATTAAAAGGAAAATTTTCACATGTCAACAGTGCTGCCAACATGGTCGTTACTGTGGTCTTCATCACATTTATGATCATCATCATCGTCTAAGGTACTGACATCTGTAATAAACTGCAGAATTATCAAAAATATCAATCACTACTCAACAAATATAGACGATTAAACACCATATGACAGTAAAGTCCGTTGTTGGTTGTTTATTCTGTATTTTCCCCTGATCAATTAATAAATGCCATAGTAACACTATTGTTGAACCATTTGCTCCTTGGAATTCATTTTTACATACTTATCACACTCCAAGGTCAGTATTTCATCATCCTCATCATCATTGTACAAGTGTGATAACCATAACTGTCATCACTTTCTGAAACATTATTACCATGAACATCAATAATAACAATGCCATAATTATCATAATCAATAGAGTATGAGCACAAAAAAGTTGCAATTATCACTATTGTTAAATCATTAACCCTTGTCTTGCTGAATAAATTAAGATGCCACACCCACTTCTAATTTCCAACCAGTCAGATTACTTGATTCTGGTTTTTGATAGAAATTCACATTTAATGACAAACAGTGCAGATCCAGATCAGTTAGCTTCTTCAGAAGCCAACTGATCTGGATCTACACTGTTAAGACAGGGCATGTCATGCTCAGCAAGAGAAGGGTTAACATTCCCAAACATGTCTATATATATATCTATTATACACAATACTTGGTCAGCAAAGCGATCGCTAACATCAGAGATACTAAGATGGTAATCATCATCATCATCATCATCATCTTACAATACTATTATAATCATATACAGTGAGCAAGCATAATCAATATGTACATTAAGATTTTTGGAAAAAATATAACCTTGTCAGTTGACCCAAGACTTCTGATTCTCAGCTGTATTATGTCAAATAGAAAATTGAAATCAGAAGTCACAGGTCTCTGGACAAGGTTATATTTATAACTGTCATCAAATTATAAAATATAAGCAATCTCACCATTAGGTTTGCAGAGCCTCGTCACCACTGTAGAATTGACAAAGCCAATAGTAGCTAAAGGAAATTCTGTAAAAGACAGTAAATAATTATGGCATTTAAAGTACAAACAGATGACAAAGAAGCATAATTAAAGCATATATCATCATCATCATCATCATCATCAAACCTCTCCTCATGATGTTTAACATCATCATCTTCATCACATTACAATGTAATTGGGTGTAGTAATTCCTTAATTCACCATATAATCATCATCGTATGATGATTATCACTATCAGTAACCATACAATGATAATAACCCTTTCTACATTGTTTATATAACCTACAAGTATACTGTTTATAAACAGTAATGTCAAACCATAAATATTACCAATCGCATCCTCTACATTAGCTTAACACTGCTGTCATCATCATAATCCAAATGAAGGAATGAAGACACGTAACAAGTTCATCATCATCAGCAGCAAAAACATCATCATCAATATCAGTGTTGATGTGCAGTCAGACAGTTTGAAGGCACAGGCAAAACTGCTGAATATAAAAATGATATTAAGCTTTGCATTCAGAACCTCTTCCCTGATCATAGTGGCTACCGGCTATAACCCCTACGATACACACCAAACAATCCTTGCGGGCATTAAGTCTCCGGACCCTCGTCATGAATGGTAGAGTTGAGACATCAAACGCTAGCAGAAAGGTAAGCTGTAATAAAAGAGGCAAAATTAAAGCATATAAAATACAGAAAGAAGAAATATGAAGCTTCCCTCATCATTAATAACATATCTATCATCATCATCAATCTCAGTAACATTACAATTGCAACTATATCAAATCAACTGATGACAAACATCAACACCATCATCACCAGAACTACATCATCATCATTATCATTACAACTGAAATTATATTAGATGTACAGTTGCTTTAAAACAGCATCAATACTATCACTACCACTTTGACCACATCATCATCAGTAGCATTACAATTATATCATATCACATGTACTGATACTTCAAACATCATCATGACCACCACTATTATCATCAACATCATCATCATATTACAACTGCAATTACATCTGATGTAAGCTGCCTTAATCATCATCATCATCAACAGTAACATTATAGTAATTACCATAAATCACGTATACATTGAGTACATATAACTGACAAGTACATGTATATCAACACTTCTGTCAAACCATAAACATTACAATCTCATCTATTGTAGCCTACACAAGGTCATCATCATCATCATCATCATCATCATCAAATGTGCGATCATCTCAACAGAAACATTCTATGCAATTTTCCATCATCATCATCATCTTCAATCAATGATCATCATCATCAACAACATTAATTTTAATGTGCAGTCAGGTAGATCAAAGACAAATTGTCTTTACTGGCAAAACTGTTAAATATAATGTAATAATTGAGTAGCTTTGCGTTCCAATCTCTTCCCTGACCATAGCGGCCAACAGCTATAACCCATACGATACAGACCAAAGAATCCTTGCAGACATTAAATCTCCGGACCCTCATCATGAATGGTAGAGTTGAGAAATTAACTGCTAGCAATCAGGTAAGCTGCAAGAAAAGAAGCAAAATTAAGGCATATAAAATACAGAAAAAAAAAAAGCAATATAAAGATACCCTCATTATCATTAACATATCTATCATTATCATCAGTCTCAGTAACATAACACCTGCCATTATATCAAATGAACTGATGCCTTAAACATCAGCACCATCATCATCTCTACTGCAGCACCATCATTATCACTACAACTGAAATTTTATCAGAGTTACAGTTTCCTTTAAACATCATCAATACCATCACCACCACTCCAATCACATCATCATCATTTTCACCATCATCATCAGTAACATTATAAATGAAATTTTATCACATTTACTGATACTTTAAAAATCATCATGACACAAACTATCATCATCATCATATTACAAACTGCAATTACATCAGATGAACAGATGCCTTAATCATCATCATCAGTAACAGTACAGTAATTACCATAAATCATTTATACATTCAGTATATATATAATTGATAAATACATGATTGTATCATTTACACTTCTGTCAAACCATAAACATTACAATCCCATCCATTGTAATCTACACAAGATCATCATCATCATTAAAAGTGTCATCATCATCACTAAAAACATTCTAAGCAATTACATCATCATCATCATCATCATCATGTTCAATCAATGATCATCATCATCATCATCATCATCATCATCAGTTTTTATGTGCAGTCAGGAAGATCAAAGTTAAAAACTGTATTTACTGGCAAAACTGTAAATATAAAGATATGATTGAGTAGCTTTGCATTCAAATCTCTTCCCTGATCATAGTGGCCACCGGCTATAACCCCTACGATACACACCAAACAATCCTTGCAGGCATTAAATCTCCGGACCCTCATCATGAATGGTAGAGTTAGAAACCAAATGCTAGCAAAAAGGTAAGCTGCAAGAAAAGAAGCAAAATTAAGGCATATAAAATACAGAAAGAAAAGAAGCAATATAAAGATACCCTCATCATCATTAACATATCTATCATCATCAGTCTCAGTAACATTATAACTGCAATTATATGAAATGAACTGATGCCTTAAGCATCAACACCATCATCACCACTACTACATCATCGTCAAAACTACTGAAATTATATCGGATATACAGTTACCTTCAAACATCAATACCATCTCCACCACTCTGCTAGCAAAAAGGTAAGCTGCAAGAAAAAAAGCAAAATTAAGGCATATAAAAAACAGAAAGAAAAGAAGCAATATAAATATACCGTCATCATCAACATATCATCATCATCAGTCTCAGTAACATTATAACTGCAATTTTATGAAATGAACTGATGCCTTAAACATCAACACCATCATCACTACTACTACATCATCATCAAAACTACTGAAATTGTATCGGATATACAGTTACCTTCAAACATCAATACCATCACCACCACTCTGACCACATCATCATCATTTTCACCATCATCATCAGTAATATTACAAATGAAATTATGTCATATGTACTGATACTTTAAAAAAAAAAATCATCATGACCACCACTATCATCATCATCATCATATTACAATTGCAATCACATCTGATAGATGCCTCAATCATCATCATCAGTAACAGTTCAGTTATTACCATAAATCACCTGCACATTTGGTACATATAATCAACAAGTACATGTATCATCAACACTTCTGTCAAACCATAAACATTACATATCTCATCTATTGTATTCTAATCATCATCATCACTAGAAACATTCTATGAAATTACACAATCATCATAATCATCATCATCTTCATCATCATCAACTTAGTTTTGATAAGCAGTCAGGTAGATCAAAGACAACTGTCTTTGCTGGCAATACTGTTAAATATCAAGTAATGATCGAGTAGCTTTGCATTAAAATCTTTTCCCTGATCATAGTGGCCACTGGCTATAAACCCTACAATACACACCAAACAATCCTTGCGGGCATTAAATCTCAGGACCCATATCATGAATGGTAGAGTTGAGAAACCAAATGCTAGCATAAAGGTAAGCTGCAAGAAAAGAAGCTAAATAAAGGTATATAAAATACAGAAAGAAAAGAAGCAATATAAAGATACCCTCATCATCATTAACATATCTATCATCATCATCATCATCATCATCAGTGAGTAACATTATAACTGCAATTATATCAAATGAATTGATGCCTTAAACATCAATACCATCATCACCACTACTACATCATCATTATCATTAACTGAAATTATATCAGATGTAAAGTTGCCTTAAAACATCATCAATACCATCACCACCACTCCAATAATATCATCATCATTTTCACCATCATCACCAGTAACATTACAAATGAAATTATATCACATGTACTGATACTTATAAAATCATCGTGACCACCGCTATCATCATATTACAATTGCAATTACATCTGATGAAAAGATGCCTTAATTATCATGATCAGTATAGTAATTAACATAAATCACTTAAACATTTGGTACATATAATCGACAAGGACATGTATTAGTATCATCAACACTTTTGTCAAACCATAATCATTACTCATCTATTTTAATCTACACAAGGTCATCATCATCATCATCAATATCAGTTTTGATGTGAAGTCAGGCAGATCAAAGACAAACTGCCTTTGTTAGCAATAATGTTAAATATATATATAACGTTCGTCTGTCATTACTGACAATGACCAATCCTAATCAAATGTGTGAAGTGTTATTATTTGTGTGTTCTAAGATGGCTGATGAGACCAATCTTAGCTCTTATACTGTTCAATGTAAAGTAATGATCAAGTAGCTATGCATTCAAATCTCTTCCCTGATCATAGTGGCCACCGGCTATAACCCCTACGATACACACCAAACAATCCTTGCGGGCATTAAGTCTCCGGACCCTGGTCATGAATGGTAGAGTTGAGAAAACCAATGCTAGCTGTAAGGTAAGCTGCTGGAAAAAAAAGCATCATTAAGGCATATAAATAACAAATGCTGGAAAAGAATAAGGCATACATTATAAGAAAAAATGTAATTCAGACATACAAATTAGAAATAGAATTGAGACAGAAAGACAAATTACAGAGACAATGCATGGTGAAAGCAAATGAATTACAAAAAAAAAAAAAACGAAAAAAAAACAATAATGCTTAGCACCTTTGGTAAAAATTTTAGCAGACAACATCTTGAAATATTTAACTTATTCACCCAGAAATAGGTTTTGACATTTTATACAAATATCTCCCCAGGAGACAATTTGTATGAAATGTCAATGCCTATTTTCTAGGAAAATGAAGAAAAATGTCAATTTGTCATCTGCTGAATTTTCCCATAGAGTGGTAAACGCTAATGCAATTATAAAATACAAACTCAAGAGAAAAAGCAAACTACATAAGTTACAAACATAAAAAGATTATTAAAGGCTCCATATTCCTCAAAAATAGACATATTTTTTATCCAAGAAAGGTTGGTTTAATAAATTGATATATAATCAATTTATTAAACCTATCATAAAATATGGCATCTGACAGCCTGTAAAATTTCTGTTAGTCTCTCACATTTGAACTGGATTAAAAATGAAATGATTTTTTATCATATCTCTGAGTTAATGTTGGCATCATTAATTCAGAGATACTATAAAAAAAAATAATTTCATTTCAAGAGCGAGAGACTATCTGAAGTTTTACAGGCTGTCAGGTGCCACATTTTATGATTGTATTCATCACGAAAACATGCCTATATAATTTTGACCCCCTTAAACCCCACTTTTATATAGTAAAACTGGGGTTTACAGGGGTATACATTATTTTTTCTTATTTCTGCTCAAAAACATAGATTGTGGTACTCGTTAGAACCGCCTCGCTGAGGTGGTTCTAACGAGTACCCACAATCTATGTTTTGGTCAGAAATATGTAAAATATAGGAATTTTTTATCTGAAATTTTTCATTTTTTGGTGGTAAAATTTTCAGTATATTTGAATAGGCATGTTTTCATAATGAATACCATATATAAATTTATTAAATCTTTCTTGGATAATAAAATGCCCATTTCTGAGGAATATGGAACCTGTAAGGCACATGAATTCCAAATTCATATGAGAATAAACATTTTAAACATATATATTACAAAACAGAAAAGAAGTATAATTGAGGCATATAAAATACAAACACATGTATGAGAAAAAAACATGATTCAGACATATAATTACAAACAGAAAAGAAATAAACCAAAGCATATAGATTACAAACAGAAAAAAAAAAACCAAAGCATATAGATTACAAACAGAAAAAAAAAAAAATTATGCACATCCTTACAAAATATTATTAATGGCTCCATATTTCTCAAAAATAGACATTTTATTATCCAAGAATTTGATATATGGTACTAATACAATCATAAAATGTGGCACCTTACAGCCTGTAAAATTTCAGTTAGTCAACTGGAACAAAACTAAAATGATTTTTTATCATATCTCTGAATTAATGTTGCCAACATTAATTGCCAATTTGAATTCAGAGATAGGATAAAAAATCATTTCATTTTTGATCCATTTCAAAAATGAGAGACTATCTGAAATTTTACAGGCTGTCAGATGCCACATTTTATGATTGTATTAATAATGTATATATCATTTTATTAAACTTTTCTTGGATAAAAATATCTATTTTTGAGGAATATGGAGCCTTTAATGATGATAAAAAAAAATCTCAATCACAAACGTGAATCGCCAACACGAATCGCAAACGTGAAACACAAATGTGAATCGCAAACGTGTAGAAAATGTCGCGAACAGGCTCGCTGTACGAAGTTGAAACCCCAAACGGTAGGCGTGCAAGAACACACATCCTCATGTACAGTGACTGTCCAATCAATCAATCAGCAAACTTTCAATGAATCATTACAATCATACAAGCTGAACAGAGCCGCACCAAGCAAAAATGTGCCTTTCGGGCATGTGCAGACAGTGAAGATCCAGATCAGACTGCATAAATGTGCAGTCTGATCAGGACCTTAACTGTTCCATGCCAGAATCAATGGTTCAGTCCACCCTCATTATACTGACACTTGATACAACAGCAAAATTGGTTAAACTAACAATTTGACTAGCACAGAAACCCTCTATTAAGAGGCAACAGTTAATCAGAAATTATGCAGGAATGTTATTATTCAATACTTAAAGAAACATGTTTTGGATATTTGTTAGAATTGCCTCACCAAGGCAACTCTAACAAATATCCAAAACATACATTCAATAAAGAAATAAGAATAAAACATGGCATTTTTTGCATATCATTCTGCTCACTGAAGGCTCCATATTCCTCAAATATAGACATTTTTTCATCCAAGAAGGATTTAATAAAATTGATATTTAATATTAACAGTATCATAAAATGTGGCATCTGACAGCCTTTAAAATTTCAGTTAGTCTCTTGTGTTTGAACTTGATAAAAAATGAAATGAATTTTTATTGTATCTCTAAATTAATGTTGCCAACATTATTTCAGAGATATGATAAAATATCATTTCATTTCAAGAAGGAGGGAATAACTGAAATTTTACAGGCTGTCAGGTGCCACAGTTTATGATTGTTTTAATACCATTATCAATTTATTAGACCTTTCTTGGATAATAAAATGTTTATTTTTGAGGAATATTGAGCCTTTAAGGATTCTTTACAACAGCAAATTCATTTTAATGGCGATATTTTTGGGAAAAAATGCTGTCATTTTAACCAAGGTTCACTGTAATATAGAATGTATCAATGGAGAGCAAAGGCCCAAATAAGACCTTGTGCATGCACAGGATGAATCTAAATCTGTGCATTTTGTGCATGCTTGAAGACACCTTTTCCTTTGATGTGGCCCAACTTATTTATTCTGATCTACTACTAGTTTCTATTCCTGTCTAATCTAACACTGTATGAATCTAAATAATCTATCTAAATTTATACCTAATCCAGTCCACAGTATTTCAGTCACGTCGTCATGTCAAGATTTTGCCTCTGAATCTGTGGGACTTTTACCCGACCTGGTCACATGACAAACTCAAGTCCTGCATTAAGTTACTAGCAGCTCTGCCACAGAGGCACAAGGCAGCCCATCTACTTCGCGGGCCCCGATGGACGGGGGCATGATACTGAATGAGCTGGAGTGGTAGAAGGAGCTCAGACTTCACTAAACACTGATCTCAGACCATTCCCTTTCCACTTCTACAATAGGAGACACTCTGAAATCATGTGTTTTCAGGCAGATCAACTTTCCATTCTATTAGAAGTTACCATTTATGATTAAAAAAAATGGATAATTTTCTTATTTGCTGGAGTTAATAATTGTGCATGTTCTTAAAAGCTAAATAAATATATTTGCTTTATTATTCAGTTTTTACTTTATAGGCTAACTAGACAAACAACAATAACTGATATTTTTCTTACTTTTCACAGAAAATAAGTTGTCATTTCATTCAAATTGTCTCCTGAAACATCAAGCCTTATTTTCCTTTAGAAATCATTCAAATGAACTGCCAAGTCATATTTTCTGTGAAAAAATCAGGATCAATAATTTGTTTGCTGCTGTAGTTTAAAGCAAGAAGTATGACATTTTTTAGTCTTGTTTCTATCCGCTGCAAACCTGGGAAATATTTGAACTGCTTAATCAAAGAGCCTAGACTTGTTAAGGATTTGATGTTAATTCTAAAATAACTTTTCTTATTTCTCCATAATACATATGTTGTGGGTTATCATTAGAAGTGCGTCATGAGGAGAAACATGTTGTGGAAGAAAACATGTTGTGGAGGAAAACATGTTGTGGGCACTTCTACCAACTACCTAAAACATGTTTTTATCAGGAAATGAAGAACATTATCTAAGAATTATCATCAAATGCTCCTCCTTAACAAGTCTGCTGCATAGAGATAACAAAATACTGTTCAGCTAATGCAACTCCCAAGTGTAGTCTTTTGTAGGTCTAAAGCCAGGACATTTTCAGGTGAGGACAGGTAGAAGTTATGATTTTTTTTTACTTTAATGATTAGCCTGCTGGGTGAAAATTTCAGATGATCTTTTGAAATATTTTTCTTATTTGTCCCAGAAAATAGGTTTTGACATTTCATGCAATTTTTTCTCTAAACAGGACAATTTGTATGAAATGTCAAAGTCTATTTTCTGACAAAATAATAAAATGTCATCAATTTTCTGCGCTTAATCTGCCCAGAGAGTGGTAATGGATAAAGTAAAATGCTCCAATATAGACCCAAACCCCTTAAGGCACAAATGATAGTGCAGCAGAGAACAGTCTGAAGTATTTATGTTGAAATTGGTCAGAGAAAATCAGACCTGATGTGTCATGTGAATTGTCTGCAGAACAGAAAAGTCAAATCAAAATATCAAGATTATATATATATATATATATATATATATATATATATATATATATATATATATATATATATATATATATATATATATATATATATATTTCAGTTTTTAAAGAAAATAAATCTTGAAATTTCCTGTCAATCGTCTGCCAAGCAGGCAATTCACATGAAATATCAAGACTTATTTTCTCTGACAATGTCATCTGCTTCAAACTTTGCCTGGTTCTTTAAGGGTTAAACTGATTTATAGTTATCAGGAAGCTGATGGACAATGACAATATCACTTTAGGAACAGCTGAAATAACAATAGATTGAATTATATTTTCTTTTAGAGATATCATGTATGAAAATAACAATTTCTCCCAAACAAAAGAAAAACAAAAACATGTCTGTCAATTGTAAAAAAAAAAAAAAAAACAAAAAACAAAAAAAAACAACAGATAAATCCAAAATACAAAAAACAAGTTTTTGTCTAACTACTGTACTTGTTTTGAATGGACTTCAGAAGTTATGACTGCCTGAATATGGTATTATTGTCCTTAAATGACTTTTTGAAAGCAAAACTGCTTTGATATTGCTTTATTTTTTAAGCAATTCAAATTCAGAGGTGGTGAAAGCAACTGACATCCACATTTCCGTTTGGAATTAAATTGTTAGAAAATTGCAGTTGCCTTTTATAGCAAGTAACCCTTCTCTTGCTGAGCACAACATGCCCTGTCTTAGCAAACAGTGTAGATCCAGATCAATTGGCTTCTGAAGAAGCCAACTGATCTGGATCTGCACTGTTTGCCATTAAATATGTGAATTTCTATCAAAATCCTGGATAAAGTAACCTGATTGGCTGGAAATTAGAAGTGGGTGTGGCATCTTAATTTATTCAGCATGCGAGAAGGGTTAAAATCTGGAGGTGGTGGAAGCAACCAGATTTTTTTTTTTTGTTTGGTGGAAGCAGAAAAAATACATATTTTTGTTTGGTGGAAGCAGAAAAAATACATATTTTTTTGTTTGGTGGATGGATGGATGGATATTTTGTTTATAGACGCTCAACCCTAAAAGGGCATATAGCGTCTAATAAGATGATTATATGATGATTTTATTTAATGAGAAATTAAAAATATCTAGGATTGATGAGTTCATTTTAAGAAAGATAAAGTATCAATGATTTTATGTTATTAAAATACAGATCATATTTTATTAAAAAGTCCGATCTCTTTCAGAAAATCGAGTATTTTTTGAGTTGGCATATTAAAAAGTTCCTTTATATCTTTTACATTAAAATACTTTGTGCGAATATAATTAAATTCAGCACAAGTGACAAGAAAATGTTTGACCGTAAAAGGTTCATTACAAGGAATGCAGAATGGAGCTTGTTCATTGTTTAAAATATAAGAATGAGTAATTCTAGTGTGTCCAAGTCTACATCTCGTGATTTTTGTTTGTTCTTTTCTGCTGAGATTAGAGAATGTGCATTTGCTGTTAAAATTTGGTTTGATTTCATTTAATTTATTATAAGTTTGTGTTTCCCAAACAGACTGACATTTGTTGTTGATGTATTGACAGACGTTTGATTTAAAGTCGGAGTGAGGAATTTTAAAATTGGTTATTACTAACGATAATGCAGATTTGGCTTCTGAATCTGCTAATTCATTTCCACGAATATTAACGTGGCTGGGAAGCCAACAAAATACAATTTCTTTTGAAGCAGAAAGATAATAATATTTTTTAAGAATTTGCTGAATTAATGGGTTTCTATGGTGTAAATCTTTAAGAGATTTTAATACAGAAAGAGAATCTGAATAAATGATAAACTGTTTTTCAGACTGATCTCTGATATGGTAAAGTGCAATATCAATTGCCTTGGCTTCGGCGGTAAAAATGGAGCTATTATCAGGTAATCTGATACTGTCAGTAAAATTTGGACTAATAACAGAACAAGCAACTTTCTCATCTTGTTTCGAACCATCTGTATAAATTGACAGGTAATGTTTATAATTTGATTTGATTTCTAAAAATTCATTCTTAAAAATATGCGACTCGACTTCTGTTTTTTTATTTTTATGAAGGTCTAAAATAATCTTTGGAGGGTTTAACGTCCATGGCTCTTTTGATGGAAAAGAAAAATGCTGAACATTTTTAATATTGATATTGGCCTCTTCAAGTAACGGTTGTATTCTCAGGCCAAGGGGTTTAATAGCTGTTGGTTTATTATTGTAAAATCTTTCATATTTAGGGTTAAAAACACAATCATGAGCTGAATTACGTGGATTGGCGGCTAATTTAGTAACATATTGAAGAGACAATTTCTCTCTTCTTATATACAATGATGGTTCATTTGATTCAGCGTATAAACTTTCGACAGGGGAAGTACGAAAAGCCCCTAGAGCCAGACGTAAACCTTGGTGATGAATAGTATCCAAAGATTTCAAATAAGATTTTCTTGCGGATCCATAAACTATGGATCCATAATCCAATTTAGATCTAATTAAAGATCTATAGAGATTTAAAAGGACAGTACGATCTCCTCCCCAGTCGGAACTGGAGAGAACTTTAAGAATATCAAGAGCTTTTAAACATTTAGCTTTTAAAGCTTTGATGTGTGGTATAAAAGATAATTTGTTATCGAACAAAAGACCCAGGAATTTTGCTTCACTGACGACTGGAATTGGACTACCGTATATCGCGAGATGAGGATCTAAATGTAGCTGACGTATCTGACAAAAATGAACGCATTGAGTTTTTGTTTTTGAAAATTTGAAACCATTTTCTGTTGCCCAATCTTCTATATTGTTTAAACATCGTTGTAGTTTGAATTCAATGGTTTCCATATTTTTCGATCTAATAAATATTCCAAAATCGTCAACAAAAAGTGAACAATCAAGGTCTTTCACACATTTAACAATATCGTTAATTTTAATGCCAAACAAGGTAGGTGATAAAATGCTTCCCTGTGGTACACCTTGTTCTTGTTTAAATATGTCCGATAACGTATTACCTATTCGAACATTAAATGTTCGATCTGATAAAAAATTTTGAATAAAAAGTGGTAATCGGCCTTTAAGGCCTAATTTATGTAAATCTTTCATGATGCCATGTTTCCATGTAGTATCGTAAGCTTTTTCAAGATCAAAAAATACAGCTACGACATGTTCTTTTTTAATAAAGGCATCACGAATAAAGGATTCCAAACGAATCAAATGATCGTTTGTACAGTTATTTTTTCTGAATCCAGCTTGATATTTTGTTATTAGCTGGTTTGATTCCAAGAACCAAACCAGTCTATCATTAATCATTCTCTCCATTGTTTTACATAAACAACTTGTCAAAGCAATAGGTCTGTAGTTAGTAGCTTCAGTATGATCTTTATTTGGTTTTGGTATAGGTATAATCGTTGCTTTACTCCAGTCTTTTGGAAATTTTCCAGTGATCCAAATATCATTTAAAATATTTAATAAAGTTTTTAAAGCGTTATCGGGTAAATGTTTAAGAATTTGATAATGAATGTCATCAGGACCAGCAGCTGTATCGTGAGATTTATGAAGAGCATCTAATAATTCTGAAGCTGTGAATGGTACATTATATTTTTCATGATTTAGTGACGTAAAATTTAGATGCTCTTTCTCTCGTTCCTGTTTTATGTTTTGAAAGGTTTCGGAATAGTTTGCACTAGAAGAGTTTTTCTGAAAATTCTCTCCTAGTGCATTGGAAATATCTTTAGTCGTTGAGCATATATTTCCATTTGATTTAATATGGACATGTTTGTTATTTTTATTTTTGCCAGTAATTTTTCGAATCATGTCCCATATTTTCTTTGCTGGAGTTCTAGAATTAAGTTTGGAGACGTATTGCTGCCAAGATGTTCTTTTAGCCGTTTTTATTGTCTTGCGAGCTTTAGCTCGCATTTGTTTGGCATGGATTAGATTTTCTTTTGTTGGCTGCCTATTGAACTTTCGTAAGGCAGATTTTCTTTTATTTATTGAATTTTTAACATCTTTATTAAACCAAGGTCTATTTCTTTTTGAACGTGTCGAGGACTTTGGAATACATTTTTCGGCTACATGAATTAATGTATCAGTAAAAGCTTGTATATCATCTGCTGTTTTAAACATTTCAGGATTTAATTTTTCATTACATAGCTCTATAAAATTCTCCCAGTTTGCTTTATTCAAATTCCATCGGGAATGATGGTCTTCATTTGTCGATTCAATTTCTTCAATTTTAATTGGAAAATGATCGCTCCCATGAAGGTCATCTAAAACTGACCAATCAAAATCTAAGTAAATATTTGGAGAGCATATAGACAAATCTAAAGCAAAATAATTTCTTGTAGGAGAATGAAGATAAGTTGGTTGTTTATCGTTAAATAAACATAGATCATTTTCTGCAATAAAATTTTCTATTATTTCTCCTTTGTCATTTGTATCCAGACAACCCCATAGTTTGCTGTGACTATTAAAGTCACCTAATAATAAATAAGGACGAGGTAACTGGTTTATAAGATTTTCTAAATCGTGTTTAGAAAATTTACAGTGTGGAGGGAGATATAGAGAACAAATTGTTATGGATTTAGACAGAGTGACATTTACAGCAACAGCTTGTAAATTACTATTTATATCTATCTGTCTATGAGGAACATTTGATTTTACAAGGATAGATGAACCTCCTGAGGCTTTCTGATTTTCAGTTGCGATATGATTATATAAACTATAATTTTTAAAATTAATATTATCTGTATTCTTTAAAAAGGTTTCCTGGAGACAAAAGACAGTCGGAGAAAGTAGTGTTGTTAAAATTAAAATTTCGTTATAATTTGCTTTTAGTCCTCGACAGTTCCACTGAATAATTGATTTTTTATCCATGATGAATGGAGAGATGATTTGAAAATAAGGAACTTAATCCTTTTGTTTTCTCTGAGACTGCAAGAACATGGAGGAGTCAGTCTCTAACTCCATGTTCTCAAGGGAATCGAACCGATTGACCAACTTGATCGGATCGGCCGACGCCCCTTTACTATATGGATTTGGTGCTTTATCTTTATCTTTTTCTTTTCCATTTTTTTCTTTCTGGTCAGCTGTCCTGGACCTGGATCTCTGTTGTGATCCACTTGTTTTAGTCGGCTGTGTTTGTGAACTGTTTTGAGATTTTGTTGGTGGTCTAGACTGATGAGTAGATGTGGGTTTAGGTTTAGGTTTTAGAGTAGGAGTAATAACTTTTGAATTTGCTTTGATGACAGAATCTTTTTCGTTAAACTGGGTAGAACTTTCTTTGGTTTCAGGTTTAGTGTTTAGGGATTGAACAACTTTTGCAAAGGTGATTTCAGGTTGATTTTCTTGAATCTTTTTGGCTTCCAAATAAGTGATTTTTTGTGTAACTTTAATTTTCATGATTTCTTTCTCTTTTTTCCAAATTTCACACTGATTTGATTTTGATTGATGGTTTTTGTGACAGTTCACACACTTGGCTTCATTTTTACAAGCATTTGTAGGGTGATCAAATTCACCCACACCACATTTTTCACATACTGATCCAGGTGCTTCCGGACAGCCGTTTTCATGATGTCCAAACCTCTGACAGTTGAAACACCGCAGAGGATTTGGAATGTAGACTTCAACCGGTATAATTCAGTAAAATATTTTTAGTGATTTCGGTAAAGTTGTGGTGTTGAAAGTTAGTAAAAGTGTATTTGTTTCTATAAAGTTTCCATCTTTTTTAATTTTAAAACGTTTGCAAGCTGTTACTCCTTGTGTGTTAAGATATTCTGTGATATTTTCTTCAGTTTCATGTTTTAGCATTCTGTCACGGATAATACCTTTGCAACTGTTTAGAGTTTTATGTTCCGTGACAGAGACATTAATGTTAAAGAATTTTGTAATTTTCAAGAGATTATCAGTTTGAGATTTTCTGTTAGTTTCGACCAAAAGAGTTCCATTTTTTAATTTTTTTACATTTTTTGGAGTGCCTATAATTGATTCTATTTGCTTTTCTATAATGAAAGGTGACAGTGAAGTAATAGGTTTGTCCTCTTTACTTGAAATCACTAAAAATTTAGCGAAGTTCTCATTAGCTTTGAATGTAAATGTAGTCGGTTGCGTGTCGTCCTCCGAAGAGTCGAACGCCAGAAATCGTTTTTGAGATGCCATGGTGATGAAATTTTTGATTCGATAGCTATGCGCCCCACCCTCCATGGAGCCCTACAAGGGGACGTTTAACAGAAATGGATCTCCTATTTCTAACGTCAAGGCTACATTGCTATTATACTCGGTGTCAAGATCAGAGTCTTCAGCTCGGCCTCATGCTTAGATGATTTCCCACCTATTCATCTAAATTTCCATAGAAAAATTTATGAACAGTTGAGTTCATCCCCCTATCCACAGCCTCCACTCACAGAGGTTTCCGCCAAATCCCCAATACAAGCCCACCAATTGACCCTTCAGCCGCCGCCCATTGAAACTCACTTAAAGTTAGAGGAACATGAGAAAAATAAGCCCGGTTTGGTACCATAAAGATACGTATGAAAGAGAGAAAGAAGCTAAGAACAAGTTGTGCGCTTCTAGAGCTTGGCACGACTGAGCCGATTGATCCAGGCCGGATCTAACCCAGACCGCTCTTCTATCTGAAATAAGGGCCAAAATGATGTGTTGAAAAGCTGGAGATCCCTGGGCTTTCCTCAATCATCAGGTTCCCCTCTCCCAGCATACGAGACGCCACCCACGGCAAACAGGTGGTTCCTGTTTTAATAGGGGATTACACCCTATCCACTACAGAAGGAAAGTGATCTGTAGATTTTATTCCCTACAGACAAGGGAGGCCGAAAACGTCTGGGAAATTGAAAGGTTATTTTTAATATAAATTAGTAGATCCATATTTAAAATAAACAATTTATTAAAAGAAGGATTCATTTTGGATTCATTTTTTAAGAGAGTCAAACAAATAAGCTGTGTTAGATGATATGTAGCTTTCAAATGATATGTAGCTTTCATACCTTGAAAAACGTTTAGTTTTTTTATCTAACAATCATAAATGCATCTTACTTTTTAATGTGGAGAATGCTAGAGTTCGGAAAAATGACACAAACACAAGACAAACACATATGTTAAATACAGATGAGGTTATAATCTTCGTCCCATGTGCAACCCACGGGCACAGAATGATACACAAACAAATGAAGCATGTTAGTAACATGAGATAGGAAAGGTTTAAAAGGACAGATCTCGCGAAATTTGTTTTTTCCAATTTAAGATGCATTTCAATAAATGAATTTTATATTCTGGAATTATACCGGTTGAACGGACGGTTGCTCTGTTATGTTAGGGGTTTTACCCAACTGCCACAGAAGCGGAAGGCAGCCACCTATTTCGAGGGCCCGGGTGGTCACGGGTGGCCTCTTTTAGCCGGCTCGTACGTCACGCAGAGGGTACGTCTGGCCTATTCTAAGCCCGGGACCAGCACGGGACTTGTTTGGTGGAAGAAGAATACTTTCATTTTTTTTTTTTTTTTTTTTTATGGAAGCAGAATAACTTCATATTTTTGTTTGGTGGAAGCAGTATAATTTCACATTTTTTGTTTGATGGAAGCTGAATAATTTCATATTTTTGTTTGGTGAAAGCAGAAATATTACATATTTTTTGTTTGTTAGAAGTAGAATTTCATTTTTTTTTCATTTTTTTTTTTTTTTTTTGGTGGAAGCAGAATAATATTTTTTTTTTTTGTTTTGTTTGGTGGAAGAAGAGTCATTTCATATTTTCTTGTTTGGAATCAAAATGTTAGACATATACTCAAATGACAGCAAGTGAGTTTGGCTTGAGATACTATATTATACTATCCTGGGGCACCCTACCTTACTTGTCTTAAAATTTAAACAAATACATGATGTGCCTAAAGAACTGCTGGACGAGTGGCAAACAGGGCAGACCCTGATCAGATGCCACATTATGTAGCATCTGATCAGGGTCTACACCAATTGCCACTCATTTAGCAGTATTTTAAACACACCAACAGGTAGTGAAAGGACCTTTTAAAAGGAGTTAAGGTGTCCCAATACTTAGGATAAATATGGTATTGTCTTTTAGAGACATTTTAACCCTTGCCATGCTGAATAAATTAAGATGCCATGCCCACTTCTAATTTCATGCCAATCAGATTACTTAATCTGGGTTTTTGATAGAAATTTACATATTTAATGACAAACAGTGCAGATCCAGATCAGTTGGCTTCTTCAGAAGCCAACTGATCTGGATCTACATTGTTTGCTAAGACAGAGCATGTCATGTTCAGCAAGAGAAAGGTTAAATGAAAAGTCAACAAACATCAACTTCCTGGATATTATAATTCACTATAAAGGGCTACACTTTCAGGGGACAAAACTCTGTCAAAATCATTTTGCCTCCCTTTTGAAAGGGGAGTCTGCTCTAAAAAGGAAAGACTGTGTATACAAGCAAGTTCTTTCCTTTTTTACTTTTCCCTTTTCAGAACTGAGCTTGATATGCAGATAACCAAACAGCAAGTCACAAAAGTATATTGGTATCATGTCTTCTTAAACCTACATAGTGTATAAGATCTATCTAGGAAGAATATTGTTTTTTTTGTCTTTAGTTTGTTTGTTGTTGTTGTTTTGTTTTATTTTTTTTTGTTGTTGTTGTTTTTGTTTTGTTGTTTTTTCAAAACAAAAAAAAGAAAATCCCAAGGCAGCAGCAGAAACTAAATAACGCTTAGCATGCCCAGAAAATAAGGTTTGACATTTCATGCAAACTGTCTCCAGAGACAGTTTGTATGAAGTGTCAAATCTTATTTTCCAGGGGAAAAAAAAGAAAATAAATATTACCAATTTGTTATCAGCTGAATTTGTGTAGAGAGTGGTAAAGGTTGAAACATAAAATAGTGAAGCTGAAACTGCCTAAAACAATCATGATTTCACAGTAGTATGGAGAGGCTGATTGTCTACTCAGACATCAACAAGTATATGGCCATTGATCAATGTCCCTCCTCACCAATAATAATAACAGAATTGCAGACACTGCATGATACCCTACCACAGCAGGGTAACAAAACATGTAGTGCAGACGGCTGTGTTGATCTAGTACTCCATAAATTGTAAGCCACTATGAGAACTTAAAGCCACTAATGTTTGATGAATACACCAGGGAAACAATTTCATCTGCGAAAAAAAGTGCATGTATCAAAATGAAAATTATGTGAACTGTAACCTTGAAAGTATATAAAAATTCAGTGTACTGTAACCTGGCTGCAGTTCTCCCCATCTTCTCTCTGTTTTCTTCTTTCTGTCCAACAAATAATAGCTTGATCAGATGAAAACTATAGGAGTGAGCTGGAAATGAAATCATGCTTGAACAGTCTTTAAAGAGCTATAGCGCTATCAAAATTTGGTATACAGTAATCTCTAAACAATATGCACTACATCACCTTATCAGATGAAAACTTTAGATGGAGTTATCCAAAAACAAAGTCAACAAAACAATATGCACTATACCACCTCATGGTCTAACTGTCCACCAAGTTTCAATGCCATCCAATGAAAATTGTAGGCATTATCTGGAAATGAGGAAACAGAGTAAAAAAATCTTTGAAAAGTGTAATAACTATCAAAATCTGGTGAACCGTAACCTCAAAACAATATGCACTGTACCACCTCATGGTCCATTTTGATTGTGTTGGGGTTTAACGACACGTCAACCCTTGAGGGTCATTTTGTGTCGTCTCCCAGAGAAAGGGAGAAAAGAGATAGAAGAGAGAGTAGAGGAGATGAAAGAGAGGGACAGGGAAGAAAGAGGAACAGGAATGAAAGTGAAGAAACAGAAGAAATAAAAACATTCCCCCTCTACCCTTACCCACTACAAGGATAGCAGGCCTTGCCCAACTGTAAGCCAATATCAGTTGGATGCCCCAGTGATGTAAGATACACAGCACCTTCGCACCACCCGACCACCCCCACCTCATGGTCCAACTGTCCACCAAGTTTCAACAGGATCTGATGAAAAACTGCAGGAGGAGTTATCTGGAAACGAAGTGCGGACAGACACAAGAGGCTATACCATATAATACGCCGCCACATGATAGTGGCCAGGTATAATAATAATTCATATAACACCTATAAAAATAATAATAATATATATAACACCAAAAATAATAATTCATATAACAACTTATTACTGCCAACATTTCAGCAAGTAGGCTCATTTCAAGGAACTGCAACAGTGAAAAAGGCCTAGCAGCCAAAATACTGGAAGCAGTAAGTTGTTTTAAAAGTCATTAAATTTGTAAACTAAATATTGTGTAATAACAATAATAATTCATGAATGAGTAATAATAGTAAGAGCTGTCACAGGACAGCATAGCTTGCCTGAATTACCCTTTGCTCTAAAATATAGCTTTCTGAAAACTTCAACCAAAGCCTCTACTACAAAAATTTGATGTCCTTGACCTTGATCTCAAGGTTAGTGAGGAGTGTGGTGATGATGCAGCATAAAATTTTAGAGTAGTATCAAATATCAGGCAAATTATCAAACTTTAGACAATATAAACTTCAAAAACCTTTAACCAAAAACTTTAACAATTTTTTTTTCTAAGTCATCCTTTTTTTCCTTGACTTCAAGGTCACTTATTTTAATCTGGACAGTGCAGCATAAAATTAGAGACTACTATCTAACATCAGGACAAGTATAAACTCCTTCAATCCAGAGGTTCAGGAGATATGGCCTTTTTAAAAAATTTAACCAAGATTATAAAACTTTTTTCATGCTCAACTCAGCGGAGTATGAAATTTTCTCTGCTAATAAACATGAAAATGCCAACAATAGTTGGCATATTTGCTAATAAATATGAAAATGCCAACAATAGTAGGCATTTTCATATTTATTAGTAGAGAAATGTTCATGCTCAGGTATCTTTAGCAAGAAAGAATTTGGCATTGTTAGTAATTTGAGTTTTATTAGCATGAAAATTTCATACTCAGCTGAGTTGAGCATGAAAGAAGTTTTATAACATCGGGGCCTGATTTATTCACTTGAGTGAAAAAACCACGGTAGATTCACTTTAGTAATTTTGACATACCATAACTGTACTTACCAAAGTATTCAGAGAGAAAAGCCTGGACAAACAGATGCCACAGAATGCAGCAACTGACCAGGATCTACACTGTTTTCCACCCATTCGTTTAAATTTTTGCACTTGTACAGTAAGGAGTGTCCAATCATTTAAGGTAAATACAGTAAATAACTTTCTTGTCGGGTTCAAACAAAGCCTGGGCCCAGTTGTTCAAAGCGTCGTTAGCTTAACGTGCTCGTTAAGGGTCATTTCGTTAACTGTTTTAGTGGATTCAATACACAATATTCTGATATTTTTTGCTGAAAAAATGTGAGTAGCTTTTGCACTGCAAAAGCTACTCACATTTTTTCAGCAAAAAATATCAGCATATTTGCGTATCACTCGATGTAAATTTTAACGAATCGTTAACTAACGATGTCTTTAGCTTTGAACAAATGGGCCCTGATGGGTAAAAGTTTAAGCAGATAACATTTTTTTTTTTTTTTTTTTTTTACTTTTCCCAGAAAACAGGCTTTGTCATTTCATGTTGTCTTCTATGGAGACAGTTTGCACGAAATGTCAAACCCTATTTTCTAGGGAAAATGAGAAACATATCAATTTGCCATCTACTGACTTTGCCAAGAGAGAGGTAAAGGATTTGGATATCTAACCATACTTGTCCTGATATTTACACAAGTCCATTTTACAACATGATGAGGTGTCTAAAAACTGCTGGATGAGTGGCAAGCAGTGTAGTAGACCCTGATCACACACCTCTTCCTGTGGCATCTGATCTGGATCTTCACTGTTTGCTCAGCCCTGTTTGTCCATATACTTAGGGTAAATACAGTAGTCATGGCATCCAACTTGGAATATTTGTTTGTGTTGAAGTTTTACAGCCCAGTCAAACAATTAGGGTCATATCAAGCATGGTCAGACTCTACCTAACCACACTTATTCCTAGGCAGGCTTAGTCCTCTAGGCAATTAACCAGTGCTTGTGCACATTTTTTTGCCAGAAACTGACAACTGCCCTTCTTGAATCAGTGCAAGGGATAGAATGACCGTAGAAAATATTTCATCATCAATCTCCATGAAACAATGTTGCTAAACACGGTTGGAAATATACCCATGACCTCCTGATCACTAGTCAGAGGCGCCTGCGACAGAGCCATCCCATCTTTGAAGATATTTCTCAATATTTTTTGTAATATTTTTTATATTAATTATTGTTCCATGGATGCTCCAGTTTAATGGGGTGGGGGTGAGGGAATGATACACTTTTGGGGGAGGCAACTCTGTAAAACCTGTTACTGTCCCCTTCTGAAAAGGGTTCTACTCCAAAAGGAAAAAAAAAATACTCTCAAGCAAACATTTTCCCTTCAGAGTAGACCCATTTTCAGAAGGGATTTGATGTACAGGAAAGCAGACAGGAAGTCACAAAAGATGTCTCTCAATAAAATGGCAGAAAATTTACCAAGTGTAACTAGTCCCTTTAAGTTTTTTTTCTTTCTTTTTGAGTTGAGGTTTTATGACCCAGTCAATCCATTTGGGTCATGATGAGTGAGATCAATTAACTTACACTGTTCCTGGGCAGGCTTAGTCCTCTAATCATTTAACTAAAACTTGTGCACATGCTGTCATCAATCATTAACTGATGACTTCCATTCTTGAATCTGCAGAAAGGGTAGAATGGCCATAGAAATTATTCAATGATCAATTTCCACAAAAATTCTGTGTCTGAGCTAGGTTTTGTACTCTCAACTTCTGGATTTTGTTTGTGTTGAGGTTTTACAGCTCAGTCAACCCAATGGGGTCATGTTGAGCGTGGTCAGTTTACCTAACCACTCGTTTACTGGGCAGGCTTAGTCCTCTAAGCAGTTAACCAGTATTGTGCACATTCTTTCGCCAGAAACTGACAACTGCCCTTCTTGAACCAACGGAAGGGGGAGAATGACCGTAGAAAATATTTCATGATCAATCTCCACGAAAGAATGTTGCCGACCTTGGCGTGGGTTGAACCCGTGACCTCCTGGTCTCCAGTCAGACGGGGCATCCAACTGAGCCACCTAGGCTGGCTCTCAACTTCTGAATATGCAGTCAGACATGTTATCTACCGAGTTGCGGAGCATGCTCCCCATACGTTAAATCTGTCACTGAGTACAGTCGACTGGTTATCTCGAAGTTCAAAGGACTCTCTGAAACACTTCAAGATATCCATACCTCGACATATCAGATTTGTGGAATTGAGGAAAACAATAAATCGAACAACCACATTTAACAAATGAATATGTAATTTGACTCCTTAAGCTAGAGATATAATGAAAATATTGTGGAAAAGAGGAGAAATTGCTCCATAGGAGCAATTTCTCCTCTTTTCCACAATATTTTGTTACCTGTTGTTAGATTTCAATGTTAAAACAGGGACCAGATTTTCACTTCGAGATAAGCAGTTATTCGAGATAAAGGAGGTCGAAATAACGAGAGTCCACTGTCTATTATAATGATGATGGTTTGGTGTTTTACATCCCTTGTAACATTACTTAAGTCATATAAAGATGATTGATTGATTGTGTTGGGGTTTAACGACACGTCAACCCTTGAGGGTCATTTTGTGTCATCTCCCAGAGAAAGGGAGAAAAGAGATAGAAGAGAGAGTAGAGGAGATGAAAGAGAGGGACAGGGAAGAAAGAGGAACAGGAATGAAAGTGAAGAAACAGAAGAAATAAAAACATTCCCCCTCTACCCTTACCCACTACAAGGATAGCAGGCCTTGCCCAACTGTAAGCCAATATCAGTTGGATGCCCCAGTGATGTAAGATACACAGCACCTTCACACCACCCGACCACCCCCCATATAAAGATGATGTATGTGTGATAATGAAAGGCTTTGTGCAATGAAGTGCCATACAGTCATGAGCTGAAGTCCACCTCCTGTGGGATTCAAACCCGTGAACTCTTGATCCAAAGTCGGAAGCGCTAACCACTTGGCCAACCAGATGCTTCAAATGGAGTATTGATTTGGTTAACTCTTTACATGCTGGGTAATTTTGCATGCTTTTTTGTCGCATATATGCCATATCTCACACTGTGAGATAAAATCTCACAGAATTTGGCCCATCTGGAATGCAATTCCCCTAAAAAAATTCAAATCTCACGGAATTTTCAGATCATTTTAATGCAGACTTTATGAAGAAATAAACATTAATCACACACTGTTATGGTTTTCACATGCTCCTCACATAAAAAATAAGGCTTTAGACTATATTGGGGGTGCTCCAAAGTAATGTTTAAGAAAATCTCACAGAATTTTGTCAAATCTCCCTTAAAATTTTGCCTTATCACAGATTTTAGGCCATAGCTTATGGCATGTTTGTTGTCATTTGTGGATTTTTTTATTTTCAAACTATCTTTTTCAAAAAAATCTTTCAGGAATACCATCAGATTGTCAAACAATTTGAATCTAGATCAGGCCGGACATTTTGTCCGGCCTGATCTGGATCCAAACCATTTGCAAAGGTTATTAGCAGACAACAAAAGTAGCCACTAATGGGGAAAGAGTTAAAATGGTTGGTACTGAAATGGCTATAGTAACAAATTTATGGAGAAATTTATAGAAAACATATTTACTGGTTACTGCTTCTTGCCTGTAGCTTTGACAACGGTCAAAACAGAAGCAATTTTTCCTTAGTCATACTATCCTTGGTCAGTGTCTGTTTTCATCTGTACATGATCAGGACCCAAAGATACCAACCTGCAATATGGAAAACAAATCAGTGATTACTTGATACAAAAAAAAAGAAGGAGCATGATAATTGTGTAAAAATTCCTTCTGAAAGACAGATTTTTTACCAAAGTATTATTGCACTAAATAAGGCAATTTTTTTCAACCAAAATTTGTTGATATTTTTCTTATTTCTCCACAAAAACCTATGTTGTGGTATTCATCGGAAGCACCTCAGAAAGGAACTTCTAATGAGCCAACATATGTTTTTGTGGAGAAATTAGAAAAATATTTTCCTGATACCCCTCTTATCTGGAGCTATGAAAGTATTCATGCTCCTGAGTGTCCTAGAGCTATTGAAGTATTCATGCTTCTGAGTGATCCAGAGCTATGGAAGTATTCATGCTCCTGACTGATCTAGAGCTATGGAAGTATTCATGCTCCTGAGTGATAGATTTTTATATCAAATAAATAGAGAATACCGTATTTGACCTAATTACCACACATACCTCTATAAGCACAGTCAATAAAATCCATAGTCTTCAGATTACAGCCAGTGAGCTTTTTCTTTATGTCTTTATACAGGCATACTCTGAGGCACTTACATTTGGAAATTAACATTTTTCCTAGCCATTTTGCATGAATTTGGTCTTGGTTAGCATGTTAAGGAGCATAATACTGGTAAAAAGACATACTTTTGTACCTAGTAAATGAGGCCAATTTTGTACCTAGACAATGAAGCCAAATAAATTTTAAAGCAACTTTACTGAAAAGCATAAAAGAAACACTGTTCATCATTCTTTTTATTATATAGCTTTTCACCTTCTAATAATCAAAACCGTCAAACCAACATGTCAGTTTGTTTGGTCAAAAATACAAACATATAATAAAACCATTGAAGATTACATTTACTAATATTGCAAAATTCCCCTGCAATGTTGCTCTTGCACACCCTTACCAAGTGGGGAAGTCATGTAGCAAGTTTGGTCCAACCAGTGGTTTAGGAGACAGCGTGATGGACGACAGACATTCTAACGAATGGATAGCTATGTGACTACTGGCTAATTTTAGACACATAAGATGGATGGATGGATGGATGGATATTTTGTTTATAGACGCTCAACCCTAAAAGGGCATATAGTGTCTAATAAGTTTTATGTTATATGATGATTTTATTTAATGAGAAATTTAAAAATATCTAGGATTGATGTGTTTATTTTAAAGAGATAAAGTGTCAATGATTTTAAGTGATTAAAAATACTGATCATATTTTATTAAAAAGTCCGATCTCTTTAAGAAAGTCGAGTATTTTCTGAGTTGGCATATCAAAAAGTTCCTTTATAGTTTTTATATTAAAATACTTTGTGCGAATGTGATTAAATTCAGCACAAGTGATAAGAAAATGTTTGACTGTGAAAGGTTCATTACAAGGAATGCAGAATGGAGCTTGTTCATTATTTAAAATATAAGAATGAGTAATTCTAGTGTGTCCAAGTCTACATCTTGTGATTTTTGTTTGTTCTTTTCTGCCGAGATTAGAGAATGTGCATTTGCTGTTAAAATTTGGTTTGATTTCATTTAATTTATTATAAGTTTGTGTTTCCCAAACAGACTGACATTTGTTGTTGATGTATTGACAGACGTTTGATTTAAAGTCGGAGTGAGGAATTTGAAATTGGTTATTACTAAGGATAATGCAGATTTGGCTTCTGAATCTGCTAATTCATTTCCACGAATATTAACGTGGCTGGGAAGCCAACAAAATACAATTTCTTTTGAAGCGGAAAGATAATATTTTTTAAGAATTTGCTGAATTAATGGGTTTCTATGGTGTAAATCTTTAAGAGATTTTAATACAGAAAGAGAATCTGAATAAATGATAAACTGTTTTTCAGACTGATCTCTGATATGGTAAAGTGCAATATCAATTGCCTTGGCTTCGGCGGTAAAAATGGAGCTATTATCAGGTAATCTGATACTGTCAGTAAAATTTGGACTAATAACAGAACAAGCAACTTTCTCATCTTGTTCGAACCATCTGTATAAATTGACAGGTAATGTTTATAATTTGATTTGATTTCTAAAAATTCATTCTTAAAAATATGCGACTCGACTTCTGTTTTTTTATTTTTATGAAGGTCTAAAATAATCTTTGGAGGGTTTAACGTCCATGGCTCTTTTGATGGAAAAGAAAAATGCTGAACATTTTTAATACTGATATTGGCCTCTTCAAGTAACGGTTGTATTCTCAGGCCAAGGGGTTTAATAGCCGTTGGTTTGTTGTTGTAAAATCTTTCATATTTAGGATTAAAAACACAATCATAGGCTGAATTACGTGGATTGGCGGCTAATTTAGTAACATATTGAAGAGACAATTTCTCTCTTCTTATATACAATGATGGTTCATTTGATTCAGCGTATAAACTTTCGACGGGGGAAGTACGAAAAGCCCCTAGAGCCAGACGTAAACCTTGGTGATGAATAGTATCCAAAGATTTCAAATAAGATTTTCTAGCGGATCCATAAACTATGGATCCATAATCCAGTTTAGATCGAATTAAAGATCTATAAAGATTTAAAAGAACAGTACGATCTCCTCCCCAGTCGGAACTGGAGAGAACTTTAAGAATATCAATTGCTTTAAGACATTTAGCTTTTAAAGCTTTGATGTGTGGTATAAAAGATAATTTGTTATCGAACAAAAGACCCAGGAATTTTGCTTCACTGACGACTGGAATTGGACTACCGTATATGGTGAGATGAGGATCTAAATGTAGCTGACGTATCTGACAAAAATGAACGCATTGAGTTTTTGTTTTTGAAAATTTGAAACCATTTTCTGTTGCCCAATCTTCTATATTGTTTAAACATCGTTGTAGTTTGAATTCAATGGTTTTCATATTTTTCGATCTAATAAATATTCCAAAATCGTCAACAAAAAGTGAACAATCAAGGTCTTTCACACATTTAACAATATCGTTAATTTTAATGCCAAACAAGGTAGGTGATAAAATGCTTCCCTGTGGTACACCTTGTTCTTGTTTAAATATGTCCGATAACGTATTACCTATTCGAACATTAAATGTTCGATCTGATAAAAAATTTTGAATAAAAAGTGGTAATCGGCCTTTAAGGCCTAGTTTATGTAAATCTTTCATGATGCCATGTTTCCATGTAGTATCGTAAGTTTTTTCAAGATCAAAAAATACAGCTACGACATGTTCTTTTTTAATAAAGGCATCACGAATAAAGGATTCCAAACGAATCAAATGATCGTTTGTACAGTTATTTTTTCTGAATCCAGCTTGATATTTTGTTATTAGCTGGTTTGATTCCAAGAACCAAACCAGTCTATCATTAATCATTCTCTCCATTGTTTTACATAAACAACTTGTCAAAGCAATAGGTCTGTAGTTAGTAGCTTCAGTATGATCTTTATTTTGTTTTGGTATAGGTATAATCGTTGCTTTACTCCAGTCTTTTGGAAATTTTCCAGTGATCCAAATATCATTTAAAATATTTAATAAAGTTTTTAAAGCGTTATCGGGTAAATGTTTAAGAATTTGATAATGAATGTCATCAGGACCAGCAGCTGTATCATGAGATTTATGAAGAGCATCTAATAATTCTGAAGCTGTGAATGGTACATTATATTTTTCATGATTTAGTGACGTAAAATTTAGATGCTCTTTCTCTCGTTCCTGTTTTATGTTTTGAAATGTTTCGGAGTAATTTGCACTAGAAGAGTTTTTCTGAAAATTCTCCCCTAGTGCATTGGAAATATCTTTAGTCGTTGAACATATATTACCATTTGATTTAATATGGACATGCTTGTTATTTTTATTTTTGCCAGTAATTTTTCGAATCATGTCCCATATTTTCTTTGCTGGAGTTCTAGAATTAAGTTTGGAGACGTATTGCTGCCAAGATGTTCTTTTAGCCGTTTTTATTCTCTTGCGAGCTTTTGCTCGCATTTGTTTGGCATGGATTAGATTTTCTTTTGTTGGCTGCCTATTGAACTTTCGTAAGGCAGATTTTCTTTTATTTATTGAATTTTTAACATCTTTATTAAACCAAGGTCTATTTCTTTTTGAACGTGTCGAGGACTTTGGAATACATTTTTCGGCTACATGAATTAATGTATCAGTAAAAGCTTGTATATCATCTGCTGTTTTAAACATTTCAGGTTTTAATTTTTCATTACATAGCTCCATAAAATTCTCCCAGTTTGCTTTATTCAAATTCCATCGGGAATGATGGTCTTCATTTGTCGATTCAATTTCTTCAATTTTAATTGGAAAATGATCGCTCCCATGAAGGTCATCTAAAACTGACCAATCAAAATCTAAGTAAATATTTGGAGAGCATATAGACAAATCTAAAGCAAAATAATTTCTTGTAGGAGAATGAAGATAAGTTGGTTGTTTATCGTTAAATAAACATAAATCATTTTCTGCAATAAAATTTTCTATTATTTCTCCTTTGTCATTTGTATCCAGACAACCCCATAGTTTGCTGTGACTATTAAAGTCACCTAATAATAAATAAGGATGAGGTAATTGGTTTATAAGATTTTCTAAATCGTGTTTAGAAAATTTACAGTGTGGAGGAAGATATAGAGAACAAATTGTTATGGATTTAGACAGAGTGACATTTACAGCAACAGCTTGTAAATTACTATTTATATCTATCTGTCTATGAGGAACATTTGATTTTACAAGGATAGATGAACCTCCTGAGGCTTTCTGATTTTCAGTTGCGATATGATTATATAAACTATAATTTTTAAAATTAATATTATCTGTATTTTTTAAAAAGGTTTCCTGGAGACAAAAGACAGTCGGAGAAAGTAGTGTTGTTAAAATTAAAATTTCGTTATAATTTGCTTTTAGTCCTCGACAGTTCCACTGAATAATTGATTTTTTATCCATGATAAATGGAGAGATGATTTGAAAATAAGGAACTTAATCCTTTTGTTTTCTCTGAGACTGTGAGAACATGGAGGAGTCAGTCTCTAACTCCATGTTCTCAAGGGAATCGAACCGATTGACCAACTTGATCGGATCGGCCGACGCCCCTTTACTATATGGATTTGGTTCTTTATCTTTTTCTTTTCCATTTTTTCCTTTCTGGTCAGCTGTCCTGGACCTGGATCTTTGTTGTGATCCACTTGTTTTAGTCGGCTGTGTTTGTGAACTGTTTTGAGATTTTGTTGGTGGTCTAGACTGATGAGTAGATGTGGGTTTAGGTTTAGGTTTTAGAGTAGGAGTAATAACTTTTGAATTTGCTTTGATGACAGAATCTTTTTCGTTAAACTGGGTAGAACTTTCTTTGGTTTCAGGTTTAGTGTTTAGGGATTGAACAACTTTTGCAAAGGTGATTTCAGGTTGATTTTCTTGAATCTTTTTGGCTTCCAAATAAGTGATTTTTTGTGTAACTTTAATTTTCATTATTTCTTTCTCTTTTTTCCAAATTTTACACTGATTTGATTTTGATTGATGGTTTTTGTGACAGTTCACACACTTGGCTTCATTTTTACAAGCATTTGTAGAGTGATCAAAGTCACCCATACCACATTTTTCACATACTGATCCAGGTAATTCAGGACAGCCGTTTTCATGATGTCCAAACCTCTGACAGTTGAAACACCGCAGAGGATTTGGAATGTAGACTTCAACCGGTATAATACGGTAAAAAATTCTTAGTGATTTAGGTAAAGTTGTGGTGTTGAAAGTTAGTAAAAGTGTATTTGTTTCTATAAAGTTTCCATCTTTTTTAATTTTAAAATGTTTGCAAGCTGTTACTCCTTGTGTGTTAAGATATTCTGTGATATTTTCTTCAGTTTCATGTTTTAGCATCCTGTCACGGATAATACCTTTGCAACTATTGAGTGTTTTATGTTCCGTGACAGACACATTAATGTTAAAGAATTTTGTAATTTTCAAGAGATTATCAGTTTGAGATTTTCTGTTAGTTTCGACCAAAAGAGTTCCATTTTTTAACTTTTTAACATTTTTTGGAGTGCCTATAATTGATTCTATTTGCTTTTCTATAATGAAAGGTGACAGTGAAGTAATAGGTTTGTCCTCTTTACTCGAAATCACTAAAAATTTAGCGAAGTTCTCATTAGCTTTGAATGTAAATGTAGTCGGTTGTGTGTCGTCCTCCGAAGAGTCGAACGCCAGAAATCGTTTTCGAGATGCCATGGTGATGAAATTTTTGATTCGATAGCTATGCGCCCCACCCTCCATGGAGCCCTACAAGGGGACGTTTAACAGAAATGGATCTCCTATTTCTAACGCACATAAGATGGATCTTGATCTTCAGAACTGTTTTGGACTTCAGGACTCCATTTTATAGATGAATTACACAAGACTGATTCATATACATCACGAAAACACGCCTATATTATTTTAACCCCCTTAAACCCCACTTTTATATAGTAAAACTGGGGTTTACAGAGGTATACATTATTTTTCTTATTTCTGCTCAAAAACATAGATTGTGGGTACCCGTTAGAACTGCCTCACCAAGGCGGTTCTAACGAGTACCCACAATCTATGTTTTGAGCAGAAATTTGAAAAATATCAGGGTATTTTTATCTGAAAATTTTCAGTTTTTGGCGGTGAAATTTTCTATATATTTGAACAGGCGTGTTTTCATAATGTTTACAAAAATTTTGGAAGAATAAGCCCCCGTCTCGTAACTAAATAAATATGGTAGGCAGAGATAGTGTCATGGACAGATTGGACAGAGTCAGGATGGATAGACTTATGAAAAAATAATGGTGCTCTTGCACACTCTTACCATGAGGGGAAGTAATGTAGCAAGTTTGATTAAATTCCTGCCTGTGGTTTAGGAGGAGATAGCATGATGGACATATGGATGGACAGATGGACAGACAGACAGAGGAATTAACAATATCCCCATCACTTTTTTCAAAAAAGCCAGGGAATAAAAAGCTACTTGCTAAATTGTTTTCCCAGTATGCTAATTTTAAGAATCATATTAGCAAAACCCCTTACTGTGTGTTTAAGTTCATTGTCTGTCTACTGGTAGCTATTGGCCAATAGTTTCATACAGTACCATCTCACCCCTTGGTCAAGGTCACAGACAGGCCTTTCATTGTACATTTTTATATTACAAGTTTATAAAGATCTATGTGTCCTGAATGCTTTAATGAATTTAGGAGACACCTGCTGTTCATGTTTTTGTTCAGAGAGGTCAACCCTCAAGGTCATCAACTTATATTATCCATGTTATTTTTTATTTATTTATTTATTCATTTATTTATTTTTGTCAAAGATTTTTAACCCTTGTCCTGCTGAATAAATAAAGATGCCATGCCCTTTTCAAAACTTCAGCCAATCAGATTACTTGATACAGATTGTTGATATAAATTCACATACTGAATTGCAAACAGTGCAGCTCCAGATCACTTGGCATCTTAGAAGCCAACTGATCTGGATCTACACTGTTTGTAAAGGCAGGGTATATCTGGGTTCAGCAGAACAAGAGTTAAGATCAATATTCCCTGAATGAACAGATGAATTTAAATGAACAATGAGTGATGTTGGACACTGGTCCGAAGCTCAGTTCAGTGTATGGCTTAGAATTTTTATATTCAAGTTTTATTTTAAAGTAGCTTAAGAAATATTATCTCCTGAGTGTCTGGAGGAATGTCATGGGTATTTGGGTTGATGCTAAATACTTGTCTGAAGATTTGTTCAGAGCAAGACTCCCTTCCCCAGCAGTGACCCTGAGATCAAGTCACAGTCAAATTTTCACATTTAATGTGCAATTTCAGGTGAGCTTCCCTGTCAAGCAACAGGTCCTGATAAAATCATACTACCACTATATTTCTTACAAATGCAACTGGACAGTGACAAGCACCATCAGATCTTAGTTACTCAAGTTGTCAACCAAACAAGAGAAAACTGCTGATAATTCTTGTCAGAGAGAATGATGTAAATGAAAGTTCTGAAGATGCAACTATGATTAGATCTTGTTAAACCCACCACCACCAGTTAGATGCAGATGTTACGGGCCACTGACAAGCACCATCAGGTCTTGCTTTCTCAAGCCTTCTACCATACAAGATTAATTGCTGCTACGGCCCAGTCAACCCAATGGGGTCATGTCACTTCTACTGGGCATGCTTAGTCCTCTTAAGCAGTTAACCAGTATTGTGCACATTCTTTTGCCAGAAACTGATAACTGCCCTTCTTGTATCAGCGGAAGGAAGAGAATGAATATTTCGTGATCAAATCTCCTCAGAAGAATGTTGCCGACCCGGCAGGGGTCAAACCCGCAACCTCCTGATCACCAGTCCAAAGCAGTTCTTGTCAGAGAGAATGATGTGTAAGTTGTGAAGATGCAATTATGATTAGATCTTGTTAAACTCACCACCACCATGTTAGGTGCACATGTTAAGGGACACTGACAAGCACCATCATATCTGTTACTCATGTCTTCCACTAAACAAGCGTAAACTACTGATAGTTCTTGTCAGAGGGAATGATATTAATGAAGATGTGAAGATGCAACTCTGATTAGACCTTGTTAAACCCACCACCACCATGTTAGTTGCACATGTTAACCCTTAAAGCCCCAAGCAAAATTTGTAGCAGACAATATTCTAATTTTTTTTTTTTTTTTTTTTTTTTTTTCGAAAACAAGTCTTGACATTTCATGTGAATTATCTGCAATGCAGACAATTCACATGAAATGTCAAGACTTGTTTTCTCTGAAAAATAGAAAATAAAATAAAAATTTGTCATCTTCTGCAGTTGTGATTGGCGCTTTAAGGGTTAATGGACACTGACAAGTACCATCAGACCATGGTTACTCAAGTCTTCCACCAAACAAGAGTAAACTGCTGGTAGTTCTTGTCATAGAAACCAAAGTAAACCCTTGTCCTGCTGAATTAATTAAGATGCCATGCCCACTTCTAATTGTCAGCCAATCAGATTCCTTGATCCAGATTGTTGATATAAATTCACATACTAAATGGCAAACAGTGCAGATTCAGACCAGCCAACTGATCTGGATCTACACTGTTTGCAAAGACAGGGTATATCCAGGTTCAGAAGGACAAGGGTTAATGTAAGTTGTGAAGATGCAGATGTGATTAGATCTTGTTAAAACCACCACCATCATGTTAGTTGCATGTGTTAATGGCCACTGACAAGCACCATCATATCTTAGTTACTCATGTCTTCCACCAAACAAAAGTAAACTCCTGATAGTTCTTGTCAGAGAGAACAATGTTAATGTCAGAGAGAACAGTTCTTGTCTGTTAATGTCTGAGAGAACAATGTTAATGTAAGTTGTGGAGATGCAATTTAACTCTTGTCATGCTGAATAAAATTAAGACATCACACCCACTTCTCATTGTCAGCCAATCGGACTGCTTGATCTAGGATGATGATACAAATTTACATACTAAATGACAAACAGTGCAGATCCAGATCAGTTGACAGGGTATATCCGGGTTTAGCAGGACAAGGGTTAAGTTGTGACAAAAATGTAACTTGTTAAACTCACCACCACCATGTTACTTGCACATGTTAATGAATACTGACAAGTACTATCAGGCAATAGTTACTCAAGTCCTCCACCAAACAAGAATAAACCGCTGATAGTTCTTGTCAGAGAGAACAATGTCAGAGAGAACAATGTTCATGTAAGTTGTGAAGATGTAACTACGATTAGATCTTGTTAACCCACCAACACAATGTTAACTGCACATGTTAATGAACACTGACAAGAACCATCAGACCATGGTTACTCAAGTCTTCCACCAAACAAGAGTAAACTGCTGATAGTTCTTGTCAGAGAGAACAATGTCAGAGAAAACAATGTTAATGTAAGTTGGGAAGATGTAACTACGATTAGATCTTGTTAACCCACCAACACAATGTTAACTGCACATGTTAATGAACACTGACAAGAACCATCAGACCATAGTTACTCTTCCACCAAACAAGAGTAAACTGCTGATAGTTCTTGCCAGAGAAAACAATGTTAACCCTTGTCCTGCTGAATAAATGAAGATGCCATGCCCACTTCTAATTGTCAGCCAATCCAATTCCTTGATCCAGATTGTTGATATAAATTCACATACTAAATGGCAAACAGTGCAGATTCAGATCAGTTGGCTTCCTCAGGGTATATCCAGGTTCAGGAGGACAAGGGTTAATGTAAGCTATGAAGAAGTAACTACGATTAGATCTTGTTAAACCACCAACACCCATGTTAGTTGCACATGTGAATGGCCAATGACAAGTACCATAAGACCATAGGTACTCAAGTCTTCCACCAAACAAGAGTAAACTGCTGATAGTTTTTGTCATAGAAAACAATTTTAACCCTTGTCCTGCTGAATTAATGAAGATGCCATGCCCACTTCTAATTGTCAGTCAATCAGATTCCTTGATCCAGACTGTTGATATAAATTCACATACTAAATGGCAAACAGTGCAGATTCAGATCAGCTGGCCTCTGAGAAGCCAACTGATCTGGATCTACACTGTTTGCAAAGGCATGGTATATCCAGGTTCAGGAGGACAAGGGTTAATGTAAGTTGTGAAGATGTAACAATGATCAGATCTTGTTAACCCACCAACACAATGTTAACTGCACATGTTAATGAACACTGACAAGAACCATCAGACCATGGTTACTCAAGTCTTCCACCAAACAAGAGTAAACTACTGATAGTTCTTGTCAGAGAAAACAATGTTAACCCTTGTCCTGCTGAATAAATGAAGATGCCATGCCCACTTCTAATTGTCAGTCAATCAGATTCCTTGATCCACATTGTTGATATAAATTCACATACTAAACGGCAAACAGTACAGATTCAGATCAGTTCAGAAGCCAACTGATCTGGATCTACACTATTTGCAAAGGCTAAGTATCTGGGTTCAGAAGGACAAGGGTTAATGTAAGTTGTGATGATGCAACTATGATTAGATCTTGTTAAACCCACCACTACTATGTTATTTGCACATGTAAATGAGGGGAAAAAAAATAGCTTTGTTTCCGCTAGCCTGATTGACCCCGTTTCAAACACCAAACTCTGCTATTTTTCATCAGTAAAAATAAAAAAGTAAAGCACCAACTCTCAACAAAATACCTGTATTTCATAAAATTATAGGCCCTACCCTGTTCTTTTCAGAAGAAAAATAAAAAAAAAAATTTTCTACCTACCGACCAATTTTTTTTTTTTTTTCAGCATGTTAGCGAAAACACAGCTATTTTTTTTTATGCCTGAACACTGACAAGACCATTTGATCTTACTCAAGTCTTCCATCAAACAAAGTTCTTAGTCAGATGGAATACTAATATGCTGCGATGATACTGTAATTGACTTGCCACCTGACAGTAAAGCTCACCTGAATACATGGTGTTAGTGACATGACTTCATGGCCACAGCTTGGGCTGGGCTTTGCACTGAAGAAATCTTTGGGCCAGTTTCTAACTTTAATCCAAGTATGAACTACATCCATTTAGTCAGGAGATATTATAAAAACTTGAATATAAAATTTTGAAATAAATTTTCTAAATCATTGACCTTGACCCTAGGGTCAAAGATCTAGGTAATGTGGTCCTGGTGTTGCTCTTCTGTGTAGCTTTGTGGTTAATTCTATGATTTATATTAAGTCTTTCCTTGCATGAGGGGAAGTAATAGTTTGGTTAAATTCCCCCCAGTGGCTAATATTGTAAGAGGAGATAGTCTTATAACCAAAAACTCTTATAACCAAAAACGCTTAAAAACAGAATAATCTGTTTTTAAGAGTTTTTGGTTATAAGACTATTACGGTAGGAGATAGTGTGATGGTCATATGGGCGGATGCCGCACAGATGGAAAAATTAATGCTGCTTTCTCACACCATTACCTTGAGGCGAAGTCAAGCTGCAAGTTTAGTTAAATTCCGCCCAGCGATTCAGGAGGAGATAGCATGACTGACAGACAGATGGACTGACAGATGGATGGATGGAAAGATGGATGGAGGCATTCACATTTCCCCATTGCTTTTTTAAAAAACCTGGGGACAAATATCAATTTGCTTTCTGCTGAATTTGCCCAGACATGCTAAGTGTTAATATAAATGCATAATGAACTATAAGGTCAAATGTCAACTTTAACCCATTTATGCCAAGCGGACTCTTCTACCTTAACTCTTTGCACAGGTCTATTGCCTTAATAAGGGGTGTCCGGTTGGTTTTTATTATTATCATGTTTCATAGAAATTTCTGAATTCACAGCAAACAGTGAGGACCCTGATAAGATTCCACATTCTAGACTGTTTGCTGATGTCCCCTATATGGGCGCTAGGCTTAAATGGGTTAAGATCACACAGAAAGAAAGTTTCAAAATTATTTGAGGGCATTCTGTAGTTACACAAAAAAAATTTAGATACCAAAATGTCAGATGACAATGGTTTTGTGTTTTATGGACCTTTCAACATTAATTAAGTCATACAGAGATGACTGATTGTTTAAGTTGAGGTTTTACGGTGCTGTCAACCCATTAAGGTTATGTCTAACTGGTCAGTTTACCTAACCACACTTTTCCTGGAAAGGCTTAGTCCTCTAAGCCATTAACCAGTTCTAGTGCGTATTCTTTGGCCAGAAATTGACAACTGCCCTTCTTGAATCAGCGGAAGAGAGAGAATAACTGTAGGAAATATTTCATGATCAATCTCCGTGAGATAATGTTGCCGGATTTGGCAGGGATTGAACATGCAACCTCCTGATGACCAGACAGACACACACCCGACTGAGCCACCGAGGCCAGGTATATAAAAATGGAAAAGTGATAATGATAGGCTCTGTGCACTGAAGCACCATACAGTCACAAGCTGAATTATGTATCTAGGAGATTCAAATCCTGAACCTTGAGATCTGAAGTCCAGGGCCCACTTGTTCAAAGCTAACGACGTCGTTAGTTAACGATTCGTTAAAATTTACATCGAGTGATACGCAAATATTCTGAAATTTTTTGCTGAAAAAATGTGAGTAGCTTTTGCAGTGCAAAAGCTACTCAAATTTTTTCAGCAAAAAATTTCAAAAAATTGTATATTGAATCCACAAATATAGTTAACGAAATTGCCCTTAACGAGCTCATTAAGCTAACGACACTTTGAACAACTGGGCCAAGAGTGCTAACCACTTGGCCTCCCAGACCCTTTCCAAAGTCAGAAAAATATGCCTATACAAACATGGTAGATCCAGATCAGACTACTCCTGAAGCAGCAGAAATGCCTATATAACAGTTTCATTTTACAAATTTTACACTTTGTAGAACAGATATAGTTACAGTCAGATAAACATATTCTCTGATACCTGTTACTTGAGTGGGCTTTTTTCTAGTACTTTTTAACCCTTAAAGCACCAATCACAACTGCTTCAGATCACATTTTGAAATTTTTTTTTTTTTTTTAATTTTTCAAAGAAAAACAAGCCTTGATATTTCATGTGAATCGTCTGCCAAGGGTTAACTTTATTTAGGCAAGGTAATGTCATCATTCTACTGAACTTTATACTGAGTCAATAATCAAAGCACTAAGAGCACTGTCCTTGAGAGTAGGCTGGGGATATGGTCCTGAACAGGACCTTAATCCTTGTCCTGCTGAACCCGGATATGCCCTGCCTTTGCAGGCCAACTGATCTGGATCTGCACTGTTTGCCATCAAGTATTTGAATTTATAACTACAATCCAGATCAAGTAATCGAATTGGCTGAAAATTAGAAGGGGGCATGGTATCGTAATTTATTCAGCAGGACAAGGGTTAAAACTGTTTCATTTAACCCTTAACTTCTTACAATTTAAGCAAACAGTGCAGACCCTGATTAGATGCCATGTTCTGTGGCATCTGATCTGGGTCTGCACTGCTTGCAAATGTCCCAGTACAGGTTTTACAGATAAACCTCATTACACTGCCCTAGGATGTCACAGCAAGAGTAACACAGCTATAAATAAACATTACCTGGATTTCATAACCCACCCTTTGATTTCATTGTAATTGATATTCACATAGACAACAATCTTAAAGAAATTTTTGTGTACTTTGGCTTGATTATAAACAAGTGACCAAAAATGCACCACAGAACGGACTGACTCATATGCAACCCTCAAATTTTCAGGGTTATTTTTTTTTTCTTCAAAATTTTGCACATTACATTTACTTAAAAAAATTGAAAAAAAAAATTAAGACTGTTTTTTTGGCAAAATTTGTTCCAATGGCTATAAATCATGAAAATCATGGCTATTAATTGTGCATTGTGTAATTAAGAATGTGCATAAAAGCCTTGCAAAACAAAGCCACTTGTAAAAAAAAAAACATTGCATTGCTTAGCAAAGTGCCATACAGTAAAAACTGCTGTAATGTAGGCTTGTTAGAGGTAGGGCTGGCTTACCAGAAGACAGTATTGAGACTAGATCAACACTGAAATGCTACTGGCAGCCTATATCACTCTATGTCAGCCAGAGAGTGGGCATGTACCGGTAACAAAAATGTGGCAAGACCACCCATCATTGTGCAACCACCTGTGTAGGAGATATCAGTATATATTCAACAGTCTATGGGTATTTGTAAATGGCAATCCACCTTCATAGCCACTTTCATGAATCAGATCCCATCACAGTGCTAATAAATAATGGAGTACTGCATGCCTATAGCACACCATATATTGACCATAACTACAGATATGGCACTTTTTACAGCCATAATATATCAATACCGTATTCGACCTAATTGCCGCACTGTGTGCTTAGGTTTTTCAGAATTACTGGGAACACTCCGTTGTGGTAAAATATGAATCTACCTACTAAGGGTACACTATAAAAAATCAGAATAGGATTTATTTGATGATTATAATACAATTTTTTTCTGATTTTCTTTATAAAGGCATATGTTGTGAGAACTCATTTGAATTGCATTGACAAGTCGATGCAATTCAAATGAGTACCCACAACATATGCCTTTATAAAGAAGTAAAGAAAAAGTACATTGGCTGTAATCTGAAAACTACGGAATTTCTTGACTGTGCGCTTATAGGGGTATGTGCGGTAATTAGATCGAATATGGTAGTTTTCTTATTTCCTCACAGAAACATATGTTTTGGGTACACATTAGAATTGTAGAGCTAGGAGCTGAACTTACATTTCCATTTTCTGTGTTCCAGCCATTCAAAGAGGATGGAAAGAAAGATAAATGGACATGATGACAGACCCTTGGGGTCAGAGTAAAAAGCTAATAATGTATTGCATGACTTCAACATACAACAAGATGGATTTGCTTGTTTGTTTGTGTTGAGGTTTTACGGCCCCATCAACCAAATGGAGTAATGTAGAGTGTGGTCAGTTTACTTAACCACATGTTTACTGGGCAGGCTTAGTCCTCTTAACGGTTAACTAGTATTGTGCACATTCTTTCACCAGAAACTGACAACTGCCCTTCTCGAATCAGTGAAAAAGAGAGAATGACCACAGAATATTTCATGATCAATCTCACTGAAAGAATGTTGCCTACCCGGCAAGGGTCAAACCCACAACCTCCTGATCACCAGTTGGACACGCATCAAACTGAGCCACTGAGCTACAAGAAGGTAAACAGCCAATTACCTTCAAATCCTCAACACAATAGTGTAGTAGAACATAGTGTAAAGGGACAAAAATTAACACATTTAACCTTTTGATCCCTTGCCCAGGGCATGAAATCAACATATTGCTGCAAGAGCCTAGCAAATGGGAAAGCACGCAGCAAAAATGTTTGAAATCCGCGCAGCAGTGTAGAAAGAGATAGCATCATGGACAGACAGATGTATGGATGGACAGCAATGATCACAATATCCCTGGGATGTTCTTTTCAAAATATAGGGGTTAATAAAAATAGAGCTCCAATATCTGATAATCAAAATTGACAGTCAAATGTCAAAGGTTTAAAGTCACAAGCTGAAAGATAATCAAAAACTTTACCTGAAGAAATCCTCTGATTCTCAAACAGAAACATGTCAGTAACTAAATAACAAAACTTGAAGAAACACTCTGACACCTTAACATATGACAACCTGTAATACAATATCCATGAAACCCCAGAAAACTGGACTCAAGAAACCTTCTGATACCAAAACCTACATAGTTAACATTGTATACCCTACACTTACCTACCAACCTATCAAATAAAACTGACATAAGCCACAAAAAATCTATTTTACCTCTCATGATGAACAAAGATTGGCTCTGACTAAAACTGACAGCTAAACCTCTGACAACCTTAAATACTGGTCCTAACAATACCTTCTGTCAGATAAGCCTTGAAATCATTTGATACCCAAACCTCAAAGTGAAAGACCGAACCTGAAGAAATTCTTTGACATTTTCAAGCTTGAAACCTGACACACCAAAACAATCAACCTGAATTAACCTTTTGACACACAAAATTCTGACAAAGTATAGAAAACCTGAACAAACCCTCTGACACAAAATGTAAACCCACAAAAACAAAACAGAAGAAAAATTGGACCCAAAGGAACCTTTTGATACCAAACCCTCTGACAAACAGACTGTACATGAGGAAATGCCCCAAAACCTAAGCCATAAAACCCTCTGACAAAATACACTGACCTGAAGAAACCCTCTAACACATAAACCATACTACCCTCTGACAAACAAAAATATACAGGACCTGAAGAAACATTTCAACATTTATGACATACAGAATGACAGTTTGAAAACCTCCAACACCTGAACCTTGAAACCCTCTGACAAACAAACTCTGATACCTGAACTTTTGACCAACCCTCTGACACACTGAAACCTCAAGACTGAAACCCTCTCACAAACAAAAAGACAGGACCTGAAAATACCTTCTGATACTTGAATTCCTGAAAATGTGAAACAAAATATCCATGAAACTCTTTTGATAAAAACTGGATGACAAATATACAAGACCTGAAGAAAATTCCAACATTTATGGCATACAGAATGACAGTTTGAAAACCTCCAACACCTGAATCTTGAAACCCTCTGACAAACAAACTCTGATACCTGAACTTTTGACCAACCCTCTGACACACTGAAACCTCAAGACTGAAACCCTCTCACAAACAAAATGACGTGACCTGAAAATACCTTCTGATACCTGAATTTCTGAAAATGTAAAATAAAACATCAATGAAACTCCTTTGATAAAAACTGGATGACAACACCTAAACACAGTAAAATAACATTCTGACACCTAAACCTTTAACCCTCTTACCAAGAAGGTAGGACCTGAAGAAACCCTCTTACATCTTATCACCTGATAAAGTGAAGGAAAAAGATCCAAGAAAATCCTTCGACTACATCTGATGAATAGTTCTGACATGTGTGACTTTGATTTAAATTTTACAGTCCAGTCAATAATCTTAAAATCATGTCCAGCCAATCAGTTAGCTTACTCACACTTTTCTGGGGCATGCTTAGTCCTATAAGTGGTCAACCAGTACTTATGCACATACTTCATCAGTAACGGACAACTTTGGATTGTTCTATGAAGCCCAGCACCTAGACTTCGAAACTTGTATGTTCAACAGCCTTGTCAATACACCTACAGACACAGCCTCCGAATCTGTAGGATTTTTATCAAATCTAACAAACTCAATTTCTGCAAAGGTTACTAGCAACTCTGCTGCAAAGGCACTAAGCATCCCATCTACTTTGCAAGCCCCAATGAGTGAGGACCAGTTGCACAATTCAGCTAAGCCTTATAGGACCTGCTCAGGACAAGAACTGGCTTTTTCTATAACTGGATTAAACTATACCCAAATTTGGTCAACATACAGTTCATGAGATGCCCAAGACAATGTCTCAGATGGACACTAGATCAGGGTTTTAACACAAATTTCTCAGATCTGTTACTGGTAGTGGACACAGTACAAACTACAGCTGTACTCTTCAAACAAATTTGGTCTGCCTGGGTCAAACATTACAGAAATATACCTTAGATATATCTTTTTCTGTCATGTAGTTCAGAATTCAGAAACAAGGTTGCAGTGACTTACATTTGTCACATACTTTATCTGATTAGCCTACAAGAAGGTAGACATGCATTATCCTGCTGCAGCAGGTTGAAGTGTGGGTGCTGGCATAGAAAAAGAGTTATACGTTTGAACATCTCTTCATGTGATGCTTTGTCAACTGACTGCCATCACTCACTACCAGAGTAGTTGTGTAGTGTCATGAGATATTGGCCCACATTATCACACTGCCTCTGCCCCAACAATCTGCTTGACAAACATTACATGCTGTACAGTCCCAGTCAGCATTCTACGTAAATCTATATCGGGCCGTCATCGGCCCGTCAGGGTAGCTGACGGGCCGATGACGGCCCGATGTAGATTTACGTAGAATGCTAGCTGGGGTGTTCCCCCATTGGATTCCATGCTCACTTATGTCCATCAACCCTACTTCTTTTTATCTAATTTTGATTTGATTAAGATTTTTACAGCAAAGTGCTTATCTAGCTAGTCAGTATACCTAATCACTCTTTTGCTGGGCAAGATTTGTCCTCTAAGTGGTTAATCAATATTTTGTGCACATACATATTTTTGCCAATAACTGACAACTGCCCTTCCTGAATCAGTGGAAAGGAGATTTTTGTTTTGTTTTGGTTGAGGTTTTATGGCCCAGTCAACCCATTAGGGTCATGCTGAGTTGGTCAGTTAGCCTAACCACACTTTTTCCTGACCAGGCTTAGTTCTCTAAGCCATTAACCAGTATTTGTGCACAGTTTTTTTCGCCAGAAACTGACAACTGCCCTTTTGAATTAGCAGAAGGGAGAGAATGACCATAGATTATCTCCATGAAAAAATGTTGCTGGACCCGGTGGGGATTGAACCTCAACCTCCTGATCACGGAGAGATGCACATCTGACTGAGCCACAGATGTGGCAGTGAAAGGGAAAGAATGACCATGATTGATCTCCAAGGAAGTTATGTGGCAGAGAGGAGATTCAAAACTGATCTGCAGTCAGCCACACCCACCCTGTTTAAGCAAAATAAAGATGCCCTGGTGAACATGACTGCCCTCACTGATTTTGCAACCACTGCAGATGTTGGCACCAACTAACATCATTACAATAACATAAGACCCTAAAATATTGCCCTGGGTTTTGCCGTTAACCCCAATTCACATAAAGGTAATTTAATTGTTGGACTGCTAGTCTTGTGGCATGTCTACCCATGCTGCCATGCACCTCATGCTTTAATGTAGGCAGGCTGAAATCTGTTACATCATGGCCAGCATCAGTCATGTACCCAGCTTTCTGCTGCACTGATCTAGTCTCATTTATATTATCATATGAAATGTCACCCTATCTAGACAAGCCTTCCTCTATCATGCCTATGACTTGCTTAATGTTTAGCATGTTGGGTTAAAAAGTTCAGACATTTTGAAAAAGTTCTCTCATTTTTTTCAGAAATAAGACTGCCATTTTATGCAAATTCTCTCCTTAGGAGACTATGTTTGTGCTGGGGTCCAGTCAACCAATGGGGTCATGTCTAGCACCGTCAGTTTATCTTATAACCACACTTCTACTAGGCAGGCTTAGTCCTCTAAGTGGTTCACCAGTATTTAATTTGTGCACATTCATTTGCCAGAAATCCTTAATTGACAATTTGCATAAAATGTCAAAGCCTATTTTCTGGAAAAAATAAAGTATCTTCAATTTGTCATCTGCTGAATTTGCCCAGAGAGTTGTAACAGTTAAATTCATTTCACATGGGTCCAGTCCACCAATTTTCACAGATGCTTCTTCTCTTCTCTGTATTTGTTTGTCTTTTTGTTAAACAATACCATGGCTTTGGTTGCAGAAGGCTTATATATATATATATATATATATATATATATATGTATGTATTACTGATTACAGAGGAGGATCATGATATCTGTGCTTTTGATGATTTAGCCCATGAAACATAATTTGCATGTTGCTGCAGAAAATCACCAAACTTTTGTCAGCCATACCCTATTTACGGAGTTTGCCAAATCATTTTCGGCCGCATTTACAGAGTTTGCAGAGCTGAGATTTCTATATTTTCCATAACCATTGTTAAAGAATTTAGGTACAGCAATTTCCAAACATACACCAACATTGTTTTCAGTTATTAAACTGTTTTCAGTTATTAAACTTACATGCACATAAATATCACAATTATAAACAGCAATGTAGCTCAATATTATCAGACATGTGCAATTTAATGCACTTTCACTTTTACAACAACCGAGCATTCATTCTGACAGTGAAGAGCGCAAAAGGGAAACAACCAGAGTATCTTCACATCGTAGCAGGTCATGTTTTTGAGTTCAGGTTATGATGCAGCTAGCCACTACAGTTTTTTTTCCTTTCTATAAACCAGTAAAAATAAAAAAAAGTAAAAAAAAAAAGAACTAGAACGTGCAGTTGATGGCACGCCATCACAAATCCCCACAATCCATGCTAATGTTGCTAACAGCATGACGTTTTGGTTAAATTTCATCTAGTGGTTTAGGAGGAGATAGCATGACAGATGAATGGATGCAGATAGTCAGAGGCATTCAAAATATCCCCATCGCTTTTTAAAAACAGCGTGGGGATAAAAATGTAATGTTTCGCCCCTGGCCACCTCAAGGCCCAATGCAATTGGAATGTTAAAATTACAATATAGCACATTTAAAGCACTTCAAACAATCAATTATGCTGCCCTTCAGCACCTAAGATTATTACTAAGATTCAGAAATGTACAAAGCCCTATTTATTTTTAAATTTTCCCTGTTTTTGCATAATTCTGCCTCATCAGAACAATTACACTTTAATCCCCAACACCCCTTTATTAAAGTGCCACAGCTCAGATACTTTAAAATTCAAAAAAACAAATTAACAACAGCAAGAAAACCATTTTTTACTGTTGTAATGCGTGACCAAGCAGGTCCCTTTTATACTTAATGTAATAACCCTAAGTGTTGGGACAGACAGGCCTGAACAAACTGTGTAGACCCAGATCAGACACTGCAAAACATGTCAACTGATCCAGCAATACAAAAGATGCATGTCAAGAGGCAGTAAAACAGAATTGTTTCTTTCACCCTTGTCCTGCTGAACCTGGATATACCCTGCTTTTGCTAACAGTGTACATCCAGATCTAAGAAGCCAACTGATTCAGTATGTGAATTTATATCAACAATCTGGATCAAGTAATCTGATTAAAAGGGCATGGCATCTTAATTTATTCAGCAGGACAAAGGTTAATTTGGAACATCCAGCTAGATGCCCATTTATTCTCCCCATAATTCAGATGTGTAGTGGGTTGGGGAGGACCATCCCACTACCACATCTTACAATCATTTCATTTTATTAACACTAGTCCTGCTGAACATGGATACCGGTATATCCTGCCTTTGCAAACAGTGTAGATCCAGATCAGTTGGAGATGCAAACTGATCTGGATCTGCACTGTTTGTAATTAAGTGAATTTGTATCAACAACATGGATCAAGTAATCTGATGGGCTGAGAATTAGAAGAGGGTGTGGCATCTTTATTCAGCATGACAAGGGTTAAATGTCAGATAACTCTTACTACAGTTTCAGCCAAGGTGGAATTTGAGTAGATAAAATGGAATATTGTCAGTTGTTTCCACAAAAACCTATCCTCCAAATGCTCATGTGAACTACCTTAAGTTAGGTAGTTCTAATGAGCACCCAGATGGCCATATTAATTGACGGACAGGAATCTTTTTCAGGGAGATGCATCAAGGGGTTGAGAGGAATACATATGCAAAGTTTTGATGAAATTCCTCTGCTGATTATGGAGGAGATACAATAACAGGAAAAAATCCAAGATGGCCAAAGTGGCAGCATTTGTCCATGGACCTGTACCAAATCTTGCCGCACACAACTAGATCACTTGGGAAACATTCCAGACAAGAATCTGAAGAATGGCCTTGAAGGAGATGCTATAACAAGATTGTTGCAGTGTTAACTAAAGGGGAAGATGTGATTTCTAAAATGGCCGCCAGGTGGCCATATTAAGCAATGGACCGGAAACATTTTTTGGGAGATGCATCAAGGAGTTGAGAGGAATCAATGTGCAAAGTTTCCATGAAACTCCTCTGCTGTTTACAGAGAAGATACGATAGGGGAAATATCAAAGATGGCTGACGGCGGTCATATTTTTCAATGGACCAGTACAAAATTAGGCCATGAATAACTTGACCACTTGGGGAGCATTCCAGGTAAATGTTTTGAAATAATCTGAAGAATAGTCTCAGAGGAGATGTGATACAAGATTGTTACAGTGTTATGTACAGGGACAGTCATGATTTCTGAGACGGCCACCTGGTGGCCATATTAGTCAACAGACCAGAATCTTTTTTTGGGAGAGATATCTAGGGGTTGAGAAGAATCCATATGCATAATTTTGACTAGATTCCTCCTCTAATTAGGGAGATGTGATAATGGGAAAAATGGCTGAAAAGATGGCTGAATGCAGCAATGTTTGTTGACAGATAGGAACAAAATTTTGGCGTGCACAAGTAGGTCACCAGGGAAACATCCCAGACAAGTTTTGAAAAATCCTGACCAGTGATCTCTGTTTTGCTTTGTGTTGAGGTTTTATGGCCCAGTCAACCCAATGGGGTCATATCGAGTGCGGTCAGTTTGCCTAACCACACGTTTACTGGGAAGGCTTAGTCCTCTAAGCGGTTAACCAGTATTGTGCACATTCTTTTGCCAGAAACTGACAACTGCCCTTTTTGAATCAGCAGAAGGGAGAGAATAACTGCAGAAAATATTTCATAATCAATCTCCACTAAAGAATGTTGCCAAACTTGGCAGGGCTTGAACCCGCGACCTCCTGGTCTCCAGTCGGACGGCACATCCAAGTGAGCCACCAAGGCCTCCACAACCCCAAGATCATTTTCAGGGAGACGCATCTAGGAGTTGAGACGAATCCATATGCAAAGTTTTGATGAAATATCTCCTATGGTTACAAAGGAGATGCGATAACACGAAAAATGCATGATGGCCGACAGTGGCCATATTTGTAGATGGACCAGAACACAGCACAAGTTTTGAAGAAAAAAATCGGAACAGTGGTCTCGAAGATGTGATAAGAATTTCTTTACGGACATTGATTGTGTTGGGGTTTAACGACACGTCAACCCTTGTGGGTCATTTTGTGTCGTCTCCCAGAGAAAGGGAGAAGAGTGATAGAAGAGATAGTCGAAGAGATGAAAGAGAGGAACAGGGAAGAAAGAGGAACAGGAATGAAAGTGAAGAAACAGAAGAAATAAAAACATTCCCCCTCTACCCTAACCTGCTACAAGGATAGCAGGCCTTGCCCAACTGTAAGCCAATATCAGTTGGACGCCCCGGTGACATAAGATACACGACACCTTCGCACCACCCGACCACCCCCGTTCTTTACGGACATATGGACCGACAGATACTGGACAGTCCCCCTTGTGGGATAGAGTATATACATATACAGAAATATTCCAGACTGAAAAAGAATTGCTATTCTGCACTCACATTTTTAAATAGAATGCTGAAATAAGTAACAGACTTCTGAAGAAGGTCGAGGAGACAGAAACAGGGATTCTCCATCAAGTTAAACCGCTCTAGCTGTTGGTTATTTATTCTGTTCACAGTCCATCTACTAATAAGAAAGTAGTTCAGGTAGAACTGTGTATCTTATTTGAGGTCCCTCATGCGTCATGTAAGTGGATTTTAGGATTACCATCTGTCTGTCCAACAACAATATGTATCTGGATACAACGTATAATATATATATAAGCACTCCTTAGTAATAGACAAATGTGTAAACAATTAAATTTACTAGAAGAAGCAAGTGAAAGAGATGGCATCATTGCAAAGATAGAAATTTCAATTTCAAAACCAAGATGTTAGATAATATAAAAAGGACCTAGAAAGAGTTATCTGCCCTGAAACAGGCTGCTTTGTGACAAACAACCTATGTGTGAATTGCATCTAATTGTCCTATACATATATGACCAGAACACAACAATTCAAATGTTTGTGGTGGTGTTCTGGAGCTTTATAATCCTTTATGTAGTATTTTGGTTATATGTGACCATGATATATATGAATGCTTGCATTTGTAAGTCTCATCCATGCATGTTTTTCCTGCTGTCTATGACCAAAGTTTCCCTGTCCAATTTATACTCAATCCAGGGCATGTTGAGTATGAGCTGGGTGTACTAATGATGGGAAACATTCCCAACCCAAATGAGGTTCAAACCCATGACACCTGTTTTACAGGCTGAGATCACTAATCACTAGGACACCCAGCCCAAAATGTTCAATGCTTTTGATAACTTTGCCTTTCACTGAACCAAAGCAGATATTCAAATGACACTTTGCTATCACTGAAACAGTTTGTCACTTATTAAAAAGGCAGATAACCCTTGTTTTTGTCCCTTTCTATATTTTTTTTTTCCAGTTTTCACAATTAAATGCTTCAACTATGCAATAATGGTGTCTCATTGTTATTTTAACCAAACCATAAAAAAAAAAACAAGAAAACTTTTACTCTGTTTGCTTGAAACAAGTGGTTTCCAGATGCACATTTCTGGCAGAAGGCTGAACAGAGATCTAAAGCTGTCTTTGTTGACCAAGAGTAGATATAGGATGCTGAAATTAGTAACAAAGATTCCTGAAGAAGGTTGAGTAGACATACACATGATGATTCTAATCAACTCTACCTGTTGATTATTTACTCTGTTTACCTTCAATCTACTGGCAAGAAAGTAGTTGAGAGAGTATTGTGAATCTTATTTCAGTTCCCCCACTGGTCACGTAAATGGATCTTAGGATTACCATCTGTTGGTCCAACAACAATATGTATCTGGATACTACTAGTAAACGCACTCCTTAGTAGCAGACAAATGTGTAAACAATTAAATTTATCAGAAGCAAGTGAAGGAGATGGCATCATTGCAGAGATGTATTTTTAATTTCAAAACCAAGATGTTTGATAATACAATAAGGACTCAGAAAGAATTATCTGCCCTGAAATTGGCTGTTTTGTGAAAAACAACCTATGTGTGAATTGCATCTAATTGTCCTATACATATATGACCAGAACACAACAATTCAAATGTTTGTGGTGGTGTTCTGGAGCTTTATAATCCTTTATTAGTATTTCAGTTATATGTGACCAGGATATGTATGAATGCTTGCATTTGTACAGTCTCGTTCATGCATGTTTTTCCTGCTGTCTATGACCAAAGTTTCCCTGTCCAATTTATACTCAATCCAGGGCATGTTGAGTATGAGCTTGGTGTGCTAATGATGGGAAACATTCCCAACCCAAATGAGGTTCAAACCCATGACACCTTTTTTACAGGCTGAGATCACTAACCACTAGGACACCCAGCCCAAAATGTTCAATGCTTTTGATAACTTTGCCTTTCACTGAATCAAAACGGATATTCAAATGACACTTTGCTATCACTGAAACACATTACGAAAACACGCCTATTCAAATACAAAAATGGCAATTTTTCAGATAATTCTCATATTTTCCATATTTCTGCTTGAAACATAGATTGTGGGCACTTGTTAGAACAGCCTTGTCGAGGCGGTTCTAATGAGTACCCACAATCTATGCTTTTGAGCAGAAAAAACAAAAATAATGTATACCCCTGTAAACCCCAGTTTTACTATATAAAAGTGGGGTTTAAGGGGGTCAAAATTATATAGGTATGTTTTCGTGATGAGTTTGTCACTTATTAAAATGGCAGATAACTCCCTTGTTTTGTCCCTTTCTATATTTTTTTCGAGTTTTCACAATTAAATGCTTCAACTATGCAATAATGGTGTCTCATTATTATTTTTACCAAACCATAAAAAAAAAACAAGAAAACTTTTACTCTGTTTGTTTGAAACAAGTGGTTTCCAGATGCACATTTCTGGCAGAAGGCTGAACAGAGATCTAAAGCTGTCTTTGTTGACCAAGAGTAGATATAGGATGCTGAAATTAGTAACAAAGATTCCTGAAGAAGGTTGAGTAGATATACACATGATGATTCCTATCAAATCTACCTGTCGATTATTTACTCTGTTTACCTTCAATCTACTGGCAAGTAGTTGAGAGAGAATTGTGAATCTTATTTCAGGTCCCCCACTGGTCACATAAATGGATCTTAGGATTACCATCTGTCTGTCCAACAACAATATGTATCTGGATACTATTTGTATAAGCACACCTTAGTAGCAGACAAATGTGTAAACAATTAAATTTACTAGAAGAAGCAAGTGAAGGAGATGGCATCATTGCAGAGATGTATTTTTAATTTCAAAACCAAGATGTTTGATAATACAAAAAGGACCCAGAAAGAGTTATCTGCCCTGAAACTGGCTGTTTTGTGAAAAACAACCTATGTGTGAATTGCATCTATTTTTCCTATACATATATGACCAGAACACAACAATTCAATATTTGTGGTGGTGTTCTGGAGCTATATAATCCTTTATGTAGTATTTCAATTATATGTGACCTGGATATGTATGAATGCTTGCATTTGTACAGTCTCGTTCATGCATGTTTTTCCTGCTGTCTATGACCAAAGTTTCCCTGTCCAATTTATACTCAATCCAGGGCATGTTGAGTATGAGCTGGGTGTACTAATGATGGGAAACATTCCCAACCCAAATGAGGTTCAAACCCATGACACCTGTTTTACAGGCTGAGATCACTAATCACTAGGACACTCAGCCAAAAATGTTCAATGCTTTTGATAACTTTGCCTTTCAATGAATCAAAATGGATATTTAAATGACAATTTGCTATCACTGAAACAGTGTTGTCATTTATAAATTGGACAGGGAAACTTTGGTCATAGACAGCAGGAAAAACATGCATGGATGAGATTTTACAAATGCAAGCATTCATATATATCATGGTCACATATAACTGAAATACTACACAAAGGATTATAAAGCTCCAGAACACCACCAGAAACATTTGAATTGTTGTGTTCTGGTCATATATGTATAGGAAAATTGTCACGTAAATGGATCTTAGGATTACAAATTGATCTTAGGATTACCATATGTCTGTCTAACAACAATATGTATCTGGATATTAATTGTATAAGCACACCTTAGTAGCAGACAAATGTGTAAACAATTAAATTTACTAGAAGAAGCAAGTAAGGGGGACGGCATCATTGCAGAGATTATCTTTTAATTTCAAAACCAAGATGTTTGATAATACAAAAAGGACCCAGAAAGAGTTATTTGCCCTGAAACTGGCTGTTTTGTGAAAAACAACCCATGTGTGAATTGCATCTATTTTTCCTATACATGTATGACCAGAACACAACAATTCAAATGTTTGTGGTGGTGTTCTGGAGCTTTATAATCCTTTGTGTAGTATTTCAGTTCTATGTGACCAGGATATATATGAATGTTTGCATTTGTAATGTCTCATCCATGCATATTTTTCCTGCTGTGTATGACCAAAGTTCCCCTGTCCAATTTATACTCAATCCAGGGCATGTTGAGTATGAGCTGGGTGTACTAATGATGGGAAACATTCCCAACCCAAATGAGTTTCAAACCCATGACACCTGTTTTACAGGCTGAGATCACTAATCACTAGGACACCCAGCCCAAAATGTTCAATGCTTTTGATAACTTTGCCTTTCAATGAACCAAAGTAGATATTCAAATGACACTTTGCTATCACTGAAACAGTTTGTCACTTATTAAAATGGCAGATAACTCCCTTGTTTTTGTCTCTTTCTATATTTTTTTCGAGTTTTCACAATTAAATGCTTCAACTATGCAATAATGGTGTCTCATTTAACTGCATTTTTTACCGAACTATAAAAAAAAAAAAAAAAAAAAAAAAAAAACTTTTACTCTGTTTGCTTGAAACAAGTGGTTTCCAGATGCACATTTCTGGCAGAAGGCTGAACAAAGATCTAAAGCTGTCTTTGTTGACCACAAGTAGATATAGGATGCTGAAATTAGTAACAAAGATTCCTGAAGAAGGTTGAGTAGACATACACATGATGATTCTAATCAACTCTACCTGTTGATTATTTACTCTGTTTACCTTCAATCTACTGGCAAGAAAATAGTTGAGAGAGAATTGTGACTCTTATTTCAGGTTCCCCACTGGTCAGATAAATGGATCTTAGGATTACCATCTGTCTGTCCAACAACAATATGTATCTGGATACTATTTGTATAAGCACACCCTAGTAGCAGACAAATGTGTAAACAATTAAATTTACCAAAAGAAGCAAGTGAAGGAGATGGCATCATTGCAGAGATGTATTTTTAATTTCAAAACCAAGATGTTTGATAATACAAAAAGGATTCAGAAAGAATTATCTGCCCTGAAATTGGCTGTTTTATGAAAAACAACCTATGTGTGAATTGCATCTAATTGTCCTATACATATATGACCAGAACACAACAATTCAAATGTTTGTGGTGGTGTTCTGGAGCTTTATAATCCTTTATGTAGTATTTCAGTTATATGTGACCAGGATATGTATGAATGCTTGCATTTGTACAGTCTTGTTCATGCATGTTTTTCCTGCTGTCTATGACCAAAGTTTCCCTGTCCAATTTATACTCAATCCAGGGCATGTTGAGTATGAGCTGGGTGTACTAATGATGGGAAACATTCCCAACCAAAACGAGGTTCAAACCCATGACACCTGTTTTACAGGCTGAGATCACTAACCACTAGGACACTCAGCCCAAAATGTTCAATGCTTTTGATAACTTTGCTTTTCAATGAATCAAAATGGATAATCAAATGAAACTTTGCTAACACTGTAACAGTATGTCACATATTGAAATGGCAGATAACTCCCTTGTTTTGTCCCTTTCTATATTTTTTTTTCCAGTTTTCACAATTAAATGCTTCAACTATGCAATAATGGTGTCTCATTTAACTGCGTTTTTTCCCAAACCATAAAAAAAAAAAAAAAAAAACTTTTACTCTGTTTGCTTGAAAGAAGTGGTTTCCAGATGCACATTTCTGGCAGAAGGCTGAACAGAGATCTAAAGCTGTCTTTGTTGACCAAAAGTGGATATAGGATGCTGAAATTAGTAACAAAGATTCCTGAAGAAGGTTGAGTAGACATACACATGATGATTCTAATCAACTCTATACCTGTTATTTATTCTGTTTACCTTCAATCTACTGGCAAGAAAGTAGTTGAGAGAGAATTGTGAAACTTATTTCAGGTCCCCCACTGGTCATGTAAATGGATCTTAGGATTACCATCAGTTGGTCCAACAACAATATGTATCTGGATACGACTAGTAAATGCACTCCTTAGTAGCAGACAAATGTGTAAACAATTAAATTTATCAGAAGCAAGTGAAGGAGATGGCATCATTGCAGAGATGTATTTTTAATTTCAAAACCAAGATGTTTGATAATACAAAAAGGACTCAGAAAGAATTATCTGCCCTGAAATTGGCTGTTTTGTGATAAAACAACCTATGTGTGAATTGCATCTAATTGTCCTATACATATATGACCAGAACACAATTCAAATGTTTGTGGTGGTGTTCTGGAGCTTTATAATCCTTTATGTAGTATTTCAATTAAATGCGACCAGGATATGTATGAATGCTTGCATTTGTACAGTCTCATCCATGCATGTTTTTCCCGCTGTCTATGACCAAAGTTTCCCTGTCCAATTTATACTCAATCCAGGGCATGTTGAGTATGAGCTGGGTGTACTAATGATGGGAAACATTCCCAACCCAATTGAGGTTCAAACCCATGACACCTGTTTTACAGGCTGAGATCATTAACCACTAGGACACCCAGCCCAAAATGTTCAATGCTTTTGATAACTTTGCCTTTCAATGAACCAAAGCAGATATTCAAATGACACTTTGCTATCACTGAAACAGTTTGTCACTTATTCAAATGGCAGATAACTCCCTTGTTTTGTCCCTTTCTATATTTTTTTCGAGTTTTCACAATTAAATGCTTCAACTATGCAATAATGATGTCTCGATTAACTGCGTTTTTTACCAAACCATAAAAAAAAAAAAGCCTTTTACTCTGTTTGCTTGAAACAAGTGGTTTCCAATGCACATTTCTGGCAGAAGGCTGAACAGAGATCTAAAGCTGTCTTTGTTGACCAAAAGTGGATATAGGATGCTGAAATTAGTAACAAAGATTCCTGAAGAAGGTTGAGTAGACATACACATGATGATTCTAATCAACTCTATACCTGTTGATTATTTATTCTGTTTACCTTCAATCTGCTGGCAAGAAAGTAGTTGAGGGAGAATTGAGAATCTTATTTCAGGTTCCCCACTGGTCAGGTAAATGGATCTTAGGATTACCATCTGTCTGTCCAACAACAATATGTATTTGGATACTATTAGTAGCAGACAAATGTGTAAACAATTAAATTTACCAAAAGAAGCAAGTGAAGGAGATGGCATCATTGCAGAGATGTATTTTTAATTTCAAAACCAAGATGTTTGATAATACAAAAAGGACCCAGAAAGAGTTATCTGCCCTGAAACTGGCTGTTTTGTGACAAACAACCTATGTGTGAATTGCATCTATTTTTCCTATACATATATGACCAGAACACAACAATTCAAATGTTTATGGTGGTGTTCTGGAGCTTTATAATCCTTTGTGTAGTATTTCAGTTATATGTGACCATGATATATATGAATGCTTGCATTTGTAAAGTCTCATCCATGCATGTTTTTCCTGCTGTCTATGACCAAAGTTTCCCTGTCCAATTTATACTCAATCCAGGGCATGTTGAGTATGAGCTGGGTGTACTAATGATGGGAAACATTCCCAACCCAAATGAGGTTCAAACCCATGACACCTGTTTTACAGGCTGAGATCACTAATCACTAGGACACCCAGCCCAAAATGTTCAATGCTTTTGATAACTTTGCTTTTCAATGAATCAAAATGGATATTCAAATGAAACTTTGCTAACACTGTAACAGTATGTCACTTATTAAAATGGCAGATAACTCCCTTGTTTCGTCCCTTTCTATATTTTATTCCAGTTTTCACAATTAAATGCTTCAACTATGCAATAATGGTGTCCCATTTAACTGCGTTTTTTACCGAACCATAAAAAGAAAAAAAAAAAAAAAATCTTTTACTCTGTTTGCTTGAAACAAGTGGTTTCTAGATGCACATTTCTGGCAGAAGGCTGAACAGAGATCTAAAGCTGTCTTTGTTGACCATAAGTAGATATAGGATGCTGAAATTAGTAACAAAGATTCCTGAAGGTTGAGTAGATATACACATGATGATTCTAATCAACTCTACCTGTCGATTATTTATTCTGTTTACCTTCAATCTACTGGCAAGAAAGTAGTTGAGAGAGAATTGTGAATCTTATTTCAGGTTCCCCACTGATCACATAAATGGATCTTAGGATTACCATCTGTCTGTCCAACAACAATATGTATCTGGATACTACTAGTAAATGCACTCCTTAGTAGCAGACAAACTTGTAAACAATTAAATTTACTAGAAGAAGCAAGTGAAGGAGATGGCATCATTGCAGAGATGTATTTTTAATTTCAAAACCAAGATGTTTGATAATACAAAAAGGACCCAGAAAGAGTTATCTGCCCTGAAACTGGCTGTTTTGTGAAAAACAACCTATGTGTGAATTGCATCTATTTTTCCTATACATATATGACCAGAACACAACAATTCAAATGTTTGTGGTGGTGTTCTGGAGCTTTATAATCCTTTGTGTAGTATTTCAATTATATGTGACCAGGATATGTATGAATGCTTGCATTTGTACAGTCTTGTTCATGCATGTTTTTCCTGCTGTCTATGACCAAAGTTTCCCTGTCCAATTTATACTCAATCCAGAGCATGTTGAGTATGAGCTGGGTTTTCTAATGATGGGAAACATTCCCAACCCAAATGAGGTTCAAACCCATGACACCTGTTTTACAGGCTGAGATCACTAACCACTTGGACACCCAGCCCAAAATGTTCAATGCTTTTGATAACTTTGCCTTTCAATGAACCAAAGCAGATATTCAAATGACACTTTGCTATCACTGAAACAGTTTGTCACTTATTAAAATGGCAGATAACTCCCTTGTTTTGTCCCTTTCTATATTTTTTTCAAATTTTCACAATTAAATGCTTCAACTATGCAATAATGGTGTCTTATTTAACTGCGATTTTTACCAAACAATAAAAAAAAAAAAAAAAAAAAAAAACTTTTACCGTGTTTGCTTGAAACAAGTGGTTTCCAGATGCACATTTCTGGCAGAAGGCTGAACAAAGATCTAAAGCTGTCTTTGTTGAACACAAGTAGATATAGGATGCTGAAATTAGTAACAAAGATTCCTGAAGAAGGTTGAGTAGACATACACATGATGATTCTAATGAACTCTACCTATTGATTATTTACTCTGTTTACCTTCAATCTACTGGCAAGAAAGTAGTTGAGAGAGAATTGTGAATCTTATTTCAGGTCCCCCACTGGTCACGTAAATGGATCTTAGGATTACCATCTGTTGGTCCAAGAACAATATGTATCTGGATACTACTAGTAAACACACTCTTTAGTAGCAGACAAATGTGTAAACAATTAAATTTACCAGAAGAAGCAAGTGAAGGAGATGGCATCATTGCAGAGATGTATTTTTAATTTCAAAACCAAGATGTTTGATAATACAAAAAGGACCCAGAAAGAGTTATCTGCCCTGAAATTGGCTGTTTTGTGACAAACAACCTATGTGTGAATTGCATCTATTTTTCCTATACATATATGACCAGAACACAACAATTCAAATGTTTATGGTGGTGTTCTGGAGCTTTATAATCCTTTGTGTAGAATTTCAGTTATATGTGACCATGATATATATGAATGCTTGCATTTGTACAGTCTCATCCATGCATGTTTTTCCTGCAGTCTATGACCAAAGTTTCCCTGTCCAATTTATACTCAATCCAGGGCATGTCGAGTATGAGCTGGGTGTGCTAATGATGGGAAACATTCCCAACCCAAATGAGGTTCAAACCAATGACACCTGTCTTACAGGCTGAGATCACTTATCACTAGGACACTCAGCCCAAAGTGTTCAATGCTTTTGATAACTTTGCCTTTCAATGAATCAAAATGGATATTCAAATGAAACTTTGCTAACACTGTAACAGTATGTCACTTATTAAAATGGCTAATAACTCCCTTGTTTTGTCCCTTTCAATATTTTTTTTCCTGTTTTCACAATTAAATGCTTCAACTATGCAATAATGGTGTCTCATTTAACTGCGTTTTTTACAGAACCATAAAAAAACAAAAAACAAACTTTTACTCTGTTTGCTTGAAATAAGTGGTTTCCAGATGCACATTTCTGCAGAAGGCTGAACAGAGATCTAAAGCTGTCTTTGTTGACCACAAGTAGATATAGGATGCTGAAATTAGTAACAAAGATTCCTGAAGAAGGTTGAGTAGACATACACATGATGATTCTAATCAACTCTACCTGTCGATTATTTATTCTGTTTACCTTCAATCTACTGGCAAGAAAGTAGTTGAGAGAGAATTGTGTATCTTATTTCAGGTCCCCCACTGGTCATGTAAATGGACCTTAGGATTACCATCTGTTGGTCCAACAACAATATGTATCTGGATACTACTAGTAAACGCACTCTTTAGTAGCAGACAAATGTGTAAACAATTAAATTAATCAGAGGCATGTGAAGGAGATGGCATCATTGCAGAGATGTATTTTTAATTTCAAAACCAAAATGTTTGATAATACAAAAAGGACTCAGAATGTATTATCTGCCCTGAAATTGGCTGTTTTGTGAAAAACAACCTATGTGTGCATTGCATCTATTTTTCCTATACATATATGACCAGAACACAACAATTCAAATGTTTGTGGTGGTGTTCTGGAGCTTTATAATCCTTTGTGTAGAATTTCAGTTATATGTGACCATGATATATATGAATGCTTGCATTTGTAAAGTCTCATCCATGCATGTTTTTCCTGCTGTCTATGACCAAAGTTTCCCTGTCCAATTTATACTCAATCCAGGGCATGTTGAGTATGAGCTGGGTGTGCTAATGATGGGAAACATTCCCAACCCAAATGAGGTTCAAACCAATGACACCTGTCTTACAGGCTGAGATCACTTATCACTAGGACACTCAGCCCAAAATGTTCAATGCTTTTGATAACTTTGCCTTTCAATGAATCAAAATGGATATTCAAATGAAACTTTGCTAACACTGTAACAGTATGTCACTTATTAAATTGGCAGATAACTCCCTTGTTTTGTCCCTTTCAATATTTTTTTTCCTGTTTTCACAATTAAATGCTTCAACTATGCAATAATGGTGTCTCATTTAACTGCGTTTTTTACAGAACCATAAAAAAACAATAAACAAACTTTTACTCTGTTTGCTTGAAATAAGTGGTTTCCAGATGCACATTTCTGGCAGAAGGCTGAACAGAGATCTAAAGCTGTCTTTGTTGACCACAAGTAGATATAGGATGCTGAAATTAGTAACAAAGATTCCTGAAGAAGGTTGAGTAGACATACACATGATGATTCTAATCAACTCTACCTGTCGATTATTTATTCTGTTTACCTTCAATCTACTGGTAAGAAAGTAGTTGAGAGAGTATTGTGAATCTTATTTCAGGTCCCCCACTGGTCACGTAAATGGACCTTAAGATTACCATCTGTTGGTCCAACAACAATATGTATCTGGATACTACTAGTAAATGCACTCTTAAGTAGCAGACAAATGTGTAAACAATTAAATTTACCAGAAGAAGCAAGTGAAGGAGATGGCATCATTGCAGAGATGTATTTTTAATTTCAAATCCAAGATGTTTGATAATACAACAAGAATTCCGCGGAAGGCGTCATCGCACCTGCTGGTGCAAAAGTCACAGGAGCCACAATCAGAATGTGGTTTTTAAATAAGTTTATTTCATTCTTAGCAGTGCTTACTTGGAAAACTGGGTTGAAAAAAATGTAGACAAAGTGCCAAGTGGGGCATATATATTCCAGGCCAGTCCCATTCCCTCTAATGGCTATATCTTCAGCACTGACTTTTCGTATCATACAGCCCAATGATAATGGGACATTGACGTAAAATGTGTAAAAGTCACTGGAGCATGAAATTTAGGTCAAGGTCACGGGTCAAGGTACCTGCTAATTCAGTACATCAAGGAGAAGCACAATGCAAGGTATGGTGGTTGTAGGCCTTATAGTTGAGGAGTTATCAAACATCAACGTAAAATTTGTCAAATATAGGTCAAGGTCACTGGGTCAAGGTACCTGCCAAGCCAGTGCAATGAGGTGAAGCACTATGCAAGGTTTAGTGGTTGTAGGTCTTATATTTGAGGAGATACCGAACATCAATATAAAATGTGTCAAAGTCACTGGAGTGCACAATATAGGTCAAGGTCACCAGGTCAAGGTATCTGTCGAGTCAGTACATTGAGAAGAAGTGCTACATAAGGTTTGGTGGTTGAAGGCCTTACAGTTGAGGACATATGGAAGGGTGACGTACACGGTGTAAAAGTCAATGGAGCGTGAAATATAGGTCAAGGTCACCCAGTCAAGGTACCTGCAGAGTCTGTACATTGAGGAGAAGCACTATGCAAGGTTTGATGGTTGTAGGCCTTATAGTTGAGGAGATATTGAACGTTGACGTAAAATGTGTACAAGGCACTTGAGCGCAAAATATAGGTCAAGGTCACCAGGTCAAGATACCTGCCAAGTCTGTACATATTGGAGAAGCACTATGCAAGGTTTGGTAGCTAGAGGTCTTACACTTGAGGAGATCTGGAACGTTGACGTAAATTATGTTAAAGCACTGCAGCCAAAATATAGGTCAAGGTCACCAGGTCAAAGTATCTGCTAAGCCAGTACATTGAGGAGAAGCACTTTGCAAGGTTTGATGGTTGTAGGCCTTATAGTTGAGGAGATATTGAATGTCGACGCAAAATATGTCAAAGTCACTGGAGCGCAAAATATAGGTCAAGGTCACCGGGTCAAGGTACCTGCCAAATCTGTACCTCTAGGAGAAGCACTATGCAAGGTTTGGTAGTTGTACGCCTTATAGTTGAGATGATCTGGAACGTCAACGTAAATTGTGTCAAAGTCAATGGAGCGCAAAATATAGGTCAAGGTCACTGGGTCAACATATCTGCCAAGTCAGGAGGTCAGGGAGATGTGTCATGCAAGGTATGATGGTTGTTGTAGAATTGTAGTTGATTAGAATACTAACTTTGACGTAAATGTCGAACTTCGACATAACAGAACTGTTTAAGAGACAGACGGACGGACGAACGGACAGACGAATGGAAAAGCGGGCACCTATGTTGCAAAGTCAGGAGGTCAGGGAGATATTTCATACAAGGTTTGATGGCTGTTTAGTCTTGTAGTTGATTAGAATACTAACTTTGACATAAATGTCGAACTTCGACATAACAGAACTGTTAAGAGACGGACGGACGGACAGACAGACGAACAGACAGACGAATGGAAAAGTGGGCACCTATGTCGCAAAGTCAGGAGGTCAGGGAGATGTTTCATGCATGGTTTGATGGTTGTTTAGTCTTGTAGTTGATTAGAATACTAACTTTGACATAAATGTCGAACGTCGACATAAATGTTGACAGACGGACGGACGAATGGACAGACAAACGGAAAAGCGGACGCCTATGTTGCAAAGTCAGGAGGTCAGGGAGATGTTTCATGCATGGTTTGATGGTTGTTTAGTCTTGTAGTTGATTAGAATACTAACTTTGACATAAATGTCGAACGTCGACATAAATGTTGACAGACGGACGGACGGACGGACGGACGGAAAATCGGACGCCTATATCGCACCCTGCTACAAGCAGGTGCGATAAAAAGGACCTACAAAGAGTTATCTGCCCTGAACTTGGCTGTTTTGTGAAAAACAACCTATGTGTGAATTGCATCTAATTGTCCTATACATATATGACCAGAACACAACAATTCAAATGTTTGTGGTGGTGTTCTGGAGCTTTATAATCCTTTATGTAGCATTTCAGTTATATGTGACCAGGATATGTATGAATGCTTGCATTTGTACAGTCTCGTTCATGCATGTTTTTCCTGCTGTCTATGACCAAAGTTTCCCTGTCCAATTTATACTCAATCCAGGGCATGTTGAGTATGAGCTGGGTGTACTAATGATGGGAAACATTTCCAACCCAAATGAGGTTCAAACCCATGACACCTGTTTTACAGGCTGAGATCACTAATCACTAGGACACCCAGCCCAAAATGTTCAATGCTTTTGATAACTTTGCCTTTCAATGAATCAAAATGGATATTCAAATGACACTTTGCTATCACTGAAACAGTTTGTCACTTATTAAAATGGCAGATAACTCCCTTGTTTTGTCCCTTTCTATATTTTTTTTGAGTTTTCACAATTAAATGCTTCATCTCTACAATAATGTGGTCTCCTATAAAAAAAAAAAAAAAAAAAAAAAAAAAAAACAATTTTTTTGTGTCTGCTTCATACAAGTCATTTCCAGATGCACATTTCTGAGCAGAAGTAGATTTAGATTTGTAGATTTAAAGCCTCCTGTTGACCACCAAAAGAGAACTAACTCACTGAACTGTTTTTACTATTGCTCTAACAGCATCACTTTCAATGAAGCATTTCTGAAGCCATTTTATAAAGCTATAGTTAGGACTGGTAATACCTCATCAGGAAAAAACAACAACAAAAGAATTGTCAAATCCAATATGTGAAAGTTTTAACAAGTCTACAGAAATGTTACAATACTGAAAGATTGGGAGGAGGAGAATGTTTAGATGGGATAAAACTTTACCAAGCAACTACAGGTCGGTAAGCATGAGAGGATCTATAGTAAGAATAGGGATAGGAGTAGGAGCAGGGATAGGGTAGGAGTACAGGGGGTAGGGTAGTGTGTGAAACTGATACATAAAGGGGAAGTTGTGATTTCTAAGATGGCCATCTGGCTGCCATATTAGTTGACAGACTAGAATCATTTTCTGGGAGACCATTTTCTGGGAGACACATTAAGGGGTTAAGAAGTATCCATATTCGAAATTTCGACAAAATTCTTCCACTGTTTATGGAACTGCGATGACAGTAAAAATCCAAGACTGCCAAACATGGCCATATTTGTGGACAGACCTGAACAAAATTCAGGAAGATACAACAAGACCATTTGGAGAACATCTCAGACAAGTTTTGAAAAAATCTGAAGAGTGGTCTTGGAGGAGATGTGATAACAAGGTAGTTACAGTGTTTAATAAAGAGGAAGTCACAATTTCTAAGATGGCCATTTGGCAACCATGTGGAACAGAAATGTTTTCATGTAGACATGTCTAGGGGATTAGAACACATATGCAAAGTTTCCATGAAATTCCTCCATTTGTTACAGAGGAGCCGCGATAATGGGTGAAATTAAAGATAGTTGATGGCTGCCATATTTGTTTATGGACCATTTTGATAAAAGGATGTTAGGGTTTAAAAAGTGACCTTACCTGGCACGAGATACAAGACGGGCAGACTTATGCCAAAACAGAGAAAAAGGACAACCTAATTAAAAAAAAATGAGGCTTCATACATATCTGAATCTTCATAAAGTTCATAGCATAAGAAGGGCAGCATAAATTCGGCTGTTTAATGTACTTTAAATCTTTCAAATGTGCTATATTGTAATTTTAACATGCCGAAGTTGGATGTGCAGGGCCTCGAGGTGGTGCAGGGATGAAACACTACTTTTTTTTATTACTTTTACTGGTCTACAGAAAGAAAAAAAAGTAGTGGCTAGCTGCAGCATAACACAAACATGAAAATGTGACTTGTCATGACATGAAGATATTCTGGTTCTTTCCCTTTTGTGGTCTTTTCTGACTGGATGCTTGGTTGTTGTGAAAGAGAAAGAACATTAAATTGTGCATGTCTGATAAAATATTGAGTAACATTGCTGTTTATAATCATGATACTTATGTACATGTAAGTTTGACAAGTGAAAGCAATGTTGGCATGTCATTCATTATGTTAATAATAAACCAGCAGCTGTGCCTGGAAATTGCAATAAGCAAATTCTTCAAATATGGTTACGGAAAATACCAAAATCTCCACTTGGCTAACTCCATAAATGAGGCCAAAAATACTCAACAAACTCGGTCAATGTGGCCAAAACTGACTGAACCAATCAGCAATTTTCAGTTTTTTTTAGCCCTGCTTTATGCATACTATGTAGAAGCACCTTGTTTATAGTTCTTGTACCAAAAATATAATATTTGTTCAATCACTAGCAGAACCAATGACAGAACAGTTCATCCGGCCCCAATATCACAAAATGTTACCAACATCCAACTGAACCTTCTTGCTAGAACTATAAACCTTTACACAAGTTAACACTGCATCCTGGCTAAAACCTTCAGCATCTGCCATTTAAAAATATTTTTCTTATTTTTCCTAGGAAATAGGATTTGACTTTTCGTGCAAATTGCCTCCTTAGGAGACAATTTGCATGAAGTGTCAGATCCTATTTTCTTAGAATACTAAGAAAATGTCATCAGTTTTGTTGCTTGCAGAATCTGTCCATAGCATGGTAAGTTTTAAAGTTTGACTATTTTCTAGTGGTATTGGGGCCTCAATATAAAGCAAAGGCTATGTGCTATGATCTGTCAGTACATAGTTACAAGGGTTCATCATTTCGTGAACTAATTTTATGTTATGAGTAAACATAATATACCTTTGACAACTACCCCTTTCAAAGTAACCTCCCTTGCATAGTTTGCACTTATTAAACACTTGACCCATGACAGGAAGATGTGCTCCAAACTGTCATGTGACATCTCCCACAAAATTCTGTCTACGGCGCACCTCTCGAGACTATTATCTCTTACCCCATAGCCTTTTTGAGATTTGGAAATAGCCAGAGGTCCCAAATTGCCAAATCTTGGCTGTATGTTGGGTGTGGTAGCATTCTATATCTGGGCCTAGTTGTTCAAAACTAACGATGTCGTTAGTTAACATATCATTAAAACTCACACTTTTTCAGCAAAAATATCTGTGAATTAGATATTGTACTTACTAGAACATTTAACATTTTGACCACTAACGAGTTTGTTAAGCTAGCAAAGCTTTGAACGACTGGGCTCAGGTTCCTTGATTGTGTCCATCACAACCTGGCTTCTATGGATTGGTGCATTATCATGGTGCAGCAGAATGCCAGACCTCACAAGCTGTGGGTGCTTTCATTTAATTGTGAACAACAGCTCAGATTTAATTACTGTCACATAATAGTTTCCAGTACCTGTAGTTTTTGGAAAAATAAAGTAATTTTAAATTATACCTTGTTCAATGCAAACTATAACTTTACCAGCAGACTTAGAAATCAATGCTCAATTTAAAATTTTAGCCTCTTTAGCAATGGCCTGGGACCCAAAAAGCCGTTTTGACCAACAGAAGAGACGTTATTCTCTGTGTACCAAAGATTCTTTGTGAGTAGTTAAGCAATATATTTTAGATAGATTATCCTACACCACATATTCATACCAAAACTGGGCCATTCAAAAGCTACCTTATAAGTTTTGTTCAATATATATATATATCATATATACATGTATATATCAGGGCTCAAGAAATAATGATTCTTCGGTGCAAGACCAGTTTTTGAAGTGCTGGACCAATTTTTACTTCAATAGGACATAGCCAAAAATCGGTCCATAAAAATAATAATTCATGTTTTCTAATATTCGACTTTAAAATTTACACCTTATATCTGGAGCTGTAAAAAGAATCTAAACCTTTTGTCAACATAATTTTAACACTTACCATATACCGAAAATCACCTAAAGCAATCTGCTCATTATTGCAACGCCGCTTGATCTGCGTGCGAAAAACATTTAACTGCTCATTTGATAGATGTGTGAAAAAATCAATACAAGCTGTTGCTGTATTTATTCTAAGTACATGTATTGGGACACCTTACTGCTTCAAAGGTCCTAAAATTTGAATAGGTCTATTTTAGTATATCTTTTATATTGCTGGATGAGTGGTAGACAGTGCAGATGCAGATCAGAAGTCGCAAGCTTTGTGGCATCTGATTTGTGTCTTAATTTTAAAACTCTTCAATGTTCTTCATTGTAATTTTAACATACTCAGTCTACTGAAGTTGGATGTGCTGGGCCTCAACGCGGCATTAGGGTGAAACACCATTTTTTTAAACGGTCTATAGAAAAAAGAAAAATGTTGTGGCTAGCTACAGCACAACGGCAACACCAAAACATGATTTGCTACGATGTGGAGAGATTCCTGTTGTTTCCCTGTTGCGCTCTCCACCGACTGAGTGCTTGGTTGTTGTGAAAGTGAAAGTAGATTAAATCACACAACTGATAATATTGAGTTATATTGCCATTTACAGTTGTAATACTTATGCGCAGGTAAGTTCAGCAAGTGTAATCCACGTTGGTATATCATTTGTTATGTTAATAATAAACCAACATCTGCATTTGGAAACTGCAATACGAAAATTCTTTTACAATGGTTACAGAAAATACTAAAATGTCCTCTCAGCTAACTCCATAAATGCGACTGAAAATGACTTGGCAAACTCCTTAAATGCTGCCGAGAATGATCAGACCAATTGGCAATTTTCAGTTTCTCTAGCCCTGATATATATGTATATATATCATAGCTCTAGATAAAACAGGGTATCAAGTGAATATTCCTTTTCATTTCCCAATTAAAAACATGTTGTGGGTACTTATAAAAAGCACCTCCATGAGGCACTTCTAATGAGTACCCACAACATGTGTTTTCCTGATGATAAGAAGAATATCAGTACCTTTGGGTTGAAAAAAAAAGCCCCTTATCTGATGCGATGACTCATGTACACCACATCCTCTTTATAACACTATTATTATGGTCATTTTTTCAATATAATCTATACATTTTGGGATCCATCTTTGAACTGTGTTATATCCAAAACTGTGTTATAATGAACTGTGTTATAAAGAGGTTGTAGTGTACCAGCCAAATTGTTACTGAGCAATATCTGATACCCTAATAACCCTAAGTATTGAGACACAGGCCTATGCATACAGTCTAGGCCCAGATAAGATGTCGCAGAATATGGCCTCTGATCAGGGCTATACTGTTTGCTACTTATTAAGCAAGTTGGGATTTCTAAGATGGCTTTTTGACAGCCATATTACTGAATGTACTGGAATAGTTTTCGGGGAGACACATCTAGGGGTTGAGAGGAATCCATATGCATTTAGTTTGGACCAGATTCCTTCTCTGCTTAGGGTGGAGATGCGATAACTGGAAAAATCCAAAGACAGTGGCCATATTTGTAGAAGGACTGGAAACAAATTCAGGTGGGCACAACCAGACCACTTAGAAAACATCCTAGACAAGTTTCTGAAAATAGAAAATTTAGCAAGTAAAAAACACCCAGACTTTTTTCCTAAAGTGTTGATTGCAACATTGTAAATGTAAACATTGAAACGATGTTTTGTGGGAAGCTCAATAGAGGTCCATGATCAGAATGTGCAGTTATATTTCCTGTATAAATTTGCAATAGCATATAACAGATCTTAATTTGTTTTAATTGATAATATTTCACTCAACAATAACTCTAAGAAATAAAAAAAAGATAACTACAGACAGCAACAAGTTTTTGGGCAGGGTTGGGTACCAAATTTTAATGATAATAAATGAAAGAGCGGTGCCACTGGGAGGATTAGTTCAATACTTTTAAAGAAATGTTCCTCGAATTGTTTGCTTAAGAAACCAGAAAAAAAAATATCTGCCCTCCTTGCAGCAAATGATGGAACAGTTCAACTATTGTCGTATTATTAAGACCAGGGCTCTGGAAATTTTGAAATCTGAATCGGTCCAGCCGATGACGATGACGTCATCAATGACCCCATTTCCAAAAAAAAAAAAAAAATATGTGTATATCACCTGTCACGAAAACTAATGACAATTGGCAGTCCTATAACTCCTTTTAAATAATACACCTCAACTCCGTTATATGACGGAAGTCCGGGTACAACGAGCATGATCAAAGCTGGCGTCATCAATAAATACAGTCAGGTATGTAAAAAGAAAGAAAGAAAAAAAAAAAAGAAAAAAACGGTTTTGTTATTTCCACCTCCGCAGGGTTTTCCTAAACTTTTTATAAACAACTGATTCCCGTCTTGTATAAGCGCGAAGACGGCGGGAAACAGGAGAGACGGAACAAAACCACTTTCATGGACCTAATTAGGTCTAATAAAAAAGGCCTGCGCCACGGGCGGTTTTGCAGTTTTCAGTGTTTTCAAGATTATGCCGTTATCAGATTGCTTAAATTTTAAGCACTGACCAATCTTACCTAGCGCAAGTGGTGCATTACTTATTTTTACTGTGAAATCTACCTTGAATTATACTGGCGTGTTACGGCAATCAACAAAAAAAAGAAGCAATCAATTATACCCAGATCAGACGCTGTTGTATGCGACATCTGATCAGGACGTACACGGTTTGGGAATTCATTTATCGAATCTGGGACCGACAAACCGTGTTGATCAAAACAAAAAAGAAGAGGAAGAAAACGGGTGCGTTCAAGCGGTGCATTCTTTTATCACTCTCAGTAAAGCGACCTTTGATCTTTTGGACACGCCGACTGCACCTGGATGTTTTGCAGTCTCAGTGTATTCACACGTGTCACACAAACGGATTAATTAACAGACTACCGTGTTAATCGCTTGTTTACCGCACAAAGGTCAGTGAAGTGTTGATTTTTTGACAATGTTTGGATAATGACGTAATTAATTTGTGCTGCGGGTAGGTTGCCGTTATTCAGCTGTCTCTCCAATATACATGTCAAATGACCGTTTAGAGCCTTTTAACTACCATAATATCGCATTTAAAAGGTGCGCGGACGTTGTCAGTTTGGAAAGACTTGACCGTTTGTGATTTTTTAGACATCATTGATTTGTGAAAATTGGTTGGTTTGGGAAATGTTGGACCGATTTATTAGCGTTTTGGGGTGTTTGAAATCGGTCCAGAATTCTTAATTTCGGTCCAGACCGGCTATTTTTTCGGTTTTCCCGAGCCCTGATTAAGACCATTGAAATAAAAAGCTAAAAAACAAAAACGACAACAACAAAAATCTATATTTTAATAAACTGAAAGTTTGGCAATGTTCACTATGCAAGTAAATCAGTTTGGGATTAACCGTTTTCTCCAACAACAGCAACACCCTATTTCTTGGTTTTGTTGTCTTTCTCTAAGATGACACCATGACATTGTGCTAAAGCTATGTGTAATCCAGAGACACACTCTGCTCTTTACTTCAACTCCAGCACCGAGGCACTTCTAATGAATACCCACTGCGTATGTTTTTTTATGCAGAAATAAGGAAAATTATCCCTGAATTATCACCAAATACCAGTATTATCTCTTTCACTGCTGTAGTTCCTTTGTTGAAATTATAAAGTTAAAATATATATAAATAGTTGTTTCAAGTTATTTTGATGAATTAAACTTATTAAAAATGGATATTTACTCTTGGTCTTTGATTTTATGCCTGTTTTAGTCCTTTTTTTTTTTTTTTTTGTTCACTTTTGAATTTCACCATTTTTTTTTTTTTTTTTTATTCTGGGGGGTTAAAATACTCAGTTCAAAAACTTAAAATAAGATATTACATAATTAACCCTTGTCATGCTGAAAAAAAATTAAGATGCCATGCCCATTTGTAAATCTCAGCCAATCAGATTCCTTGATCCAAATTGTTGACATAAATTCAGATACTAAATGGCAAACAGTGCAGATTCAGATCAGAGGCCAACTGATCTGGACCTACACTGTTTGCAAAGGCAGGGCCTATCTGGGCTCAGCAGGACAACGGTTAATTGAATTTTGAAGATTAAAATACCCTATTATCAAAAAAATCTGTTGCTCTGAGAATCACACAACACTATGAAATGTTTGTCTCACTTCCAGCATGTAGGGTTTGACATTTCTTGCAAACTGTCTCCTTATATAATCAGAAGACAATTTTCATCAAATGTCAAACCCTCTACTTTTATTGCTTAGCATACAGGGTAAAAGTTACAGCAGATGACAATCTTAACCCTTGTCTTGCTGAACCCAGATACATTCTGCCTTTGCAAACAGTGTAGCTCCAGATCAGTTGGCCAACTGAGTGGCTGACAATTAGACACGGGCGTGCCATCTTTAATTTAATCAGCATGAAAAGGGTTAAATATTTTTTTCGTTTTTCCAGAAAAGAGGCTTTAAACATTTTATACTGATTATCTCCTGATAATTTGCATAAATTGTCAAAGCCTAATCTTTGGGAAAAATAAGGAAAAATTTTGTCAGTATGTGGCCTGAAGAATTTGCCCAAATAGTGGTAAAGGCTCAGGAGACAATTTGCAAACAAGAGGCTCACAGGCCATGGTTCAATCATCTGAGTGAAATAGACACTGCAGATATGCAGATGTTATACAACATTTTTCCATACTGTCATTGCAACTAATGATCATCTTTTTGAGCAGTTTTTGGTTTTGAAGAAGAATGTGTTTTTTTTTTTGTTGTTTTTTTTTTTTTTTTTTTTATCATTATATTTTTTTTACCATATATGAGCATGACAGTCAATGGAGCATGACTATTTGAACAAACTCTCAATCCCATTTCAACAGTTTTGTTTGTGTTGAGGTTTTATGGCCCAGTCAATCCAATGGGGTCATATCAGTTTAGCTTACCACACGTTTACTGGATAGGCTTAGTCCTCTAAGTGGTTAACCAGTATTGTGCACATTCTTTTGCCAGAAACAGATAAACTGCCCTTCTTAATCAGTGGAAGGGAGAGAAAAAACGGTAGACGGTAGAAAATATTTTGTGATCGAATGTTGCTGACCTGGCGGGGGTCAAACCTGTTGCAACCTCCTGACCACCAGTCGGACGTGCATCCAATTGAGCCACTGAGGCCGACTGATCATGAATGATTGATTGTGTTGGGGTTTAATGACACATCAACCCTTGTGGGTCATTTTGTGTCTTCTCCCAGAGAAGAGATAGTAGGAGATGAAAGAGAGGGATAGGGGAGAAAGAGGAAAATGAATGAAAGTGAAGAAACAAGAAATAAAAACATTCCCCCTCTACCCTTACCTGCTGCAAGAACAGTAGGCCTTGCCCTACTGTAAGCCAGTATCAATTGGACGCTCCGCTGACGCAAGATACACAACACCTTTGCCTCACCCAACCATACAAAGGCCAGCTGATTGGGGATTACACTGTTTGCATGAAATATAGTTATTTCTCATAAAAAAAAGATAATGATGAATTGATGTTTACATCCTTTTCAACCTTATATAAGTCTTATTGAGATGATGAAAGGGTAATAATGAGTGGTGTTGTGCTAGGAGGTCTCTATCGAATAGAGAAATTAACAACAGAAATGAATCTGCTTAGTCTGCAAGGAACAGTCTACTGTGAATAAGTGGATTAACTCTTTACATGCTGGGTAATTTTGCATGCTTTTTTGTCGTCTGTGGATTTTATTTTTTGTTTAAGTTATCTTTTTCAAATATATCTTTCAGAAATACCATCAGAGTGTCAAACAGTTCAGATCCAGATCAGGCCCGATGTTTTGTCAGGCTGATCTGGGTCCAAAGTGTTTGCAAATGTTTTGTTGAGCCTGATCTGGATCCAAACTGTTTGTAAAAGTTTGTTTTTTTTTTTTGTTTTCTTTTTTTTTTTGATTTGGGTTTTACGGCCCTTTCAAGAATATTTCACTTATATCGAGCCGATCGTTCATCGAAGGTGGGCGAAAACCGGAGAACCCGGAGAAAAACCACCTGACCATCCGTAAGCAGAACTTGGCTTTCCCACATATGACCCGAGCTCGGCTCGAACCACAGCGGTGAGAAACCTAATGGATTAAGAGTCAACTCTCTTATCCACTAGGCTATGGGGGCCCATTGTTTGTAAAAGTTATCAGATGACAAACTAGCAGAGAAAGAGTTAAGCAATACCTGATGGTTAACCATGGATGAATGTCAGAGTCATTTGTTGCATTTCTTTTTGTTGGTTTCACGAGAGTTCCACTTCTGGTTTTGTTTTGCTCCAGTATTCCAGTGGTGTTTTGACTGAAAACCCAGGGATCTCCAAAGTATCTCAACATGTTGTTTCTGTTGAGTCCTCACCTTTGCTTCATTATGGGTTTTTATCTGTGATTTATTTGTTGCCCGTAATGATTAAAGGATGAGTTAGAAGACCTCAAAGTGAACAGAACATATACAGTCGACTCTCGTTATCTCGAATTCCAAGGGACTCTCTGAAATACTTCGAGATATCCGTAGTTCGACATATCAGATTTGCAGAATTGAGGAAAAAATAATTTGATTAACCACATTTAACAAACTGATAGGTAATTGGACTTTTGAAGTTAGAGATATATTGAAAATATTGTGGAAAAGAGGAGAAATTGCTCCTTAGGAGCAATTTCTCCTCTTTTCTACAATATTTTCCATCTGTTGTTAGGTTTTCATGTATAGGCAGGGACCAGATTTTCACTTCGAGATAAGCGGTTATTCGAGATAAGCGAGGTCGAGATAACGAGAGTCAACTGTATATAATTTTTAACATTAGGGAAGCTGAGGGTGAGGGCTGGGATCCCTTAAAGCTAGCTTAAGCACCCCATTAATTGATTACTGACTGTTTCAAGGCAGCATATTAATAAGGTACTTTTTGTTAAATGTTATGTAGTGTTTCACTTACATTTTTTTTCTTTTAACAATTATGTAAGTTTAAGGTATGTTCAGTTAAGTTTGGGTAACAAGGTTGCTACCTTTTGGGAAAGGGTTCCCAAACTCTGTTTGCCATCTGTTCACTTTGTAGCTGTTTAATTGTATTTGTCTTTTTTTATTTTGGTATTGGGGGCTTCATGTGGATCTCATTGTATCAATTCCTGAGTTCACTTATTTACTTTGATAATGAAAAGTATCCCAATCAAAACTATCATTACTTTGCAATCTTTTCTATCCTAACATTTAAATACTGCATACATTATACTTGGTCATCCTAGCCAAAGTGGACACATCTCAAGTTCCACAGCAAAATGTTCACTGGATACAAACAGTGAAGGCTCAGATAAAGCATGAAATGTCATTCACAATACTGATCTATACCATCACTGTTGGTCAGAAAATACTACATGCATTAGTGGATGTGAAGTGTTGTAACAGGATACTGACCTCAATTCTTTAGACCTGTGGTCTAGAGTTTCCTAAACAAACATGATTTTTTCCCTTTTCAAAATACCTTAAAAGCGACATTAAATAATGAAAAAACATCCTAATCAAAAAAAATTACCTTGTAACCTTACAAAAGTAATCTTTAATAATGAACAGCAGCCGTTCAAAATTTAAACTACCTTGCAACCTTTCATACTCTATCATTTAAATACTACATTATGCCTGGTCATCCTAACCAAAGTGGACACATCATAAGTTCCTTAGCAAAATGACAAACATAACACGTCATTCAGAAGACTCATCTAAACCATCACTGTTGATCACTAAATAATATTTGCCTTAGTGGATATAAGGTGTCTTAACAGGATATGACCAAAAAATTCTTCAGACCTGTCGTCTAGAGTTTCCTTGTCAAACATAAAATTTTCACTTTCCAAAAACACCTGAACAGTGATATTTAATACTGAAAAGCCAAAAGCAGAATTACCATGCAAGCTTACAAAAGTAATGTTTAATAATTAAAGTCAGCCTATTCAAAATCAATATTACTTTGCAGTCTTGACATGCTTACATTTAAAACAAAAGTGTATTATGCCTGGTCATCCTAGCCAATGTGGACACATCACAAGTTCCACAGCAAAATGTTAACTGGATGAAAACAGTGAAGGCACATATAAGCATAATGTGTCATTCAGAAGGCTCATATGTACCATCACTGTTGATCACTAAATAATTTTTGCCTTAGTGGATGTAAAGTGTCTTAACAGGATATGACCAAAAATTCTTCAGACCTGTGGTCTATAAGTTTCCTAAGTAAGCATAAAGTTCACCTTTATCAAAAAAGTACTTGAGAAAACTGATATTTCAAAAATACCTTAAAAGTGATATTTAGTAATGATAACCTTGCAACCTTACAAAAGTACTGTTTAATAATGGAAAGCAGCTTATTCAAAATTAATATTACCGTACACTGGAACCTTTCATACTCTAACATTTAAATAATGTAATACTACAAAAACATGAAATTTTTGCTTTTTCAAAAATACCTTAACACTGATATAAAATAATGAAAAACTAAAAGTAGATTCATGTTGCAATCTTACAAAAGTATTGTTTAATAATTAAAATCAACCTATTCAAGTAAAGATATTTACTTTGCAGTCTTGATACCAGGGCTCTGGAAATTTTGAAATCTGAATCGGTCCAGCCGATGACGATGACGTCATCAATGAGCCCATTTCCAAAAAAAAAAAAAATATGTGTATATCACCTGTCACGAAAACTAATGACAATTGGCAGTCCTATAACTCCTTTTAAATAATACACCTCAGCTCCGTTATATGACGGAAGTCCGGGTACAACGAGCATGATCAAAGCTGGCGTCATCAATAAATACAGTCAGGTATGTAAAAAGAAAGAAAAAAAAAAACAAAAAAAAAAACGTTTTGTTGTTATTTCCACCTCCGCAGGGTTTTCCTAAACTATTTATAAACAACTGATTCCCGTCTTGTATAAGCGCGAAGACGGCGGGAAACAGGAGAGACGGAACGAAACGACTTTCATGGACCTAATTAGGTCTAATAAAAAAGACCTGCGCCACGGGCGGTTTTGCAGTTTTCAGTGTTTCAAGATTTAATCAGACTGCTTAAATTGTAAGCACTGACCAGTTTTGCCTAGCGCAAGTGGTGCATTGCTTATTTTTACTGTGAAATCTACCTTGAATTATACTCGCGTGTTACGGCAATCAACAAAAAAAAAAAAAAAAAAAGCAATCAATTATACCCAGATCAGACACCGTTGTATGCGATATCTGATCAGGACGTACACGGTTTGGGAATTCATTTATCGAATCTGGGACCGACAAACCGTGTTGATCAAAACAAAAAAGAAGAGGAAGAAAACGGGTGTGTTCAAGCGGTGCATTCTTTTATCACTCTCAGTAAAGCGACCTTTGATCTTTTTGACACGCTGACTGCACCTGGATGTTTTGCAGTCTCAGTGTATTCACACGTGTCACACAAACGGATTAATTATCAGACTACCGTTACTGATGATTCGTGTTAATCGCTTGTTTACCGCACAAAGGTCAGTGAAGTGTTGATTTTTTGACAATGTTTGGATAATGACGTAATTAATTTGTGCTGCGGGTAGGTTGCCGTTATTCAGCTGTCTCTCCAATATACATGTCAAATGACCGTTTAGAGCCTTTTAACTACCATAATATCGCATTTAAAAGGTGCGCGGACGTTGTCAGTTTGGAAAGACTTGACCGTTTGTGATTTTTTAGACATCATTGATTTGTGAAAATTGGTTGGTTTGGGAAATGTTGGACCGATTTATTAGCGTTTTGGGGTGTTTAAAATCGGTCCACAATTCTTAATTTCGGTCCAGACCGGCTATTTTTCCGGTTTTCCCGAGCCCTGCTTGATACTCTAATATTTAATTAAAAATATGTATTATGCCTGGTCATCCTAACCAAAGGGGACACATCACAAGTTCCACAGCAAAATGTGAACTGGCTGCAAACAGTGAAGGCACATATAAGCATAATGTGTCATTCAGAAGGCTCATCTGTACCATCACAGTCGATAATTAATATTTGCCTTAGTGGATGTAAAGTGTCATAACAGGATATGACCAAATATTCTTTAGACCTGTGGTCTGAGAGTTTCCTAAGCAAACAAAGTTTTCCCTTTTCAAAAATACCTTGACAATGATATTTAATAACAATTTTTTTTTATTTGGGTTTTATGGCCCTTTCAAGAATATTTCACTTATTTCCGGCTGATTATTCATCAAAGGTGGGCAAAAACCAGACAACCCAGGGAAAAACCACCTGAGCATCATTTAGCAGAACCTGGCTTTCTCACATATGATCTGAGCAACGCTCAAACCACAGTGGAGAGAAACCTAATGAATTAAGGAGTTCTATCCAATAGGCTACAGGGGCCAGCTTCTTTAATAATGAAAAGCCAAAGCTAGTCTTACCTTGCAACCTTACAAAAGTAATGTTTGATAATTAAAATCAGCCTATTCAATATTAGTACTACATTGCAACCTTTCATACTCTAACATTTAAATAATGAATTCCTACTTAAACATGAAATTTTCATTTCTTCAAAAATACATTAACACTGATATAAAAATAATGAAAAGCCAAAAGTAGAATCATGTTGCAACCTTACAAAATTAATGTTTAATAATTAAAATCAGTCTAGATTCAAGATCAATATTATTTTACAGCCTTGATACACTAAAATTTAAAAAATATGTATGTATTATGCCTGGTCATCCTAGCCAAAGTGGACACATCACAAGTTACACAGCAAAATATTAACTGGATGCAAACGGTGAAGGCACATATAAATCATAATGTGTCATTCAGAAGGTCCATCTGTACCATCACTGTTGATCACTAAATAATATTTGCCTTAGTGGATGTAAAGTGTCGTAACAGGATATGACCAAAATTCTTGAGACCTGTGGTCTTTAAGTTTCTCAAGTAAACATAAAAGTCACCCTTATCAAAAATGTCTTAACAGTAATATTTACTAATGAAAAGCCAATGCAACCATGCAAAAGTAATGTTTTATAATTAAAATCAGCCTATTCAAGATCAGTATTACTTTGCAGCCTTGATACGCTTACATTAAAAAAAACAAAAATGTATTATGCCTGGTCATCCTAGCCAAAGTGGACACATCACAAATTCCACAACAAAATGTTAACTGGATGAAAACAGTGAAGGCACATATAAGCATAATGTGTCATTCAGAAGGCTCATCTGTACTATCACTGTTGATCACTAAATAATTTTTGCCTTAGTGGATGTAAAGTGTCATAACAGGATATGACCAAAAATCCTGAAGACCTAAGGTCTGTAAGTTTCCTAAGTAAACAAAGTTCACCCTTATCAAAAATACCTTAAAAGTGATATTTAATAATGATAACCTTGCAACCTTACAAAAGTATTGTTAAATAATGGAAAGCAGCCTATTCAAAATTAGTATTACATTGGAACCTTTCATACACTAACATTTAAATAATGTAAACCTACTCAAACAACAAATTTTTGTGTTTGTGTGTTTTTTTGTTGTTTTTTTTTTGTGTTTTTTTTTTTTTTTTAAAAAAACCCTTGACACTGATAAAAAATAATGAAAAGCGAAAAGAAGAATCATGCTGCAACCTAACGAAAGTAATGTTTAATTATTAAAGTCAGCCTCTTCAAGATCAATATTTCCTTGCAGTCTTGATACTCTAATATTTAATTAAAAAAATATATGTATTATGCCTGGTCATCCTAGCCAAAGTGGACACATCACAAGTTCCATATCAAAATGTTAACTGGATGCAAACAGTGAAGGCACATATAAGCATAATGTGTCATTCAGAAAGCTCATCTGTACCACTACTGTTGATCACTAAAAAATATTTGCCTCAGGGGATGTAAAGTGTCTTAACAGGATACGACCAAAAACACTTTAGACTTGTGGTCTGTAAGTTTCCCAAGTCAACATAAAATTCACCCTTATAAAAAATACCTTAACAGTGATATGTACTAATTAAAAGTCAATGCAACCTTACAAAAGCAATGTTTTATAATTAAAATCAGCCTATTCAAGATCAATATTATTTTGCAGCCTTGATACTATAGAATTTAAAAAAAATGTATGTGTTATGCCTGGTCATCCTAGCCAAAGTGGACACATCACAAGTTCCACAACAAAATGTTAACTGGATGTAAACAGTGAAGACACATATAAGCATGTGCTATTCAGAAGGCTCATCTGTACCATCACTGTTGATCACTAAATAATATTTGCCTTAGTGGATGTAAAGTGTCTTAAGAGGATATGACCAACAATTCTTTAGACCTAAGGTCTGTAAGTTTCCTAAGTAAACAAAGTTCACCCTTATCAAAAATACCTTAAAAGTGATATTTAATAATGATAACCTTGCAACCTTACAAAAGTATTGTTAAATAATGGAAAGCAGCCTATTCAAAATTAGTATTACATTGGAACCTTTCATACACTAACATTTAAAATAATGTAAACCTACTCAAACAAATTTGTGTGTGTGTGTGTGTGTTTTTTTTTTTTTCAAAATAATCTTGACACTGATAAAAAATAATGAAAAGCGAAAAGAAGAATCATGCTGCAACATAACAAAAGTAATGTTTAATTATTAAAGTCAGCCTCTTCAAGATCAATATTTCCTTGCAGTCTTGATATTCTAATATTTAATTAAAAAGATATATGTATTATGCCTGGTCATCCTATCCCATCCTCACTAAAAAATATTAGCCTCAGGGGATGTAAAGTGTCTAAACAGGATATGACCAAAAAAAACTTTAGACTTGTGGTCTGTAAGTTTCCCAAGTCAACATAAAATTCACCCTTATAAAAAATACCTTAACAGTGATATGTACTAATTAAAAGTCAATGCAACCCTACAAAAGCAATGTTTTATAATTAAAATCAGCCTATTCAAGATCAATATTATTTTGCAGCCTTGATACTACAGAATTTAAAAAAAATGTATGTGTTATGCCTGGTCATCCTAGCCAAAGTGGACAAATCACAAGTTCCACAACAAAATGTTAACTGGATATAAACAGTGAAGACACATATAAGCATAATGTGTCATTCAGAAGGCTCATCTGTAACCATCACTGTTGATCACTAAATAATATTTGCCTTAGTGGATGTAAAGTGTCATAAAAGGATATGACCAAAATTCTTGAGACCTCTGGTCTTTAAGTTTTTTAAGTCAACATAAAAGTCACCCTTATTAAAAATATCTTAACAGTAACATTTACTAATGAAAAGCCAATGCAACCATACAAAAGTAATGTTTCATAATTAAAATCAGCCTTTTCAAGATCAATATTACTTTGCAGCCTTGATACTCCAATGTTTAAAAAAATATATATATTATGCCTGGTCATCCTAGCCAAAGTGGACATATCACAAATTCCACAACAAAATGTTAACTGGATGCAAACAGTGAAGGCACATATAAAGCATTATGTGTCATTCAGAAGGTCCATCTGTACCATCACTGTTGATCACTAAATAATATTTGCCTCAGTGGATGTAAAGTGTCATAACAGGATATGACCAAAATTCTTGAGACCTGTGGTCTTTAAGTTTCTTAAGTAAACATAAAAGTCACCCTTATTAAAAATATCTAAACAGTAATATTTACTAATGAAAAGCCAATGCAACCATACAAAAGTAATGTTTTATAATTAAAATCAGCCTATTCAAGATCAATACTACTTGGCAGCCTTGATACTCCAATGTTTAAAAAAATATATGTATTATGCCTGGTCATCCTAGCCAATGTGGACACATCACAAATTCCACAACAAAATGTTAACTCCAAGCAAACAGTGAAGGCACATATAAAGCATAATGTGTCATTCAGAAGGTCCATCTGTACCATCACTGTTGATCACTAAATAATATTTGCCTTAGTGGATGTAAAGTGTCATAACAGGATATGACCAAAATTCTTGAGACCTGTGGTCTTTAAGTTTCTCAAGTAAACATAAAAGTCACCCTTATCAAAAATGTCTTAACAGTAATATTTACTAATGAAAAGTCAATGCAACCATGCAAAAGTAATGTTTTATAATTAAAATCAGCCTATTCAAGATCAATACTACTTTGCAGCCTTGATACGCTTACATTAAAAAAAACAAAAATGTATTATGCCTGGTCATCCTAGCCAAAGTGGACACATCACAAATTCCACAACAAAATGTTAACTGGATGAAAACAGTGAAGGCACATATAAGCATAATGTGTCATTCAGAAGGCTCATCTGTACTATCACTGTTGATCACTAAATAATTTTTGCCTTAGTGGATGTAAAGTGTCTTAACAGGAAATGACCAAAATTTCTTCAGGCCTGTGGTCTGTAAGTTTCCTAAGTAAGCGTAAAGTTCACCTTTATCAAAAATATCTTAAAACTGATATTTCAAAAATACTATAAAAGTGATATTTAGTAATGATAACCTTGCAACCTTACAAAAGTACTGTTTAATAATGGAAAGCAGCTTATTCAAAATTAGTATTGCCGTACACTGGAACCTTTCATACTCTAACATTTAAATAATGTAATACTACAAAAACATGAAATTTTTGCTTTTTCAAAAATACCTTAACACTCATATAAAATAATGAAAAACTAAAAGTTGATTCATGTTGCAATCTTATAAAAGTATTGTTTAATAATTAAAATCAACCTATTCAAGTAAAGATATTTACTTTGCAGTCTTGATACTCTAATATTTAATTAAAAATATGTACATTTGTATAATGCCTGGTCATCCTAACCAAAGGGGACACATCACAAGTTCCACAGCAAAATGTGAACTGGCTGCAAACAGTGAAGGCACATATAAGCATAATGTGTCATTCAGAAGGCTCATCTATACCATCACAGTCGATAATTAATATGTGCCTTAGTGGATGTAAAGTGTCACAACAGGATATGAAAAAAAATTCTTTAGACCTGTGGACTGAGAGTTTCCTAAGCAAACAAAGTTTTCCCTTTTCAAAAATACCTTGACAATGATATTTAATAACAATTTTTTTTTATTTGGGTTTTATGGCCCTTTCAAGAATATTTCACTTATTTCCGGCTGATTATTCATCAAAGGTGGGCAAAAACCAGACAACCCAGGGAAAAACCACCTGAGCATCCTTAAGCAGAACTTGGCTTTCTCACATATGATCTGAGCAACGCTCAAACCACAGTGGAGAGAAACCTAATGAATTAAAGAGTCCTATCCACTAGGCTACGGGGGCCAGCTTCTTTAATAATGAAAAGCCAAAGCTAGTCTTACCTTGCAACCTTACAAAAGTAATGTTTGATAATTAAAATCAGCCTATTCAATATTAGTACTACATTGCAACCTTTCATACTCTAACATTTAAATAATGAATTCCTACTTAAACATGAAATTTTCATTTCTTCAAAAATACATAAACACTGATATAAAAATAATGAAAAGCCAAAAGCAGAATCATGTTGCAACCTTACAAAATTAATGTTAAATAATTAAAATCAGTCTAGATTCAAGATCAATATTATTTTACAGCCTTGATACACTAAAATTTAAAAAAAATGTATGTATTATGCCTGGTCATCCTAGCCAAAGTGGACACATCACAAGTTCCACAGCAAAATGTTAACTGGATGCAAACAGTGAAGGCACACATAATCATAATGTGTCATTCAGAAGGTCCATCTGTACCATCACTGTTGATCACTAAATAATATTTGCCTTAGTGGATGTAAAGTGTCATAACAGGATATGACCAAAATTCTTGAGACCTGTGGTCTTTAAGTTTCTTAAGTAAACATAAAAGTCACCCTTATTAAAAATATCTTAATAGTAATATTTACTAATGAAAAGCCAATGCAACCATACAAAAGTAATGTTTCATAATTAAAATCAGCCTTTTCAAGATCAATATTACTTTGCAGCCTTGATACTCCAATGTTTAAAAAAATATATGTATTATGCCTGGTCATCCTAGCCAAAGTGGACACATCACAAATTCCACAACAAAATGTTAACTGCAAGCAAACAGTGAAGGCACATATAAAGCATAATGTGTCATTCAGAAGGTCCATCTGTACCATCACTGTTGATCACTAAATAATATTTGCCTTAGTGGATGTAAAGTGTCATAACAGGATATGACCAAAATTCTTGAGACCTGTGGTCTTTAAGTTTCTCAAGTAAACATAAAAGTCACCCTTATCAAAAATGTCTTAACAGTAATATTTACTAATAAAAAGCCAATGCAACTATGCAAAAGTAATGTTTTATAATTAAAATCAGCCTATTCAAGATCAATATTACTTTGCAGCCTTGATACGCTTACATTAAAAAAAACAAAAATGTATTATGCCTGGTCATCCTAGCCAAAGTGGACACATCACAAATTCCACAGCAAAATGTTAACTGGATGCAAACAGTGAAGGCACATATAAATCATAATGTGTCATTCAGAAGGTCCATCTGTACTATCACTGTTGATCACTAAATAATATTTGCCTCAGTGGATGTAAAGTGTCTTAATAGGATATGACCAAAAATTCTTTCGACCTAAGGTCTGTAAGTTTCCTAAGTAAACAAAGTTCACCCTTATCAAAAATACCTTAAAAGTGATATTTAATAATGATAACCTTGCAACCTTGCAAAAGTATTGTTAAATAATGGAAAGCAGCCTATTCAAAATTAGTATTACATTGGAACCTTTCATACACTAACATTTAAAATAATGTAAACCTACTCAAACAACAAATTTTTGTGTGTGTTTTTTTTGTTTTTTGTTTTTTTTGTTGTTTTTTTTTCAAAAAAATCTTGACACTGATAAAAAATAATGAAAAGCGAAAAGAAGAATCATGCTGCAACCTAACAAAAGTAATGTTTAATTATTAAAGTCAGCCTCTTCAAGATCAATATTTCCTTGCAGTCTTGATACTCTAACATTTAATTAAAAAAATATATGTATTATGCCTGGTCATCCTAGCCAAAGTGGACACATCACAAGTCCCATAGCAAAATGTTAACTGGATGCAAACAGTGAAGGCACATATAAGCATAATGTGTCATTCAGAAAGCTCATCTGTACCACCACTGTTGATCACTAAAAAATATTTGCCTCAGGGGATGTAAAGTGTCTTAACAGGATATGACCAAAAAAAAACTTTAGACTTGTGGTCTGTAAGTTTCCCAAGTCAACATAAAATTCACCCTTATAAAAAATACCTTAACAGTGATATGTACTAATTAAAAGTCAATGCAACCCTACAAAAGCAATGTTTTATAATTAAAATCAGCCTATTCAAGATCAATATTATTTTGCAGCCTTGATACTACAGAATTTAAAAAAAATGTATGTGTTATGCCTGGTCATCCTAGCCAAAGTGGACACATCACAAGTTCTACAACAAAATGTTAATTGGATGTAAACAGTGAAGACACATATAAGCATAATGTGTCATTCAGACGGCTCATCTGTTTGTTTGTTTGTGTTGAGGTTTTACGGCCCAGCCAACCCAATGGGGTCATGTCGAGCGCGGTCAGTTCACCTAACCACACGTGTACTGGGCAGGCTTAGTCCTCTAAGCGGTTAACCAGTACTGTGCACATTCTTTTGCCAGAAACAGACAACTGCCCATTCTTGAATCAGAAGGCTCATCTGTACCATCACTGCTGATCACTAAATAATATTTGCCTTAGTGGATGTAAAGTGTCTTAACAGGATATGACCAAAAATTCTTCAGACCTGTGGTCTGTAAGTTTCCTAAGTAAGCATAAAGTTCACCTTTATCAAAAATATCTTAAAACTGATATTTCAAAAATACCTTAAAAGTGATATTTAGTAATGATAACCTTGCAAACTTACAAAAGTACTGTTTAATAATGGAAAGCAGCTTATTCAAAATTAGTATTATCGTACACTGGAACCTTTCATACTCTAACATTGAAATAATATAATACTACAAAAATATGAAATTTTTGCTTTTTCAAAAATACCTTAACACTGATATAAAATAATGAAAAACTAAAAGTAGATTCATGTTGCAATCTTACAAAAGTATTGTTTAATAATTAAAATCAACCTATTCAAGTAAAGATATTTACTTTGCAGTCTTGATACTCTAATATTTAATTAAAAATATGTATTATGCCTGGTCATCCTAACCAAAGGGGACACATCACAAGTTCCACAGCAAAATGTGAACTGGCTGCAAACAGTGAAGGCACATATAAGCATAATGTGTCATTCAGAAGGCTCATCTGTACCATCACAGTCAATAATTAATATTTGCCTTAGTGGATGTAAAGTGTCATAACAGGATATGACCAAAAATTCTTTAGACCTGTGGTCTGAGAGTTTCCTAAGCAAACAAAGTTTTTCCTTTTTCAAAAATACCTTGACAATGATATTTAATAATTTTTTTTTATTTGGGTTTTATGGCCCTTTCAAGAATATTTCACTTATTTCCAGCTGATTATTCATCAAAGGTGGGCAAAAACCAGACAACCCAGGGAAAAACCACCTAAGCATCATTTACCAGAACTTGGCTTTCTCATATATGATCTGAGCAAGGCTCAAACCACAGTGGAGAGAAACCTAATGAATTAAAGAGTCCTATCCACTAGGCTACAGGGGCCAGCTTCTTTAATAATGAAAAGCCAAAGCTAGTCTTACCTTGCAACCTTACAAAAGTAATGTTTGATAATTAAAATCAGCCTATTCAATATAAGTACTACATTGCAACCTTTCATACTCTAACATTTAAATAATGAATTCCTACTTAAACATGAAATTTTCATTTCTTCAAAAATACATTAACATTGATATAAAAATAATGAAAAGCCAAAAGTAGAATCATGTTGCAACCTTACAAAATCAATGTTTAATAATTAAAATCAGTCTAGATTCAAGATCAATATTATTTTACAGCCTTGATACACTAAAATTTAAAAAAAAAATGTATGTATTATGCCTGGTCATCCTAGCCAAAGTGGACACATCACAAATTCCACAACAAAATGTTAACTGCAAGCAAACAGTGAAGGCACATATAAAGCATAATGTGTCATTCAGAAGGTCCATCTGTACCATCACTGTTGATCACTAAATAATATTTGCCTTAGTGGATGTAAAGTGTCATAACAGGATATGACCAAAATTCTTGAGACCTGTGGTCTTTAAGTTTCTCAAGTAAACATAAAAGTCACCCTTATCAAAAATGTCTTAACAGTAATATTTACTAATGAAAAGCCAATGCAACCATGCAAAAGTAATGTTTTATAATTAAAATCAGCCTTTTCAAGATCAATATTACTTTGCAGCCTTGATACGCTTACATTAAAAAAAACAAAAATGTATTATGCCTGGTCATCCTAGCCAAAGTGGACACATCACAAGTTCCACAACAAAATGTTAACTGGATGAAAACAGTGAAGGCACATATAAATCATAATGTGTCATTCAGAAGGCTCATCTGTACTATCACTGTTGATCACTAAATAATTTTTGCCTTAGTGGATGTAAAGTGTCTTAACAGGATATGACCAAAAATTCTTTAGACCTAAGGTCTGTAAGTTTCCTAAGTAAACAAAGTTCACCCTTATCAAAAATACCTTAAAAGTGATATTTAATAATGATAACCTTGCAACCTTACAAAAGAATTGTTAAATAATGGAAAGCAGCCTATTCAAAATTAGTATTACATTGGAACCTTTCATACACTAACATTTAAATAATGTAAACCTACTCAAACAACAAATTTTTGTGTTTGTGTGTTTTTTTTTGTTTTGTTTTGTTTTTTTTTGTTTTTCAAAAAAACCTTGACACTGATAAAAAATAATGAAAAGCGAAAAGAAGAATCATGCTGCAACCTAACAAAAGTAATGTTTAATTATGAAAGTCAGCCTCTTCAAGATCAATATTTCCTTGCAGTCTTGATACTCTAATATTTAATTAAAAAAATATATGTATTATGCCTGGTCATCCTAGCCAAAGTGGACACATCACAAGTCCCATAGCAAAATGTTAACTGGATGCAAACAGTGAAGGCACATATAAGCATAGTGTGTCATTCAGAAAGCTCATCTGTACCACCACTGTTTATCACTAAAAAATATTTGCCTCAGGGGATTTAAAGTGTCTTAACAGGATATGACCAAAAAAACTTTAGACTTGTGGTCTGTAAGTTTCCCAAGTCAACATAAAATTCACCCTTATAAAAAATACCTTAACAGTGATATGTACTAATTAAAAGTCAATGCAACCCTACAAAAGCAATGTTTTATAATTAAAATCAGCCTATTCAAGATCAATATTATTTTGCAGCCTTGATACTATAGAATTTAAAAAAAATGTATGTGTTATGCCTGGTCATCCTAGCCAAAGTGGACACATCACAAGTTCCACAACAAAATGTTAACTGGATGTAAACAGTGAAGACATATAAGCATGTGTTATTCAGAAGGCTCATCTGCACCATCACTGTTGATCACTAAATAATATTTGCCTTAGTGGATGTAAAGTGTCTTAACAGGATATGACCAAAAATTCTTCAGACCTGTGGTCTGTAAGTTTCCTAAGTAAACAAAGTTCACCTTTATCAAAAATATCTTAAAACTGATATTTAATAATGATAACCTTGCAACCTTACAAAAGTATTGTTAAATAATGGAAAGCAGCCTATTCAAAATTAGTATTACATTGGAACCTTTCATACACTAACATTTAAAATAATGTAAACCTACTCAAACAACAAATTTTTGTGTGTGTGTTCTTTTTTTTTTTTTGTTTTTTGTTTTTTGTTGTTTTTTTTTTTCAAAAAAATCTTGACACTGATAAAAAATAATGAAAAGCGAAAAGAAGAATCATGCTGCAACCTAACAAAAGTAATGTTTAATTATTAAAGTCAGCCTCTTCAAGATCAATATTTCCTTGCAGTCTTGATACTCTAATATTTAATTAAAAAAATATATGTATTATGCCTGGTCATCCTAGCCAAAGTGGACACATCACAAGTCCCATAGCAAAATGTTAACTGGATGCAAACAGTGAAGGCACATATAAGCATAATGTGTCATTCAGAAAGCTCATCTGTACCACCACTGTTGATCACTAAAAATATTTGCCTCAGGGGATGTAAAGTGTCTTAACAGGATATGACCAAAAAAAACTTTAGACTTGTGGTCTGTAAGTTTCCCAAGTCAACATAAAATTCACCCTCATAAAAAATACCTTAACAGTGATATGTACTAATTAAAAGTCAATGCAACCCTACAAAAGCAATGTTTTATAATTAAAATCAGCCTATTCAAGATCAATATTATTTTGCAGCCTTGATACTATAGAATTTAAAAAAAATGTATGTGTTATGCCTGGTCATCCTAGCCAAAGTGGACACATCACAAGTTCCACAACAAAATGTTAACTGGATGTAAACAGTGAAGACACATATAAGCATAATGTGTCATTCAGAAGGCTCATCTGTATCATCACTGTTGATCACTAAATAATATTTGCCTTAGTGGATGTAAAGTGTCTTAACAGGATATGACCAAAAATTCTTCAGACCTGTGGTCTGTAAGTTTCCTAAGTAAGCATAAAGTTACCTTTATCAAAAATATCTTAAAACTGATATTTCAAAAATACCTTAAAAGTGATATTTAGTAATGATAACCTTGCAACCTTACAAAAGTACTGTTTAATAATGGAAAGCAGCTTATTCAAAATTAGTATTACTGTACACTGGAACCTTTCATATATTGAAATAATTGAATACTACAAAAATATGAAATTTTTGCTTTTTCAAAAATACCTTAACACTGATATAAAATAATGAAAAACTAAAAGTAGATTCATGTTGCAATCTTACAAAAGTATTTTTTAATAATTAAAATCAACCTATTCAAGTAAAGATATTTACTTTGCAGTCTTGATACTCTAATATTTAATTAAAAATATGTATTATGCCTGGTCATCCTAACCAAAGGGGACAAATCACAAGTTCCACAGCAAAATGTGAACTGGCTGCAAACAGTGAAGGCACATATAAGCATAATGTGTCATTCAGAAGGCTCATCTGTACCATCACAGTCGATAATTAATATTTGCCTTAGTGGATGTAAAGTGTCATAACAGGATATGACCAAAAATTCTTTAGACCTGTGGTCTGAGAGTTTCCTAAGCAAACAAAGTTTTCCCTTTTCAAAAATACCTTGACAATGATATTTAATAACAATTTTTTTTTATTTGGGTTTTATGGCCCTTTCAAGAATATTTCACTTATTTCCGACTGATTATTCATCAAAGGTGGGCAAAAACCAGACAACCCAGGGAAAAACCACCTGAGCATCATTTAGCAGAACTTGGCTTTCTCACATATGATCTGAGCAAGGCTCAAACCACAGTGGAGAGAAACCTGATGAATTAAGAGTCCTATCCACTAGGCTACAGGGGCCAGCTTCTTTAATAATGAAAAGCCAAAGCTAGTCTTACCTTGCAACCTTACAAAAGTAATGTTTGATAATTAAAATCAGCCTATTCAATATTAGTACTACATTGCAACCTTTCATACTCTAACATTTAAATAATGAATTCCTACTTAAACATGAAATTTTCATTTCTTCAAAAATACATTAACATTGATATAAAAATAATGAAAAGCCAAAAGTAGAATCATGTTGCAACCTTACAAAATTAATGTTTAATAATTAAAATCAGTCTAGATTCAAGATCAATATTATTTTACAGCCTTGATACACTAAAATTTAAAAAAAATGTATGTATTATGCCTGGTCATCCTAGCCAAAGTGGACACATCACAAGTTCCACAGCAAAATGTTAACTGGATGCAAACAGTGAAGGCACATATAAATCATAATGTGTCATTCAGAAGGTCCATCTGTACCATCACTGTTGATCACTAAATAATATTTGCCTTAGTGGATGTAAAGTGTCATAACAGGATATGACCAAAATTCTTGAGACCTGTGGTCTTTAAGTTTCTTAAGTAAACATAAAAGTCACCCTTATTAAAAATATCTTAACAGTAATATTTACTAATGAAAAGCCAATGCAACCATACAAAAGTAATGTTTCATAATTAAAATCAGCCTTTTCAAGATCAATATTACTTTGCAGCCTTGATACTCCAATGTTTAAAAAATATATGTATTATGCCTGGTCATCCTAGCCAAAGTGGACACATCACAAATTCCACAACAAAATGTTAACTGCAAGCAAACAGTGAAGGCACATATAAAGCATAATGTGTCATTCAGAAGGTCCATCTGTACCATCACTGTTGATCACTAAATAATATTTGCCTTAGTGGATGTAAAGTGTCATAACAGGATAAGACCAAAATTCTTGAGACCTGTGGTCTTTAAGTTTCTCAAGTAAACATAAAAGTCACCCTTATCAAAAATGTCTTAACAGTAATATTTACTAATGAAAAGCCAATGCAACCATGCAAAAGTAATGTTTGATAATTAAAATCAGCCTTTTCAAGATCAATATTACTTTGCAGCCTTGATACGCTTACATTAAAGAAAAACAAAAATGTATTATGTCTGGTCATCCTAGCCAAAGTGGACACATCACAAATTCCACAACAAAATGTTAACTGGATGAAAACAGTGAAGGTACATATAAGCATAATGTGTCATTCAGAAGGCTCATCTGTACCATCACTGTTGATCACTAAATAATTTTTGCCTTAGTGGATGTAAAGTGTCTTAACAGGATATGACCAAAAATTCTTTAGACCTAAGGTCTGAAAGTTTCCTAAGTAAACAAAGTTCACCCTTATCAAAAATACCTTAAAAGTGATATTTAATAATGATAACCTTGCAACCTTACAAAAGTATTGTTAAATAATGGAAAGCAGCCTATTCAAAATTAGTATTACATTGGAACCTTTCATACACTAACATTTAAATAATGTAAACCTACTCAAACAACAAATTTTTGTGTTTGTGTGTTTTTTTTTTTTTTTTGTTTTTTTTTTTTTTTCAAAAAAACCTTGACACTGATAAAAAATAATGAAAAGCGAAAAGAAGAATCATGCTGCAACCTAACAAAAGTAATGTTTAATTATTAAAGTCAGCCTATTCAAGATCAATATTTCCTTGCAGTTTTGATACTCTAATATTTAATTAAAAAAATATATGTATTATGCCTGGTCATCCTAGCCAAAGTGGACACATCACAAGTCCCATAGCAAAATGTTAATTGGATGCAAACAGTGAAGGCACATATAAGCATAATGTGTCATTCAGAAAGCTCATCTGTACCACCACTGTTGATCACTAAAAAAATATTTGCCTCAGGGGATGTAAAGTGTCTTAACAGGATATGACCAAAAAAAACTTTAGACTTGTGGTCTGTAAGTTTCCCAAGTCAACATAAAATTCACCCTTATAAAAAATACCTTAACAGTGATATGTACTAATTAAAAGTCAATGCAACCCTACAAAAGCAATGTTTTATAATTAAAATCAGCCTATTCAAGATCAATATTATTTTGCAGCCTTGATACTACAGAATTTAAAAAAATGTATGTGTTATGCCGGGTCATCCTAGCCAAAGTGGACACATCACAAGTTCCACAACAAAATGTTAACTGGATGTAAACAGTGAAGGCACATATAAGTGTAATGAGTCATTCAGAAGGCTCATCTGTACCATCACTGTTGATCACTAAATAATAATTGCCTTAGTGGATGTAAAGTGTCTTAACAGGATATGACCAAAAATTCTTTAGACCTGTGGTCTGTAAGTTACCTAAGTAAGCATAAAGTTCACCCTTCTTAAAAATATCTTGAATGTGATATTTCAAAAATACCTTAAAAGTGATATTTAATAATGATAACCTTGCAACCTTACAAAAGTATTGTTTAATAATGGAAAGCAGCTTATTCAAAATTAGTATTATTTTGAAACCTTTCTTCTCTAATGTTGAAATAATATATATATATATAATGCTTGGTCATCCTAAACGAAGTGGACACATCACAACTTCCACAGCAAAATGATAAGCAGATGCCAACACTGAAGGCACGATATAAAAGCATACCTTGTTATTCAGAAGGCTCATCTGTACCATCAGTGTTGATCACTAAATAACACTTGTGGGTGTAAAGTGTCTCAACAGGATATAACCAAAAAAAATTCTTTAGACCTGTGGTCTGATAGTTTTGTAAGCAAAAAAAAAATTATTTAATCATGAAAAGCATCCTTTTTGAAACTAGTATTACTTTGCAACCTTACAAAAGTATTGTTATTTATTATGAAAAGCAGCCCATTCAGAATTAGTTTTACCTTGCAACCTTTCAGACTCTAACATTTAAAAAATGTATACATGTATATTATGCCTGGTCATCCTAGCCAAAGTGGACACATCACAAGTTCCACAGCAAAATGTTAACTGGATGCAAACAGTGAAAGCACATATAAGCATAATGTGTCATTAGGAAGGCTCATCTGTACCATCACTGTTGATCACTAAATAATATTTGCCTTAGTGGATGTAAAGTATCTTAACAGGATATGACCAAAAATTCTTCAGACCTGTAGTCTGAGAGTTTCCTTGTCAAACATAAAATTTTCACTTTTCAAAAACACCTGAACAGTGATATTTAAAAATGAAAAGCCAAAAGCAGAATTACCATGCAAGCTTACAAAAGTAATGTTTAGTAATTAAAGTCAGCCTATTCAAGATCAATATTACTTTGCGGCCTCGATATGCTTACATTTTAAAAAAATAAATGTATTATGCCTGGTCATCCTAACCAAGGTGGACACATCACAAGTTCCACAGCAAAATGTTAACTGGATGCCAACAGTGAAGTCATATTTTAGCATAGTGTGTCATTCAGAAGGCTCATCTGTACCATCACTGTTGATTACTAAATAATATTTGTCTAAGTGGATGTAAGATGTCTTAACAGGATAAGACCAAAAATTCTTTAGATCTGTGGTCTGACAAGTTTTCTAAGCAAACATGGAATTTTCCCTTTTCAAAAACACATTAAAAGAGATATTTAATAACGAAAAGCATCCTTTTTAAAATTAGCATTACCTTGTTATCTTACAAAAGTAATAATTATGATTAAAAGCAATTTAATCATAAAAGAAAAAGTTTTATTACCTTGAGACCTATAAAAGAAAATAAGTGAACTCTGGAACTGATACAATCATGTCCACATAGAAGCCCCAACACCAAAGGGAAACACAGATAAATACAATTAAACAGGCATTAAATAAACAGTTGGCAAGCAGAATTGGCAACCCTTTACCAAGAAAGGTGGCAAGTCTGTTAACCAAATTTAACTCAATATATCCTAAACTTACATAATTGTTTAAAGAAAAACATTGGTAAGTGAAACACTGTATAGCATTTAACAAAAAGTACAACAATGAAAATATACCGCCTTTGAACGGTCAGTAAAAATTACTGGGGGAGCTTAACCTAGCTGTTATACTAAATATACTTAAACCAACCTAGCTGTATGATATCCCAACCCTTGCTCTCAGTTTCTGTAGTGGTAAAAAACATATTTGTTCTTTCTGCGTGGAGGTCACCTTACTCATCCATGAATCATTACGGGCAACAAATAAATCACAGATAAAGCCTGTAATGAAGCAAAGATGAGAACTCAACAATTAACAACATACTGAGACACTTGGAGACCCCTTGGTTGTCAAACAACACTACTGGAATACTGGAGCAAAAGAAAACTACCAGCTGAGCCCAAGTGGGCTACCTAACATATAATAAAAATTGCATATAATATGCTTGGTCATCCAAACCAAAGTAGACACATCACACAAGTTCCACAGTAAAATGTTAATTGGATGTCAATAGTGAAGGCACATAGATAAGCATAACATGTCATTCAGAAGACTAATCTGTAACATCACTCATTCACTGTTGGTCACTAAATACAACTTGCCTTAGTGATCAATGTAACATTTTCTAAAAGTATATGACCAAATTCTCTTTAGACCGGGTTGATTGGAATCTTTCTGTCGAATTCCAGGGACTTCTGAATAGCAGACTAGACAAGATGTTTGGGGTATCCTCTGGCTATTAAACTGGAGGTAGTGACTTTGTTGCCATAGTCTGATAGACTGACTATATGGAAAGCTTTGTTTTTGGTGTTTAGGGTGGAAAGAACTAAAGTGTATATAAACATGGGCGCCAGTAGGTTTGGTGAAGAGGTCACAGCATGAATATATCATTAAATTTATCTCCAGCAGACCAACAATGATATATGTGTCTGTCTAGCAAGTTTTTTTTTTTTTTTTTTTTTCAAATTTTTGTGTGAACAGGATTGCGTAACTTGGTGCACATTTAGTTCCCATTGTTGTACCGGATATTTTTCAGAATAGTGGTCATTTAATTGACAGCAGGTTTTTGTGAGAACTAGTTTGAATAGGCTGTAATACTCCATGTCTTCAATTCTTTTATCTGCCTTCTCTCCAGGGCTTCCTTTGCTGTGATGCTTCCCTCGGTATGTGGTACATTTGTGTACAATGCACAAATGTCAAGAGTAACTAGAAGCAAGTTATATGGGAGTTGGCCAAGTCCTTCTAAAGTAAGTTAGCAGTGATTAATGTCCTTTATACAGACCAATACAATCACTACATCATACAACAAAATCATTTGGAACCCGTCGGTCTTTGTTTCACAGAGAGTAGGTTCTAGCCTCATTCTGGTATGGTTGGCAGAAGGTTTTTGTTCACGATTTTCAAACAGTGAAATGGCCTATCTTTTTCCAGAAAAATAAAGCAGCTTCCTTTCGTCAAAAGTTTATTGATACATCATATGTGTTGAGAGTGAACTAAATTGGTGGTAAAAAAGGGAAATAATTGGTGCTCAGGTAAGGGTACCCCCTCTGAAGATCCAGATCAGAAACATTTGCAGCAGGATAAGAGTTATAAGATTTTCATTGAAAATAAAGAATGCATGAAAGAATGAAAGCCCTTTTTAGATGAAGTCTAGCTTATAAGCTCATTGCTGACCTAATTCTACCAGCCTCTGTATGGAAGAATGTACTTGCCTTGAAATGATGAGGATTCTTACGGAGCTGACATTTTTATCAAATCCTTTGATTCAACTTTCATTGTGTGCATTTTGTAACATCTTTAAAAAGGCTGAAAAACTGATAGAAATTAATCTGAGATCCAAATGACATGCACATCTTCAGACCATGACAAAAACTCCTGAACAGTTTCAAAATGATCAGCATAAAACTGTAGGACAAGTTTCAGACTCAAGATACCCACTATCTTTACACTTTGATAGTATCTGAGCCGGAAAATATTATTAACCTTTGTCCTGCTGAATAAATTGGGATGCCACATCCTTTTCAAAGTTTCAGCTAGTCAGATTACTTCATCCAGATTGTTGATATAAATTCATATACTGAATGGCAAGTGCAGATCCAGATCAGTTGGCTTCTCAGATCTGGATCTACACTGTTTGCAAAGGCACCTGGTATATCCGGGTTCAGCAGGACAAGGGTTAAGTATAAAACTTAGAAAAAATGATCAAAATCAGACTGAGGATTATATCCAAATCTCATGCAATCTTCAGAGCAAGACAAAAAACATCTGTTCAGTTTCAAAAAGATCAGCATAAATTTTTAGGAGGAGTTACAGACACTAGGTACTGTCAGAGGTATGCACCGCACACCAAAAACCACTGGAAGCCAAATATCATGTCCCCTCGATTTTCTTCGAAAAGGCAGGGGAAAATGAAATTAATGTTCTCAATGGGTAACCTACCTGCTATTAAGTCTATGTAAAAACATTCTATAAAATTATTGGGTTAAAATTCTACTATATAAGAACACTTAAATAAGTTGGTTAAAATTCTACTCTTTAAAAACATACTAAAATGATTGGGTTAAAATTCTACTATATGAAAGTATACCAAAAGGGTTAAAATTCTACTATTTAAAAACCTACTAAAATTACTGGTTAAAATTCTACTATATAAAAACATTTTAAAACTATTTGGTTAAAGTTCTACTATTTAAAAACCAACTAAAATTATTGGGTTAAAATTCTACTATTTAAAAACCTGCTAAAATTATTGGGTTAAAATTCTACCTATCTACTGTTTAAAATAGTACATGTACTAGGATTACTGCTTAAAATTCTATAAGTCTTTATGACTTTCCACAGTTTTTGGTGCATGAAGCATAGTTCCAGACCCTCTGATGTACCTTGTGTCTATATTCTCCTGGGCCCAGTTGTTCAAAGCGTCGTTAGCTTAACAAGCTCGTTAAGGGTCATTTCGTTAACTGTTTTAGGGGATTCAGTACACAATATACTGATATTTTTTGCTGAAAAAATGTGAGTAGCTTTTGCACTGCAAAAGCTACTCACATTTTTTCAGCAAAAAATTTCAGCATATTTGCGTATCACTTGATGTAAATTTTAACGAATCGTTAACTAACAACATCGTTAGCTTTGAACAACTGGGCCCTGCAGTTTTATGCCAACCTTTTCTGAAGCTGTACAAATGTTTTTGTCATGGTCTGAAGATGTGCAAGTGATTTGGATATAATCCTCAGATTATTTTTTATCACTTTTTCTGTTGTAGATACACCTTTGTGTCTGCAACTCCTCCTGTAGTTTTATGCAAACCTTTTAAAATTTGTACAGGTGTTTTGTCATGGCTTGAGGATGTACACGTGATTTGGTTCTCAGATTAAATTTTATCAGCCTGTTTCTGCCTTATTTCAGGCTCAGATACTATCAAAATGTATAGATACTTGTGTATCTTGTGTCTGCAATTCCTCCTACAGTTTTATGCCGATCTTTTTGAAACTGTACAGGTCCTTTTATCATGATCTGAAAATGTGCATGTGATCTGGATATAATCCTTAGACTAATATTATCATTTTTTCCATGTTTAGAACTTAATCATTTTTTTCACTCAAGGAGAAGTGAGAAACAGACAAAGGTACTGTTAACTTCTTATTTACTGTGATCAAAGTTTTGGTACATCAAATACCCTTTTCAAGATAAGTAAACATTGGCTCTAAGAAGCCAAAGTAGTAAAAAGCAGTTGTCTAGTGTCACGTGACCTTATTGTATTATTTATAGATTTTTAAAGTTGCTAAGAAATGACGGAAATATATTTTCACAGAAAGAAAAAGACGGTATAAAAATGGCATAAAAGAGAATAAGAACTACATCAACTCCACTTAAAATAAATGTCAAGGAGACTTTGTTTTTAAGCTGTCTTTGTGAAAACCTTGTAAATTTTGTTAGCTGTAAGAAGTGGCTGGTTCTCCCCAAGTTTGTCTTGGCAGTCAGTATCTATTGAGCTGATAGAAATGTCTGAGTCAGATAAACAGAGGTTGTCCATTAAATCTTCGGTAGTTACCCGGGTATGGAATAGCGTGTCAATCTTTTTAAGTGTATAAGGTTGCCAGGTGGTTTGAGAAGAAAGACTGGATGGTAAGGCAGGCTTTAATCCATCTCCCTGTCTGTCAGTTTTGTTGATATTCAGTACATTTATGGTGTATACTGTTCCCCTATTTCTGGGTCTGGTGGTGGTGTCCAATGGTCAGTAATAAAAATCTCCAGTTTGTAATTTCTGTTTGAAATGTTAAAGATGATCAATTTTCCTTCAAATAAATTGATTTCTTAATTAAATCACACACTGTGGACACTCATTAGAACTGCCCTGTTGTGATTCTAATGAACAACATGCTATTATCAGAGCAACAGGTAATTTCTTTGATAATAGCCTATTAGGTATTTTACCATTTGAAATTCAATTAATTGGGTAAAATCTTACTTTCAGTTTTTTGAACTGAGTATTTTGACCCCCTAAAATAAAACACTTAGGTGAAATTTCATAAATGAACAAAAAACACTAAAACAGCCATAAACTCAGACCAAGAGTAAATGTCCATGTTTAATATGTTTAATTCATCAAAATAACTTGAAGCAACTAAATATTTTAACTTATAATTTCAACAAAGAAACTGCATCAGTGAAAGAGATAAGGTTGATATCTGCTTATCATTCTGGGATATTTTTCCTTAATCCTCCATAAAAAAAATTATGCTGTGGGTACTCATTAGAATTGCCTCTTTGTTGGCATTTAAGTAAAAAGTGGATGTATTGAGTCCATTGAGTACACATAGCTTTAGAATAGTGTCTTGGTGTCATCATAAAGACAAAAAAAAAAAAAAAAAAAAGTAGGGTGTTGCTGTTGTCAGAGAAAACAGTTAAACCAAACCTACTTTATTTGCACAGCAAACATCGTCAAACTTTCAGTTTATCAAAATATATAGATTTGTGTTGTTGTTGTAATGTTGTTTAGCTTTTTATTTCTATGGTATTAACAATATAACAATAGTTCAACTCTTCCATCCTTTTTGGCAAGGAGGGTAGGTATATTTGGGGGGGGGGGGGGGAGGGGGGGGGGTTTAAGGAAGACTACTCATTATAGTCATCTCACATAAGCAATTTCAGAAAGCACACACACAAGTTTTCACTTAATTTGAAATGTTAAACAGTTTCTTCATAATATTCTCTTTATTTGGACACATGTGGTCACAGTGTTTTCCATGGAGAAATGCTGTATTTATCCTAAATATTAGAACATCTCAACTCCTTATCGCTCTTGTCCTAAAATTTTAACAAGTCTGTTTGAATAGAAGTTGATGTGTCCAAAAACTGCTGGATGAATGGCAAGCAGTATAGACCCTGATCAGATGCTTTATTCTGCAGCATCTGATTGGGCCTAAACCAAGTCTCGAGAAACTGAAAACTGCCAGTTAGTCCAGTCATTTTTGGCTGCACTTCTAGAGTTTGCGGAGTCCTTTTCAGCCCCATTTATGGAGTCAGTCGAGCAGAGATCTTGGTATTTTCCATAACCATTGCTAAAGAATTTCCATACTGCAATTTCCAAAAACAGATGCTGCTTTATTTTTGACATAACCAATGACATACCAACATTGCTTACACATGCTGAACTTACATGCACATAAGTGTAACGAATACAAGAGGCCCACGGGCCACGATTCGCTCACCTGAGTGACACAGCCACTGCAGACATGCAGATGTTATGCAACATTTATCCAATCCTATCATCGCAACTAATGAAAATATCATCATTTGAGCAGTTCTTAGTTTTGAAGAAGAATATATGGGCCTGACAGTCAATGGAGCATGATCATTAATAAACTATCAATCAGATTTCAACAGAAGGATCAATGTGAAATTTGGTGGAAATTGGCTAAGTGGTTTCTGAAGAATCGTGATTTTATACATGTAAACAGCACAGTGGCAGGGACATATTATAAATATAAACCAGATGATGGCCATCTTAGATTTCCAATCAGAACAATTTTAACTACTGTTGATCTACAAGTCACTTCGATACTTTCAATATAAATGTATATGGCCCACACAAATAGGGAAGCAAATTTGACCTTGGAGGTAAAAAGGTCAAATGTCAACATAAACCATCATTTGAGCAATTTTGGTAGATCTCCTGTCCCCTATAATTTGTGCAAAGATTAGGACCCAGGGCTTATTTGGCTATGGAGAAGAAGATTTTTAAAGGTTTTTACCATATATTGGCATGGCAGCCATTTTGATCAATAGACCATACCCATTTTAGCAATCTTTCTTTCTCCTGCCCACGGAGGCTCCGCATGAAATTTGAGCAACACTGGCCCGGAGGCTTCAGAGGAAAAGCCATTTGAAATTATCAACATTTTTTCCATACAAATGTATGGCGCCCATACAAATGCATACAGAAGCAAACTTGACCTCGCCGTAAAAAGGTTAAATGTCAATGTATTAGCAACTTTGGTAGACCGCCCTTTCCAGATGATATATGCAAAGATTCAGCCACAAGCCATCCTCGGTTTTGGAGAATAAGATTTTTAAATGTTTTTTCCCATGCAAATGCATAAGGAAGCAACTTGACCTTGCCGTAAAAAGGTCAAATGTCAATGTATGACCATTATTTTAGCAACTTTGGTAGACCCCCTGTCCCTGATGATTTATGCAAATATTCAGCCCCAAAGCATCCTCTGTTCTAGAGAAGAAGATTTATAAAGGTTTTTACCATATATGGGCATGGCGCCCATCTTGGTCAATGAACCGTGACCATTTTAGCAATCTTTTGTTCCCCCTACCTAAGGAGGCTCCATATGAAATTTGAGCAAAATTGGCCCAGAGGCTCCAGAGAAGAAGTTGTTTGAAATTCTGAACATTTTTCCCATACAAATGCATAAGGAAGCAAAATTGACCTTAACGTAAAAAGGTCAAATGTCAATGTACGACCATTATTTTAGCAATTTTGGTAGCCCTCTTGTTCCCGAAGATATATGCAAAGATTCAGCCATAAGGCATGCTCAGTTTTGGAGAAGAAGATTTTTAAAGGTTTTTCCCATACAGATGCACAGGGAAGCAAACTTGACCTTGCCGTAAAAAGGTCAAACGTCAACGTACGTGAATTCTTTTAGCAATGTTGGTAGACCTCCCGTCCTCGTTGATTCCTGCCAAGGTTCAGCCCAAAGGCATTCTCGGTTCTGAAGGAGAAGATTTTTAAAGGTTTTTACCATATATGGGCGTGGCGCCCATCTTGGTCAACGGACCGTGACCATTTTAGCAATTTTTTGTTTCCACACCCTAAGGAGGCTCCATATGAAATTTGAGCGAAATTGGCCCAGAGGCTCCAGAGGAGAAGTTGTTTGAAATTCTGGTCATTTTTCCCATACAAATGCATAAGGAAGCAAAATTGACCTTAACGTAAAAAGGTCAAATGTCAATGTACGACCATTATTTTAGCAATTTTGGTAGCTCTCCTGTTCCCAAAGATATATGCAAAGATTCAGCCATAAGGCATGCTCGGTTTTGGAGAAGAAGATTTTTAAAGGTTTTTCCCATACAAATGCATAGGGAAGCAAACTTGACCTTGCCGTAAAAAGGTCAAACGTCAATGTACGACAATTCTTTTAGCAATTTTGGTAGACCTCCCGTCCCCGATGATTCCTGCAAAGGTTCAGCCCCAAGGCATTCTCGGTTCTGGAGAAGAAGATTTTTAAAGGTTTTTACCATATATGGGCGTGGCGGCCATCTTGGTCAACGGACCGCAACCATTTTAGCAATTTTTCGTTCCCCCACCCTAAGGAGGCTCCATATGAAATTTGAGCAAAATTGGCTCAGCGGTTTCAGAGGAGAAGTCGTTTGAAAATGTTAACGGACGGACGCACGGACGGACGGACGGACGACGGACGAAAAGTGATCACAATAGCTCATCCTGAGCAGAGCTCAGGTGAGCTAATAAACAGCAATATAGCTCAATATTATCAGACATGCACGATTTAATATACTTTCACTTTCACTACAACAGAGCACTCAGTCCATGAAGAGGGCAAAAGCGAAACATCTGGAATCTCTTTATGTGTGGCAATTAAGGTTTCCCTGTTCATGTTGTACTAATGTCTATCTGCCAAATTAGGCCAAATTTAACCCTAGTCCTGCTGAGCCCGGATATACTCTGCCATTGAAAACAGTGTAGATCCAGATCAATTGGCTTCTGATGAAGCCAACTGATCTGGATCTGCACTGTTTGTCATTGTATTTATATCATCTTGATCAAGTAATCTGATCGGCTGAACAGTAGAAGTGGGTGTGGCATCTTAATTTATTCAGCATGACAAGGATTATAATATTTTTTCTTTCCTTTTACCTAACTGACCAACTAAAATTGGCCCTACTTAAAATACCTTTTTTATGATTTCAGAATAAAAAATATTTTTCCATACCACAGTTTATTTATAACTTGTAGTTTGGAAAATTTTTAAGTATATTCTTTTTTGGACAGGTTTTTAAAACCATCCTTTATAATAGCCAGGTCCCGGCAGGAAGGCTTCGGGCAGGCATCGGGCGTCGTCCAAGGTTTACCTTTTTGGTTAATCTTTTTTCAAAGTTATATGTTACCTTTATTCTTCAATGGATTGCTTTTATATTTGGTATGGATAAAGAGGAGGACCAGTAGATGTTTCACATGCAAGAGAGACAACTCTTACTCTCTTCATTATTTAAAAAACCCATCCATAATCCCGTTAGGCATTTTTCTTGTTTACATATTATTTGATATAGCAAACTTGAGGAACGAAAATACTTTCATTACATTTCAAAAGAGATTCTGAGGATTAAGAGGTCTATCATTCTTATGCATGAAAAATATTTTCTTCCATGAAAGAAACAAAATACTGTATTGACCAACCCTTTTGTTACAGACTGGGTTGGACATGGAGAAATGAACAGTCTATTAAGTTTGGTCCTTCTTTGGGTTATGACCATAACACAGTCTAGTTTCTATTTTAGGGTTGATTGTTTACAATCAAGCCATAGTATACAAATCCCAAAATTTCCTTGAAGGAGTTTTCCATGCGATTATTATTGACCAATGTAATCAAACTGCACCTTAGATGAAATCCAGGTAATGTTCATTTATAGCCACACTATTTTTGTCGCTGTGATGTCAAAGTGCAATGTCAAGAGGGTTATCTGTAAAAGCTGGACTGGGACATTGGCAAACAGTGCAGACCCAGATCAGAAGCTGCAGAATGCCTCATCTGATAGTATCTGCACTGTTTGCTTGAATTCCAGGAAGGTAAGGGTTAAATGCAAGTTTTAAATCCCAGTTCCCAGCCTACAATCAAAATACAATCAACCCAGCAGTGCTTTTTTTTTTTTTGTTTTGATGTAAACCAAATAAAAGTACATAATTGTATATGTAAACAAAAATCTTGAACAAAGACAATGCAAATACACAGGCTGGTGTGGACCTTTACTCTTTCTGTACAGCAACTATGCAACATCCCAATTAACCCTTAAAGTGCTAATCACAACTGGTGCAGATCACAATTTAGATTTTTTTTTTTTCTGAGAAAAGAAGTCTTGACATTTTATGTGAATCGTCTACCAAGTTAAGCAGATGAATTACCTGAATGTTGTCTGCTACAAATTCAGGTTTAATTATTTTGTTTGTGTTGAGATTTTAAGGCCCAGTCGACCCAATGGGGTCATGTTGAGCGCAGTCAGTTTACCTAACCACTTTTACTGGGCAAGCTTAGTCCTCCAAGCGGTTCACCAGTATTGCGCATTTCGCCAGAACTGACAACTGCCCTTCTTGAATAAGCAGAAGGGAGAGAACAACTGTAGAAAATATTTCATGATCAATCTCCACAAAAGAATATTGCTGACTCCACAGGGGTCGAAAACCCACAACCACCAGTCCTGATCACTGTCAGATGCAACTGAGCCACCGAGGCCAGCATATAATTAATCAATTTACAGTGTGTTCTAAATTTTGAATACTTCATTCCATTTTTCATCAATCTTAAAGTACACTGATCCATAAAAGAAATGCAACACTACTGTAGCTGGCAAAAGAACCTTATGATTGTAAAATAAAATGTGCATGTAATCAGTTTGTATCATTTATTCCTCAATATAAGTTAACATGCAAGAAATAAAGAAATAAAGAACCAACATGTATAGATATATTGCAACAGAAAAAAAAAAATATTAACCTATTTTTTCTTTGCAGTCCAGAAGTGTTACATTTCTTTTTTTTTAGGTCAGTATATAAAAACAAACTTACCAAATCCATGAGATAAAGTTTTGCTTCAGTAACAGGAACAGCTACCGTGATTCTCCCTAGTCCAGAAATTTAAGAAATTTCAAATAGCACCTGAAATGATAAAGTTCAGTTCAAGTCTGGCATCTGAAATGATAAATAAAATCTATGAGGGTTGCCCTTGGAAACAAAGGTTTGCAGGGTTGCATATGCCTCCTAGTACAGGCTTATATCAAAACTGGGAAGGTATGAGAATCTAAAACGTGGATGAGTTGCAGCATTCTGCATGGTCTGATCTGGATCTACACTGTCTGTCTGTCCCAAAACTTAGGGTTATTAGGGCAAGACAATTTTCGATGTTTTGTTTTATCAACATAAACATATCTGGAGTCCAGGGGTATTGGCTGATGGTCTGGATAGAGAGAGGTGGGAGAGGGTGATTCCTTTAATGAGTAAAAAAAGAAAAGTGCATTCTCTTTTTTTTAAATTCTTTTCCTTTAATTAATAAACCCCTTCCAGACTATCTTGTGTGTGTAAAGCTGAAAGCCCTGATCAGACTGTGCCTGTTCAAAGCCTGGTGTGGACCTTTCCTATTACTACAGTCGAACTTCAATGGCTCGAACATCTTTGGAACCATGGAGATTTGTTCGAGATATGGGTAGTTTGAGCCACTGAGGGTTAATCATGACGCCAGGCCAGGAAGCAGATGACGGCAATTTAGGGATTTTTTTCGACTTTCTAGATGATAACGGCATGTTGAGTGTACTCGTTAGAATTGCCTCAATGAGGCAATTCTAATGCGTACACACATGCAATTTCATGATAAAATAAGAAAAATTCTTTAAATATGTTTTCTTGAACTACCGGAAAAATTTCTAAGGGACTCAAAAATGTGTTCGAATTAGCCATGGTAAACGAGCTAATTTACTTTAATTTAATTTAATTTAAACGAGCCATCAGTGTTCGAGCTATTGAGGTTCGACTGTATATGGCAATGTGCAACAGCCTAATTTATATATGCCTTAAAATTTGAATACTTTATTCCATTTTTTATCTGTTTTTTTTTTTTTTTATTGTAAATACAAACAATTAAAACCTAATAATTTTCACAATAGACACTTACCAGCTACCTTTGAAGAGGTCTGTTGAATGGCTGGCTGGAAAATGACCCTAGACAGCTGTGTCACATCGCACGTTGGAAGTTTGGCGGGAACTCCTCCAAGAAATTCATGATCCCAGAAGTCAGAGGTACTTTTACCCCATCTTGTTCTTTACCAGTCTGCATAACATTTTATGTGTTTGTTTAAAAAAATACCTAGCATACTGGAATACAGTTAAAGTAATTAACAAGGAAAAATTGTGCCCAATGCAGGACTCCGACCCACAACCCCAGCTTTCAAGTCAGGTGCTCTACCAACTGAGCTAACCAGGCTGACATTCCTGCCAATCACCACACTCCTTCCCCTTTAAACTTTTGTCATCAACTGAATATACTGTATTCCATCTAATTACCGCACATACCCCTATAAGCGCACAGTCAAGAAATTCCGAAGTCTTCAGATTACAGCCAGTGTAATTTTTCTTTACTTCTTTTTAAAAGCATATGTTGTAGGTACTCATTTGAATTGCATCGACTTGTCGATGCAATTCAAATGAGTGCCTACAACATATGCCTTTATAAAGAAAATCAGAAACAATCACATAATCATCATCAAATAAGTCCTTTTTCTGATCTTTTTTATAGTGTATCCTTAGCAGGCAGATATATATTTTACCACAAATGAGTGTTCCCAGTAATTTTGAAAAACCTAAGTGCACAGTGCGGTAATTTGGTCGAATACAGTGCTATCAGTTTCTAACCTCTACCTGCACCTATCAATAACAACCCTGTGGGTTATTCACGTTGGGCTCCATCATGTAAACTAAAGAGGAACTAGATAGAGCAAGTTGATGGTATGCCATCGCATATCCCCACACCAGTGCCATCGCGTATCTTTGTTTGTGTTGAGGTTTTACGGCCCAGTCAACCCAGTGGGGTCATGTTGAGCGCGGTCAGTTTACCTAACCACACGTTTACCAGGCAGACTTAGTCCTCTAAGCGGTTCACCAGTATTGTGCATATTCTTTTGCCAGAAACTGACAACTGCCCTTCTTGAATCAGCGGAAGGGAGAGAATGACCACAGAAAATATTTCATTATCAATCTCCACGAAAGAATGTTGCCGACCTCAGCGGAGGTTGAACCCGCGACCTCCTGGTCTCCACTCGGACAGCCATCGCATATCTCCATGCACATCAAAATTCCAAATGCGTTCCTCCAGTCCTCATCCATAGGGCCATTACCTGTGACAGTTTGAAGGTTCTAGCTTAAAACGCCTAAGAGGAGTTGTGTGACAATAAAAAAGAAGGACCAAAAATCCAACTTTTTGACCCCAAGTGACCCCCAGACATGCCCCCAGGGCAAAATTTTTGCACCACTGTATTCTACTATTCATTAAAATTGATTTGTTGTGCAACATGACTTTGTATAAAACAGATTTTGAAACCTTAGGGGCCACCCTCCCGACCCTGCCCCAAGGGGTTACATCTGAATTCTGAATGTGTTCCCCCAGTCCTCATGACTATGTTTGTACAAAATGGATTTTGACCCTCCCCCCACCCTGCCCCGCCCCCGCCCTGCCCCAAGGAATTACATCTAAATTCCGAATGTGTTCCTCCAGCTCTCATCCATAGAGCTATCGCCTGTGAAAGTTTCAAGATTCTAGATAAAATGGTCTAGGAGCAATGGTGTGACAACCGACAGTTGGACAGATGGACGGAGAGGGGGTATCACAATATCCCCACTTTTTCTTCGAAAAGCGTGGGGATAAAAAGTGTGCCCGATGCAGGACTCGAACCTGCGACCCCCTGCTTGCAAATTTATGAGGTACTCTACTAACTGAGCTAACCTAACCAGCCACCAGTCCAGCCAATCACCACAGAATGAAGACCTTGATCAGACTCCTCCAACAGGAATAGTCTAATCAGGGTCTGCACCGTTTGCAAATAGCATTTTTTTTTTCACAAAACCTGGGCCCAGTTGTTCAAAACATAACCAAGTTGTTAGCTAATGTGATGTTTAAACTTCTATCTTGAATTATGACAAATACAATGATCATCTTTGTTGATTTGCAAAGCTACTGACATTTTTGCAGCAACGATATTATGTATTTGAAAATACATCAGCTTCAACAGTAAAGGAGTTTATCATTAACAAGATCATTAAGCTAAGGATGCTTTGAACAACTGGGCCCAACTTACAATTTTGTCAGTTAAATTTTCCTTGAGTAACAAACTTCTGCTGTGATCTCTCATCTTTATGCAATTTTCAAAAGGCATCTGAAATGATAACGTTCCATTCAAACTGGCAACTGAAATGATAAATTATTTCAAATCCAAGAAATGTGAGGATCTGGATGTGGAATATTTGTTTGTTTGATTTGGGCTTAACGTCGCTTTCAACCTTTTTCAGTCATATCGCGACGGTGTCTGGATGTGGCAGGGAGCTCAATGCTCACTTTTAGAGTGCTGCCTCACTGAAATATCACGCCCCAGACACTTTGTTTGTTTGTGTTGAGGTTTTACGGCCCAGTCAACCCAATGGGGTCATGTCGAGCGCGGTCAGTTTACCTAACCACACGTTTACTGGGCAGGCTTAGTCCTCTAAGCGGTTAACCAGTATTGTGCACATTCTTTCGCCAGAAACTGACAACTGCCCTTCTTGAATCCCAGACACTTTGACATGATATTCCACCCAGTCACATTATACTGACACTGAGCTGACCAGTTCTAGCTCTACTTTCTTAATGCTGAGCGCCAAGCGAAAGAGCAGCTAGTACCATTTTTAAAGTCTTTGGTATGACCCGGCCGGGGATCGAACCCGCAACCTCCCGGTCACAAAGCGGACGCTCTACCACTGAGCCACTGTGCCGGTTGTGGAATATTTAACGGCTAATGCATGAGTGGGAATTTCAATCAGGGACGTTCCGAGTGTTTTTGTCTGAACAATAACATTAATATATTACAATGGAAAGGAAAAACCAAAATAAATGTTCAAAGGAAGTAGTTACAACTGAAAAATATTTTATAAATTTTTGCATCGTGGCTGCTCAGATTAATTTGATCTAACAATTTTACAAACTGAGCGAGCAAGGAAAAAATTACATTTTTTGGACACTACAAACATTTTTGGACTAGGAAGTAGGGCTAGTAGGGCATTTTCTGAAAAAAAAAATATGGAAAAGTAAGAGCACAAAAAGTATGGCCCATTCGAAAGCCTGCTGGAATAGTCTACTTTGTAGCCAAAATATGTCTTTATTCGAATGCATTTGGATGATTAAGTTTCAGGCTTCCCTAGATGGAACATTGTAAAACAAAATGACATCAGACTAGTGCTTTATGCAGGCATATTCATGAAAAAGAGAAAGGAAATGTTTTTTTTATTATTATTATTTATAATATATTTTTATCTATTAATAACCATATGATATGCCTTGACATTTAAGTTGTCAGTTAAAATTTGTGAGACACACATTTCATTTGTGACTTTGGTTGGTGTTTTATGATGACGTGCAGTGGTGGCAAATTTCGCCGCCATATTTGAACAGCCGGCAGATTGTCCCTCCGATTACCCTCGCTTCATTCATATATTTGGAATCAAAAGTACGGCAACCAAATGTATTTCCTGGAACACGAGAATCATAATTATGAACTGGTAATAAACATTAATATTAATATAAAAAAAATAAACTTACATGTGTCCAAATATCAAAACAAGCTTCGTTGTTCTGTCTGACCAAATGAACAATGGATTTGACACATGGCTAGAAAATAACAACTCACGAAATGCACGCTTTGTCATACAGTTTGTCGGGTAACTGCGAGCATGGCTCCAGATAAGAGTATACAGATAAATGCAAATATTTTTTGATATTGTGTGTATTGAATAAGAGAACCAATGCATCTAACGATTACCCTCAGAGAGATTACACATTCATTACGTATGTTGTTTTTTTTGTTTTGTTTTGTTTTGTTTTTTGGTGGGGGGAGGGGTGATATTAAGAAACGCATCAACGCTTTTGGGTTAAAAATTGTCGTATCTAGAGTAAAGCGATGAGTAAAAGAGCCATTTCAGCAAGAGTAATGTTCACAACCTTGTATGCTGACCAAAAAGTACTGTACTCAACCTAAGTCATCTTGACAAACATGTCATCAAAAACTGTTTACCAGATCAAATTGCTCCAAAAAGCATTAAGAAAACACGCCTATTCAAATATACTGAAAATTTTACCACCATAAAAAGGAATTTTTTTTTTCAGATAAAAAATTCTCAGTTCTGCTCAAAACATAGATTGTGGGTACTCGATAGAACCGCCTCTATGTTTTTGAGCGGAAATAAGAAAAATAACGTATACCCCTGTAAACCCTAGTTTTACTATATAAAAATGGTGTTTAGGGGGGTCAAAATTATATAGGTATGTTTACGTGATGGGAAGAGTTTGCTCCGAGTCTGCACGATCTGCTGTCATGAACAGCACTATCTAGACTATACCAGTGGTCAAATGTGCCAACTCAAATTAAGGGTCAGTATACAGTAAAAAGAGATTTGACAGACACAGAAAGAAACATTACGAAAACACACCTATTCAAATATATTGAAAATTTTACAACCAAAAAAAAAGGAAAATTTTCAGATAAAAAGCAAAACTAAGAAAAATAATGTATACCCCTGTAAACCCCAGTTTTACTATATAAAAGTGGGGTTTAAGGGGGTCAAAATTATATAGGCATGTTTTCGTGATGAAAACGGGTGGTGGTTGGGTGTGGCAAAGGTGTCGTGTATCTTGCGTCACGGGACGTCCAACTGATATTGGCTTATAATTGGGCAAGGCCGCTACCATTGCAGCAGGTGCGCGTAGGGGGGATATTTTTACTTCTTCTGTTTCTTCACTTTCATTCATTTTCCTCCTTCTCCACTGTCCCTCTCTTTCATTTCCCCTGCTGTCTCTTCTATCTCTGTTCTCCCTTTCCCTGGGAGACGACACATGACCCACAAGGGTTGACGTGTCGTTAAACCCCAACACAACAAGAGAGAGAGAAAAAGAAATGGTGAACATATATAGGTTACAGCATGGACGCATAGTCTATTTCTTTGGCCGCAAAGGCTACAGTTCAAATTTGCAGAATTGGACAGTTTGTGACATCTTACGAATATTTTCTAGGCGGTATAGCTGACATTAGCCACTCAGGAGGAACCTATCATTCACAAATTTACTTACAAAGACCAGAATAAGAATCACTCAGGCAGCAAAATCATCACGAAAACATGCCTATATAATTTTGACCCCCTAAAACCCCACTTTTATATTGTAAAACTGGGGTTTACAGGGGTATACATTATTTTTCTTATTTCTGCTCAAAAACATAGATTTTGTGGGAACTCGTTAGAACCGCCTCGGCGGTTCTAACAAGTACCCACAATCCATGTTTTGAGCAGAAATATGAAAAATATCAGAGTTTTTCATCTAAACATTTTCAGTTTTTGGAGGTGAAATTTTCTGTATATTTGAATAGGCGAGTTTTCGTAATGTGTATAGCCTACTATAGTAGAGAAACCCAGAAATGTAAACCGGGTAGCTAGGCTTACAAGGCCAAATAAAAAAAAAAAAAAAATATGTGTTTTTAGCGTAACCCTACCCTACCTAATTCCCCTGGTGAAACCTAGCAATTTTTTCCCAAGAAGAAAAAAAATACTGTGGTATTTTTTTATTTTTTTTTTTTATTTTTTTTTTAATTTTTTGCTAAAATCTCCATGTAATACTATTTATGAGGTGTTTGGAGTAACCGGCAGAATTAGATAAATGTTCGTACAAGTAGGTCTGCAGAGCAAACAGTGTAGACCCAGATCAAACTGATCCTGCAGGAGCAGTTTGATCTGGGTCTACAATGTTTGCTATTCTATCAGTACTTTTTAGACACATCAGAGGGAAGTCAAACGGACTTGGTAAAATTTCATGTGAAGTATGGTGCGTAGTCCAAGTATATTTGGTAATTACAACTCTTTGTAAAAAAAAAAAAAAAAAAAAAAAAAGATAAACAAGATGTGTTTATGAAACACGAACATGTCCCGGGGCCAAGGTCATTTTTTTCTTTAATGTAGGTCACAGGTCAACGTCAAGGTTACAGGTCAAAATTTTTTGTATGAGTGGGAAGCCCTTGTCACAAGGAGCCTACATGCCAAATATGAAGGCTCTACCTGAAACATTTCAAAGGTTATGACCAATGTTTTTTTTGTTTTGTTTTTCTTTAAAGTAGGTCACAGGTCAAGATCAAGGTCACAGGTCAATTTTTTTTTGTATGAGTAGGAAGCCCTTATGTGATAAGGAACCTATATGCCAAATATAAAGGCTCTATTTCAAACGGTTCAAAAGTTATGACCAATCTTAAAGTTGTCCAACCAGCAAACCAACAGACACACAGGGCAAAAACAATATGTCCCCGCTGTCGCTACCGGGGGCATAAAAATAATAATCCCTACCTGCCCTACTTTTTTTTTCTTTTTCTTTTTTTTTTTTTTTTTTGAAACCTGTTACCCTAAACACACATATTTGTTTTATTTGGCCCATTGATTGTGTTGGGGTTTAACGACACGTTAACCCTTGTGGGTCATTTTGTGTCGTCTCCTAGAGAAAGGGAGAAAAAAGATAGTAGAGGGGATGAAAGAGCACGGATAGGGAAGAAAGAGGAACAGGAATGAAAGTGAAGGAACAGAAGAAATAAAAACATTCCCCCTCTACCCTTACCTGCTACAAGGATCATGAGCAGCCTTGACCAGCTGTAAGCAAATTTCATTTGGACGCCCCGGTGACGTAAGATAAACAACACCTTCGCCATTCCCGTCCACCCCCTTTTTGGCCCAGTTAGAATGTTCCGAAATGCTACGAAATGTTACATGTAGTTCCGTTTTCATCACGTTCATACGCACATGACTAAAACAGTACTACTACAACGCACATTTCCAGGAAGAACTGTTAACCCACACTTCGTGTTTTTGTACACAAACAATTACTTTAGACGTTTTTTGGACGTGAAGCAGATGGTATGTGTGTGTGTGTAGGGGGGGGGGGGGGAGGGGGGGGACTGTGAGGTAAGGTTTGTAATTTTGAAGGAGTCTAAGTGCGCAGGCTGCTCCGAGTGAGGCGATATAATGTTATATCAAGCAGCGCATCGCTACAGAATTTAAAGCAATATGTACTCATTTTTACAGTAAAACTTCAACGACTCGAACACCGATGACTCGTTTACTCTAGGAAATTCTCCCGATATCTTAACCCTTGTCCTGCTGAATAAATTAAGATGCCACCCCCACTTTTAATTTTCAGCCAGTCAGATTGATCCGGATTGTTGCTATAAATTCACATACTTAATGGCAAACAGTGCAGATCCAGATTAGTTGGCCAACTGATCTGGATCTACACTGTTCGCAAAGGCAGGGTAAATCCGGGTTCAGTAGGACAAGGGTTAAGGAAACAAGGAGAAATTTGCTTAATTTATCATGGAAACTGATGCTGTGTGTAGTCATTAGAATTGCCTTACCGGACCAATCCTAAGTATCAACATACCATTATAATGTAGAAGATCGAAAAGACATCTCTCAATTATCCCCTGGTGCTGTGATTAACCCTCAGTGGCTCGGTCTACCAATGTCTAGAACAAATTTCCATGATCCCAAAGAAGTTCGAGCCACTGATGTTCGAATGTACTTTTCGCTTAGATTTGAAATTATTCTCATATTGAGTGTAATCAACGTGTGTCCTGGCGCCTTGCTCACATGCGTAGTGCGTCCTAGATCGTCGCTTCTCACGAAAGCGAATGTCTTCATCAGTTTCTGCTGGTTCGCTTGCTGATCAGAGTCTGCACTTTTCCCATGTGAAATGATGTGTCGATTCGAATCAAGCATTGCTTGTAGCAGCTCAACCAGTATCTGACCATTCTTCTGGGAGAATTTAGCACACAGGTTTCACATACTTACCGCTTGATAGATACATTTCTTGTATGAGAGAATACATAGGCTCCGAAAATCCTGCAAATTTACGCAGTGCAATCTGGATCGTCGCTACCCGGCTAGTCATTGATTGTGACGGGCTGATCAAGACGATGATATAGTCTATAGCAACAATAAAAACTATCCAGACATGCAGATGGGTTTGGCCTTCGATGTTTGCATGTGAGTTTGTAGAGCTCAGAGTAGCATATGTCTGTCCTTCTCATTACGAAAACACGCCTATTTAAATAAAAAAGTGAAAATTTTCAGATAAAAATTCTGATATTTTTTATATTTCTGCTCAAAACATACATTGTGGGTACTAGTTAGAACCGCCTCGGCGAGGCGGTTCTAACGAGTTTCCACAATCTATGTTTTTAGCAAAATAAGAAAAATAATGTATACTCTGTAAACCCCAGTTTTACTATATAAAAATGGGGTTTAAGTGGTCAAAACTATATAGGCGTCAAGCAAAAACATGCGCAAAATGTGTTAATTCACATCATCCTGCACATGTGGTAAGTACCATCCGGGCATTCGCTCTCCATTGAAACAGTCGTCACTATCCAATGATTCTGTCTGAGCAAACGGTGTAGACCCACGTCAGACGCCACAAAACGAGGCCTCTGATCAGTGTCTACAATGTTTCCCACTCAGCAATCAGTATTGTAGACACATCAGTAGTTAAATGGACTTCTTCAAAGCTTAAGAAGTTAACCCTTGTCCTGCTGAACCCGGATATACCCTGCCTTTGCAAACAGTGTAGATCCAGATCAGTTGGCTTCTGAAGAAGACAATTGATCTGGATCTACAATGTTTGCCATTAAGTATGTGAATTTACATCAACAATTTGGATCAAGTAGTCTGATTGGCTGAAAACTAGAAGTGGGCGTGGCCTCTTAATTTATTCAGCAGGACATGGCTTAAGGTGTCCAAAAATACTTTGGGTGAATACAGCAGAACTGATGACCGCGAACGGCGACACTGCGGAGTCGCCTGATTATCTATTTGCATAGCGTGGCTGTAATTGCCGGTTTTCAGCGGACATCATTTTATTTTATTCTATTTTTTTGGCAAAAAATTAATTTGGCATTTCTTACAAATCGTCTTCTAAGGAAACAATTTAGGAGCCAATTAGCACGGTATGTTAGGTACTATTTTCAAGGCGAAATAAGTAAAAATGCAAATGTATCATTAGTTTATCGTCTGGTGATTTTGCCCAGAGCCAGAGAAATAGGATGATCGTAGTTAACAGTGATCAGCCTCGTTGGAACTCGCTGGAACTGGGGTCACTGGTCTAGGTCTCCACTGTCCGCTTGTGCACGTGACATGATATTAAAATTTTAAAGCGTCAGAAATTGGCTTCAAGGGAAGTAATTAAGTAAGAATCTATGTTTCCTTGAATATAGAATTAACTCCCATGGCCATGATCACTGCCAAACGTGAGCTATTACATTATAGTAGTAAGGCACTAGGGCTATAGGATAATGGCTATAGGTTAATAAGTTGGGCAGCTACACTATTATAACAATCTAATCTATACTGGTAACCGAATTTCATCTAAAGTGGTGTCAGTAATGACTTGTAGAAGATACTACCCAGCGCAGGAAGCCAAACCACACGTAAAGACTATCAACTAGCATCCGTTTTGTGCGCAACCCTCAATACTCAACAACTGAGTATAACCTTGGACCCAATATTATTAGGTCCGAGGTATTACTGGATATTAAGAAGTTCACAAAAGAAGGTGCAAGAGTCCTTTAACAATTTTGTAAAAAATATTTACGACAAATATTTATCATGATATACAGAATATTTACATTCCTGCAAAGGAACTTATAATTATGACGGTGTACTTACAAGTGCGAGTTTGCTGAATGACTAACCAGTTGCACGACCCGCACAAAAGTCGACCGACCGACCGACCGCAAGGTTGATTTCGGAGTGTGCCCTATAACTGACTTGCGAGTCTGTCCGCCCGTCCATCCGTCTGTGGTCAGTTTGCGAAAAGGCAGTGGCTATTCGTACGGCCCCGTACGAATAGCCTGTATTGGCTAATCGTACGGTCCCGTACTATTAGCCTATATCATGTATATTGGCTAATCGTACGGTCCCGTACGATTAGCCAATATAGGCTATATTGGCTAATCGTACGGCTAGTTTAGTACCAATGAATATGTTAAAATATATTTCGCGAGTATTAAATGTGTGTTGGGCAGTATGAGACAGAATTGCATTTTATATATATATATATATATATATATATATATATATATGTGTGTGTGTGTGTGTGTGTGTGTGTGTGTGTGTGTGTGTGTGTGAATTAAATGATTTAATTGATTAATATTATTATCAATTGTCACAAATACACAAATGACATGACAAAACAATACAAATCACATGGCGTATGCGCCCTTAAGAAGCCTGGACATCCACCTAGTCTAATCAGAGTCTACGGTAACCGCATAAAGAAAGGTAACGTAAGGTCATTATATAGCTACCATAAAACGAAGACTGATTGGATTCCTAGGCTAACTGAACCTTCGATTGGCGCACGTCATTTTTGCATGTTTTTTTTTGTTTTTCTTTTCTTTTTTTTTTTTTTTCTTCGCGTCGGGGTGCATAGTTCGTACCTCAAAATGTCGATGAATAAGCAGACACGTGGTAGAAAACAAACAAACAAACAATCATATAAAAACAAAGTTACTATTTATTTTCCTCAATTGCAGAATACTTCATGGCAATTATTCAAAAGCACATAAGAAAACGTATATAACGACGTATTGTACATTCAAAAATCAAATGTATGGTTTCAAAAGTAACAGGCATATTTCTAAACTACATTCAGTAGAATTTAACAATGGGAAAAAGTAATAACAAAACCCAGCGAACACACAGCGTCGCCAAAACATCGTTACAACGTCGCTGCAACGTCACGACTTTGCAGCGACCTTGTTATGACGTTGTGTGATAACGACGTATTGTATTGGACATTCAAAAAGTAAATGTATGGTTTCAAAAGTAACAGGCACATTTGTAAACTACGTTCAACAGAATTTAACAGTGGGAAAAAGTATTAACAAAACCCAGCAAATACACAACGTCGCCAAAAAGTCGTTACAACGTCACGACTTTGCAGCGACGTTGTAATGACGTTTTGTGTTTACTGGGAAGTGTATAAAAATGTTAACCTGTGAATATTCTAAAGCATTAAATACAAATTGTATTTTTTTAACTGATTATAAGGCAACAAGAATGTAAAATGACACATAGATGAAATGCCGTATATTGCGCTGTAAAAGTTTTTAAAGAAGAAAACTGAATTTAGCACATTTGGTTACTGCATATACAATATGAAATTATATACCCGAAGGACATCATTTTTAACCTGCCGTGTAGGAGTACCTCCTCATCTTAGACCTGGACCGGTATTAAAATCGAGGCCCTCACTTATTCCCCCCCCCCCCCCCCCAATCCCCCTTGAAAAAAAATGATAAGTTCCTACAAGCTTACTACTTACAGTGAGGATTTTTTTTAATTGTGATAAATGAGCCGGGCCATGACAAAACAGGTCTTAGGTCATTTTGGACCATCAAGGACGCAGATCAACCTGCGCGTCCCTTGTTGTTGGTTTAAACATATTTTATTTCATATATTTCTCAATACATCAATACATCTACATAGACATTACATGAGTATGTTAATATATAAAAGGGATTCGAAAAAAGCTATATAGCTTATGTGAATTCGTTTCCCTCGGTTCATGAGCATCAAATCAAAACGTTGTGACCATGCATGTACAAGTAGTTAACTAGCTAACTAACTAAATAAATAACGAAGAGAAAGAAAGGTGAAAGAAAAGAAGCGAAATGAGAGTGCAGTTTAAGAACTTTGAGAGTAGTGGATGTATAATAGAGACGTATTAGAATACGACTTATAAAAAATAATATTTTCCAGGCACAAGCACGTAATATAGGCGAGAAGTAAAGAGAGTGATGTGGGGACCCTACTTAAATAAATAAAAATCAAAACCTTTCAAGCATTGAGACTTATGGATTAAAACCGATTTTAAACTACAAATGTATTGTTATATTAGAAAACTAAACAATATTCAGACAACAAATTATGTTACTAGCTATATGGAAATTGGTATTGATATATGTCAGTTTGTAGGACAGTGGACAGTTCAAGAGGAGATTTCAAAGCGTTTGCTTCTTTGAATAAACTTATGTACATATTTAAAAATTGATTCATTCGCTTCATCTGTTAAAGCCATGTTCCCGAACAGTAGGGTATGTTATGTTGGTTGGCAGAACTGCGATACTTCATGCAACATATCCATTCTTATAGCGTTATATTTTCGGCATTCTAACAGAAAATGTTTGTTGGTCTCGGGTAGTCCACACGTGCATCTCGGGTCTTCAATGATATTTTTATGGTATAAATAATAGTTTAGAGAGCTACAGTTAGTTCGAAGTCTTGCATGATGTATTTGACCTAGTCTGTCACCGACATAGAAATAGGATGGTGTTTCACGTGAATTAGTACTCAGAGATCTTTTAAAAGATTCTACTGTGGGGGAATTTCTTGATAAAACAGGTAGAGCATTCCTTGTTGTTCGCCGTCTAGTTGGACTTTAGATTTGATATTTTAAGCGAATAGCAAGAGACTATACCTGCGCAAATCGGTTTGTATCATACCTGGTCGGAATTTCCCAAAGGCACATTTTCTCATGACGTGGCTTCTTCACAGATATAAGGATGAAAATTTGTTACTTCTGTTGCAAAGACAGAGTGTGGGAGCTTGTTTGAACTGCCTCGATGAGGCGGTACTAACAAGTACCCACAAACTATGCTTGGAGCAATTGACTATCGTAGTCTCGAGACACTTGAAACACTTTAAGGAGGAAAAAGACATGTGCGACCAGCGAACACTCAGATCAGCCCGCGAAGTCGCAAAAGCTGATCAGAATCTTCGCTGCTCGTGTTACCCTTCTATTCAAAGAGTGACAAGCGAGGACTTTGGCCATGTTTGCTAGTTTTGCATGTATACAGACTAAATGAAGAATTTTAATATGTTCATACCATGTGGAAACATTGATGGCACAGATCAGCCTGCGCATCCACCCAGTCTTATGAATATATTTGTTGTTCACTATGAAGGCAGTTATGTATTGATATATGCTAAATGCAAAGTTTTTATAATGATATTATTTGAACCGCTCCATCCGTAAGGGAGCAAATATGGCGCAGAACAGCCTGTGCATCCACACAACATCACGAAAACAAGCCTTTATAATTAATTTTGACCCCCCATCTCCCCCCCACCCCCCCTCCCCCCACACACACACACTTAAACCCCACTATTTTTATAGTAAAACTTTACAGGGTACACATTATTTTTTCTTATTTCTGATCAAAATTAAGATTGTGGGTACTCGTTAGAACCGCCTCGCCGATGGCGGTTCTAACGGGTACCCAAAATCCATGTTTTGTGCAGAAATATGAAAAATATCAAAAAAAAAATTATCGGAAAATCTTAATTTTTGTGGTATTTTTTTTTTTTTTTTTTTTTTTTTTTTTTTTTCAATATATTTGAATAGTTATGCCTTCGAAATGATTGTCAAATTCGTAGTTGGCCGTATAAATGGAATCTTTGATGGTGTTGAGACTGAGGCAAGAAAATTTCATTAGTAAGTCGAATGCGAGGCTATTCGGGGAATGAGACGTAAAAATGTGAAAATTAGCCTGAAATTTCCTCGCATCGGTCCCCATACCACCAATGATTATGTTCTCACTCAACAATTTTAAATATGCGCAGGCTAGATCATATTTTGAATGCTTTATATAGGAAGAAAATGTTGAAAGAAATGCAAGTAACTTAACATATAAGTAAGTTAAGGAAATAGAAGAATTAACAATATGATAAAAAATATCCTTTACCTCGGATTACGTTTCCCTGTGCATTCAGTTTTGAAGGTCTTCCCGCCATGGATACAGCTAAACGTTATTTCTGACACTTTAAGAGCCTCATTGAAAGTCTTTTTAGGACATCTGCTTTTAGCAGCCGGAATTGTGCGTGAACTACGCTTATAAAATTGAACGCAGCTAGAACGTTGATATTGTTCAATTTTGCTCTCCAAAGCACTATAACTTAAAAAATTTTCACCCACACTAAATGATATCTCCATTTTTGGAGAAATAACATCTTGCTTGTAGATAACCTTGTTTTTATTAAGGGAACAGAAATAATTATTTTAATTATGGGTACTTCTGACATAGCCTTTAAAGTATGCCGTCCATTCTGTATATTGATCTATACCGCGACTCATCTGAAAGCCGTTTTCGAAGTGTTTTTCACAACTTAGCATTATCGGCCACTTAAACGCCAGAACTTAGTAGCTAAAACATCAGTCGAAGCCGAAAACGATAATTGAAGCAAGTAATTTCATTAACTACCAATAATCATAAACAAACTGACAACTGATAATAATATTAAACAATTAAATCATTTTTGTTGTCATGTATTTTATATACATATAATTAAATAATATAATTCTGTTTCTTACTGCCCAAAACACATTTAATATTCGCAAAATATTTTAACATATTCATTGGTAATGAACTAGTATAGCCGTACGATTAGCCAATATAACCTATATTGGCTAATCGTACGGGACCGTACGATTAGCCAATATACATGATATAGGCTAATCGTACGGGGCCATACGAATAGCCTGTATTGGCTAATCGTACGGGGCCGTACGAATAGCCACTGCCTTGCGAAAATGGCCATAATTCTTGATCTGTTAGGACTATTTTGATAATTTTCCCACAGATTGATACCGACAAGGTCCTTGCTGAATATCATTTTCATTGCCAAATGCAAAGCCTAGGCAATAAAAAAAAAAATGAAACTGTGGCCGTAGACCTTCAAACATTTTTATACATATGAATGTTGACAAGATCTAGCCAAAGGTGCCAGATGACATTTTTCATTTGACCGAGGCAAAACTGAGATGGTCGAAATTCTTTTCTGTAGTCAGTTAATGAAATTGGCCTTGCCTCTTGAGCTGTTCGCAGTATTTTGATTATTTTTTCACACAGAAATTGATACCTACAGGTTCTAGCCACTGGGTTTGCTAAATGCCAATTTTCATTGCCCGAGGCTGAGCCGAGACAAAAATAGAATAAAATAAGAAAATATAAGGGATCGTGCATATCAGAGGCTGCCTATGATAAAATATGCTTTTCCTTGTAGTTCACTCGTAGTTTAAAACGTACCTTTAACTTGACTCCTTTCTAGTTGCCATGTTGTAAGGGTATGGATGTAGGATTTAGATTATTCTGATTTCTGCAGATTTTATTCTTGCCCTGCAACTTATTCTCTTTCCAAGAGTTAGTAAATGGCTCAAGGACATACTAAAAGTTGTTCCTGTAACTTAATCCTTAAAATGCCAAGAAAACCTGCATCTGAAAATGTCATCTGTTAATGTCTGCTGAATATTCCGCCAGTTGCAAAATTTTCAGACCTATTTTTACATACGTACAAACAGTGTGGACCCAGATCAGACTGCTCCTAAAAGAGCAGTCTGATCTGGGTCCACACTGTTTGCAGAAATGATTTTTAAAATCACAAGCAGGTGACAAAGCAGACAACAATTTTTGTGATTGGCATTTTAAGGGTAAACTGTAAGCTGTAATTTTTCTCACTTTCTCTGCAAAACTAAGCTGCTATTTCATGAAGTTTGTCTAGGAGACAATCTGCATAACATGTCAGATACTATATCTCAAATACTATAACTCCGTACCATACTTGTCTTAATAATACTTGGAATCATTGTCTGATCAGTAGACGATTCAAATTAAATGTCAAAGCCTATTTTCTCTGAAAAAAAATCAGTGTCATCTGCTGTAGTTATGATTAGCTCTTTAATGGTTAATGATTTTTCTAGAAAATAGGTTTTGCATTTCATAAAATGTCTCTTGCATAGAGATAATTTTCATGAAATGTCAAACCCTATTTGTTTGGACACATATAAATAAAAACGTGAAACAATAATACCCTGCCACTATCGGGCAGATAACTCTGCCAAAATTGACGAAATTTGCTCTTTAGCAATTCCAAACCAGATCTCCAGAATTTCAATGCACATACTAAGTTTTGTGAAAATTGATTGATATTTACTCAAGTTATCATCTGAAAATGAAACTATGGACATGTTGCGGGCAGGTAATTGTCAAAAATTGACGAAATTTGCCTATTAGCAATCCCAAACCAGATCTCCACAATATCAATACACAAACCAAGTTGGATGAAAACTGATTGACATTTACTCAAGTTATCATCAGGAGATGAAAATACAGTCCAGTGGCAGGCAGATCTCTGTCAAAAATTGATGAAATTTGCCTATTAGCAATCCCAAACCACTCACCCCTGAAATACATGTGTATGCAAAATTTGAATAACATCTATTAGGACATTTACCATAATTATGCTCATATTTATTTATTTTTTTTTCTTCAGGATTTTATGTTGTTCTCCAACTGTCAATGCTCTTATAGGACAAGTTATTACTGCTAGTCACAGCTGTATCCTAACCTCCACAGTTTCTATATACAGACCAGGGGTGATTGATAAGTTTGTGGCCTCAGAAAGGAGTCAGAAAAATCAAATGCTGTAATTTACCAACGTAGTCCCCTGAGCTTTTGTTTCAGGTTCAGCATAATGTATTAGCCCACATTTCATTCCCAGTGCCGATACAGTTCAAAAACTTATTCAATATGGTTAAAACTCCCCAAGTGTTCTTTTGCTATGGTCGCACGGGATGCTTTTTGGTCTTCTGTCAGCTGTTTTGGCACCCACCTAGCACTTACCTTGCTCATACCTATTTTTATGCCCCCGCCTGCCTTTGGCAGGAGTGGGGCATATAGTGTTTCGCCGTGATGTTATGTCCATACGTGGGTATGTCATGTTCATAACCAGGTTCAAAAAAGGTACGAGAAAAGTCCAGGGAGTGCCACAATCATAAACCGCAGCCCTTCCCAGATCCCAAGAGGAAGAGGAAACCGACAAATCTAAACAAGCACAAACCGAACAAACGTACTAAAAGCACTAAGGTTAGCTCTCTCTTCCCCAAGTGAGGTAATCACAATACTAAAAGGACTGAAAAACACAAGAACAAAATGACACACGGAAAGACATACAACAAATCGCCTCGTAGAATAAACCACAAAGCATCCAAGAGTAAGACTAACACAAGTTTACCTGCAAGTTTAGGTGCAAATTTACATCCGCGTTTCTCTTGCAGCTAATAACTTTTATACCTTCTGGGCTAGAAAGTTGAAATTTTGTATGACACTTACCTACAACAAGAGCTTTTAATATATGGTACCGTTGCCCCAGGGTCTTGCCCCTGGGCGGGGCTAGGGGTCGGGTGGGGGTATCCGTGTACTGTGGACACATTTCTAGTTTTCCTGTAAAATCCAATGCTAAGAATGAAATGTCTGTAGTCGGGATATTTTCTGACTGTCCTGGTATGTCTAATTTATCCCATTTTAGTCTTGAGACCCCCGAAAAGATAATTGGCAAACAGTGCAGACCTAGGTCAGATGCCTCATTCTGCACTGTTTGGAAATAGTTAAGCCATTTTTCTCTGGGAATATCTAAATCTGCCTATTATTGATCACATATGAGATCTTCCCAATATCAATGCACAATATAAATTTCAATGGAATTAAGGCAATAAAGCAGTTGTCACATGGAAACAGACATGAATGGACACATAACAGATGGATGGAAGGACACATGGACCTCAAGAGTGAAAGCATAATGTGTGGTGGGTATAAAAAAAAACTGCTGGAACCAGCATAAGGATCCCACTCATCCAAATGAATGGACACTAAATTAGCCTGGTGTTTATAAAGCATTTTGCATTGCAGACATCTTTGGTAAACAAGAAAACAACACAACAAACTGAAGCTTAAAATGGTTTAATTTAAAATATATTAGTTTTAAACAATGTACCACTGAATTTGATGCTATCAAAAGGTCAATGCAACCAGAGAATTTGTACCGTCATATTTACCTAGTAATCTGACAGACAAGCCTGAGCAAACAGTGTAGACCCAGATCAGATGCCACAAAAGTGGCATCTGATCAGGGTCTGCACTGTTTGCCACATCGACTCAACAAATGATGGGAAAAGTATGATCAAATGTCCCAATATTTTAGGCAAAAATGATAATACAAAACAAACTATTGGTAGAGTGTGCAAAATCATTATTTCTTCTGAGTGAACAACAAATACTTCTCACAGCTCCAGATGAAGGATATCGAGATAACATTTTTCTTATTTCTCCACAAAAACATGTGGTGTGGTACTCATTAGAAATGCCTTACCAAGGTGCTTCTAATGAGTACCCACAACATATGTATTTGTTGAGAAATAAGAAAAATATCAATAATTTTTGGTTGAAAAAAAAAAAAAAAGAGCCTTATCTGGATCTATGTATTTTCTGTGCAGCTGGGTAATCAGTCCAGAATCTTTCTCACAATATACAGGGATGTGGAAATATGCCTAACTCATCCTCTTTTCCTCAGAACAAGTAAGAAATTGCAGTTAACTTGACCCGAGACAAATAATTCATTACTTCAGACACATGTAAGACATGTATACAGACAAATATGTTCCTACTTCCCCATAAAACTATATATTGCGGGTTTTCAGCAGAAGTGCCTTGACATGTTTTTGTGGAGAAATAAGAAAAACATCAATTTTTTGGACAAGAGAATTTTATTTGAACAAGTGGACTTCCACAGACAAGTAGTAAAATGTGACACTTCCACAATCCTGAATATGTATATTGTACATTCTACGCTGATATTTTTCCAATTTCTTCAGAAACTAGTAGAGCATACGTATTAGAATAATCACACCAAGGCAATTATAATAATAATTTAATTACTTCTCCACAAGAACAAAAGTTGTTGGTACTCATTATAACTTTCCAATCAATGCCTACATGATATTTTTATTTCAAAATAATAATAATAATAAAAAAATAGTTTGCTATTAACAAAAATACCCCTCTTATCTAGAACTATGGCAAATTGTTGGTGTTCTTCAGAAGGGACTCATATGACTTCCAAAAAAGTAACCTCCGTCAGTTAACAAGGGATACAACTCAAAGACAAAAACATCTAAACTGGCAGTATTTGCCTCCCTTACCAAAGGGAAGCCACCAGCATGAAAAGAGTTTGTTTCTCCTTGTCTTGGAAATTAGGGTGCACTCCACAGTTTTGACTTGCATTTTTATCTGTTCACAGCCCTCACATACATAAAATGCAATCACAGCAAATATAACAGTACCTGTCCATTAGGTACTGTATCAATAAGTTGCAAACATACCAAATAATAATTTAAGCATCATAAAAATAACTGCAATGTACCAAAACCTGCTGTTGCACTAATGTAAACAATACCCCACCCCCCTCCGACTGCGGCCAAATTTATGCAAAAAGTGCAGTTTTCGAACGATTATCATCAACTCCAGGACAATGCACTGGTCTGAAACAGTTGGAAATTTGACAGAGCGCCTACAGAATATTACTTTTATCCAGAAATCAATACCTGTAAGCCACCTCGTTTTTAAGATAAAATCCACAGAAAAGCATGCTACAATTTTTGACAAGGTAAAACCGGGTACCAGACAGAGTTCAACAGTTTCGTATTTTACCTACACTGTTTTATAAAAAGGTCATGTGACCTCAAGAAAAGTCTTTTTTATCAGTGTTAACAATAACTGACAACCATAAAACTTCAGTTTTGGTCAAAATGTGCAGCAAAAAGTATTTTCAGACTGGTTTCTAGCCCTACCCCTAGTTATTGACATTTTTGCCCAGGTTCAAAAGTGCGAAACTGTGGAATGCACCCTTTAAGGAAAATTCAAACTTGTCTACTTGCAACAAAATGGTAATATTCTTGCAGCAAAAGTTACATGATCAACAAAAAGACCACTTTTTTTCTTCCATGATGTATTACTGAGAAAGAATTTGACTATAATGCATGCTAGTATCTGTGCGGCCAAATCGCGAAATCAAGTGATTTGGCCGGTATATGTCAAAATTTGTCAGAATATCTTTATAAGAACCATAGATTTCTGTCCACTGTTACACAAATAATAGGAACAAATAGACAAGTTATTCTGTATGCAGTTCAGTGGGCAGTGACTTCTGGTCTTGCTTGTTCAGCAACTGAAATCAAACACATTTCACATACAGAAATATGTGTTTTATATACAAAGTTACAGTCTTAGGAGCTGCTAAGCCAGCAAAAACACTCTAGTATTAGTTATTTTTTATGAAAAAGGTTTATATTACACTTCCATCCTGCCAGCACATCCATTTACAGTGATACATGACAGGTATTACAAACACAAACTTTATAATTTGTTCTTCATAGTGGAAGGGAGGTAATTCACCTGACTATGAGCACACTAGAATTAATAGTTGCAGTTATCTTTGTTAATCAAACTTGATATAGAAATAGTATTAAGCAAGATAAAACAGATATGAGCTTGGACTGGTGACAAGAGAACAGTCCTACAACATTTAGGTGCCCTGATCAGCTGGACTGTGATGATCCGAAACAGACTGAGCCAAGCCCAGTTCAGCAGACGAGCCCGCGCAGTCTTCATCTGGGCATGCAGTGTTTTCTGGAAGAAATCAGCACCGTGTTTAATAATGCTCTTGCAAACAATGAACAGTTCATGACCTGATCAGACTGTACAGGTACTCTTCACAGGCTGATCTTGGTGTTCACTGTTGACAGATGCCACTGAGACTATTTTCCTCATGAAAAGGCTCTTTTCTGTACTCTGTATTGTATATATATATGTGCTGTATACTATGTGCCTGACCAGGAAAGAGCAAATTCCCTGATCAAACCTCTGATCAGGGTATCTGCTGTTTGTATGTATATAGGTATCTACTGTTTGTATGTATGTCAAAAAAGGCTCTTTTCTCATGGCATAATTCTGATTGCATTTCACCAACTTTAGCTGCAAGTAAGGTGTGCTTGTAGCAATCAGGCCAGAAATGCATATGTTTTGGAACAGCACACATGATGTCTGCTTGCTTCTGAGATTATATACTAAGGAATAATTCTTGTTTTCTGGATTTATTTATAAATGTGGATATATATAATTGGATATAAAAGTGCTCCAGATGAGAAGATCCACATGTTGGTCTGACTTAACATGTGTTCAAAATGTCTTCGAGAAAGTGCAGTCTGAAGTCACACATTTAAAAGAAACTGTCAGAAGTCCTACCCACCGAAATATAAAAATCCGGGTACTCTGGAAGATGTCAGTGAAAATACTTGTAACACAGCTACACAAACAATCCGTCCAAGTGTTGAGAAATATCTAACTGCTTGTCAAGTGCTGGCAACAAATATGACTGCTAATCCACTACAACTGCCAAGGAAACTACACCCTGCAAAAATGAAAAAAAAATAAAATTGAATCATCTTGTATACTGACCAGTTTTGAAGAAAATCTGGTACAATCAATCTTGGTACCATCCATACTCTGGTGGCTGCATTTACACACCTCTCTGAACAATAAACCCTAATATTAAATACATGCTTTTGTTAAACAAGTTATGGCATTTATGAGTGTTTGCTGAAAATGATTTTGTACATAAACAGATAACCAATGTGCCTTCACTTTGACTCGCCATCCCCTGAATTGGAATTGAATAAGTCCATATTTGTCTTTATCTTTGGTGCAAGCCAAAGATGACATGAAGCGGTGTAATTTCAGTGTCGGTGAAGTTGGTATTTACAGTACGAAACTTCATTTTCAGTTAGAACAGAAGCAAACACTAACCCTGCCATGTCAGCATGGAGATGTACTGGATGTACTGAATATTCTGACTATATAAATGACAAAATACATGTACAAATAAACAAATTTTGACAAAAATACCTTTCTATCAATGTAAATGCATCTATTTTAACAAAATGTGCTCTTTGAATAGGTCTGAGGGTACTTAAAATAGGTATAAACCTCTTTGGAAGATGTACAGAAAAACAGAGTTATCTCCCTTGGAATACTGCAAGAAAATTTTAGAATCTTTATAATTTTCATAATCTGCTGTTCAAAGCAAGGAAAATAGTGTAATGTTGACAAGAAAGTGCTAAATTTGAAATTTAAATACTATATTTTAACTTTAAACAAACTTGAAAATTCAGATCTGTGTTAATGGGTGCACTCCACAGTTTTGACTTGCATTTTTATCTGTTCACAGCCCTCACATACATAAAATGCAATCACAGCAAATATAACAGTACCTGTCCATTAGGTACTGTATCAATAAGTTGCAAACATACCAAATAATAATTTAAGCATCATAAAAATAACTGCAATGTACCAAAACCTGCTGTTGCACTAATGTAAACAATACCCCACCCCCCTCCGACTGCGGCCAAATTTATGCAAAAAGTGCAGCTTTCGAACGATTATCATCAACTCCAGGACAATGCACTGGTCTGAAACAGTTGGAAATTTGACAGAGCGCCTACAGAATATTACTTTTATCCAGAAATCAATACCTGTAAGCCACCTCGTTTTTAAGATAAAATCCACAGAAAAGCATGCTACAATTTTTGACAAGGTAAAACCGGGTACCAGACAGAGTTCAACAGTTTCGTATTTTACCTACACTGTTTTATAAAAAGGTCATGTGACCTCAAGAAAAGTCTTTTTTATCAGTGTTAACAATAACTGACAACCATAAAACTTCAGTTTTGGTCAAAATGTGCAGCAAAAAGTATTTTCAGACTGGTTTCTAGCCCTACCCCTAGTTATTGACATTTTTGCCCAGGTTCAAAAGTGCGAAACTGTGGAATGCACCCTTAATACTGAGCAGACTGCATGGACTTAGTGACAGATGTGGGTCTACACTTGTTACCAATAGAATGTTTTCCAATGTGCAGCTCACTGCTACTGTAAATACATTACGAAAACACGCCTATTCAAATATACAGAATATTTTACCACCAAATAAATGAAAATTTTCAGATAAAAAATTCTGATATTTTTCTTATTTCTGCTCAAAACATAGATTGTGGGTACTTGTTAGAACCGCCTCGCCGAGGCGGTTCTAACGAGTACCCATAATCTATGTTTTTGAGCAGAAATAAGAAAAATAATGTATACCCCTGTAAACCCCAGTTTTGCTATATAAAAGTGGGGTTTAAGGGGGTCAAAATTATATAGGCATGTTTTCGTGATGTCAATAATAAATGACTACAGTAATGACTGGCCAACATGAAATTTGTAAAAAATGAACGTACATGTAATGACCCTTACAAAGCTGTCATAACAGCAGTAGATGACAATCCAAAAATTCAATTTTTCTGAGGAAATAAGGCTTGACATTTCAACTAAATGGTCCACTAAGCAGTCAATTTACATGAAATATCAAGGCTTATTTTCTCTGAAAAATAAAACATTTCTAAATATTGTTCACTACAATTCTGAATGGCACTTTAACCCTTGCCATGATGAACCGAAGAAACTATGGTAACAGTAAACTCAAAGAGCCACACTTACAGCTTGGGATAAACCTGGGTCCAGACTAATACTTTTCTATTTTTTTTATTTTTTTTTTTTCATCAAAACATGACTCCTCATTACAATTCTCCATGAAGAATACAAAATATTTCTGTGCAGAAATAAAGAAAATAAAATATATATCTTAAATACTAGCCAGGCATGTCTCAGCAAGAAGTGTAGACCTAGAGGATAGTCCAGATTGTTTCCCATACTGTCTGTTCTTCTAATGATTATCCACAACTTATGTTTCCATGTAGAGATAAGAAAAAATATCAGTAATTTTGATTGAAAAAAAAAGGCTTTTATAATTGGAATAGTCACTTGATGCCTACATACTCTGACCAGACAATGCCTATATACTCTGACCAGACTTGATGCCTATATACTCTGACCAGACTGAGCTGATTTACAAGTTAGTGTGGGTTTTACTGTTTTTCTCTGTACAGTAACTGTCCTAAAACTGCAAACACTCTATTACATATAAATACATATATCCACATAAATTTTGTTTTTATGTATTTGTTTCACAAAATACATGGTGATATAGCAAACAGATTTTGTTTGTGTTGAGGTTTTACGGCCCAGTCAACCCAATGTGGTCATGTCGAGCGCGGTCAGTTTACCTAACCACACGTTTACTGGGCAGGCTTAGTCCTCTAAGTGGTTAACCAGTAATGTGCACATTCTTTCGCCAGAAACTGACAACTGCCCTTCTTGAATCAGCGGAAGGGAGAGAATGACCATAGAAAATATTTCATGATCAATCTCCACGACAGAATGTTGCCGACCTCAGCAAACAGATAGACCATAATCAGAATGATCCTTCAGGAGCTGTCTGATCTAGGTCTGCACTGTTTGCATAACTAAGCCATCTTGTAAGAAAAATTTAGTGTACAGAATTTCAGGAAGATTGCCATATTAACTTTTAGCACAGCTCTAAAGGCTTTTTTCTTTTTCTCATTTTTAAATATATTTTTTTTTAGTTATTTTTCTTTGAAAATAAGTCTTGACATTTCATGTGAATCACCTGCCAAGCAGACAATTCACATGAAATTTCAAGGCTTATTTTCGAAGAAACATAAAATTATTTAGATGTGATCTGCTACAAATTTTGCTTGGCGTTTTAAGGGTTAAAAGAGAGACAACTTTTGTGACTTCTTGTTTGCTTTCTTGCACCTCAGCTCCGTCTGAAAATGGGTCTACTCTAAAAGGAAAGAATTTGCTCCCAAATTCTTTCCTTTTAGAGTAGACCCCTTTTAAGAAGAGAGGCTAAAGTTTTGAAAGGGTTGCCTCCATTGAAAGTGTATCCATTTTGCCCTTAAGGCGGCTTTTCGTATCCTGTACATATTTTTTTTACATTCATTTTTCTATAACTAATGATACAACATAATAAATATACACCAAAACATGCACGTTATGATTCTGGTAATATAAAACACACATATATAATATTTGTATATCTATGTACCTTTTCTAACAGAAAAGATTATTTGGCCACGAAAGTATAAAATAAAGTCGACCAGCCTTCTTCTGAAGTAAATTTTTCTCTTGATCTTTCTGGAGTGTGGGGGTTACTTGCCAACATTTGACAATTCCAAAGTTTCCATACATGCACGGTAGTTGTCCTAAAATTTCATACCCCAAATGGCATAAGCAAACAGTGCAGACCCAGATCAGACTGCAGTCTGATTATGGTCTACACTGTTTGCCATTACACTATTATATTTTAAGAAACAACTGCATAAAAAGGAAACTACTGCAAAATAGTATGGAATAAAATGTTCAAAATTTTAGGACATTTACCGTACTTTTACATCTACAAAGAAATAATGACTAGTTTTACAATTTTAAAGCCCTTTTTTCTGATCTTACGCATGTATTTCAATGTAGTACATGTACCACTTGACTGACTGTGTACCATATTTGTGCTAAATATTTGGACAGGAATAAGAGTGTCCCAATACAAAAAATGTCCCAATACATAATTTCTTATACATGAATCAGACTGTACTCCATGTGAGAGGTTCCCCACCAAAGCATAGCTCTAGATAAGGCAATGTTTTTTCTTCTTCTTTTTTTTTATGCGGAAGGGGAATGGAAGAGCAGGCAAAAACTGCTGATATTTTTTCTTATTTCTCCAGGGAAATAATATGCTGTGGGTTCTCATTGGAAATGCCTCATTAAGGCTTTTCTAATGAGTACCGACAACATACCATCTTATAAAAATAAGAAAATTTATCTGCATACCCCTATCTAGTCAGAAGGAGAAAATGTTGACAGGTATGCCAAAGATAATTTTCTCAGAATCCGTTTTTCAAGCATTAGATGATAGGTGATCAGACTTCGAAGTTTACATTTTTTGTCACTACCTGTAGACAGTTTAAAAAATACCACTTAAGAAGAAAGCTGACTCACACCTAACTCCTCCAAACCAAAAACTGACCTTCGCTGCACAGTAATTAGAACTGGTTGCATTTCACATTTCTGCCCATATCACATGAGCCATGTCATGTAAAAATATGTCTCTGCAGTATACAAGGATAGCGAAGGCCCAGATCTGCCTTTTGCACAGTCTGATCAGGGCATTCACTGTAGAATAACTGGATGCTAACCTACAGCAAAGCCTTCACTGAACAGTGAAACCTGTGTAAGAGAGCCACCTCTGAGACAGACTTTAAACAGGGAGGGTTGATGTGGAAAGGTGACTGTCTTATAAAGGTACATGTCATGTAATTTTGCTAGCAAAATTACATGACATGTACCTTTATAAGACAACCACCTTTCTACATCAACCACTAAAGTCAGTTTCAAAGGTGGCTTTCTTACACAGGTTTCACTGTATAGAGATACCCTTAAAGAACCAGACACAACAGCAGCGATCATCCTACCATGTTTACCCTAAGTATTCAGACACCACAACTCTTTACCATACTTGTTCTAAATTTTTTTTTTTTTTTTTTTGTGTGTTGAGGTTTTATGGCCCAATCAACCCAAAGGGGTCATGTCGAGCACGGTCAATTTACCTAACCACACGTTTACTGGGCAGGCTTAGTCCTCTAAGCGGTTAACCAGTATTATGCACTTTCTTTCGCGGGAAACTGACAATTGCCCTTCTTGAATCAGCGGAATGGGGAGAACGACCGTAGAAAATATTTCATGATCATCTCCACGAAAGAATGTTGCCAACCTCGGCGGGGTTTGAACCCGCGGCCTTCTGGTCTCCAGTCGGATGGCGCATCTTATATGGGTCTACACTGTTTCCTCAGGCCTGTCTGTCCGAATACATATGGTAAATACAGTAACATCTTCTGAGAAAATAAGGGTTCACATTTCATTCAAAGCAGGCAATACATGTGAAATACTAAACCTTATTTTCTCAGAAAAATATATATCAGAAAGTCGCCTGCTACAATTCTGAATGGCACTTGTAGAGATATGACCACTTATGTGGCGCTGTGGGCACATACAGCAATAAAAAAGGTCAGCTTTCTATTGGAGAAGACAAAAAATAAATATATATAGTAAACAACACAGCCAAATTCTTTGGCACTTGACAACCATATCTTGGAGATTTTTGTGAAAAATTGCACTTTTATGACCCTTCTGCCGCCTTAAATATATATATCACAAAACTATCCATCTGATAACTGAATGAGGTGAGACAAAGAAATACCTACAAATGAGTCGCAATGTCAGACAATGTACCTTCAGACATGTGCACCCAATGAACATAGCACTAGTTAAGGCGCTTTTTTCAATCCAAAAGTATTGATTTTTTTCTTATTTCTCCATGAAAACGTATGTTGTGGGTACTCATTAGAAGCGCCTCGCCGAGGTGCTTTTAATGAGTACCCACAACATATGTTTTTGTGGAGAAATAATAAAAATATTACCTGGATACCCTTCCTTATCTAGACCTATGAATGAAGATTCAGATCAGCCTGCTCATTTGTGCAGTCTGATCAGAATCTTCACTGGGTGCATTTCATCACGAAAACATGCCTATATAATTTTGACCCCCTTAAACCCTACTTTTATACAGTAAATTGTTTGTGTTGAAGTTTTACGGCCCAGTCAACCCAATGGGGGAATGTCGAGCGCGGTCAGTTTACCTAACCACACGTTTACTGGGCAGGCTTAGTCCTCAAAGCGGTTAACCAGTATTGTGCACATTCTTTCACCAGAAATTGACAACTGCCCTTCTTGAATCAGCGGAAGGGAGAGAATGACCGTAGAAAATATTTCATGATCAATCTCCACGAAAGAATGTATATAGTAAAACTGGGATTTATAGGGGTATATATTTTCTGCTTAAAACATAGATTGTGGTTACTCGTTAGAACTGCCCTGCCAAGGTGGTTCTAACAAGTACCCATAATCTATGTTTTGAACAGAAATATGAAAAATATCAGAAGTTTTATTAAAAATTTTCATTTTGTGGTGGTAAAATTTTCAGTATATTTGAATAGGCTTGTTTTTGTAATGTGGATAGCAAACGATGCAATGTTCCCTCAAGCAGATAATGCACTTATCAGACTGCACAGATGTGCAGGATGATGAGTTAGTTGGTCACACTTCAGACAGTATGTTTTCTCTTATAGCTACTCAAATGTACTTGCAACACAAGAAAGGGGGCACTTATGTCAGAAGCAGACAATGATACAGACTCTGTGTCTGTTACAGAATACGTGCAGGTTACCATATTTACCCTAAGTATTCAGACACCTCAACTCCTTACCATATTTGTTCTAAAATTTGAACAAGTAAAATTTATTACCCAATGTTATCTAAAAATTTCTAGATGAGTGGCAAACAGTGTAGACCCTGATGAGATGCCACATTCTGTGGCATCTCATCTGGGTCTACACTGTTTGCTCAGGCCTGTCTGTCAGCTTACATACGGTAAATACAGTATTCTGGGCCTTGCCTGTTTGTATATGGCATATTGGCCTTTTTTTTTTTTTTTTTTGAGTTGAAAATCTTATGGTTCAGACTAGTCTGTAAGCCCCAGTTAAGAGGGATGTTCATATGCAGTTTCTTACTTGTTAATGAAAACAAACAGTGTTGGTACTCGTTAAAATTACCCATAGCTCCAGATAAGGTACTTTTTTCAACCAAAAAGTTATTATTAGTTTTCTGCGCAAAAACATATGTTGTGGGTTATCATGAGAAATGCCCCACTTTTTTCATTGTTTTTTTGTTGTTTTTTTTTTGTTTTTGTTTTTTTTGTGGAGGCAATCCAAAAGAGTACCTATGATTAACAGACAAATATGACATTGTTTACTTCTGGCTGAAAAAAAAAAAAAAATCATTAAGTTACTTGGATTATGTATCCTGTATTGTTCAAATTTCATGATTTTTGCTCTAGATTGTCTCCCTTACCTAACAGCAATCTAATTCCTACTTCATAAGCTTTTGTCTTTAAGCCAAATAAACTACAGACATAAATTCCTCAAACAAAATTTGCAGTAAACAATTTATGGGCTTTTTTTTTTTTTGTTTTTTAAGATTATGCCAATAAAAAGCAGGACATCAAGATGTACTAATTCATTACGTTACATTGACCCAGGTTACACATAAATTACTCTGTGCAGTACAATTACTGAGGTCTTTCTTCAGGCAAAAAGAATCCCATCTCTACCACGGGCTATTCTTTTCTTTACAAAGTTCAAAATAGGAGATGTACCGTGATTCCAGATAAGGCATTTCATTGTCGTTTTTAAGAAAAACATCTAGGCTACACCATTCAAACCAAAGAAGGAGTTCATGTATTTGACGATAACTCTGGAACAAATACCTAGTGGTACTCATTTGATGTGCATCTTTAACCCTTAAACTGCCAATCACAACAATTGTCATCTGCTTTGTCATCTGCTTGTGATTTTAAAAGTCATTTTTGCAAACAGTGTGGACCCAGATCAGACTGCTCCTCTAGGAGCAGTCTGAGCAGGGTCCACACTGTTTGCCTGTATGCAAAAATAAGTTTGAAAAGTTTGCAAGAATATTCAGCAGATGACATAAACAGACGACATTTTCAGATGCCGGTTTTCTTGGCATTTTAAGGGTTAAGGCAATTCCAATGATAATAATGTGTTTTATTATGTATGTAGTACAGGCAGCAACTATAAGTACTCCTTCTTTGCCTTGGCTATTGTTCAGTGGAGTTGACTTCCCCCATCATATTCCTGTCCTCCCAGAATTCAAGTCATTCAGGTCAGGGAAAAGGATACTCTTTATCTGCATGCCCTAATCCATGACTTATGTTTTCATTCAGAAATAAGAAAAAAATAAAGTTAGAACAAAACACTGGCCTTATGAAATATGCAAGCAGTATAAACCCCAGATAATTTTGTGTATCCAGTCAGAATACTCAGATAAATTTGTGTATCCAATCAGAATACTCAGATAAATTTATGTATCCAATCAGAACACCAGATCATTTTGTGTATCCAATAGGAATACTCAGATCAATTTGTGCAACCAATCAGAATCCTCAGATCAATTTGTATATCCAATAAGAATATTCAGATCAATTTGCGCATCCAATCAGAATGAATGTCTTCTGTCAACCTTTAACCTGCTGCAGCAAATATTATATTTTTTTTCTTATTTTCCCCCAAAAAACAGGGCTTAATATTTCACATAAATTTCAAACCCTTTTCTTCTGGCAAAAAATAAGAAAATATTAATTTGCCAACTGCTAATTTTGTCCTGACAGCGCTAAAAGTTCACACAGTTTTCAAACCTTAAGATTCTGGGTCTACACTAGTCACATGTCCAACAGCCTCTTATAACTTGAGGCAATTCATATCATGTTCTAAATGATTGTCTCGAAAAGTACTTATATTGGCAAAGAAGGGTCAACAAAAATATACAAGAGTTTTCTTCCATTTCTATAGAAAAACATCCAATATCTGCACCAATGTCCTCTGACACAAAAACAAACTTAATCCACGTTTCATTCTCTTAGTGCCTTAATTCAGAGCTCAAGACAAGATTTTTTGTTTGTTTGTTTTTGTTTTTCTTTCATTAAAAACAAAGAAGTATTGATATTTTACTGATTTCTCCATGAAAAAAATATGTTGTGGGTACTCAATCATTTCCCTAAGGCACCAATACATGAGCCATATGTATTTATGTGCCACAACATCAGAATACATACCTATGGCCAAGTGCGCCCAGCCAAGCTTCGGATCTGCCTCTGCACTTGTTCAGTCTGAACAAAACCTTCTCTGTGCACAAGGATTCATTTTCTCATGCGGACAACAAAGACTCTGATCAGACTGCGCGGATGCGCAGGCTGATCTGAGTCTTTGTTGGGCGCATATGTCAGAAAGTATGTTTTCTTATATTGCAGCTCACGTTTTCATGGAGAAATAAGAAAAATTCTGGACACCCCTTTCACTCATCTAGAGCTTCTGTATTTATCCTAAATATCTGGAACACCTCAACTTTTTACCATACTTGTTCTAAAATTAAACAAAGCCAATTTTATCACCTGCTGATGTGTGTAAAAATTGCTGGATGAGTGCCAAACAGTGTAGACTCAGATCAGATGCCACATTATGTGGCATCTGATCTGAGTCTACACTGTGCATTCAAGCATGTTTGTCCAACTGACTGAATTGAGGTTTTATGGCCCAGTCAACCCATTAGAGTCATGTTAAGCTGGTCAGTTTACCTAACCTGGGCAGGCTTAGTCCTCTAGGCGGTTAACCAGTATTTGTGCATATTCTTTAGCCAGAAACTGACAACTGCCCTTCTTGAATCAGCAGAAGGGAGAGAATGACCGTAGAAAATATTTCATGATCAATCTCCATGAAACAACGTTGCTGAACCCGACCTCCTGATCACCAGTCAGCCGCGCATCTGACTGAGCCAATGAAGCCAGCACATGTCTGTCCAAATACTTAGGGTTATTAGGGTATGTTTAGGACCATTTCCGTACACATATCTCATCACTTTTGCATTTCTTTCTAACACATGCAAAAATAAATGTTCATAATCTCCATTTGTCTCTTTTGAAAACCCTGTTTTTTTATATATATATTAATATTATATATATTTCACAAAGCCCGTATCCGAAAATAAGTCGAAAGAAAAGAAATGCACATGCATCAGATCACAACAGGCTTTCGAAATCTATTCCATGTTATTTTATGCTTGGAGCCATTCATTAAAAAAGCACAAACCATACTTCCGCACAAATAAATTATATATCACACACCTTACAAGTGTATCAAGATACTTTCCAAGATGTTATACACAAACAATGCACTGATTCAGTGAAATGTGTATCTAAATGAGGCTTGTCCTGGGAAAATCGGTATTTTTCCCATATATGAACAGTGTAGAGCCAGGCAATACTGCATATTTCATTATATGAATAGTTTAGACCCAGGCCAGACAGAGCATCTGCTTAAATGGCACATCTGCTTAGTCTGTCCTGTGTGCAGGCCTGATTAAACAATGTACAGTCTGGCTTGTTTCCACACTGCTGAACAAAAAAACTGCACCAACTGCATGAAATATCATTTGTCTGACTTGGAGTGCCCAGTCAACACTGTTAGGGCCAGAAAAATGGAATTTTGCAGTTCTAATGGGAAAAATGTCCGTTTTCACATTGACAGCCTCAAGCACTGAACTGTTTGCTAATATGCATATCACTCATTATCATACACTTGTATCTGGAGTTTGCTCCAAGTCCTCCGTGCCTTCTGGATCAACTGAGCTCTCTGTCACTTGTGTTGTTCGCTCAGGAGTTCCTTCAGGTGTATTTGATTTACTCGAATCGGCAACATATATTTCTACATTGTCACTATTCTGTTGTTTTTGTTGTTTCATGGCAGCACGTTTTTCCGCTAGCATCTTTTTCCTTGCCTCTTCTCTGGCTCTGGCAGCCATCTTGGCTTTCTGTGTTCTTTCTGGAGATGATTCTGGTGTGTCCTTGATCTTTATACCTTTCCTCTTTGACCCTGAATAGACAGAAAATAATATTTAACCCATTGTAGTTGAGAGACCCATAAAAGGGTAATTGGCAAACAGTATAGACCCAGATCAGACACCGCAGAATGCAGCGTCTGATCAAGGTCTCCACTTTTTGCAAATAGTTTAGCCATTTTTCTTCAGGTATATGTAAATCTCATAGTCGGACATACCTCAAACTGAAATTGGACTCTTCAAATATATAGTTTGGGAGAGTCTATTCAGTCTGCAATGGGTTAAGTAAAATCTACATTTGAGCCGCAACATCAGAAAACATACCTTCCTACATATGTGCCCACCGAAGCTCTAAATCAGCCTGCACATTTGTGTAGTCTGATCAGAATCTTCACTGGGCACACTCTGAATGGCCAATGATGCAAAATTTCTTCATGAAGACAATGAAAACTGATCAGACTGTGAGGATGTCCATGCTGATTTGCTTCTTGGTAAGCACGCATGCCAAAAGGTATGTTTTCTCACGTTGTGGCTATTTTTTCAATGACCTAAAGTTTGGGAAGGTCTGTTTACAACTGAAAAATCCTTGCAGTACTTATTCTAGAAAAAAGAATTTGAATACCATATTTACCCAGAGTATTCAGACATGTTATCTCCTTACAAAACATCCTCAAATTTGAATAACTCCATTTTACTATATGAATCTAAATACTGCTGAATGAGTGGCAAACAATGCAGACCCCGCTCATAGGCTGTGTTCTGCAGCATCAAATCTGAGTCTATACTTTTTGTTCCTGCCTGTCTGTCCAAATCAGGGCAATCATGGTACCTTATTTAACTTAAATATTCAGACAGACATGCCTCAGCAAGCAATGATGACCCAGATCAAACTGCTCATTTAGGTGCAGTTTGATTTGGGGATTTACTGTTTGCCGGTCTGGCAGCAAGTTTAACCCTTAAACTGCCAGTCACAACAATTGTCATCTGCTTTGCCATCTGCTTGTGATTTTAAAAGTCATTTTTGCAAACAGTGTGGACCCAGATCAGACTGCTCCTCTAGGAGCAGTCTGATCAGGGTCCACATGGTTTGCCTGTATGCAAAAATAGGTTTGAAAAGTTTGCAAGAATATTCAGCAGACAACATAAACAGATGACATTTTCAGATGCCGGTTTTCTTGGCATTTTAAGGGTTAAGAAACAACATTAGGTATGCAAATGGCTTTGTTCAAAATTTAGGACAAGTATAAATGAATTTGAGTGTCCAAATATTTTAGGTAACTACTGTATGCATTTCAAATCTTCTGGGCCCAGTTGTTAAAAACTAACGATGTCATTAGTTAACGTAACGCTAAATTTTTGATCTTTAAATACAAGATATATGCTAATATTTTTGCTGAAAAAAAATGTGAGTAGCTTTTGCATTTGCAAAAGCGAATCACATTTTTTCAGCAAAAATAAATGAATTAGATATTGTACTTACTAGAACAGTTAAAATTTTGACCACTAACAAGCTCATTAAGCTAACGATGCTTTGAACAACTGAGCCCTGGACAGGATCTTCTTTGGTAACTAAGGGAAAATTCTAGTGGGTTGGTGTTTTGCATCCCTTTCAACATTATTTAACCCTTCTCTTGCTGAACACGACATGCCCTGTCTTAGCCAACAGTGTAGATCCAGATCAGTTGGCTTCTGAAGAAGCCAACTGATCTGGATCTGCACTGTTTGTCATTAAATATGTGAATTTCTATCAATAAACCCAGGACAAGTAATCTGATTGGCTGAAAATTAGAAATTGGCGTGGCATCTTAATTCAGCATAAGAAGGCTTAAGTCATATCAAGATGACGGAAGGTGATAATGCAAGGCTCAGTGCAATGAAGTAGCATACAGTCATGAGCTGAATTCCTTCTCCAGTGAGATTCGAACCCAGGACTTAGTGATGCAAAGTGGGGAGTGCTAACCATTTGTTTGTTTGTTTGATTTGGGCTTAACGTCGCTTTCAACCTTTTTCAGTCATATCGCGACGGTGTCTGGATGTGGCAGGGAGCTCAATGCTCACTTTTAGAGTGCTGCCTCACTGAAATATCATGCCCCAGACACTTTGACATGATATTCCACCCAGTCACATTATACTGACACTGAGCTGACCAGTTCTAGCTCTACTTTCTTAAAGCTGAGCGCCAAGTGAAAGAGCAGCTAGTACCATTTTTAAAGTCTTTGGTATGACCCGGCCGGGGATCGAACCCGCAACCTCCCGGTCACAAAGCGGACGCTCTACCACTGAGCCACTGTGCCCGCTAACCATTTGACCATCTAGACGCTTTAAGGGAAGATTCTGTGATGTTTGGCATTACAGTCCATGTTTGAAGCTATAAGTCTGATTCAGTCATTATTTACACAAACCAGGTGGCATGTTAACCATTCATATGAAATATAAAACCTTATTTTCTCTGAAAATGAAAGTATCAATGAGTAATGTCTGCAACAATTCTGAATGGCATTTTATTAATTTACATAGCTCCAGATATGACATTTTTCAACCGAAAAATAGACATTTTTTCTTATTTTTCCACAAAAATATATGTTGTGGCATAGCTCTTGATAAGACGCTTTTTTCACTCCAAAAGTATTGATATTTTTCTTATTTCTAAACAAAAACATATGTTGTGGGTACTCATAAGAAGCGCCTCTCCAAGAAATAAGAAAAATACTTACCTGATACTCTCTCTTATTTAGACCTATGCTGTGGGTAGCCTTTGATTGATTGTGTTGGGGTTTAACGACACGTCAACCCTTATGGGTCATTTTGTGTCGTCTCCCAGAGAAAGGGAGAAAAGAGACAAGAGATAGCAGAAGAGATGAAAGAGAGGGACACGGAAGAAAGAGGAACAGGAATGAAAGTAAAGAAACAGAAGAAATAAAAACATCACCTCCCTACCCTTACCTGCTACAAGGATAGCAGGCCTTGCCCAACTGAAAGCCAATATCAGCTGGACGCCCCGGTGACATAAGATACATGACACCTTCGCACCACCCGACCACCCCCAAATGAGTACCCACAACATATGTTTTCTTACAGAAATAAGAAAAATATTTATCGAAAATCCCTCTTATCTCGAGCAATGGATTAATGTATAATTACCTGGTGTATGAGAAGGTGTGCTTGTATTACTGACTGACAAACTTCCAGACTGAGATTTGGGACTAGAACTTGATGAACTGCGGCGGGACTGAAAAAATAAAATAAGAAATAAAGACTTGGTATTCTACTGTACTACATGTACTGATAACAAAATTATAGCAGATTTTTTTCTTTTTTTGTCGTTGTTTTCCTTAAGATTTTTTTCTCAGAAAATAGGCCCTGGTATTTCATATGCTTTGTCTACATCAAATAATTAAGTCATACTTTTAGAGAGAAATAAGAAAACTTTTTTGACCAAGCTGAACAAAAAGGTATTTTCTGAGCATACATGGACAGGAAAGGCCCAGATCAGCATACACTTCTGCACAGGCTGATCAGGACTTTCACTGGTTATTTACAGCTCAGTCAATTCTATAAATGTACAGCACACAGAAATGTCATGATAATACTGGTCGGAGGCATATTATGAACTAATAAATAGATGTACGAATTAAACCTTTACCACTCTCTGAGCCAACTCAGTAGATGACAAACTGATATTTGTCTTATATTTTGGACACAATTTGCATGAAATGTCAAAACCTGTTTTCTGGGAAAAACAGAAAAAATATTTCAATATGTCATCTACTGAAAATTTTACCAGGAGTGTTAAGAATTAAGTAAACTCAAAGACACAATTTCACCTGTAATGGCCCATTTTAAAATGATTTCTGCTAATTTTTTACAATGTTAAATTTTGCATAAAATGGAGGGAACAGATTTTTTTTAAACAGAGAGTATTTATCCTCCTTTTTTCCAGGAGTTTTGATATACTTGAAAGGGCTAATACAACATAGATATGGTTGGTCATTAAACCAAGACATTTTTTTACTGAATTACCTTGCTATACCCAATTAAAATACGGACCAAATACTGGTGTCATTTAAATGAGCGATTAAATATCCAATTACATCTTATAAAGTCAATTAAATAAGCAAACAAATTTTAAATTGGCAAAAGATTATTTTGATTCACCATATAGTTGCAATACAAATTACCTGTGCAGTTAACCCTAAAAGTGTCATTCAAAATTGCAGAAGACAACATTCAAAAATACTTTTTATATAAATTCACATGGTCTTCTGCTAAATGTGACTGTCAGTTTGAAGAGTAAGTATTCAAAGCTGCCATTACAAAAACATGCCTATTCAAATATACTGAAAATTTTACCACCAAAAATGAAAATTTTCAGATAAAAAAATCTGATATTTTTCATATTTCTGCTCAAAACATAGATTTTGGGTGCTCGATAGAACCACCTCAATGAGGTGGTTCTAACGAGTACCCACAATCTATGTTTTTGAGCAGAAATAAGAAAACTAATGTATTCCCCTGTAAATTCCAATTTTACTATGTAAAAGTGGGGTTTAAGGGGGTAAAAAATAGATAGGTATGTTTTCGTGATGATAGTTCATATTTTGATTTCTATACATAGCTCAAGGTGAGACCCTTTTCACAATCTAAAAGTACTGAAATTTTTCGTATTTGTACACAAAAAACATACAGGTATGTTGTAGGTACTCATGAGAACTACTTCAGCACAACTTGTGTTTTTGTGGAGAAATAAGAACAATACTAATCTAAATCATTCTGATCTACAATTAAGACTTTGTTTGAGCTGGGGAGGGTGGGGGAAATTGTCCATTACTACCTGAGCAAATTCAGCAGATAACAAATACCGGTAATGCTTTTTGTTGTTGTTGTTGTTTTTTTTTGCACCTTCAAACCCTATTTTGTGAAAAGATAAGAGAAGTGTTTCAAAATGTTGTCTATAGAAAATCTTTCCCAGCATGCAAGGAGAATTCACATTAAATGTCAGGCCTTGCTTTCTCAGAAAAAAAAATCAGAATGTTATCTGTCACAATTTTGAATGGCTCTTAAAGGATTAAATCTGACCTTAAAAATGGTTAAAATATATATACTGTCAAGTATTAACACTTCATAAGAGAGTTTATGATATATTATATTCTCCCAGTCAGCATTTTGTTTTAAACCTTAAAGCGCCAAGAAAAACTGGATCTTAAAATGTTGTCTGTTTATGTCGTCTGCTGAATATTCTTGCAGACTTTTCTAACCTATTTTTGCATACAGGCAAACAGTGTGGACCCTGATCAGACTGCTCCTAAAGGAGCAGTCTGATCTGGGTCCACACTGTTTGCAGAAATGACTTTTAAAATCACAAGCAGAAGACAAAGCAGACAACAATAGTTGTGACTGGTACTTTAAGGGTTAAACCCTTGGGAATAAGTATTTCAATACTTCTTATAAAGCTACAAAGTCTTGTCTCATTTTCGCACAAAGGCCCATAACGTTTTCATAGAGAACAAGAGAAATATTTATCTTGATGCTCCCTCTATCTAGAGGTATGGTCAGTATTTGTCCCTTTACAGAATGCAAAGTACTTTTTGAAAGGGCCAGCATATATCGTATTTACCCTAAATATTGGGACACCTTATCTACTTTACCATACTTGCTCTAAAATTTGAAATAGTCCATTCTACCACCTACTGTCAGATGTGTTTAAAATATTGCTGTATGTATGGTAGACAATGCAGACCTTGATCAGATGCTGCATTCTGTAGCATCTGATCTGGGTCTACATTTGTTTGCAATGGCTTATCTGTCCAAATACATTGAGATAATATGGTAGTGAATGCCTTGATTTCATTCTACAGTCCCATGAGATATAGACCAACATATTCATATGTATGGTATAAGGTCCCTTTTCAACTTCTCTGGTTCACATTATGCAAGCTCATCACATTTGTAATACCTTTGCATGTTGAATTTAAATATTAGATGACAAAATTTTATTTTATTCTATTTTATTTCTCTTATTTTTCCCAGAAACTAGGGCTTGTGCATAATCTACTTAGAAATCATTCATCTGAAATGTCAATCCCTATTTTCTTTAAAAAAAAAGAAGAAAAAAAAGAAAAAAAGAATTGTGTTGCAATGTTGAGAAAATGTATCATAAGACATGTGCATCCAACGTTTGGACACAGTCTGATCAGTATCTTCTCTGGGCTCTCTTTTGGATAGCCAAGGATTCAAGATTTCTTCACACAGACAGTGAAAACTCTGCAGACTGATCTAAGCCTTAACTAGGCATACATGTCTGAAGGTGTGTTATCTCACAACCAGTCATTCCTTGTCTGGTTACTTCATCAAAAGCATGCTAATGGTCAAGTACATAATATTTTACATTGTATCAATATCTGGGCCCTGTAAGCCTATCCTGAGTGGGTCTGTCTATCCAGGTCTCTAGATGAATTATTATGTTTATCTTTTTTTTATTTTTCCACACACACACACACACTTATGCATATACATATGATTCTATTATGTTATTAAAATTGTAGCAAGATCATTCCAGTGACATGCAACCCCCTCATCCAAGTCCTTCAAGAAATTAGAATAGAATCATCTGGAACTGAGGATATAATTTCAGATAAGGTGCCTTTTTTCAACCAGAAAGTATTGATATTTTTCTTATTTCTCCATGAAAACATGTGGTACTCATAGAAGCACCTCTACAAGGGCGCTTCTAACGAGTACCTACAATATATATTTCATGGAGAAATAAGAAAAATATTTACCTGGTTCCCGTCCTTATTTAAAGCTGTTAGAGGACTAATTGGGTGCATTCCACAGTTTCGCACTTTTGAACCTGGGCAAAAATGTCAATAACTAGGGGTAGGGCTAGAAACCAGTCTGAAAATACTTTTTGCTGCACATTTTGACCAAAACTGAAGTTTTATGGTTGTCAGTTATTGTTAACACTGATAAAAAAGACTTTTCTTGAGGTCACATGACCTTTTTATAAAACAGTGTAGGTAAAATACGAAACTGTTGAACTCTGTCTGGTACCCGGTTTTACCTTGTCAAAAATTGTAGCATGCTTTTCTGTGGATTTTATCTTAAAAACGAGGTGGCTTACAGGTATTGATTTCTGGATAAAAGTAATATTCTGTAGGCGCTCTGTCAAATTTCCAACTGTTTCAGACCAGTGCATTGTCCTGGAGTTGATGATAATCGTTCGAAAACTGCACTTTTTGCATAAATTTGGCCGCAGTCGGAGGGGGGTGGGGTATTGTTTACATTAGTGCAACAGCAGGTTTTGGTACATTGCAGTTATTTTTATGATGCTTAAATTATTATTTGGTATGTTTGCAACTTATTGATACAGTACCTAATGGACAGGTACTGTTATATTTGCTGTGATTGCATTTTATGTATGTGAGGGCTGTGAACAGATAAAAATGCAAGTCAAAACTGTGGAGTGCACCCATTAACACAGATCTGAATTTTCAAGTTTGTTTAAAGTTAAAATATAGTATTTAAATTTCAAATTTAGCACTTTCTTGTCAACATTACACTATTTTCCTTGCTTTGAACAGCAGATTATGAAAATTATAAAGATTCTAAAATTTTCTTGCAGTATTCCAAGGGAGATAACTCTGTTTTTCTGTACATCTTCCAAAGAGGTTTATACCTATTTTAAGTACCCTCAGACCTATTCAAAGAGCACATTTTGTTAAAGTAGATGCATTTACATTGATAGAAAGGTATTTTTGTCAAAATTTGTTTATTTGTACATGTATTTTGTCATTTATATAGTCAGAATATTCAGTACATCCAGTACATCTCCATGCTGACATGGCAGGGTTAGTGTTTGCTTCTGTTCTAACTGAAAATGAAGTTTCGTACTGTAAATACCAACTTCACCGACACTGAAATTACACCGCTTCATGTCATCTTTGGCTTGCACCAAAGATAAAGACAAATATGGACTTATTCAATTCCAATTCAGGGGATGGCGAGTCAAAGTGAAGGCACATTGGTTATCTGTTTATGTACAAAATCATTTTCAGCAAACACTCATAAATGCCATAACTTGTTTAACAAAAGCATGTATTTAATATTAGGGTTTATTATTCAGAGAGGTGTGTAAATGCAGCCACCAGAGTATGGATGGTACCAAGATTGATTGTACCAGATTTTCTTCAAAACTGGTCAGTATACAAGATGATTCAATTTTATTTTTTTTTCATTTTTGCAGGGTGTAGTTTCCTTGGCAGTTGTAGTGGATTAGCAGTCATATTTGTTGCCAGCACTTGACAAGCAGTTAGATATTTCTCAACACTTGGACGGATTGTTTGTGTAGCTGTGTTACAAGTATTTTCACTGACATCTTCCAGAGTACCCGGATTTTTATATTTCGGTGGGTAGGACTTCTGACAGTTTCTTTTAAATGTGTGACTTCAGACTGCACTTTCTCGAAGACATTTTGAACACATGTTAAGTCAGACCAACATGTGGATCTTCTCATCTGGAGCACTTTTATATCCAATTATATATATCCACATTTATAAATAAATCCAGAAAACAAGAATTATTCCTTAGTATATAATCTCAGAAGCAAGCAGACATCATGTGTGCTGTTCCAAAACATATGCATTTCTGGCCTGATTGCTACAAGCACACCTTACTTGCAGCTAAAGTTGGTGAAATGCAATCAGAATTATGCCATGAGAAAAGAGCCTTTTTTGACATACATACAAACAGTAGATACCTATATACATACAAACAGCAGATACCCTGATCAGAGGTTTGATCAGGGAATTTGCTCTTTCCTGGTCAGGCACATAGTATACAGCACATATATATATACAATACAGAGTACAGAAAAGAGCCTTTTCATGAGGAAAATAGTCTCAGTGGCATCTGTCAACAGTGAACACCAAGATCAGCCTGTGAAGAGTACCTGCACAGTCTGATCAGGTCATGAACTGTTCATTGTTTGCAAGAGCATTATTAAACACGGTGCTGATTTCTTCCAGAAAACACCGAATACCCAGATGAAGACTGCGCGGGCTCGTCTGCTGAACTGGGCTTGGCTCAGTCTGTTTCGGATCATCACAGTCCAGCTGATCAGGGCACCTAAATGTTGTAGGACTGTTCTCTTGTCACCAGTCCAAGCTCATATCTGTTTTATCTTGCTTAATACTATTTCTATATCAAGTTTGATTAACAAAGATAACTGCAACTATTAATTCTAGTGTGCTCATAGTCAGGTGAATTACCTCCCTTCCACTATGAAGAACAAATTATAAAGTTTGTGTTTGTAATACCTGTCATGTATCACTGTAAATGGATGTGCTGGCAGGATGGAAGTGTAATATAAACCTTTTTCATAAAAAATAACTAATACTAGAGTGTTTTTGCTGGCTTAGCAGCTCCTAAGACTGTAACTTTGTATATAAAACACATATTTCTGTATGTGAAATGTGTTTGATTTCAGTTGCTGAACAAGCAAGACCAGAAGTCACTGCCCACTGAACTGCATACAGAATAACTTGTCTATTTGTTCCTATTATTTGTGTAACAGTGGACAGAAATCTATGGTTCTTATAAAGATATTCTGACAAATTTTGACATATACCGGCCAAATCACTTGATTTCGCGATTTGGCTGCACACAGACTAGCATGCATTATAGTCAAATTCTTTCTCAGTAATACATCATGGAAGAAAAAAAGTGGTCTTTTTGTTGATCATGTAACTTTTGCTGCAAGAATATTACCATTTTGTTGCAAGTAGACAAGTTTGAATTTTCCTTAAAGGGTGCATTCCACAGTTTCGCACTTTTGAACCTGGGCAAAAATGTCAATAACTAGGGGTAGGGCTAGAAACCAGTCTGAAAATACTTTTTGCTGCACATTTTGACCAAAACTGAAGTTTTATGGTTGTCAGTTATTGTTAACACTGATAAAAAAGACTTTTCTTGAGGTCACATGACCTTTTTATAAAACAGTGTAGGTAAAATACGAAACTGTTGAACTCTGTCTGGTACCCGGTTTTACCTTGTCAAAAATTGTAGCATGCTTTTCTGTGGATTTTATCTTAAAAACGAGGTGGCTTACAGGTATTGATTTCTGGATAAAAGTAATATTCTGTAGGCGCTCTGTCAAATTTCCAACTGTTTCAGACCAGTGCATTGTCCTGGAGTTGATGATAATCGTTCGAAAACTGCACTTTTTGCATAAATTTGGCCGCAGTCGGAGGGGGGTGGGGTATTGTTTACATTAGTGCAACAGCAGGTTTTGGTACATTGCAGTTATTTTTATGATGCTTAAATTATTATTTGGTATGTTTGCAACTTATTGATACAGTACCTAATGGACAGGTACTGTTATATTTGCTGTGATTGCATTTTATGTATGTGAGGGCTGTGAACAGATAAAAATGCAAGTCAAAACTGTGGAGTGCACCCATTAACACAGATCTGAATTTTCAAGTTTGTTTAAAGTTAAAATATAGTATTTAAATTTCAAATTTAGCACTTTCTTGTCAACATTACACTATTTTCCTTGCTTTGAACAGCAGATTATGAAAATTATAAAGATTCTAAAATTTTCTTGCAGTATTCCAAGGGAGATAACTCTGTTTTTCTGTACATCTTCCAAAGAGGTTTATACCTATTTTAAGTACCCTCAGACCTATTCAAAGAGCACATTTTGTTAAAGTAGATGCATTTACATTGATAGAAAGGTATTTTTGTCAAAATTTGTTTATTTGTACATGTATTTTGTCATTTATATAGTCAGAATATTCAGTACATCCAGTACATCTCCATGCTGACATGGCAGGGTTAGTGTTTGCTTCTGTTCTAACTGAAAATGAAGTTTCGTACTGTAAATACCAACTTCACCGACACTGAAATTACACCGCTTCATGTCATCTTTGGCTTGCACCAAAGATAAAGACAAATATGGACTTATTCAATTCCAATTCAGGGGATGGCGAGTCAAAGTGAAGGCACATTGGTTATCTGTTTATGTACAAAATCATTTTCAGCAAACACTCATAAATGCCATAACTTGTTTAACAAAAGCATGTATTTAATATTAGGGTTTATTATTCAGAGAGGTGTGTAAATGCAGCCACCAGAGTATGGATGGTACCAAGATTGATTGTACCAGATTTTCTTCAAAACTGGTCAGTATACAAGATGATTCAATTTTATTTTTTTTTCATTTTTGCAGGGTGTAGTTTCCTTGGCAGTTGTAGTGGATTAGCAGTCATATTTGTTGCCAGCACTTGACAAGCAGTTAGATATTTCTCAACACTTGGACGGATTGTTTGTGTAGCTGTGTTACAAGTATTTTCACTGACATCTTCCAGAGTACCCGGATTTTTATATTTCGGTGGGTAGGACTTCTGACAGTTTCTTTTAAATGTGTGACTTCAGACTGCACTTTCTCGAAGACATTTTGAACACATGTTAAGTCAGACCAACATGTGGATCTTCTCATCTGGAGCACTTTTATATCCAATTATATATATCCACATTTATAAATAAATCCAGAAAACAAGAATTATTCCTTAGTATATAATCTCAGAAGCAAGCAGACATCATGTGTGCTGTTCCAAAACATATGCATTTCTGGCCTGATTGCTACAAGCACACCTTACTTGCAGCTAAAGTTGGTGAAATGCAATCAGAATTATGCCATGAGAAAAGAGCCTTTTTTGACATACATACAAACAGTAGATACCTATATACATACAAACAGCAGATACCCTGATCAGAGGTTTGATCAGGGAATTTGCTCTTTCCTGGTCAGGCACATAGTATACAGCACATATATATATACAATACAGAGTACAGAAAAGAGCCTTTTCATGAGGAAAATAGTCTCAGTGGCATCTGTCAACAGTGAACACCAAGATCAGCCTGTGAAGAGTACCTGCACAGTCTGATCAGGTCATGAACTGTTCATTGTTTGCAAGAGCATTATTAAACACGGTGCTGATTTCTTCCAGAAAACACCGAATACCCAGATGAAGACTGCGCGGGCTCGTCTGCTGAACTGGGCTTGGCTCAGTCTGTTTCGGATCATCACAGTCCAGCTGATCAGGGCACCTAAATGTTGTAGGACTGTTCTCTTGTCACCAGTCCAAGCTCATATCTGTTTTATCTTGCTTAATACTATTTCTATATCAAGTTTGATTAACAAAGATAACTGCAACTATTAATTCTAGTGTGCTCATAGTCAGGTGAATTACCTCCCTTCCACTATGAAGAACAAATTATAAAGTTTGTGTTTGTAATACCTGTCATGTATCACTGTAAATGGATGTGCTGGCAGGATGGAAGTGTAATATAAACCTTTTTCATAAAAAATAACTAATACTAGAGTGTTTTTGCTGGCTTAGCAGCTCCTAAGACTGTAACTTTGTATATAAAACACATATTTCTGTATGTGAAATGTGTTTGATTTCAGTTGCTGAACAAGCAAGACCAGAAGTCACTGCCCACTGAACTGCATACAGAATAACTTGTCTATTTGTTCCTATTATTTGTGTAACAGTGGACAGAAATCTATGGTTCTTATAAAGATATTCTGACAAATTTTGACATATACCGGCCAAATCACTTGATTTCGCGATTTGGCCGCACAGATACTAGCATGCATTATAGTCAAATTCTTTCTCAGTAATACATCATGGAAGAAAAAAAGTGGTCTTTTTGTTGATCATGTAACTTTTGCTGCAAGAATATTACCATTTTGTTGCAAGTAGACAAGTTTGAATTTTCCTTAAAGGGTGCATTCCACAGTTTCGCACTTTTGAACCTGGGCAAAAATGTCAATAACTAGGGGTAGGGCTAGAAACCAGTCTGAAAATACTTTTTGCTGCACATTTTGACCAAAACTGAAGTTTTATGGTTGTCAGTTATTGTTAACACTGATAAAAAAGACTTTTCTTGAGGTCACATGACCTTTTTATAAAACAGTGTAGGTAAAATACGAAACTGTTGAACTCTGTCTGGTACCCGGTTTTACCTTGTCAAAAATTGTAGCATGCTTTTCTGTGGATTTTATCTTAAAAACGAGGTGGCTTACAGGTATTGATTTCTGGATAAAAGTAATATTCTGTAGGCGCTCTGTCAAATTTCCAACTGTTTCAGACCAGTGCATTGTCCTGGAGTTGATGATAATCGTTCGAAAACTGCACTTTTTGCATAAATTTGGCCGCAGTCGGAGGGGGGTGGGGTATTGTTTACATTAGTGCAACAGCAGGTTTTGGTACATTGCAGTTATTTTTATGATGCTTAAATTATTATTTGGTATGTTTGCAACTTATTGATACAGTACCTAATGGACAGGTACTGTTATATTTGCTGTGATTGCATTTTATGTATGTGAGGGCTGTGAACAGATAAAAATGCAAGTCAAAACTGTGGAGTGCACCCAATTATGGAGGAGTATTTGGCCATATTTCTGGGATTATTTTCTCAAATTCTCCATAGAAATATACATTGTGAGAACTCATTAAAAGTGCCAATTTCACCCCACATCAAGACTCTTCTAATGACTACCACACAGCATATACTTTTATATAGAAATAAAGAAAAAAAAAATCCCAGAAATATCGTCAAATACTCCTTCATAAATATCTGAAAGCCTGGCTTATCCAGAGTTCTGGTCAATCCCTACATAATCAGGGTATAGATTACATAGAACAAATCAGCCTATTTCTGCTCTATTAACTATAATACAGAATATAAACACAAGCTGATCCTATCATAATATACTGTAATTATAGCAATAATGAACAGGTAATTATACTAGTCCTTGAATACACAGATCCAAATATGAGGGCAATAGGTAAACATTTTTCTTATTTTTCAACAAAAACATATGTTGTGGGTACTCATTAGAAGCGCCTCACTGAGGTGCTTCTAATGAGTACCCACAACATATGCTTTCGTTGAGAAATAAGAAAGATACCAATATATTTTGGTCGAAAACAAGCACCTTATCTGAAGCTATGGCAATATAAGAAATGTACAGTTAAACAAGTGTAGGTATGTTTTAGTTCAGGTGCAAATATGGCATCAATGTGGAGATAATTAAGAATTTGTTAGTTTTGCACCAAAACATATCTGTAGGTACTCGCTAGAATTGCCTTGTGTTAATTCTAGTGAGTACTAGACTTTGGCGCAGACATGACACACGACAGCTGTCTAACGGCAGCCAATTTCAGAAGCAGTGCCGCATACTTTGATCAGAAACCATCCATAGAAACATCAAACTGGTCGCGTGCGTAACGGAAGGCAGTCATTCAACATTAAATCAAAAAAGGTACCTTACCAATTATAAAAAAAAGTAGCCAAAAACCATGACAGGGTAGCAGGCTGTCTGCTTATTCCGATCAGGACCTACAATTTGCTTAACAGCATTAACAGGACCTAGAAACATTTTTATGTGAAGGCTGGTCTAGGTCATCGTATCTTGCCCAAGAAGTAAGTAACTATTTTACGGTTCATGAGTCTACCAGTTTATACTATAGTGTTCCGAGTAGTAAAAAGCGTACCTTATTGCAAACGCGAAAATTGCTGATCCAGACAAGTCTGCACGGTCTGATAAGGGTCTATTTTATTTATAGTGCATACTTACAAGGACGGGCATTCTTTACGCACAATGTTAGCAGTTTTATTATTTTAAGTAGCCTGCACTGCCGAGTAGGTCGCAAGTAATTCGTGTAAGATCCACAAATAACGTCCGCCAGTATTCCTGGCCAGATAGAGGACAAGTCAATCACAGATCATTTACTGGCTTAATTGTCTCCCGCCTACTGAATCGAAACCAATCGCATGCGAGATAACCCAGATATCATATGTCAATAATGAGAATTGCGCAATGACAAGACTGCAATATAAAGCCTTTTGATGTTTGTTGCTAACAGTTTTTCGTGCAATAACCTCTGTGATGACATCGGGATGTCACAGTTTGATTCTCTGCACTCGACTGAAAGTCTAATGAATATTGAAATGTGTAGTAACAACAGGATAAGTTTTACATACTGTCACAAATAAAACAGAAAAATTCCTTTTTTATTTATTGCAATTTTGCTTTGTTTTTTTCCCTCAACATCCCTAATTTTTATTCTGACAATTTCATGTCTGCTGAACAAAGTAATTCACTTGATTTTGATTTGATCTGGGCCCAGTTGTTCAAAGCTAACGACGTCGTTAGTTAACGATTCGTTAAAATTTACATCGAGTGATACGCAAATATGCTGAAATTTTTTGCTGAAAAAATGTGAGTAGCTTTTGCATTGCAAAAGCTACTCACATTTTATCAGCAAAAAATATCATAATATTGTATATTGAATCTGCTAAAACAGTTAACGAAATGACCCTTAACGAGCTCGTTAAGCTAACGACGCTTTGAACAACTGGGCCCTGGAGTTTTATGGCCCAGTCAGCAATGTTAAGTCATGTTGCGCCTGTCAGTTAACCTGCCTATACTTTTTCCTAGACGGACAGTCCTCTAAGTTCTTTGTGCACATACTTTCACCAGTAACTGGCAAATGCCCTTCTTGAAGCAACTGAGAATGACTGTAGAAAATATTTCATGATCAATCTTCATGAAATCTATGTGGCCTAGCTGAGATTCAAACACAAAGAAACTCTACTTTTATTGCAGCTCATGCAAATGAGACAATTCTAATGAATACTCACAATGCATGTTTTTTGTGAAGAAATATGACAATATATATCTTGGTACCCCTCTAAACACATGCTGCACTTACAGGTATTTTGATTTCTCTCCAACCATTCTGCCTCATCAGATCAATTTCGGTAAACATTTCATCAACATCATCAACCTGGATCTTCACCATTTCCCAGAAACCCTGTAAATCTTCCCATTTTGTTCGCTTCCCACCTTCCTCAGGATGCTGCAATCACAAGACAGGAAACTTATGTGGATGAAAATATCATAAATACATTAAATACACTGAAACCTCTTTATTGATTGTGTGTTGGGGTTTAACGACACGTCAACCCTTGAGGGTCATTTTGTGTCGTCTCCCAGAGAAAGGGAGAAAAGAGATAGAAGAGAGAGTAGAGGAGATGAAAGAGAGGGACAGGGAAGAAAGAGAAACGGGAATGAAAGTGAAGAAACAGAAGAAATAAAAACATTCCCCCTCTACCCTTACCCACTACAAGGATAGCAGGCCTTGCCCAACTGTAAGCCAATATCAGTTGGACGCCCCAGTGATGTAAGATACACAGCACCTTCGCACCACCCGATCACCCCCCCGAAACCTCTTTATAAGACCCTTCAATATAAGACTGATTTGGATATAAGGTGCTTTAAAGGTGGACCCAAAAGTGTTGTATCCAAACAAAAATGTATAGACTATATAGAAAAATGACCATAAATGGTCATTTTTCTATATAATCTATACATTTTTATTTGGATGCAACATGGTTGTTTAGCTAACACAATTTTTGCTTTGGATCCCAGCAATAGTGTTATAGAGGCTGGGGTATGTTGGGCCACCGTTACCATTATGAAAACACGCCTATTCAAATATATTAAAAATTTCACCTCCAAAAACTGAAAATTTTCAGATAAAAAAAACTCTGTTATTTTTTCATATTTCTGCTCAAAACATAGATTGTGGGTACTCGTTAGAACCGCCTTGGCGAGGCAGTTCTAATGAGTTCCCACAAGCTATGTTTTCGAGCAAAAAAAACATAAATAATGTATACCACTGTAAACCCCAGTTTTACTATATAATAGTGGAGTTTAAAAGGGTAAAAAATATACAGGCATGTTTTCGTGATGGCATTTATACTGTACTTGTCTTAGAATTGAACAAGTCTATTTTACTACCTCTTTATGTGTCTAAAAACAGCTACATGTATATAAATGGTGGGTGTAAACCCTGATCAGAGGCGCTATTCTGTGGATCTGATCTGGGGCTATATAATATTTGCTTGCACTAGCTTATACCAAGTTAGGGTAAATATGGTATTTCAAAGAAAAACAGGGTTTTTAATTTTTTACCTCTGCAGTATAGAAAAATATAATGATCTAATAATACCAGTCACAACATACCATGGAGGATTTATGAGGAAATTATTTTAATTCTTAAAGGTCAATCACAACTGCTGCAAACAACATTTTGATTTCATATATGTATATCAAAGAAAGGAGACAGTTTGCATGAAATGTTCGTCTACTTTATGGAAAAATTATGGAAAATATTTCAAAATATCGACCACTCAAATTTTTAGCTTGCATGCTAAGCATTACACTTATTTTATTTTGAGCGAATTCAAATTTACAGACAAGCATCTGACAAACAATAGACAAAAAGATCTGAATTGCAGCGAGACTTTTATTTTTTAAATTTAACATCTTGCATTCAGACCATTACCCACATGTTCTCCGATAATTATGCCATAAAGAGATCCTTGGTTCAACATGCAAATGCCCTCTTTACCAACTTTTCATCTGGCCTGTTATCCAGACAGAATTGTTGTTCTTTTAAACCCTTTTAAAGCTCTTTTAACACTTGGTAATGCTGGGTAAAAATGCTTGGCAGGCTGGGTAAAAATTTTAGCAGATGACATTATGATTATTTATTTTCCCTTAATCCTTTATTTTTATCAGAAAACAGGCTTTGACATTTCATGCAAATGTCTATGAAGGAGACAATTTGAATGAAATGTGAAGCCCATTTTCTGGAACAAATAAGAAAAATGTCATCAATTTGTCACCTACTGAATTTGATCAGAAACTGGTCAGATTAAAGCATTCCTGTATGAGTTGATTCACCTATGACTAACTTTTAGCATACTGGTATGCTAGGAGAAAGTAGCATTCGAGACACCATAATTTCACCTTTTTTTTCAAAAATAGGGCATATCATTTCATGAACACTATCTTCTTTGTAAGTTATGTCCAGCTCTATTTATTTTCTGGTGGTGGTAGTGGTGGTGGGGTTGAAGGTGAGAGGAGGGGGGAATAGAAAAAAAAATAAGGTCAGTTTTCCTATGATTAAAAGCAGCATGCTACTGATTAAAGAAATTTTAATTCACAGCTTAGGCAATAATTCTTAACCATTGTCCTGCTGAATAAATTAAGATACCATGCCCATTGCTAATTTTCAGCCAATCAGATTACTTGATCCAGATTGTTGCTATAAATTCACATACTTAATAGCAAACAGTGCAAATCCAGATCAGTTGGCTTTTTCAGAAGCCAACTGATCTGGATCTACACTGTTTGCAAAGGCAGGGTATATCCGGGTTCAGCAGGACAAAGGTTAAGGTTAGCAAAAACAGATTAAAAGGGATATCCAGACAAGTATTTCTCTTAATTCTACAAGAAAACTTATGTTGTTGGTACTCATTAATTATGTCTTGGTGATACACTTCTAATGAGTACTGGAATTCTTTTTTTTTTTTTTTTCTTCTTTCTTTTTGATAAATAGAAAATATCACCATTTTATGGGTTTAAAAAAGCCCCTTATCTATAGCTCAGGGAACTTTTGGATTATTTTATTTTTTACTCTTGTCATGCTGAATAAACTAGAGCATAAAGTGAGCATATGCTCACTAATACCCCCAGACACGGCCATCAGTACAGCCAGAACAACAAAGGGAAGCAACTCTCAGGGATCTGGCCCCATGGCCCTTATTTTCTTTCACACAATAAAACTAGTCATACTTGTCATGTGTACAAAATTTCAGGTTTCTAGGTAAAGTAGTTCCTGAGATATCTTTGACACAAGTAAATGCCATGGCCATCAGTATAGCCAGAACAACAAAGGGAAATAACTCTAAGGGACCTGGCCCAATGGCCCTTATTTTCTTTCCCACAATACAACTAGTCATACTTGTTATGTGTACAAAATTTCAAATTTCTAGGTAAAGTAGTTCCTGAGATATCTTTGACACAAATAAATGCCATGGCCATCAGTATAGCCAGAACAACAAAGGGAAATAACTCTAAGGGACCTGGCCCCATGGCCCTTATTTTCTTTCCCACAATACAACTAGTCATGCTTGTCATATGTACAAAATTTCAAGTTTCTAGGTAAAGTAGTTCCTGAGATATCTTAGACACAAAATAAATGTTAACAGACTGACAGACACACAGAAAAGACAAAAACTATATACCCCCATGCCGGGGGTATAATTAAGATGCCATGCCCACTTCTAATTGTCAGCCAATCAGTTTTCTTTATCAGGTTGTTGATACAGATTCAAATACTGAATGGCAAACAGTGCAGATCTAAATCAGTTGGCTTCTTCAGAAGCCAACTGATCTGGACCTACACTGTTTGTAGAGGCAGGGTATATCCGGGTTCAGTAGGACCAGGGTTAATAAGAATTCACAATGAGCACTATGCTAACAAAGAAGAAATTTCAACACCTGCTTACATTTAAATCTGTTACTGGGAAAAAAAAAAAAAGACTGGCAGGTGAAATTACTAGTTTAAGAGACACAATTCAATTTCTCTGACAATAACTGTTGAACTTCAATGGCTCAAACATCTTTGGCATCGTGGAAATTTGTTCTAGACATGGGTAGTTTGAGCCACTGAGGGGTAATCAATGAGTCTGATCAGGAGGCAAATGGAGATAATTTAGGGATGTCTTTTCAAACTTCTATAAAAATAATGGTGTTTGTACTCATTAGAATTGCCTCATTGAGGCATTTCTAATGAGTACACACATTTGCATGATAAAATAAGGAAACAAATTCCCTACATATGTGTTTTCTTGAGCTATCAGCAGAATTTCTGAGGGACTGAAAAACGAGTTCTAATCAGCCATGACAAACGAGCCATCAGTCATTGAAGTTCTAATGTATTTGATTATTCATTCAACTGAAAATGTAATTTCTTACCTTATGTTGATGACACAGATCTCTAAACTGTCGAAACTTTTGACTAATTAATAAATTAGCTTTCCCAACTGCTGAACGGAGTTTTCCACTCGCTGCAAAGATAGACAAAGACTCTTCAATACAAAAGCACATGAACAAAAAAGTGAAACAATATAATGGAAATACTTAAAATTTGGACAGGTTAAATGCCAGAAATTTGAGGCCATTTTCAATCAAAAAAGGAAAGTTGTTTTGCTTGTTTGTGTTGAGGTTTTACGGCCCAGTCAACCCAAAGGGGTCATATCGAGTGTGGTCAGTTTACCTAACCACACTTTTACTAGGCAGGCTAATTCCTCTAAGTGGTTAACCAGTATTGTGCACATTCTTTCTCCAGAGGAAAAGTTGTTTTTCTTGATTTGTTTATTCAGTTTACAGGTAGTTTCATATCCCTGTAATGAAAAGACCCTGGTTTACTGTTTATTTTTTGAATTTTTGACAGAAAGCCAAGTTTCAAACAGATTTAGCAAAGCCTACAGACATAAAACACAAAGAAAACCCTTTATTGCATATAAAAATATTTGTATAGAATATGAGCCAGGGCACAGAATTTCCTACAAAATTGCATGTGTCTCCAGCAAAAAGCTCTGATCAGTCTGTGCATCTGTGCAGTGCAGTCTGATTAGTCTTCGCAGTGCACTCTGTAAGTAGACCAAGAAAATCCAAAGTACACCACAACCTCTTTGTAACACGATTGTCGGGGTCCATAACATAAACTGTTATATCCAAACAAAAATGTACAGATTATATTGAAAAATGACCATTTATGGTCATTTTTCAATATAATCTATACATTTTTGGGATCCATCTTTGAATTGTGTTATATCCAAAACCATGTTATAATGAACCATGTTATAACAAACCGTGTTATAAAGAGGTTGTATCTTCAGGCAGACAGCGAAGACTCTTAGAAAATTCCTTCTTTTTAGAGCAGACCCCTTTTCAGAAAGGGACCCATTTCTGACAGTTGCCTCCCCTGAAAATGTATCAATTCCCCTTATTAACGTTACCTTGTCCTGCTGAACCCGGATATACCCTGCCTTTGCAAACAGTGTAGATCCAGATCAGCTGGCTTCTAAGATGCTGTAGAATGCAGCATCTGATCTGGGTCTCCACTGTTTGCAAATAGTTTAATCATTCTGCTCTCACATAGCCTGACATATCTAAAATTGAAATTTGATTCTTCCAATATATAGTGTGGAGGGGAGTTTATTCTGACAGTCTAAAATGGATTTTATACAATTAGGATTCATAATGACCATCTTAATTGTTTACTCATCAAGGATATTAATTTGTGAAAAAAGAACCTTAAACAATGTTCTGCCAAGAATTTTCTCTGGCTGAGCTAATGGCCACACGAGTCTGAAATATTGGGGACGTTTCACAAGAACATGTGGTCTAACTTGTTTTGCACGAGACATCACCTAAACCATTATTCTTATTGCCTATACAGAATCAGAATTATTCTTGTTTAACACTTAGCAAGCTAGAGGCAAATTCAGCAGACAACAAATTCGTGATATTTTTTCTAATTGTTCCCAGAAAATAAGATCTGCAAATTGTCTTCAAATCCTATTTTCTGAGAAAATAAGAAACATATTTGAAAATGTTGTCTGTTGAAATTTTTATCTAGCATGCTAAGCATTAATTTGGCTAATGGAGGTTATTTATTAGCAGTTTATGGTAACAACTATGTCTCTCTGTAGGCAATGACATATAGCTGATATGGAACAGAATCAAATAGAAATTGATATGGAACAGAATCGAATGGAATTTTCAGCAAGTTCTCTACTTTCTAAAGTCTATAGTCCTGTTGTTTTCACTAAAATCAATAGGAATTTTGGTGATGTTAGCATTTCAATAAGAAAGCCAAACACTATCAACCAGACTACAAGAATTTGTTTTGTTTTTGGTTGATGTTGTTCTTTTTGCACTGACAGGCCAACACAACTTTAAAATTGCTAGCACAGTCTACAGCAATGATGCCACCCATGTTGAAAATTAATGTGGTTTTCATTTTCAGAAATGGAATATTCTCATTTGGGCTTTTGCCCTGTGTTGTTACAGACCTACAGCATCCCATGATTCTACAGTTGCTGAGGTTTAATATCCCAATCAACAGCATGTCAGTAATGTTGAGATGTTGCCACTGATTTGCGGAAGTTTAATCCAACCTTGTCTGGCACGTATGGTACATCATTTTCATTGCTATAAGCCAAGCTTTTTGAAAAAAATAAATACTTGTTTGAAGTTTACCTTCTTCAGGCAGTGACTCAATGAGAAGTTCTCTCTCACATGTTGAACACAATGACTGTAGTCTATCTTCCTCTGTCTGTGTTACTTGCAGGAAATAATCTGCATCCTGAAATAATAACTTAACCCTTAAAGTGCTAATCACAACTACAACACACTTTTATATATATATATATATATATATATATATATATATATATATATATATATATATATATATATATATATATATATATATATATATATATTTCTTTTTTTTTTTAATAGAAAAAAGATTCAAGCAGACAATTCATATGTCAAGTCTGATTTTCTTTGAAAAAAAAAAAAAAAAAAAAAAAATGTATATTCTCTGCTGCAAGTTCACTTGGCTCTTTAAGAATTCACCCATAAAGCGCTAGATTCACATCTACAGCAGCAAAAATTTTGATTTTTTTTATTTCCTTTTCTTACAAAATAAGGCTTGACATTTCATGTGAAGCTTCTGCCTAGCAGACGTTTCTCATGAAATGCCAAGTCTTATTTTCTTGGAAAAATAACAAAAAATTTAAAATGTTTCTGTAGCAATTTTGCTTAGCACTTAAAGGGTTAATATTTTTAACCCTTTATACCCGAAATTTTGTTTTGTTTGTGTTGAACTTTAACTGCCTTTTATGGCCCAGTCAACCCAGTGGGGTCATGTGAAGTGCAGTCAGTCTACTTAACCACAATTTTTCTGGGCAGGCTTAGTCCTCTAAGTGGTTTAAACCAGTATTGTGCACATTCTTTTGCCATTATACCCTAAATATATACTAGCCAAAACATGATAAAATGCACTTTCCGTCATGCGCACCCAGTGAAGACTTATATCAGTCTGAGCATCCTGGCAGTCTGGCCTTAGCTGGGTGCTTTGTAGAAGCTTTGGTTCCTTGACTATCCATCGAGTGCCCAGCAATGACTGACCAGACTATGTGGACCATAGCACCCGATAAAAGGTGGTAACTAATTAATATTTTAGTATTTCTCCACAAACCTATAAAACAGTTTCTAATGACAAACCCAGAGGCTTAGAATTATGAGCCTCTGTAAACATATATATTAATATATTCTTAATTCTCCACAAAAACATTTTTAGAACAAAAAACATATGTTGTGGGTACTCATTATAAATGGTCATTTTTCAATATAATCTATACATTTTTGTTTGGATATAAAACAGTGTTTAAGTAACACGGTTTATGCTATGGACCCCAACAACAGTGTTATAAAGAGGTCATGGTGTAATAAAGCAATATCAGTTGGACGCCCCAGTGAAATAAGATATACACCTTTGCCACACCTGACCACCCCCTTTTCTTATTTCTCAGTAAAAACATAAGTTGTGGGTACTTATTAGAATTGTCTCAATGGGCTAGGATATCTGAAGCATTATGAGAAATACACACTCAATCATCAGTGCAGCCTGAGTTGGGTCTTACTATAATTCCAGATAAGACGGAGGGTGGAGAGTGTCAGTTAAATATTATCATTTCCATGAAAGCAGATGTTGTGGGTACGCTCGGAGGCAATTCTAATAAGTACCCACAACATATGTTTTTGTGGAGAAATAAGAAAACTACCATTACCTTTTGGTTGAAATAAAAGAAAAAACACCACATTCAGTGCTATGCTTTACCTTGGACTGATACAGTCCATTGTATCCAACTATTCTGTAAGCAGACAGTGAGGGCACTAATCAGGCTGGGCAGATGCTCAAGTTCATTTGGGGCTTTGCTGTCTGCATGTGCCAGAAAATACCTTTTTACATGGTGCAGCCTATACTTTTGTGTATTATTTGTGAAAATCTTGGCTAAACATCAATAAATTGGCTCATTCTCATAATTCATAGAAAGATCTTTGTAGTTCAAAACAAACATCACTTTTCACACAATTCATGCGGAAATTAATGCATAGTGATACTTCAAATGAATGAGAAACAATCAGCCCTTGTTCGTAAGTTCAAAAGGCAACAATATACTTATGTAAGACTGCCATATTTACGCTATTTACATTAAAAAAAAATATATATATATTATCATTTTTCAGAGAATATAAGATTTGGCATTACATGTAAATCATTTGGTATAGATGATTCACATGAAAAGTTGAGCCTTATTTATTATGAAAAATACAAAAAAAAAAAAGAAAAAAAAGAAATCAAAATGTAATCTGCTGCAGCTGTGATTTCAGCCTATCAGATTACTTGATCCAAATTCACATACTTTAAATAGCGAACAGTGCAGATCCAGATCAGTTGGCTTCGTCAGAAGCCAACTGATCTGGATCTGCACTGTTTGCAAAGGAAGGGTATATCAGGGTTCAGCAGGACTAGAGTTAAGCATATCTCCAAGTAGTCAAATGGACTTGTTCAAAATTTAGGATAAGTGCGATATGGAGTTACGATGTGTCAATATTTCGGGTAGCCCGACACTTCATGTAAAAGTCTCCAAATTAAGCTGATTCACATGAAATGTTAAGCAGTTAGCTGCTGAATTCACCATCTGTGTGCAAAGAGTTTTTCAGTACCCTATTTACCCCAAATATTTGGACAGCTATGCATGTACAGTGCATAGTTCCAGGCATTTCTTTTTTTTTTCAGCCAAAAAGTATTGATACATTTCTTATTTCTTCATGAAAAGGTATGTTGTGGGTACTCAAAAAGCTTCTTATGAGTACCCACAACATATGTTTTTGTGGAAACATAAGAAAAATATTATGTGGATACTCCCTCTTATCTGGTGCTATGACAGTGTTAGATTAGTAAGGGTAAATGTGGTATTTAGGGCACAGTACCCTTACCTTAACAGAATCTCCTGTGGTGAAGAAATTCCCAACAAGTGGCACATGTCCGTTTTCACCATTCACCTGTGGTTCTGGAGCACCATTAGTTATCGTGTGACCATTGACATAATGATCTTGCTGATTCTGAGAGGTGAATGAAGTGTTTATTGGCGGATAATTGGTAGGCGGCTGGATATTCGGGATCTTTCCTATAGGCATATCAGGCGTTACCGGTGTGGCCAAGTCGGAACGACTTGAGCGTAATGATAATGTACTAGAATACGGGGACCGTTTTTCTATTCCTTTATAAGCACTATATTTACTGTAGTGTCCATAGCCACTCACTGAACTACTTATTTTCAAATATGAAGGCGTTCTTGGAGTTTCAACTACGTTAGGAAAAACTTCTGTTGTGTCCACTACCAGGGGCATTGGCGGATATTTACTCACACCTCCGTTTTTATTTGCACTATCTGTAATGTCATTTTGTCCTTGACTAGTTGGAGATGTTGCGTGAATTGGACTGTGTATGCTGGGAACAACTACATCCTTCTCGCTCACAACAACTTGTTTTGACGCAGATGTCTGGCTCACGAGGGATGGTTCACTTCCTGTAATAAAGAGAGATAAAGGTTTGTTAGAAAGTTACTGGAGATGTTACTGCTGAACAGATACTATTCACAAGAGAAACAGAAAAAAATCCCCCTCCCTACCTGCTGTAAGTACCACAGGCCCTTAGCATCATCCTACTACTCAAGCACAACATTATACAGACCCAAGACTGTATTAGAACAGTATCTACAGAGCACTGTATTTACCCTAAATATTCCAACTTTATAAGTCTAAAATTTAACCATTACCACTCTCTGGGCTATAATTACCTAATACCATAGTAATGACATTTTTTTTTTCTTTTTCTGATATTCCATGCAAAATTTCATGCATGAAATGTCAAAGCCTATTTTCTGGGAAAAATAAGAAAAAATATCTCAGAATGTCATCTGCTGAAATTTTTACCCAGCATCATAAACATTAACCCTAGTCCTGCTGAACCCGTATATACCCTGCCTTTGCAAACAGTGTAGATCCAGATCAGTTGGCTTCTGAAGAAGCTACCTTATCTGGATCTACACTGTTTGTCATTAAGTATGTAGATTTATAGCATTACTCCAGATCAAGTAATCAGATTGGCTGAAAATTAAAAGTGGGCGTGGCAATTTATTCAGCAGGACAAGGGTTAAATGAGGCCATCTGACAATCTGATTAGGTGTCTAAATAGCAAACAGTATTGACTGTGATCAAACTGCTCTGTAGTATACAGTCAAACATATCTTAAAAACCACCTGTATAAAGCAATCACCTCTATTAAGAGGCCATAATTTTTGGATCCCTTAAAAGTCAAATAAGTGAAAATTTACCTGTATTAAGCAAGCAACTGTCTTAAGCAACCACTTTTTGGCCTTCCCATAGGTGCTTGCTTAATACTGTTTAGACTGTAGTGTGATTTGTGTCTACACTGTTTGCTCAGGCCGCATCATCTGAACATTTAGGGCAAATATTCTCTAATATCAGTGTCTGTTACAGAAAAAATATTTCACGCAACATCCAAGTACGTGAGAAATTCAACACTGACTTTGAATGCATTACCAACTAATCCACATCACGAAGAAATCAAACCACAGCAAAAAATTTATGCAAATCATCATCTGTCACAAGGAGATGAACTATATCCAAAGTGAATTCCAATTTTCTGTGAAAAACAGAAAAAAAAATATTTTAATGTTTAACATGCTGGGTAGAAATTTCAGCAAATGACAAAAATTGGTATTTTCTTATTTTTTTTTCTGAAAACAGGATTTGACATTTCATGCAAATTGTCTCCAATGGAGACAATTTGCATGAAATGCCAAATCCAGTTTTCTGGGAAAAATAAGAAAAATATTTCAATATGTCATCTGTTGAAATTTTTACCCAGCATGCTACATGTTGAAACTTGTCTGAAAGATACTATATTTACCCTACTGTACAGACTGTCATGCCTGAGCACTAGTATAGACCCACATCACACAGAATGCTGGTTCTGATCAGGGTCTCAACTGTTTGCTATTCATTTAGCAGTTTTTAGCTGCATGACCGCATAGTGAAATGGACATTTAAATTTTATGACAAGTTTGATGTGGTTACACCATCTGAAAACTCAGAGTAAATAAGGTATTCCTTCAATTTATACACCTGTTTTTCCTTATCAAAATCCTGACTCATCTGACTTTAGATGTCATTTATTAGAATCAATGGAATCCAACCTGATCCATACAGATCAGGCACGTTTATTGATTTTAATTCCATTTTCCACTAGTAAACAGCAATTCTCTGTCATTCCTTAACTCCCTAATCAGCACAAATTGAATTCTGTTCATTTGTATCATGTTACAAACAGAAAGGTAATTATTAAACATATAAAATTGTGAAACCTATCAGCATTGATAGGCATGGAATTTTTCCCCAATCTTGTTTTGTATAACAGCAACTGAAACGATTGCGTACAAAACGAGACAGAACTCTCCAACAATAAACACACTTTTCCAGCAGGTTTAGGTAGCTATAAATAACTGGACATTCCAATTTTAGGAAATCTACGTCTATGTCATTGATGAGTCTAGTCCGGACAAAATCTATCAAGCAAGAGTACCAGATGACTTCATACAGCTGATTTATTCACTGAAGCAGTTTTTCTCAGTAACCAAACAGTTTCTGAACCACCAAAATGAAACTTTTCTATAAATAATTTTAAAGTTTGTTTTGCTCTAACCTAGTATACAGAAACCTCTTTATAACAAAGTTCATTATAGCATGGTTTAGAATATATTCTGGGGTTTAAAGATGCAAATCAAAACTGCTGTATCAAATCAAAATGTATAGATTATATAGAAAAATGACCATTTATGGTCATTTTTCTATATAATCTATACATTTTTGGATACAAAAGGAACACAGATTTTACTTTAGATCCCAGCAAGTGTTATAAGGAAGTTGCGGTGTTCTTTTATCTTTTCACAATTCTGACAAAATTATGTTATAAATCTAATATGTTTATCAGCATGATAATGCCCATAATAAACTGTGAAACAAAAAAAAAACAAAAAAAACAACTTACGCACTAAACCAAATCCACAACCCATGTCAAAGTTTATCTACAAATTTATGGTTTTAAAACTAACAAAAAACTTCAATCTTTCTTCTTCAAAAGTCAAAATACATCTGTTAAAATTTTTTAATCCTACTGCTTCTTAACAACGACTGTCACTCACAAACACATAATATTCTACTTACGCCTTTTATAAAAGAAACGTCATGTCAGAATAAACATTATCAAACTACTGTTTTCTGTTATTTCCACCTGTACAACGTCATAAACCATGTATGAATTTTAATACGAAAAGGGACTCCAGGTAAGTTAAAATAATTTTAAGGGAAAAAATAGGATTCTTTTATTTCTTCTGAAGAAACTATGCTATAGGAGTTTTAAAACATCTCCCTTATCTCACGCTGTCTCAGAACATAAATTTTCAAAGATAAATAAGAAAATTATCTAATAGGGTTTTACTTATCAGGAAGCCCAGATTTAAAGCTAAAGCTATTACGATATTATTACCATACTGGGATGTATAGCTCCAGATGAGAGGAGGTATCCACATAATATTTTTCTTATTTCTCCACGAAAACATATGGTGTAGGTACTCATTAGAAGTGCCTCAGTGAGGCACTTCTAATGAGTACCCACAACATATGTTTTTGTGAAGAAATAAGAAAATCATCAGTACTTTTCGGCTTAAAAAGTGCCTTATCTGTAGCTATGTACCACCATACTGGGATGGTATTATTGCAACTTCATGCTTCACTTATCATCTTTCGCTTTCCATCAGTGACACATGGAGTATCTATGTTTATTCATCCTGGTGCATGAGTTATCAATTTAGGATATAAGTAGGTGTATTTAGTGATAATTTTGCGATAGCTTTTCTTATTTCTCCATAAAAACATAGGTTGTAGGTACTCATTAGAAGTTCCTCACCAAGGTGCTTCTAATAAGTACCCACAACCTGTCTTTTTATGGAGAAGTGGAGAAAATTATCCTAGAATTATCATCAAAGGCTCATCCTTATCAAGACCTCTGAGACATAGGATTAAAAAAATCGAGCCCAAAAATAATTTCGTCACATGACATTGAAAAGATCCTACTCAAGATATGAATCTTTTGATTGGATAAAATACTTCAGTGTCTTAGTTGCATCATCCAGATCAGCTGGCATAATCTGATAAGGAACTTTGTTATACACTGATGTCTACTAAAGTATCTGACGATATTTTAAGTGGACGTACGGCAACGGCTGTGATCAGACTGTGTGGCTGTGCAGGATGATGGGGATTTCACTGTCTACATATGCTGTGATAGCACATTTTCACACTGCATGTCTCTTAGTTTTCTTATTTCTCTATAAAAATGTACATAATGTAATAACCCTAAGTATTAGGACAGATAGGCCTTTGCAAACAGTGTAGACCCAGATCAGATGCCACAGAATGCGGCATCTGATCAGGGTCTACACCTGTTTGTCATACAAACAGCAATATTTTAGACACATCAAGAGGTAGTAGAATGAACTATTTCAAATTTAACCCATTGTCGTCGGGAGACCCCTAAAAGGGTAATTGGCAAACAGTGCAGAGCCAGATCAAACACCGCAGAACACAGTGTCTGATCAGGATCTCCACTGTTTGCAAATAGTTCAACCATTTTTCTCTAGGAATATGTAAATCACATAGCCTGACATACCTAAAATCGAAATATATAGTGTGGGGGATTTCATTCAGTCTACAATGGTTAAAGGACAAGTACAGTAAGCAGATAAGGTGTCCAAATACTAAGGGTAAATATGATACATACAGGGTTTTCCCTGACTCGCTTTTGGCAGTATTTTAATCCCAATATCATGTTTGTTTGTGTTGAGGTTTTATGGCCCAGTCAACATAATGGGGTCATGTCGAGCGTGGTCAGTTTTCCTAACCACACGTTACTGGGCAGGTTTAGTCCTCTAAGCTGTTAACCAGTATTGTGCACATTCTTTCGCCAGAAACTGACAACTGCCCTTCTTGAATCAGCAGAAGGGAGAGAATGACCGTAGAAAATATTTCATGATCAATCTCCACGAAAGAATGTTGCCGACCTCGGCGGGGGTTGAACCCGCGACCTCCTGGTCTCCAGTCGGACGGCGCTTCAAACTGAGCCACCGAGGCCTCCCCCAATATCATGTTCTGGACTCCCAGAACTAAGGGATAAGAGTCCTGATTGATGCATTTATCATCAGTATAAAACTGATTTTATTTATTTATGGCTTTGAATTTTGATTTGTTTAGTACCTAAAGGACAAGAAATATAACTACTTGGGAAACAGATAATTTCTTTAAAAAATAAACACCTAAATCATATTTATGGACCCCTTAACAAGATCAATGAGTCACTGGGACCCTCGGTAGGTAAACCTCTGACAATGCCCGACAGCTCGACACCCACCCATCTGTACATCGCTATTTCAAAGGATGGATTTTTGGAGAAAAAAAAAACCCGTCCAAAAATGTATATTCCGGCACATCTTTAGAATGTTCTTTGAAGAATTCTAAGGTATCACAACATAATGTTATCATGAAATAAAATATACATTTGAATACTCCTCTTATCTTGAGCTATGTCTATGAGTCTAAAAGCCAAGCTTGTGGTTTCCTGTCAGATGCCACAATGTTGTCTATGAAACAACTCAATCCGTAATAATCCTAAGTATTGGGATAGATAGGCCTCTGCAAACAGTGTTGACCCACATCAGATGCCACAGAATTTGCATCTGATTAGGGTCTACATAATTATAATACATAAAATAGTAATATTTTAGATACAATAACAGGTTGTAAAATAGACTTGTATAAATTTTAGGACAAGTAAGGTAAGAAATTAAAGTGTCCCAATATTTAAGGTATATACGGTATTTCTGGTGGAGAAATAAAAAAAATCATACTATGACATATCAGAAACCAATAATCATCTTAGCATACATATTCTCATGATTCAGCAATATTTATCCCTGTATATATGTCAAGCAGAGGTCGCCTTAGAGGCAGCTCCAAATAAGGCCTTTTTTTAACTGAAAATATTGATAGTTTTCTCATTTCTCCAGGAAAATATATGTTGTGGGTACTCATTAGAAGCACCTCAATAAGGTGCTTCTAATGAGTACCAAAACATATATTTTCCTGGAGAAGTAAGAAAAAAAAAGTTTTCTGGATACCCAATTTATCTTGAGCTTTGAATTACTTTCAACTCCTATATATTGACACCCCTAAATAGCATACAGTGTCGACTATGATCAAAATGTTCCTTCAGAGCAAATTGATCAGGTTCTACAATGACTCAGCTATGTCAGGAATGTCCATCTGAAAATGAGTGTAAAAACAATTTCTTACTCCACCTGTGTTCATTGTTGTATTTACCCCAAATATTTGGTCTGAAATGCCTGAGCAAATGACCAAAAGAATATTGATGTGTCTATACTATTTGCCATTACCTCACAATGTTTGAGAAATATTACCCAATGGCCCATAAAACTGGTCCAAAAATTAAGCAGAAACATGGTATTATCCATAGCTCCCGGTAAAAGGGGTTTCCAAATCATCATTTATTTTCTATGCAAACATACACTATGAATTCTCATAGAATGAATCTTAGGTGTACCCATAACATATATTTTTGTGGAGAATAAGAAACTATCAATACTTTTTTATAAAAAAAAAAAATACATGTATGTATTTACAGCTCATGTATGTATTTACAGCTAGACTCACTAAGAGTCACCTCTCAACAACAGCCACACTTCCTTATAACAGCCAATTTTCTGATTTCACAGTGTATATTTAACCTGTCCACACCAACCACCTCTCTATAACAGCAAGTTCTTTACCTTCCTAGAGGTGGCTGTTAAAGACAGGTAAAAGTACACTACAGCTGAATTTGTTATAATTATCTAAATAACTTCTTTGTTATTTATGTGCACATAATCCCAATAACTTCTTTATAGTTACATTATCCCAATTATTTCTTTGTATTTAAATGTTATTAATCTTCAACAGCTGTTAAAATACATGACAATGAACATACTGTCCTATTACCTTTTGCAGGTTATTTTCCAATGTTATAATATTATATTGCAAATATGACACGTTTCAAGGAAATGACTCAGTGTCTACGGATTTCTGTTGAATCAATAAAGCAGCGTAAAGCTCTGTCATTTCAAATACAATCAGTCTTAACTTTAAAACACAGTTAAATAATTTACCTGAATGGCGATCACATTGACTGCCAGGTTGGTGGGCTCAACACTCTGCCCTCTAAATCCCATGGTCATGTTTGAGCCCCACTGGCAGCAGAGCCCATGTCTCAAGATGATGATGTTAACAGTTTTCACTTTTACCACTTTATGGGCAAATTCAGTAACAACTAGACAATATTTTTTCTTATTTTTTCCAGAAAATAGACTTTGACATTTCATGCAAATTTTCTCCTTAGGGAGAAAATTTGCATAAAATATCAAAGCCTATTTTTGGGGAAAAATAAGAAAACTATTTCAGTATTGTCTGCAGAATTTTTTACCCAGTAATAAAGTCGGGCTTTAATGATGTGCAAACACTTGAGGGGCATTTGCATTAAAATAGTCGTTTTTGTTCATTTATTTTGCTACATTCATTTAATAGGATCCTGGTTAATATCAGCTGCAGCAGACATTTATTTTTCAGAGAAAATCAGGCTTGACATTTCATATAATTTGACAATTCACATGAAATGTCAGTTCTACTTTCTCTGAAAAATAACAAAAACAATTTTAGCTTGCCATCTGTTACAATTTTTGCTTGACTCTTTACAGATTAAATGTTACGAATTTCAATGTAGCAGATGCAATGATTGATAAAATTCCAAGAAATAGTAAAAAAAAAAAATATGACAGCCAGCTCACTCATACATCTTACAGATCTGCCAGTTCAACAGTTTTTAAATATTGATTTTAGATATGAATGGTCTGATTACCCTATATACCCTATATACAAAAGTAACACACAATGCCGCTATTCTGAATTACAATTTTACAAAATTCTCTACACAAAGACCAAAATCTTAAGGGGAATGGATACACTTTCAGGGGAGACAAATTTGGCAAACTGTTTTAGCCTCCCTCCTGAAAAGGGGTCTATTCTAAATGGAAAGAATTTGCTCCCAAAGGGAACAAATTCTTTCCTTTTAAAATAGACCCCTTTTCAGAATGATGAAGATGAGTTCAGGTTTAACAACGCGTCAACCTATGAGAGTCATTTGTGTTAAAATAGTATATTAATTAATTTGGTTTAGTAATGAAACGGCCACACTGGTAAGTCATATATGCATGAAAATGTAAAACTAGAATGAATTTAAAAAGTAATAGTTATATTTTGTTAAAAAGATTAATGTGTTTTAACCCTTGTCCTGCTGAACTCGGATACACCCTGTCTCTGCAAACTGTAGATCCAGATCAGTTGGCTTCTGAAGAAGCCAACTGATCTGGATCTGCACTGTTTTTCATCAAGTATTTGAATTTGTATGAACAACTTGGATCAAGTAATTTGATTGGCTGAAAATTAGAAGCAGGCGTGGCATCTTAATTTATTCAGCAGGACAAGGGTTAACATTAGCTGGTATATCTTGAAATAAGTATCTCAAATCATTTGTTTGGAAAAATTGACGTTGCACATGGGAGAATTCAATGCAGTCGATCAGCCCCTTTTCAGAAGGACCTTGGTACGCAGGAAAGCAAACAGGAAGTCTCCCTTGTCAAAAAATGGCTGAAATTCTACTAACATGACTACCATAAGAGTATCAAGTCCCCTTACCTGTAAATCGTTAGGTACATGAAGTGGTCAAACCTGGATGTAAGAATATTCTGAAATCTTTATATCCTATCTCCTTTAAGCCTTCAAAACTGATCTGAACTATATTTGAACATCTAAGTGGAATAAGCTTACACACACAGTAGAACGGTACACATTCCAACATACAATATGACAGTTAAGAAACATGAATGAAAGGTTACCTATTTATGTACATGTCAACATGAAATGACAAATACAACACTCTTTGAAATATAAAAGTAAACACAAACAGGATATAAAGCCACAACTTCACTTAAGGTGAATAAATTTACTATAAAAATGAAAGAAAGAAAAAGAAATTACTGAAATTCTGAATGAAAAGAACCTAATTCAAACAATGAACTAAAACATCCTATTAAGAAAACAAAAAAAAAAAAAAAAAATATATATATATATATATATATATATATATATATATATATATATATATATATATATATATATATATTAAAAAAATATATATGAAAACACTTTCCACTTCCAAATAATTAATTACCTTTACCAAGGAAAATCTCCCAGAAAGAGCAGTCTATCTTTTTAACTTTTGATCAAATGCTTACACAAACAGACTGCCAAGTCTGCATCTGACACAGATATAAATGCAACACCTCATGAATTTAGTCACAGACAAAGCTCCCGGTAAATCAGATTCTGGGGCAAGTTTTGATTTTTTTTTTCTAATTTCTTCACCAATAATTATACTGTGGCTGCTCATCAGAACTGCCTTCAAGTTCTTATGAGATCCATAACATGTTTTGTTCGGAGGGGTGTGAAAAGCAATAACAGAAATATACTAGAGTCTCTCAGCTGAAGCTCTGCACCAAATGCATTTTCAGAGTTTACTCATTTTGAATCACAGCAGGGGGTGCACATGGAGCATACAGTACCTAACTCTTCAAAAATTAAATTAACCCTTAAAGCGCTAATCACAACTGCAGCAGACCATGCTTTTTTGTTTTGTTTTTTTTTTTGTTTATTTATTCATTTTTTAGAGAAAATGAGGCTTGACATTTTATGCAAAATCATCAGCCTAGCAAGTCATATTTTCTCTGAAAAACAACAAAATTAATTTTAGAATGTTGTCTACTACATTAAATTTGTTCAGTGCTTTTAGGGTTAAACGTTTAATGATGAAAATTGAAGTAGTGAAGGATTTGATTTTTCATAAACTGTCTCCTAAGGTAACAATTCACATGAAAGCACAAACCCTGAAAACCTGACCAGATGTTGATTTTGGCAACAGTAGTGGGGCTGTATGGAGTGATACAGTTTGAAAAGCCTGCAGGTAAGAGCCCACACATGGAAGTGCAGGTAAAAGCCCACATACAGAAGTGCAGGTAAAAACCCATACATAACATATAGAAGTTCAGATAAGAGCCCAAAGCCCAGAAATCTTGAACAGTTCAGTTTTGCAAAAGAACTAGGTCATAGTGACCTAGTTTCAGAGTCCACACACACACACACACACACACACACACACTCACACACGACAGGAACACTAAGGCTTGGTTGGTTGGTTGGTTCATTGGTTTGGAGCTTTATGGCTCGATCAGCAGTTCATGTCATGCCGGTCAGTTTACCTGACCACACTTCCTGGGCAGGCTTAGCCCTCTAAGCAGCTAAACAGTATTTGTGCACATTCTTTCACCAGAAACTGACAGCTGCCCTTTTTGAATCAACAGAAGGACTATCAATCTCCATGAAAGAATGTTGCTGAACCTGGCAGAGATTGATCCTGCGGCCTGATCACCAGTCAGACGCTCTTCCAAAGGATCCACCAAGGCCGGCTCTGGAACACTAATGCCAATACCAGCTCCACCTACAGTTAATAACCTAAAATTTTGTACACCAAACATTCTGACAAAATGAAATGACCTGGATCAGACTGCTCCTGATCAGGGTCTCCACTGTTTGCTATTCCACTATTATAGTAGTATTTTAAGCCTTGTCCTGCTGAACCCGGATATACCCTGCCTTTTCAAACAGTGTAGATCCAGATCAGTTGGCTTCTGTAGAAGCCAACTGATCTGGATCTGCACTGTTTGCCATAAAGTATTTGAATTTATAGCAATAATCTAGATCAAGTAATCTGATTGGCTGAAAATTAGAAAGGGGAGTGGCATCTTAATTAATTCAGCAGGACAAGGGTTAAGAAACAACTGCATAAAAAGCAAAATTTTGGCCAACGAATAAAGTTCAGAGATTGTTTGTGTTGAGGTTTTACGGCCCAGTCAACCCAATGGGGTCATGTCGAGCGCGGTCAGTTTACCTAACCACACGTTTACTGGGCAGGCGTAGTCCTCTATGCGGTTAACCAGTATTGTGTACAATCTTTCGCCAGAAACTGACAACTGCCCTTCTTGAATCAGCGGAAGGGAGAGAATGACCGAAAGTTCAGAGATAATTTCAACCCTTGTCATGCTGAATAATTAAAGATGCCACGCCCATTTCTAAATGTTAGCCAGTCAGATACTTGATCCTGGTTTTTGATACAAATTCACATACTTAATACCAAACAGTGCAGATCCAGATCAGCTGGTGTCTTCAGAAGCCAACTGATCTGGATCTACACTGTTTCCAAAGGCAGGATAAATCCAGGTTCAGCAGTATCATCTATATATTTAACATCAGCACGCTAAAGGCCGAAGTTTACTTTTTCTGACTTTTGAGAGCTATACAGAACTAATGAGCAGCTGACGTTCATCATTGCTTGGATCTGGTGCATTACAAGGTACAAAAAAAAAAACACAAAAAAAAACATGATAAAAGCTCCAGAAAAGATGCTTTATTCAAATGAGACTTGATATTTTTCTTATTTCTCCACAAAAACATATGCTTTGGTACTCATTAGAAGTGCCTCACTGAGGCACTTCTAATGAGTACCACAACATATGTTTTCATGGATAAATAAGAAAAATAATTTCCTGGTTAGCTCTTATCTGGAATTAAGGTGATGATAAAAATGTGATTATCATCAAGATGAGTCATATCATGTGCAGCATTACTGATTGTCATTTTCTTTATCATGCTGCTTAACCCATTATATACTGAATAGACTCTCCCACATAATATATTGGTAGAGTCCAATTTCAATTTTAGGTACATCCGGCTACGAGATCTACATATTCCTAGAGAAAAATGGCTAAACTATTTGCAAACAGTGGAGACCCTGATCAGATGCCGCATTCTGCGGCATCTGATCTGGGTGTGCACTGTTTGCCAAGTACCCTTTTACGGGTCTCCCGACTACAGTGGGTCAAATATCAGCAGACTGCATTTTAAGATATTGTTTTCTTATTTTTCCCTGAGATTAGAGTTTGGCAGGCTGATCAGGATCTATTCTTGTTGCAAACATCAAAAGATAGTTTCTTGATTAGTTTGATTTGGAGTTTTATAGCCCAGTCAACACTGTTAAGGTCATGTTGAGCCGGTCAGTTAACCCGCTCACACTTTTCCTGGGCAGGCTTAGTCCACTAAGCAGTTAACCAGTACTTGTGCACATACTTTTGCCAGTAATGCCCCTCCTGAATCAGCGAAAGGGGGAGAAGGACTGTAGAAATTATTTCATGATCAATCTCCACGAAAGTTATGTAGCCTAGCTGGGGATTCAAACTTGCGATCCCTGGATATGCAGTCAGACATGCTACCAACTGCACCTGGCATATGTTTTTGAGATCATTTTTCTATATAATCTATACATTTTTGGTTGGATACAATACACCATTTTATATAAACTGTCTTATAATGAACCATCTTGAACTATCTTATAATGAACCATCTTATAAGGAAGTTCCAGTGTATCAACTAGGTCAATTCTGTGGTGAAAAATTTATGAAATATTCGTTTAACCCTAGCCATGCTGAATAAATTAAGATGCCATGCCCATTTCTAATTTTCAGCCAATCAGATTACTTGATCCAGATTGTTTATAAATTCATATACCTAATGGCAAACAGTGCGGATCCAGATCAGTTGTCTTCTTCAAAAGCCAACTGATCTTGATCTACACTCAGGGTGGCCACACATTTTTAGCAATCAAATTCCCTGATTTTTCCCTGATTTGATTTGATTTTCCCTGATTAAAAACTTTAATATTATCGCAATGGCCCCTACTTTTAGAAGTCATATACTGATTCAAATGCTGTCAGAATATACAGCAAACAAGTACTCCACCTAACAAGTACTCCACCTTTAAGTAAGATTAGATCTGCAGGTATTTTAAGCATATGGCAGAAAGAAACCACCAGTAGCCACATCTGAACAGCTATAAAATTTGAATATTTTGACCTTACAAAGATAAGATTTTTTGAAATTCCCTGATTTTTCCCTGATTTTCAGCAAAATTTCAAATTCCCTGATTTTTCCCTGCAGGGAATTTTTTTCACCATTTTCCCTGTTTTCCAGAGTGCGTAGCCACCCTGACACTGTTTGCAAAGGCAGGACATATCCGGGTTCAGCAGGACTAGGGTTAAATTAAGCTTTTGGTTAAAGTTTTGAGAGACTTATATCTGATGAGTCTCTCAAAACTTAAACCAAAAAGCTCAACACAACATTTCATAACTTTTTTCCAAATCATGACCTTGACCTTAAGGTAACTCACGGGCAAAAGTTGTATTACTTAAATCTTTAACTAACATCTGTCCAAGTATCAAGTAAATCAGTTTTGTGGATAAAAAGATTAGTCTACAAACTTAAACCAAAAACATGACCTGAGTGATTGCAACACATCTCTTCTTGAACTGATCTTTTTCTCCTGTTGTTGTTAGTACTCATTACTGTTCATGTAATTACAGTAAAACAAGGGAATCAGTACATAAATATTAAATATGACATTTACCTTTAACTTCCTGGATTGATTAAATATCAGCAAAAGACATCTTATAAATATTTACCAATTTTTCCCAGAAAATATGGCTTCACTTTTTCTTTTCCATTCAAAATCTTTTATTTCCTTTTCATGAAATGATAAACTTTATTTTCTGGGGAAAAATAGAGAAAATATCTCTCACTTCTTATCTGTATTAATTTTGCCTTTAGCATGCTAACCTTGACAACCCTGATCAGGAAGATATTGATATTCCCCTGAAGACATTAGTGCTAAGCATGCTGGGTAAAAATTTCAGCAGACAACATTTTGAAATATTTTTCTGATTTTTCCCAGAAAACAGGCTTTGACATTTCATGCAAACTGTCTCCAGTTTGCATGAAATGTCAAAATTTGGTTTCTGGAAAAAATAAGAAACACATCATCAATTTGTTGTCTGCCGACTTTGCCTAGAGAGTCGTAATGGTTAAGTAACAGACAGTAAATATTTTTACACCCTTATTACATGGCTATTGACATTATCTGTCATGTTCCCATCATTTATATTTGCTAAATTATCATCATCTAATTACTGAACTTCAACAGGTACATTATTGTTATAAACAGGTAGATGGACATTCATTTCACCCTTCCACAAGTCACGCAGGTGGACTGTAGAAATTTGAGCCCAGTGTGAAGTATGCTGTACAAATCACCATTATTATCAACACTGGTCATATTTACCGCAGTCACACTAACTCCTTCCCATACTTTGGCCTAAAATTTGAACAAGTTAGTACATTTGTATGCCTCAATAAATGTCTAAACCTTTATGGCATAATGGCAAACAGTGCAGAACCTGATCAAACGTAACACATACCAGGCTATGGGCAAATTCAGCAGATGACAAACTGTTGATATTGTTTGTTTGTTTTTTTGTTTGTTTTTTTATTATTTTTCCTAGAAAATAGGATGACACTTCATGCAAATTTGAACAATTTGCACGAAATGTCAAATCCCATTTTCTAGGAAAATTATAAAAAATATTTCCAATTGTTGTCTGCTGAAATTTTAACCAAAGTGGTAGAAATAATTTAATCCACACACACTGCATTTGATTCAGACTTTTGTCCAAACAGAGAAAATATAGGTGAACCCTAGGTAAAAATTTCATTGGACAACCAGAAGAGATGAACATATTTGGTGATAATTTTGGATCTTTTTTTTTTTTCTTAATTTTCCATAAAACAATATGTTTTAAGTGTAACTTCTTCAGATGAATGCTTGTTGTTTTTTTTTTTGTTTGTTTGTTTTTAAAAAAACTTTTAAATTTCTATGAAAGTTCATCAACTGTCCTTGAAAAATGTACTGGTGGTCAGAACATTTTAAAAAACATACGTTCTAAAACATCACCAAACTGTCTTAAGAAATATTCTTGGTATATCAAAACTGTTCATGAACTGTGCAGCGGACCAAATCATGATAGTCTAGAAATACACAGGCCTGAACAAACAGTGTAAACTCAGATCAGATGCCACAGAATGTTGCATGTGATTAGGGTCCACAATGTTTGCCATTCATCCAGCAGTTTTTAGTCGTATCAGCAGCTTATAAGAAGTTAAGGTGTCCCAACAGATTATTTCGGGTAACAACAGTACTCCCCAGGATGCTGATAAAACCTCATCATGATGTGATTTGGTGTTTTACGTCCCTTTCAACATTATTTAAGTCATATCCAGACTATGGAAGGAGGATAATGAAAGGCTCTGTGCATGAGCTAAAACCCGAGACCTTGTGATACGAAGTCCGGAGCATGTACTACCCAGCCACCCAGACACTTTTTCTCATTATGATATACACTTGCCTGAGTACATGTCCTAAAAATCTGAACACTTTATTTGATACTTTTTGGGCTTAGATTTTTGCTTTTTATGTAGCTGTTTCTTTAAATAATTAGTGGAGTGGCAAACAGTGTAGACCCTGATCAGACTGCTCCTTCAGGAGCAGTCTGATCTGGGTCTGCACTGTTTGCATATGCCATTTGTTAGACACTTTGGTGTACGAAATTTTAGGACATTTACTGTAAATAATAATCCTTCTAGATTAGTACATTATATCCCTTCAACCCTCTTTCCATCATTCCAATTACTTGATGGATACCGTATGTACCCTACATCACGAAAACATGCCTACATAATACTGACCCCCTTAACCCCCACTTTTATATAGTAAAACTGGGGTTTACAGGGGTATACATTATTTTTGGGTACTCATTAGAACTACCTCACCGAGATGGTTCTAATGAATACCCACAATCTATGTTTTGAGCAGAAATATGAAAAATATCAGAATTTTTATCTGAAAATTTTCAGTTTTTGGTGGTAAAATTTTCAGTATATTTGAACAGGCTTGTTTTCGTAATACAGCATTCAGACACCTCTTGATGAGTCTGAAAAATTGCAGCTTGATCAGTAACAAACAGTGTAGACCTTGATCAGACACTGTATTCTGCAGTATCTAATCTGGTTCTACAATTCAGGATAAGTACAGTAGGTCATATAGGTTCGATAAAAAGTTACCTTTGGCTATATATCTTTCATAAGTCTGTCACATAAAATTAATGAAAGAAGAAATTTCAAACCAACCTGTTAGTAACTAATATAGTTATCGAAAAATAGGGGTCAACTTGAATATACACTTCCTTTTGATTAAATCATTTATTTAAGTGTCATCTAAAACTTCCTTGAATTATGATAATTACCATATTTAATTTCATAATGCACCATTTATTTGTAATGACTGCCCAAACACCATCAAAGTATTATAGTGAATAGTGAGAGAGGGGGAGGAGGGGTGAGAGGGGAGAGAGGGAGAGAGTATGGCTCCAGATAAGCCACTTTTTTTTTAAACCCAAAAGTACTGATATTTTTCAGGGGTAAAGTACATGTACTGATATTTTCCTTATTTCACCATGAAAATATATTTTTTCATTGAAGAATAAGAAAAAATTATGGCTACCCCACCTCCTATCTGTAGCCATGTAATATTACTTTTTACATTGTCCCTGTAGAGCTGGGTTAGTGGCAGGGCTATGCCAAAACAACTTATGCAACAAGAAAAACACCTCATGGCATTATGGACGGGTTTTTAAATAATGAAGAAAGTAAGAGTTGTCCCTCTTGCATGTGAAACATCTACTGGTCCTCCTCTTCATCCCTACCAAATATGAATGCAATCCATTGAAGAATAAAGGTAACATATAACTTTGAAATAAAAGCACCGCAAGCATAATACCCCGCCACAGCAATTATTTGTTTATGTAGTAAAGTTATCGTTGTGAAAATGTCTGGAAAGAAAATGGCAGAGGGATAGATAACAATCCTAAACCAGATCTTGATAATATCAATGGACAGATAACAATCCTAAACCAGATCTTGATAATATCGATGCATATAGCAAGTTTGGTTAAAAGGCCTTGTTATTTACTCAAGTTATCATCCGGAAACGAAAATACAGACGTGTCTCGGGCAGATAACTCTGTAAAAATTTGATGAAATTTGCCCATTAGCAATTCCAAACCAGATCTCCTTAATGTCAATGCATATAGCAAGTTTGGTTAAAATCCCTTGTTATTTACTCGTTATCGTCCGAAAACAAAAATATGGGCGTATCTCAGGCAGATAACTCTGTAAAAATTTGACAAAATTTGCCCATTAGCAGTTCAAAATCAGATCTCCTTAATGTCAATGCATACAGCAAGTTTGGTTAAAATCCCTTGTTATTTACTCAAGTTATCCTCCGGAAACGAAAATATGGGTGTGTCTCCGGCAGATAAGTCCGTAAAAATTTGTCAAAATTTGCCCATAAGCAATCCCAAACCAGATATCCACAATATCAATGCACATACCGAGTTTGGTGAAAATCCATTGATGTTTACTCAAATTATCATCTGGAAATGAAACGGATGGATGGACAGATGTATGACTGACAGATGGATGGACGGACAGACACATGGACATCCAACATGAAACCATAATACCCCGCCACTATTGTGTGGCGGGGTATAAAAAGGTTAACCAAAAGATAAACCTTGGACAACGCCCGCCCGCCTGCCCTGACATCGCTATTTTAAAGGACGGATTTTTTAAAAACTTGTCCAAAAATTATCACATTAACGAAACTGAAAATAATTCTCTGTAAAACACCAAAATTGTTGCAACTTTTTGAAAAGTTCATGAAAGACGTCATCCATGACAAAGGACCTGCTACTAGACAACAAACATAATGTCTTTTATACTTATGCTATACCAACAAGAGAATTTGCGATTTTATATCTTTTAATGAATTCTAAGCTCACTAGGAGTTGTTTTTACAGGCATCATAAAATGTTTTAAGCTCCATGATGTTTGTTTGTTTGAGCTGAGCTTTTATGGCCCAGTCAACCCATTTAGAACATGTCGAGCTGGTAAGTTTACCTAACCACACTTTTCCTAGGCAGGCTTGGTCCTTTAGGCAGTTAACCAGTACTTGTCCACATTCTTTCACCAGAAACCGACAACTGCCCCTCTTGAATCAGCGGAAGGGCGAGAATGACCATAGAAAACATTTCACAATGATGCCGGACCCTGCGGGACTGAACCCAGGGCCTCCTGATCACTAGTCAGATGCACATCCAACTGAGCCACTGTGGGCGGCCCCTGTTGTTGGTAGGTCATGACATTTCAGGACTGGTTTTATTAAATATCAACATGTTTCACTTGGACAACATGCTGAAGCCTGTCACAACACGCTTATCTGATGGTTTGGTAGCCTGTGGAACACAACTATATCATGGAAATTATAGCCTGAAATCATTCAACAAGAACTGTTGCTTGACAGCACAGCTCACCTGAACAGCAGCTTGTCAGTCCAAGGTTACCAGAACCATACTTAATTTACCAAAAACTCAAACATAAAATCCTTTCTTCGTTCGTGACATTGGTGGTGGGGGTGTGGTTGGGGCTTGTTTTGGATTAAACTTTGAACCAGTATCAAACAGCATTCTAAGTTTCAGCTTTATAATTTAAATGTAAAGATGTCTCATAGCCTTGAGGAGTAGTGGGCGTTAACCCTTCTCTTGCTCAAACACCACATGCTCTGTCTCAGCAAACAGTGTAGATCCAGATCAGTTGGCTTCTGAACTGATCTGGATCTGCACTGTTTGTCATTAAATGTGTGAATTTCAATCAAAAACCCGGATCAAGTAATCTGATTGGCTGGAAATTAGAAGTGGGCGTGGCATCTTAATTTACTCAGCAAAGCAAGGGTTAAGAGTCAACTCCAGATAAGGTGCTTTTTTTTTTCAACATGGAAGTATTGATATTTTTCTTAATTCTCCATGTGAAAACATACCGTATTCGACCTAATTTCCGCACTGTGTGCTTAGGTTTTTCAAAATTACTGGGAACACTCAGTTGTAGTAAAATATGTATCTACCTACTAAGGATACACTATAAAAAAGATCAGAAAAGGACTTATTTGATGATGATTATGCAATTTTTTTTTTACTTTCTTTATTAAGGCATATGTTGTGGGTGCTCATTTGAATTGCATCGACAAGTCGATGCAATTCAAATGAGTAACTACAACATATGCCTTTATAGAGAAGTAAAGAAAAAGTGCACTGGCTGTAATCTGAAGACTACGGGATTTCTTGACTGCGCGCTTATAGGGGTATGTGCGGTAATTAGATTGAATATGGTATGTTGTGGTTCTCAGACGCACCTTGCTAGGAAGTGCCTTGCCAAGGCACTTCTAATGAGTACCCATGAGTACCCACAACATTATGTTTTCACAGAGAAAAAGGAAAAAATATAATGTGGCTACCCCCTCTTATCTGGAGCTATGGCATATGAAGGACTGAGCACAATCTTATGGCATATGAAGGACTGGGCACAATCTTATGGCATATTAACCCTTGTCCTGTTGAACCCGGCTATACCCTGCCTTTGCAAACAGTGTAGATCCAGATCAGTTGGCTTCTGAAGAAGCCAACTAATCTGGATCCGCACTATTTGACAAAGTATGTGAATTTATGGCAACAATCTGGATCAAGTAACTGATTGGTTGTAAACTGGAAGTGGGCGTGGCATCTTAATATATTCAGCATGACAAGGGTTAAAGACTGGGCACAATATTATGGCATATGAAAGAATGGGTACAATCTTCTCCTTTCACTGCCTTAAACCTTCCCCTCTAAAGTACCCACTTACTGCTGGGTGAACAGAAAGAGTTTTCCAGTCGATGATCTGAGCTGGGTTCAAATCCACAACCTTCACCTTCAGCATCACAGTCAAATGCTATAAACCTCTAAGCTAAGGTGCCATTTCACATTTAGTAACTTAGGAAGGTAAACAGCATATTTGTTAGAAATCCCTCCAGTGGTATTGGAAAAGACAGCATCTTTTTAAGGTAGATGGAATCTCCACCACCTGGTCCCAAGTCCCAGGGGTCAAGGTAAAAGTGGGTGTGGTAGGCAGCAAATGTTTTGCAAAATAAAATATGGTTGAAATTAGTCCAGTACATGATGTAGGCAGAAACTGCTTGATGGATGGATGGAGGTGATAACAATATCCTCTAGTGTGGGGATGAATATCTGGACTGAAAAACTGTTCAGAGGTCAAGGTCATGTGGCCTTTCAAGTCTCACTCAATCAAGAGGATGTACTATAGGCATTGTTCTGCCCCAGCTCATTTTTCATCCATTAATGAACACTAATCTAGGAATCAATATGGTCTAATGGATATGAAGCCATGTTTCAACTCCCCTTAGACATAAATTTGGCATTATTTCCAATACAGCACGCGTCCTGTAGGCCTTCATGGCAAGCTTTATTTCAGAGCTATTGATCTGTGAAGTCTCCAGAAATATTCTGGGAAATCACAGTTTCTACAAAAAGCTTCATGCAACCAGAATGTCTTCTGATGGTACATCACTGCAAACCCCTTGCTTCTTTGACATTGACTTCAGACCCCAATCTCCATGCGGTTTTAACATTTGCCCGCACATAATTCAACATTATTTGATAATATTTTTACCTCCCTTGACCTAACTTGGCTATGTAGCCTAGTTAGAAAATACTTTCCTAGACAATATTTTCTCCCATAATACTTTATTGCACAGTCCTCAGAAGCATTTTATAGCAACCAATTTGGAAATAGCATTTTCAGACGACAAAAAGTAAGGTAATATCAAATTAGCTCTGTTAGCAACCTTTAATTGTTTTTTTCTGACATCTCTGATTGTAGCTAATTTGTAGATTACATGACTATCATCAATAAAATGTAAGAACAGCTTGTAAGTATTGACAAATGTTTCAGTGATGAGTAAGACTACTAACATTATGTTGTTGAAATGTTGGGAGAAAAAACGCACTAACATACCATTAATACCATCTTTACCCTAAATATTTGGAAATCTTAACTACTCACTAAACATAATGTACTAAACTTTGAAAAAGTCCTGAAGTGGCTTAGATCTAAAATCCTGCTGAATGGGTGGTAAACATTGTAGACACTGATCAGATGATGCATCCTGTGACATCTGATCTGTGCATATGGTTATACTGCTGACTCTGACCTATCTGTGCCAATACTTAGGGTCAATATGTTTCCCTAAATATTATGAGAGAATGCATTTGACTAGGAAAAACATGGTAGACAGGGATCAGACTGCTCTCAGCACAGTTCCTTTCAACCAGAAAGTACACTGAAACCTCTTTATTAGATGGTTCATATACAAGACTGTTTAAAGGTAGACCCCAAAAAATGTTATATCCAAACAAAAATGTATAGATTATGGTCATTTTTTCTATATAATCTAAACAATATTTTTGGACACAACACAGACGTTTGGCTGACATGGTTTTCACTTTGGCTCACAGCAATAGTTCCTGCTTCTTAACCTTTGCCATGCTGAATAAATTAAGATGCTATGCCCAATTCTAATTTCCAGCCAATCAGATAAATTAACCCAATTTGCTGATACAAATTCACATATTTAATGACAAACAGTGCAGATCCAGATCAGCTGGCTTATTCAGAAGCCAACTGACCTGCAACTAGACTATTTGCAAAAGCAGGGCCTGTCCTGGTTAAGCAGGACAAGGGTTAATCTTAAGGTTTAGTACAGGAATGATAATGTACCATATTCCCCACTAATTAACATTAGGATACTTAACTTCTTTTATTAGTTATTTTAAAATTTGAACTACTCCATTTTACTACCCACTGATGTGTGTTGATCTGTCTAAAACACATTTTTATCTTACTTTTTTGATCATCTTTTTTTCTCAATGAAAACATCGCACCCAAACTCTAACACATTTTACAGTGATTTATTTACAATTTTACACCTATGCATCCCAGGACTCGCTTGGGCTATATAAAGTGGGTCCTATAGAAAATCATTGCGTCCATTACAGAATTTTCCACTATAACTTTGTGAGTCCTGGAACTCGCTGAGATTTAAAATGTGAGTCCCAAAGCAAAAATGTGAGTACGGGACTCGGGGATGCGCAGGTAAAAAAATCACTGATTTTATCTTACTTTTTTTGATCATTTTTTTTACACAATGAAAAACGTCGCATCGATGTTGATACGACGTCATTTTAACGTTGTGTGCCTACTGGGAAGTAGGACAACTGAGAAAACTGGAAATACTCCTGGTAACTCAGTTTTTCAAACTAGCCTAACTTGTTAAAGCCAGGGCTACATTCAGAAAGTTGCAAACATTTTACCCTGGATACCTGTTCCTGTTGGAGCTTGTCATTAGGTAGAAGGCAAAACATTCATGATTACTTTTCATTTCTGAACAAAGCACCAGCTGTAAGTACATGTATATACTGAAAGTAATAAATACCAATTTTGTTGATTTTCCAAAGTTGTATTTCAGTCACTGCACTGGTTTTAAAATTAATTTGAGCCGGGCACGTACAGCACTTCTTACAAAACTGCATGTGCACGCAGCATCTATGCAGTCTGATCAGACTCTTCGTAGGGCCCTCTGTGGTCAGTCAAGGATCCGAAACAGCTTCAGGCAGACAGGGAATACTCTGATCAGTCTGCCCATGTGTGCAGGCTCATATGAATCTTCGCTGAGCAAAGCGGAAATGCTGTGCCCCAGTTCATTTAACCCTTGCCTTGATGAATAAATTAAGATGCCGCATCCGCTTCTAATTTTCAGCCAATCAGATTACTTGATGCAGATTGTTGCTATAAATTCACATACTTAATGGCAAACAGTGCAGATTCAGATCAGGTGGCTTCTTCAGAAGCCAAATGATCTGGATGTACACTGTTTGCTAAGTCAGGGCATGTCCTGCTCAGCAACAGAAGGGTTAAAAGTCTTACAATTATTATGATACTTGAACACAACTAGCCTAACAGAACAATGTTAACCCTTGTCCTGCTGAATAAATTAAGAAGCCATGCCCACTTCTAATTTTCAGCCAATCAGATCACTACATCCAGATTGTTGTTATAAATAATCATACTTAATGGCAAACAGCACAGATCCAAATCAAGCCAACTGATCTGGATCTACACTGTTTGCTATTGAGACAAGGCATGTCGTGCTCAGCAACAGAAGGGTTAAGTTTTACAATAACTATGGTACTTGAACACAACTAGTGTAACAGAACAATGTTAAGTGTCTGTTTGTCACATTTTCAGTCTACCATAATTTTCCTAAATAATCAGTCTCTCCTTGCCTATCAGACTTCTTACCCTTAAACTGCCAATCACACCAATTGTCGTCTGCTTTGTCATCTGCTTGTGATTTTAAAAGTCATTTTTGCAAACAGTGTGGACCCAGATCAGACTGCTCCTCTTTTGCCTGTATGCAAAAATAGGTTTGAAAAGTTTACAAGAACATTCAGCAGACAACATAAACAGACGACATTTTCAGATGCAGGGTTTCTCGGCATTTTAAGGGTTAATTTGAACGTCAATTTGACATGTTGTTATCATGTGTTATAAACAGTGGTTGCTTCATATTGAATAGCTGATAGTGCAGACACTGCCCAAACTAGCTGCTCAGCTGTATTATAGTAAATAGAGTATTTCACCATGGAAGTATTTGTACAAGATGACTAACTGCTTGAAAGCACTTAATAATGCTATTCGTTATCACTTACTGTATTTATATCTCTCCCAAGAGGGTTGGGAGACTTTGTTTTTAGCATGTCTGTCAGTCTGTCTGTCCATCTGTCTACCTGTCACAAGTCAAGACATTTCTTAAGGACTTTCTAATGAAGAGCGGTATGTTTGGTAGGTTCCTCCTGTATGGGAGCACTTGCTCTGAATGGTTGCATCTGGTCATCTGCAACCCCGATAAAACATGACCCTTGCCATACTGGGTGGATATATAGGCTGACCTGAGTCTTTGCTGGCCACTCAGGTCTTATTGTTGATTTTGCTGGCTCATATATATATATATATATATATATATATATATATATATACACCACAACCTCTTTATAACACTATTGTTGGAGTCCATAGCATGAACCGTGTTAGTTATACAACCGTGTTATATCTAAACAAAAATGTATAGATTATGTAGAAAAATGACCATTTATGGTTATTTTTCTGTATAATCTATACATTTCTGTGATCCATCTTTGAACCATGTTGTATCCAAAACCGTGTTATAACAGACCGTGTTATAAAGAGGTTAATGTGTATATATATATATTATTTTTCAGAGACAATGAGGTTTGACATTTCATGTGAATCATCTGCTTAGTAGACAGTTCATGAAATGGGAAGCCTTATTGCCTCTGAAAGAAAATAAAAAAAATTTAGACTGAGATGATTTGGTTCAACATTATTTGCGTAGTACTGAAACAATGAAGGGTTGATAAATAACTTATCACGCTATGAGCAGTTTCAGCAGACGACAAATTGCTGATTTTTCTTATTTTTCCTAGAAAATAGGATCTGACACTTCATGCAAATAGTCTCCTAAGGAGACACTTTGCATGAAGTGTCAGATCCTATTTTCTACGAAAAATAAGAAAAATGTTTCAAAATGTCGTCTGCTGAAATTTTTACCCAGCATGCAAAATGTCAAAGACTGCACAATGAAGCTCTGTACAGTCATAAGTTGAATTCTGCCTGTAACAGGCTCCAAACGTGGGACCTCATGATTCACAGTCAGGAGTGCAAACTACTTGGCTGCCTGGATGCTTCGAAATTTAGTGAAAATCCAATATTGCAAACAAAAAATGTCCAATTATCTCTCTACCGTTAACATTTGGCATGTTGGATAAAAAATTTTAGCAGACAGTATGTTGAAATATTTTTCTTATTTTTCCCAGAAAATAGGCTTCAACATGTTGCCTGCTATAATTTTTCTCAAAACTTTAAGGGTTCAGGTAGGTTCAAACTTACCCTCCATAATTTTACTGATCAACATGTTAAAGGATCAGAAACATTCCATTCTCCTCGAATAACCAATTTCACCTATTAATCTATAAAAATTGCTTACAATGTAATATTCTTCAACCCCACCATTCATAAATATTCTTGTATACAAACAATCAATGTAAAGAACAAATAATCAATAGAAGGAGTCAACAACTGTGAAAACCATAAACTACCATGATCAGACCTGTCCAAACACAAAACTCTGAAATCTTTTTATTTATCTCTTCAATTGATAGCCCTAATTCACTTTTCAATATATCCATTTACTCCACTATCTTTAATTCAATAATGTTTGAATTCTATATTCACCCACATTCACAGTTTGTCCGAATCATTAAACTAATCCCCTTCGGACTGGTTAAGGCACTGTTTTTAATGAATATTACAATACAATTCTGACAGGTAATTACAGGTGTCACAGTCCAAAACATGCAGTATTAGCATATCCACATAGTTGACATTTCACCGTGATAACGCCTGGTTATTAAGTCCACAAGCTTTTATGTACCTTATAGATAGTCAATAGTCAAGTAATCGTACAATCTTACGACAAAACTGTTCGGTTATTTGGTCTTCTTCTTCCATACAAATTGTTACAGATTTTAACTGCAATTCGTCGTGCCAATATTAAGGAGGATTAATTAAAACAATCCCCCATTTAACCTTCTTTCCTGAAATAATCCCTTCCCAAAATGTAAAGTAGTTCTCAAGACGAAAATTATTGACACTGAATATGAATCCAAGATCCGAATCAGCACAAAATAACGGTCAATTTCATGTATTCCCAGTCTGCCATTGATTTTTCAGACTACAACGTTTAACTCTTACCACTCCCCAGGAAAATTCAGACAGCAGACCATAATGATATTTTTTCTTATTTTTCTGAGCAAATAGGCTTCAAAATTTCATGCAAATTGTCTCTTCAGGAGACAATTTGCATGAAATGTTGAAGCCTATTTTCTCAGAAAAATAAGAAAAATATTTCAAATTATCGTCTGCTGAATTTTTTATTCATCATGCTAAGTGTTATTAGTAGAGAGATCATGGGGCATTTTTTTGTTTGCAATTGTGGATTTTCGCTGAATTATCAATAAATATTTGAACAATGAATTACCTAGAGCTATATTAACTTGTGAACAAAAGGGCAAATTATGAAGTTCAAACATTGATGCATTAATCCATAGGACAGAGTTACATGCTGCTGAATGATAATGCATACCGTATTCAACCTAATTTCCACAATATACCACTATAATTGCACAACGAGGCAATTCAAATGAGTGCCCAAAACATATGCTTTTATAACCAGTACTGTGCACATTCTTTCTCCAGAAACTGACAACTGCTTTTCTTGAATCAGCAGAAGAGAGAGCATGACCGTAGAAATATTTCATGATCACTCTCCATGAAAGAATGTTGCTTGTTTGTTTGTGTTGAGGTTTTACGGCCCAGTCAACCAGATGGGGTCATGTCGAGAGCGGTCAGTTTACCTAACCACACGTTTACTGGGCAGGCTTAGTCCTCTAAGCGGTTAACCAGTATTGTGCACATTCTTTCGCCAGAAACTGACAACTGCCCTTCTTGAATCAGCGGAAGGGAGAGAATGACTGTAGAAAATATTTCATGATCAATCTCCACGAAAGAATGTTGCCGACCTCGGCGGGGGTTGAACCCGCGACCTCCTGGTCTCCAGCTGGACGGCGCATCCAACTGAGCCACCGAGGCCGGCGAAAGAATGTTGCCTACCTGGTGGGGGTCAAACCTGCAACCTCCTGTTCACAAGTCGGACGCACATCCCAGCCACCGAGGCTGGCTGATCTGCAGTCAGGAGGGCTAGATATTCAGTGACCCTGACACTTCTCGCAGGACAGATCAAATGTTAGGACAAGTATGGCAATGTCCAAATGTTCAGGGACATTACTGAACCATATTTACATTAAATATGCAGACATCTTACCATACTTATCCTACAATTTAAATAAGGCCATTTGTACTATCTGCGGATATGCTTAAAACCTGCTGGAAGAGTAACAAATAGTGAAGACCTTGATCAGCTGTGTTCAGGGGTGTCAGATCTGGATCTACATTGTTTGGCTAGTCTGTCAGAATATTTAGGGCAAAATGGGTATAAATATATCTGAAATCCATAATCTGTCAATCTTAACCTTTACCACTCTCTTTTGGCTAATTCACCAGACACCAAATGACAATAGTTTTTTTTATTTTTTCCAGAAAATAGGCTTTGACATTTCATGCAAATCATCTCCTAAGGAGACCATTTGCATGTAGTGTCAAAGCTTATTTTCTAGGAAAAATATTTCAAAATGTCATCTGCTGAAATTTTACCCAGCATGCTAATTAGTAAATATAAGCAGAAGTCATTTTTAAATACTTTTCTGAAACAAGAAAAACATCTAACGGCATTATGGATGGGTTTTTCTAAAAGGTTAACCAAAAGTAAATCTCAGACAATGCCCAACTCCTAAGGCCTGCCCTATGGCGTGCCCTACTACCTGCCCGCCTGGACATTGCTACTGTATTTTAAAGGACATATGATGCATCAATGTATCATTACGTCCCTTGAGCGGCCATGTAATATTTTTCTTATTTCTCCATGAAAACACATACTGTGGGTATCATTAGAAGCGCCTCATCAAGGCACTTCTAATAAATACTATAACATGTTTTCATGGAGAAACAAGAAAAAAAAACTGACACATTTTGGTTGAAAAATGCACCATATCTGATTATGATGATTATAAATACTTTTTTGGCTAAAATTTTGCTTTTTACCAAGTTGTTTCTTAAAACACTTAATGGAATGGCAAACAGTGTAGACCCTGATCAGACTGCTCCTTCAGGAGCAGTCTGATCTGGGTCTGCACTCTTTGCATATGACACTTTGTAAGAAGCTTTGGTGTTCGAAATTTAAGGACATTATTTTACCGTAATGCCCATTTTATATGTATGGCATTGAGACAATGTCATTACAAAATACAAAAGATTTAATCAAGTATATTTCTGATATTTATCAATTTTGAATGTTTAACAACTAACTCCTACCTTTAAGACTTTAAAAATTCCTTTAATTAGTTCGAACAAAACCAATAAATTAACACATGTCTAAACACAAAATAATCCACCTTGCATAAATCCCAGTAGCCCAACCTTTAGATTTATACCTAAATTGTGTATTGAGAAAAAATCTCATACAACTCTTGATATGATAGTAGTCAGATAAATATTTTTCTTATTTCTCCATGAAAACATATGTTGTTGGTACTCATTTGAAGTGCCTCAGTGAGGCACTTCTAATGAGTACCACAACATATGTTTACAGGGAGAAATAAGAAAACTATGAACTTTTATTTGAAAGAAAAAGATGCCTTATCTAGAGCTATGCCATCCTATGACTGTTTACTTTACATACTTAGTCAATTCACCTTACACACAAAAAAATGGACTTTATCACCGGCAAACAATGATGGTGCAGATCAGCCTGCACAGATCACTTCTTGCTTCTAGGTTTTACCCTCTAGAGTGTCCAATGTTTCTTCTATGGAATAGAAATTGCTCTGATCAGACTGAGTGGCTGATTCAATTTCAGGATATCTATATAAGCATTGAGTCCCCTTTTAAATTGATGAGACTAAGTTAGTAACGTGTGGTCTCCTTTAAGCATTATTTTCTCTTGTTTCTGCATTAAAACGCATTTTTTGAGATAAATGTCTAAAAAAGAATTCTAAATGAGATACTACACTACAAACAAATATGGAATTGATCAATTATTTTGTCTTTCAAATAAAAACTTATCTAGAGCCTCCAAAAGCTACTAATCCATGCTAAATTTAAATTTCAGCTGACGAAAATTAAATCTTTTTTTTTTTAATTTAATGTTTCAAACAGTGTCCAGCATTTCACCCAAAATCATCACTTTTGGACACTATCAGCATAAAACAACCGTCCTTATATGTTTATTTTAAAAAAAAAGCAAAAAAGAAATGATGTATTTATCATGTGCTAAATGTGACATAAACATAGTAAAGTTAACACTTAGCATGCCAGGAAAAAATTTCAGCAAATAACATTTTGCAATATTTTTCTTATTTTTTTTTTTTTTTTTTTTTTCCAGAAAATAAGATTTAACACTTCATGCAAATTGTCTCCTAAGGAGACAATTTGCGCAAGAAGTGTTAAATATTTTCTGGGAAAAATAAGAAAAATACCATCAATTTGTCATCTGCCAAATTTGCCCATAGCATGTAAGTGTTAAACAGCTAGTCTACCATGTTATCCTTCTGCCTGGGGCCCTGTTGAGTGTATTTGATATATCTTCCTCAGACAAAATTCAATTACTGGAATGACAATGAGCACAATTTGACAAATTCACTGATAAAACAGACTTAATCTATCATTTATGCAATCTTCTGTGTCATATCTACATTTCCTTGCCATGTGGTATTCACATCTGGGAATCAATACACTTCCAAGGGAGACAATTCTTGTCAAAATTGTTTTTTGCTCCCTTCTGAAAAAGGAGTCTACTTTAAAAAGAAAGAATTTGCTCCACTTGGGTCTACTCTAAAAGGTAAGAATCTGCTCCCCTCCCAAGGGGAGCAAATTCTTTCCTTTTAGAGTAGGCCTCTTTTCAGAAGGGACTTTGGGTGCAGAAAAGCAAACCAAAAGTCACAAAAGTTGTCTCCCTTGTAAAAATGGCTTAAAATCTACCAAGTGTATCCAGTCCCTTAAGATCCCAAAGGGAACTCAGAAGCTGATTTTTTCCATACGGGACATGTCAAAACAAAAAGTGTCTTCAGGCATATGGGGAAAGCAAAAGTCCAGATCAGCATGCACATCCACCCAGTCTGATCAGGGTCTTTGCTACAAATTACAGAATCACTGGCTGCTACAGAAGTTATCAACGGATATAGAGGCCTGCCCCAAACAGACTATGAGACTGTGCAGGATGAGTTATTCCTGAACATTTTGCACATCCTTAACCCTTCTCTTCCTGAACACCACAAGATCTGTCTTAGCAAACAGTGTAGATCCAGATCAGTTGACATCTGAAGAAGCCAACTGATCTGGATCTGCACTGTTTGTCATTAAATATGTGAATTTCTATCAAAAAACCTGGATCAAGTAATCTGATTGGCTGGAAATTAGAAGTGGGCGTGGCAGCTTAATTTATTCAGCATGAGAAGGGTTAAAGACATGTTTTTGCTTGGCGTGGTTCACATAAAGCAAAGATAGAGAAATATGGTTCTTCTATTAGAAAAATGAAAACTTATCAAAAATCAAGTTTCTAGAGCCCAGATAAGTTGAGTTAAGATAAGGTTTAACCTTGAAAGTACAAAGTAAATTCGTAGCAGATGACAAATCACTCAAAATTTTGACTGTATATTTAAATATGGTTACTGCATCAGCTGTACATGTTCTTGCACCCTAATTAAGCTTGGAGTCAGTAGTCACCTTTGACATGACAGATTTACCTTAACCATCAGCACTCTGGGCCAAGTTGTTAAAAAAACTTAACGAAGCTGTTAGCTAATGTGACATTAAAATTTCTATCTTAAAAAATGTTAAAATTTCTATTTTGAAATATGGCAAATACATATATTTTTTGATAACAAAATGTGAGTAGCTTTTGCACTGCACAAATACTCACATTTTTGCAGCAAAAATATCAATGTATTTGAAAATATCTTACCTACATCACTCAACGAGTTTGTCATTACTGAGCTTGTTAAGCTAACAATGCTTTGAATAACTAGGCCCTATTCCTAAATTAGCAGAGAAAAATCCTTTCTATTTATTCACAGAAAATAAAGCTTGACATTTCATTCAAATTTTCACTAAAGGACACAATTTGAATGAAATGTTCTTATATTCTGTAAAAAATATTTAAAATGTTTAACCCTAAAGCGCTGACCACAACTCCCGCAGATGTTTTGATTTGAAAATAAGGACTCACATTTCAGGAAATGCCAAGTCTTATTTTCTTGAAAATAAAAATAATGATAATAAAAATAAACAAAAGGCCCACAGGCCACAGCTCGCTCACCTGAGTGAAATAACCAAGTGAAATAACCACTGCTGATATGCATATGTTATGCAACATTTTTTCCAATCCTGTCATTGCAAATAATAAAAGGATCATTCCTTGAGCAGTCTTAGTTTTGAAGAAGAATAAAAGCACTGCAAGCACTGCACCATGCCCTGCCACTGCACTTACATCAAGCATGTGCCATATCTCTGTCAAAATGAAATCAAAGGGAAGGTGCATTAGTTTTTCCCAGAATAAAGTTGACATGAATACAATTATGACTGAGATGACTTAATTTTCAATGTTCAAAGGGTGTCCAAAGGGCATAACTCAAAAAATAAGTAAAGATTTACAGCTCATTTTCTGAAGATCCCCTCATGGTGCTTCACATTCATGTAAAGTTTACAAGTATAGCACAGAAACTTATTTTTAATATTCAAAGACCCATAACTTAACAAGTAATTAAGCCAGACTTATGGTTCTTGTGCTCTACAGATCATCTTATCCGGTTGCTTTATATTTTTGCAAGGCTTCAAGGAAATGTCTGAAACCATTTTTGAGTCTGCTAGCGACAGCTAGCAGGCTCTATGCAATCGCATGGGGTTTTTTACTACGTCACAAGCGGATTTTCATCACCGCTATATTCATACGCGCACTACTTCTTAATCAGACGCAATGCGGCACTATTACGGCGAACTGAATGTGAAGCAGGGGAATTTTTTATAGCTTTTCTATTTCGCTAACATAACTGTAACTGAAATCGATTTAGATAGTGCAATTTGAAACATAGACTTCAAAATTCGGTGTAGTAATACACGCGCTACTTTTGTCAATCACCCCACGCCATCTTTGATGTTGTGCTTAGCAACGGAAGCTGAACGAAAAGAAAGTATCAGAATCTACTTATTCGATATTGAATATAGCAAGACATCAGGCATTTAATTCATTCCTCCTACATGAAATTACTTTATTCACACCTCAGTGACACGGAGTTGTCTGACGACTGCTGACCTATTTATACATTATGACCCTTCTTTTGTGGACATCGGAAAATCTCTTGAAAACAGAAAAGGGTAGGCATAGCTGGTCGGGCTAATCTGTTGATGCTTAGGTGAAGCACTATCAAATGACAATCAGTTATTAAAGCTAATCTGGATTGAACATAGCCATTTCAAATTTATTTAATCTGCTCGTCTTCATAATAAGTTGATAAAGATAAATTTATAAAATTGCACCAGAATAATCGTGGAGCTACATCAGGTGTTGAATATGTATGAACTGGAGCATATCTAGACTTGAACTTTGATAATTCTAGAAATTGGAAATTGCTGCTGGAGATACACTCATTTGGAATAATCAGGTGGTAAACTTCATTGGAAAATAAAGAGGTTCATTACTCCAATCACTGCATTGGCTTATATATGCAGATAATAAAATGGATTTTTTTTTGTGAAGAAAGAAACAAAACAGAAGAGATATAATTGTATTTAGTTTTTCAGTACATGGTTAGATTATTTATGTATATCTGTTTTACACAGATGCCTCAGTAAAGACCCATTCTTATTTATACATTAAAAGAAGTAGAATGCATTTCCATCTGACTGATTTTGAGAAATTAAATTGATAGTGAAAGCATGTAGTACAAAGTGTTCATGTTGGTTGTTTTTCAAGGAATAGTAAATTTTCTCACAAAGCCTTGTCTCTGAATGTAAATTTAATATTGGATAAAGCCACTGGTTGTAAGAAAGTGTGAAAATATGGATATAGAGCAAAATCCAGGTCCATCAAATCATATAAATCTAATTATGTAATTAAGTTAATGCCTTTTTTCGCGACACCACCTTCTGAACAATTCAGAGTAACTACAGTTGCTATACTGGATATACATTACTCTGTGGTGGTTCTGAATCTCTTTTAACTACACTTTTATTTAACTTTAACATGCGTAAAGTAACGTTATTATTTACCTGTATTATCAGTTAGATAACACACTTTTTGAATAAAAATTACTGGCATGTTTCTTATTTTTCTTAAGGAATATATGTTGTGGATATTCATTAAAAGAGCCCTACTAATGAATGACCTTCTAATAAGTTCCAACATGTTTTTGTGTTGAAATTATAATGAACTAGAACATGTGTTTGAACAACACTATGACCCCAACTATATGGTTTCCCTTAAACATGCATTGTCCATAATACTGAAACACTAAAATTGGCTAACTTCAAAAGTAAGAATAGGATGGCCGAAACATTCCCATACAGAACTAGTATTTTTACCGCTGGGTGGCGAATAAATTCCAACCACAGTTTCGTCTGCCATCATAATGAGAGTAAAGCAAAATGCAATTGGCTATCAGTCAAGCGTCACCCAATCAAAATCGCGCTCTGAAAATGTCACTTTGTAGACCGGATTAAAGAATGTAACGAACACAAATAAGCGAATCTGAATAGAAGCGTTCATCATATCGATACTCCATCATGTGTATCGATACATGAAGCGTATCGGGATGCACCAATGCATCGATGAATCCTCCCACCACTAGGCGTAACTCAGCTAATATTTGGTGGACTGTAACCTCAAAACAATACGCCCTTCTCTACATCTTGGTCTAACTGTAGCATAAATGAAGTTTCAGCTTGATCGGATATAAATTGTAGGAGGAGTTAACCAGAAACTAGAAGTTTAAAGAAATTTTCAATGGGGCTTAACTCTGCTAATATTTAGTGGACTGTAACCTTGAAACAATATGTGCTGCTCCACATCATGGTCTAGCTATAAATGAAGTTTCAGCTTGATCGGATGTAAATTGTAGGAGGAGTTAGCCGGAAACGAAAAGTTTAATGAAATTTTAAAAGGAACATAACTCTGCTAATATTTGGTGGACTGTGACCTAGAAACAATATGCACTGCCCCCACATCTTTGTCTAACTATAAATGAAGTTTCAGCTTGATCAGATGTAAATTGTAGGAGCAGTTATCCGGAAACGAAAAGTTTAAAGGAATTTTCAAAGGGCTATAACTCTGCTGATATTAAGTGGACTGTAACCTCAAAACAATATGCACTGTTCCACATCATGGTCTAACTATAAATGAAGTTTCAGCTTGATCAGATGTAAAGTGTAGGAGTTAACCAGAAACGAAATGTTTTCTGAAATTTTCGAAGGGGCATAGCTCTGCTAATAATTGGTGGTCTGTAGCCCCAAAACAATATGTGCTGCTTCACATCATGGTCTAGCTATATACCAAGTTTCATTTTAATCGGATGTAAACTGTAGGAGGCGTTAGCCGGAAACGAAAAAGTTTTCTGATTGACGTCATTCCCCGTAAAATAGTATGTCCCGTTTTTCAAACAGGTTTATAATAATTCAAAAAAGTATAAATGCAAGAGTTATGGTTCTTGCGCGCTGCATGTTGTCTAATGCTGATTGATATTTACATGACCTTTCTTGAAGATATCTTGAACAGGTTTCAAGTTACAGAGCGGACACGATTTTGTGACGCATAAAGTTCCAAGTGAAATAACTCAAAAAGTATAAATGCAAGACGTATGGTTCTTGTGCTCTGCATGTAAGATAATGTTGATTGATATTTATATGAAGTTATGTGGAGACAGCTTGAACCATTTTCAAGTTACAGAGTGGACAAGACTTTGTGACAGATGCCCGAGGGAAAAAACAATACACATCTCCCTACCCTAAAGGGAGGAGACATAAATATCAGAATCCTAGCTCAAGCGGGAGGGGGTATATTGCTTTTGGTGCAGATCTTATCAGCACTGGCGTCCCCATTCAAGGGTGTGTGTGGGGGGAGTGGGGGGGGGGGGAATATTTAGAACAGAATAGATTCAAAAACAGGCATAACTGGCATGCTAGGTCCAATGGGGGAAAAAAAAAAAAGCAAGAGGACCATGATGGTCCTATATCGCTCACCTGAGCAAACAGCTTTGCATACTTACTGTTGAAGTTTCAGCCAAATTTACTGCTCTAAAATTTTTGTATAAATTTTATAACCCTGCACCCCAGTGGCCATGTTTTTTTCATCCATCATGATGGCTTGAACTGAATAGTGAAAGAGGATCACCAAAGGAACAATTCTGCTGTTATAGTGAAATTGGTCCAGTGGTTTCTGACAAATAGATTTTTAAAATGTCTTATATAGATATATAGGGAAATTAAGCCCCACCCCCTAACGGCCATGTTTTTTGACAAATCATGACAGCTTGAACAAACTTGGTAGAGGGTCACCAAAGGAAAAATCCTGCCAAGTTATATTGAAATCGGTTCAGTGGTTTCTGACAAGAAGATTTTTAAAGTTTTCTATTTAGATATATAGGGAAAATAAGCCCCACCCCTAGCAACCATGTTTTTTGACGAATCATGATTGCTTGAACAATCTTGATAGGGGGTCACCAAAGCAACATTCCTGGCAAGTAATATTAAAATCAGTCAGGTGGTTTCTGACAAGATGAATTTTAAAGTTTTCTATACAGATATATACGGAAAATAAGCCCCGCCCCATGAAGGCCATGTTTTTTGACGTATCATGAGGGCACAATCTTAGTAGAAGGTCACCAAAGCACATTCCTGTCAAGTTACATTGAACTCAATCCAACGGTTTCTTACGAGAAGATTTTTAAAGTTTTCTATATAGGGAAAATATGCTCCGCCCCTTAGCCGCCATGTTTTTTGATGAATCATAACGGCTTGAACAATCTTGGTAGAGGGTCACCAAAGAAACATTCCTGCCAAGTTATATTGAAATCGGTCCATTGGTTTCTGAGAAGAAGATTTTTAAACTTTTCTATATAGATACATTTGGAAAATAAGCCCCTCCCAGTGGCGGCCATTGTTTTTTGACGAATCATGATAACTTGAACAATCTTGGTAGAGGGTCAACAAGGAAAGATTTCTACCAAGTTATAATGAAATCGGTCCAGTGGTTTCTGACAAGAAGATTTTTAAAGTTTTCTATAGAGATATATAGGGAAAATAAGCCCCACCCCCTGGCAGAATTTTTTTTAGACGAATCATGACTGCTTGAACAATCTTGGTAGCAGGTCACCAAAGCAACATTCCTGCCAAGCTATATTGAAATAGGTCCATTGGTTTCTGACAAGAAGATTTTTAAACTTTTCTATATAGATATATAGGGAAATGAAGCCTCCCTCCCCACCCACCACCCGGCGGCAATGTTTTTTTGACAAATCATGATAACTTGAACAATCTTGGTTAAGGGTCAAAAGGAAAGATTTCTGCCAAGTATTAATGAAATCGGTCCAGTGGTTTCTGACAAGAAGATTTTTAAAGTTTTCTATATATATAGGGAAAATAAGCCCCGCCCCCTAGCTGCTATGTTTTTTGACAAATCATGACGGCTTGGACAATCTTGGTAGAGGATCACCAAGGAAACATTTTTGCCTAGTTATATAGAAGTCGGTCCAGTGCTTTCTAACATGAAGATTTTTAAAGTTTTCTATATAGATATATAGGGAAACAAGAGGCCCACAGGCCACGGCTCGCTCACCTGAGTCACTGCAGACATGCAGATGTTATGCAACATTTTTCCAATCCTATCATCACAACTAATGAAAAGATCATCATTTGAGCAGTTCTTAGTTTTGAAGAAGAATATATGGGCCTGACAGTCAATGGAGCATGATCATTTGAATAAACCATCAATCACATTTCAACAGTAGGATCAATGTGAAATTTGGTGGAAATTGGCTAAGTGGATTCTGAAGAATCATGATTTTATACATGTAAACAGCACAGTGGCAGAGAAATATAATAAATATAAACAAGATGATGGCCATCTAAGATTTCCAATCAGAACAATTTTAACTACTGTTGATCTACAATTCACTTGAATACTTTCAATATAAATGTATATGGCCCATACAAATGCATGGGGAAGCAAATTTGACCTTGGAGGTAAAAAGGTCAAACGTCAACATAGAACCATCATTTTAGCAATTTTGGTAGCTCTCCTGTCCCCCATAATTTGTGCAAAGATAAGGGCCCAGGGCTTATTTGGTTATGGAGAAGAAGATTTGTAAATTTTTTTTTACCATTATATGGGCATGGCAGCCATTTTGATCAATGGACCATACCCATTTTAGCAATCTTTCATTCTCCTGCCCAAGGAGGCTCTGCATGAAATTTGAGCAACACTGGCCCGGAGGCTTCAGAGGAAAAGTCATTTGAAATTATCAACATTTTTTCCATACAAATGTATGGGGCCCATACAAATGCATACAGAAGCAAACTTGACCTCGCCGTAAAAAGGTTAAATGTCAATGTATGACAATTATTTTAGCAACCTTGGTAGACCGCCCGTTCCCGATGATATATGCAAACATTCAGCCACGTGCCATCCTCGATTTTGGAGAATAACATTTTTAAATGTTTTTTTCCCATATAAATGTATAGGGAAGCAAACAACCTTGCCGTAAAAAGGTCAAATTTTAGCAACTTAGGTAGACCCTCCGTCCCCGATGAATTATGCAAAGATTCAGCCCCAAAGCATCCTCGGTTCTGGAGAAGAAGATTTTTAAATGTTTTTACCATATATGGGCATGGCGGCCATCTTGGTTAATAAACTGCGACCATTTTAGCAATCTTTTGTTCCCCCAACCTAAGGAGGCTCAATATGAAATTTGAGCAAATTTGGCCCAGAGGCTCCAGAGGAGATGTTATTTGAAATTCTGAACATTTTTCCCATATAAATGCATAAGGAAGCAAAATTGACCTTACCGCAAAAAGGTCAAATGTCAATGTACAACCATTATTTTAGCAACTTTGGTAGCCCTCCCATTCCCGATGATATATGCAAAGATTCAGCCACAAGGCATGCTCGGTTTTGGAGAAGAAGATTTTTAAAGGTTTTTCCCATACAAAAGCACAGGGAAGCAAACTTGACCTTGCCGTAAAAAGGTCAAATGCCAACGTACGACAAATCTTATAACAACTTTGGTAGACCTCTTGTCCCTGATGATTCTTGCAAAGATTCAGCCCCAAGGCATCCTCGGTTATGGAGAAGATTTTTAAAGGTTTTTACCATATATGTGCATGGAGGCCATCTTGGGTCAACGGACCATGACCATTTTAGCAATCTTTCGTTCCCCCACCCTAAGGAGGCTCCACATGAAATCTGAGCAAAATTGGCTCAGCGGCTTCAGAGGAGAAGTCATTTGAAAATGTTAATGGACGGAGGAAAAGTGATCACTATAGCTCATCCTGAGCAGAGGTCAGGTGAGTTAAAAAAAAAAAGTCCCACCCCCCTGGCGCCCATGGTTTTTGACGTATCATGACGGCTTGAACAATCTTGGTAGAAAGTTACAAAAGAAACATTCCTGCTGTGTTATATTGAAATCGGTCCAGTGGTTTCTGACAAGAAGATTTTTAAACTTTTCTGTATAGATATATAGGGAAAATAAGCCCCGCCCTCTGGTGGCCATGTTTTTTGAGGAATCCAAATGGCTTGAACAATCTTGGTAGAGGATTACTAAAGGAACCTTTCTGTAAAATTATATTGAAATCGGCCCAGTGTTTCTGATAAGAAGCTTTTAAAAGTTTTCCATATAGATATATACATGTAGGAAAAATAAGCTCCGCCCCCTGGCAGCCATGTTTTTTGACGAATCCAGATGGCTTGAACAATCTTGGTACAGGATCACCAAACAAACATTCCTGCAAACTTATATTGAAATCGGTCCAGTGGTTTCTGACAAGAAGATTTTTAAAGTTTTCTATATAGATATAAAGGGAAAGTAAGCCCCGCCCCCTGGCGGCCATGTTTTTTGACGAATCCAAATGGCTTGAACAATCTTGGTAGAGGATCATCAAAGTAACAATCCTGCAAAATTATATTGAAATTGGTCATACTTTACTGGATGTATTTGGCCAGACAGTCCCGAGCAAACATTGTAAACCCCCATGAGATGCTACAAAATGCGGTGTCACATCAGGGGCTAAACTGTTTGCCACCCATTGAGCTATTTTTAGACAAAACATTCGGTAGTAAATTGTACTTGTTAGCTCACCTGAGCGCAAAGTGCTCATGGTGAACTATTGTGGTCAGTCAATGTCCGTCGTCAGTCATGCGACGTCAACAATTGATTTAAAAGCCTACTCCTACACCCCTGGGCAAATTGACTCGATACTTGGTGGGAAGCATCGGGGTGACTTGTACATCAAAAATAGCTAAAATCATGCCGATCCGAAATCCAAGATGGCCGCCATGGCCGCCATCTTGAAAATCTATTTTTCGCTTCTTCTCCTGAACCGAAAGGCCAATTGACTCCAAACTTTCTAGGAAGCACTGGGGTGACTTGTAGATCAAAAATAGTTAAAATCTTGCCAATCGAAAATCCAAGATGGCCGCCATGGCAGCCATCTTAAATCTATTTTTAGCTTCTTCTCCTGAACCGAAAGGCCAATTGACTCCAAACTTGCTAGGAAGCATCGGGGTGACTTGTAGATCAAAACTAGCTAAAATCTTGTTGATCAGAAATCCAAGATGGCCACCATCTTGAAAATCTATTTTTTGCTTCTTCTCCTGAACGGAAAGGCCAATTGACTCCAAACTTGCTAAGAAGCATCGGGGTGACTTGTAGATCAAAAATAGCTAAAATCATGCTGATCGGAAATCCAAGATGGCCGCCATGGCAGCCATCTTGAAAATCTATTTTTCGCTTCTTCTCCTGAACCAAACGGCCAATTGACTCCAAACTTGCTAGGAAGCATAGGGGTGACTTATAGATCAAAAGACGCTAAAATCATTCCAAACGGAAATCCAAGATGGCCACCATGGCGGCCATTTTGAAAATCTATTTTTCGCTTCTTCTCCTGAGCCGAAAGGCCAACTGACTCCAAACTTGGTAGGAAGCATCAGGGTGACTTGTAGATCAAAAATAGCTAAAACCATGCTGATCGAAAGTCCAAGAGGGCCACCCTGGTGGCCATCTTGAAAATCTTTTTTTCGCTTCTTCTCCTAAACCCAAAAGCTAGTTGACTTGAAACTTGGTAGGAAGCATCGGGGTGACTTATAGATTAAAAATGGCTAAAATCGTTCTGATTAGAAATCCAAGATGGCTGCCATGGTGGCCATTTTGAAAATGTAGATTTTTCACTTCTTCTTCTGAATCAAAAGGCTTATTGGCTTTAAACTAGGTAGGAAGCATCAGGGTGACCTGTAGATCAAAAATAGATAAAATCATCCCTATCAGAAATCCAAGATGGCCGCTATGACAGCCATCTTTAAAATCTATTTTTCGCTTCTTCTCCTGAATTGAAAGGCCATTTGACTCGAAACTTGGTAGGAAGCATTTAGGTGACTTGTAGATCTAAAATAGCTTAAATTGTTTGGATAGGAAATCCAAGATGGCTGTCATGGTGGCCATCTTGAAACTCTTTTCCTTTCACTTATTTTCCTGAACCAAAGGGCCAGTTAATTTGAAAATTGGTAGGAAGCATCAGGATGACATGTTGATATAAAAATAGCTAAAATCCTTCCGATCGGAAATCCAAGATGGCGGCCATCTTGAAAATCTATTTTTCTTTACTTCTTCTGAACTGAAAGACCATTTATTGACTCGAAACTTGGTAGGAAGCATCAGGGTGACTTGTAGATCAAAAAACGCTCAAATGGTTGCGATAAGAAATCTCAAATTGCGGCTATGGTGGCCATCTTGAAAATCTGTTTTGAACTTTTTCCCCTGAACCGAAAGGGCAATTGACTTAAAGTTCATTGGAAGTATCGAAGTGACTTGTAGATCAACAGTAGCTAAAAGTCATTCTGATTGGAAATCCAAGATGGCTACCATCTTGTTTATGTTTATTATATTTCCCTGCCACTGTGCTGTTTACATGTATAAAATCATGATTCTTCAGAAACCACTTAGGCAATAGCAACCAAATTTCACATTGATCCTACTGTTGAAATGTGATTGAGTTTGTTCAAATGATCACGCTCCATTGACTGTCTTGCCATATATAATATTCATCTTAAAAATTAAGAACTGCTTAAAGGATGATCTTTTCATTAGTTGCGATGACAGGATTGGAAAAATGTTACATAACATCTGCATATCTGCACTCACAATGCTACTCAGGTGAGTGGCCCGTGGGCCTCTTGTTCAATTTTAAATAAAGTATGGTAAGGAGTTGAGGTGAGTAACCGACCCAGAAATCAAATTTCGGGTAAGGTGTTCACATGCTGTGTTTAAAGGAGTGTAGATAGATATTGATGTAGTGTATGTACAAGAATCTCAGACATGTGACAGACTATTGAAGCGATATATGAGCCTCTTCATGGGATAAAAATCTTATGCCATATGCGAACAACAAAGACACGTGGTTTTTGCTATGCGCAGTCTGATCAGCACCGTTGTTGTTCGCTGTCTAGACAGTAAACAACCTATCAAAACTTTCAAGACTAGCTAATCTGGCACAATGGCCGAGTTAGCCAGTCTACGGCTGAGTAAGCAGGTCTGAGTCTTATTTGGTCGAAAACCTCGAAGACAGGTTTTTCATGTCGTTGCTTATATATTACCTGTACTTTGACAAAGTGCAGGGAGACTTTGTAGCGGCATCACACAGTGCTAAACACAAGCTACAATTGGATTAATTAACGCATAATTTTACTGCAAGCATATTTTATTTTCGGGCTTCAGAAGGGGGAAAGTAGGACCTTATGCACATACTCCTTTCAACTTCTTAAACCTCATTGAAATATATTTATATCGGAAAGATTATTAAATCCAGAAAATAGGAGCTAAATTTTGCAGTAAGGAGGGTGTACATGCCGAAAAATTGTTATGCCATGAATTATACGATTTTTGCTTAAAGGATCTGTTTTAAGGTCTTTGTGAACATGTCGCTTTGCGACAAATGTCTTATATTGAATTAATTTTCTCCGTAACACATTATCCAAGTTGATAAAATAATATATAGAGGCTGTTGCATTATGTGAGGGATTTTTACAGATCCCTCATTTATTATTCGGAACTAGCGAAACTATTTGGAACTAGCCAAATCAGTGGAGAACTTCACATTCATCACAAGGGCAGATAACCTAAGGCAAAGGACAAAGTCTTTGGTGTGATATTTCAAGGAAGGCTAGTACTCTGTATCAGCCAATAAAGTCCAAATTTTGATCAGCCACTTATTTGGAAATTGTTATGAAGCATAACTTTACCTGGTTCTAGCCAAATGACTGTATCTGATCAATTGTGCCAGCTTTAGTGTTCAGACAACAAAATTCACTTGCCTACACCTATATGCTTATGTGTGTGCAGAGTTGGAGCATGGGCATGTCCCTATGACTTTGAGGATTCAAAATGTTCTTGGTATTTTTGCAGCTAATAAAAATTGTCCAGATAATTGAGTGTGGGTAAAAAATATTTCAGTCATTATAAATAAAGATAAAGAGCCTTAAATAAAAGGTTGAATATAAGAATTTAAGAAATAGACAGCATAAGCTGTGTAGAGCTTTTAATGCTTATAAGTTCTTTCAACAGCTAGCCCTACTGGGATGTCCAACAGAACCATGATCAAAATCAAGATTTGTGATCTAGTTTGCTAAGTTTTTACTATACATATGTGTACAGTATAATAATTACTGTATTTTTTAAGTCTAGTCCCATATAATTCACATCTTAGATTTTTTTGCTGTTATTATTTAGCCCGGTTTCATGTATTTTCACGTTACTAATGGTAAAACGTTTCATCATAACTACTTAGAGAGACAAATGCTGAAAATAATTCTGAAGTCATCTAAATTGTTATCTGAGCATTTATTTTATGTACAAATAATGCAGTTCTTTGGATTTGATTTGTGAAAGCATTTGTGTAAACAAGCCAACCATGTTGCCGCCATTTTGAACCAAAAGCCATGTAACTTCGCGTTAATTAAATTTTTGGCAGAAAATCATCATGTAATTGTAATGTGATTTTTGCAAATTTTGGCCATTTTCAAAATAAAGTACGGATACCGTATTAATCCGCCTATAAGACGATTTGTTTATAAGACGGGGGCTGTTTTTGGGCCCTTCCCAGGCAGGATTTTGCTTTTAATTAATTATAAGATGGGTTAAAAAAGTCGCCTGTCGGAGACATTCCCTGCCACTCAGAAATTCCTAAAGTACATGAAGACATCGGCGATGATTGGTCAGATTTGTAAGTGAATTTATCACAGAGCAGGAATTAAAAAAAAAACTCCCAACACCACTTACAAGCATGCATACCGTATTTAACTGTGTATAACACGCACCTTATTTACCCAGAAAACGTTTATAAAAATCCGATGTGTATTATTTATAGGAACACCAAAATCGGGACAGAAATCTCCAAGATAATCGGTCGCGAAAACTCATGACATTCACGATCGCCCGTTAAAAATGCGAAATAGAATGATTGCTATAAGATATTCATGATTTTTTTATACCTATCTCGCCCATACCAGGGTTCTGGCAGCTCAAAACAAGCAACTCGATCTGATTTGTAGTAATTTGATATCCTTTTCATGTCCATGCTTTTTTTGTTTACGCTTTTTAATTTTGCTGATCATGTGATCTCTTCAAAGGGAAACTACTCAAACAGGCATTTGCATATGAATCTGTATTGATTACCGGACTTTGACAAGACTTAACCGTAACTTGAATAAATCAGCCTGCACAACTGATTTATTGTAGTTCAAAATAGGAAATAAATTTGGTAGAACATAAATATTGGCACGAACGATCATACATTGAAAAAATAAAAAAGTATTTAAGTTTATGCAATTATTAAAATTATTGATAATAAACAAAACCAACTGGGCTTTTGAGGTAGGTAGATCGGTCATTTGCATTTTATCTTTTATTTTCTTACCACCCAGCTAGCATTCTACGTAAATCTACATCGGGCCGTCATCGGCCCGTCAGCTACCCTGACGGGCCGATGACGGCCCGATATAGATTTACGTAGAATGCTGACTGGGCATATGTTTATCTTTTTTTTTTTTTTTTCTTCTTTTTTTTTATTTAAACTTTTCTTCCAACATACCAAAAAAATTGTTTGAAATAAACAATGTTTATGATAAAGAAAATCAAACTACCAGCATACATCTGTGCACTTAATTGGTTAATTGGCAGTCAGAATGACAACTAGTCGACTTTAGTTGTTGTTTGCATTGCCCTGAGGCACTGAGTTGATAATTTCACGTCTCAGTTAAGAAAGTGACACAAAGAAGGTGTTAATTATGAGAACACAAAAGAAATAACTACATTTTTATTATCATAGCGTCTGCAGTGGGGAAGCAAAGAACTGCCTACACTACATCAAGTTGCCTGAGGCCCATGGTAACAGAGCTGCACAACGAAAATTCAGTTAGCATTATCGTAAATTCGGCCTGTTTCTACTCTAAACCTTCCGAGTTCGGTCATTTTCAACTCAATCCTAGTGAAATTTGACACTTAGTATCTGGTAACTTAGTAAATAACGCACAGATAAATTCTTCGTGTTTTACATAGAACATCTCTTTTTTTTTATTTCAAAACTATTTAGCAAATATTCAGTGCGTGTTATACACGGGTGCGAGTTATACACAGAAAAATTCGGTACTTCACCTACAAAATTACCTTGCTGCTATTTCTGTCAAGGGACGAAGGTAAACATTATATCCTTCTACCGGTTTCGAAGAATGGCATTTTTCGTGACCACGTGGCACCACCGGACTTTGCCGAAAAGATATGGCCAAAGATCTTGATTATAAGATGGGTCTGGATTTTTGGGGGCTTTTTTTTTTTTTTTTTTTTGGAAAAATCCCCGTCTTATAGGCGGATTAATACGGTACCTTAGATTTGATATTTTCATAGAAAAAATAAGTTAGTCTTAGCTGTAAAAATTGATTTAAAAGATATAGGTGTAAATGTCATTAAGGACTGTTATCACCACGGTCAGTATATTTCTTTTCTAAGCGGAAATCACAAAACAACAGTGTATTTCTGAAAACAAACCTTGCCCACTAAAGCGTGACTTTGTATTTAAAACATCCAGCAGGTAGGTGGCGCTGCCGTTTATTTTCATTGAGAAATCAGTTTAACGCAATATTGAATTTAACGCGAAAATACATGGAGTATATTACTTTTATTCACACAGACTATTTAGGCTGACAAAATTAATCAGATAATTGATTAACTGATCTATAAATTCCACAAAAATGATTATCATTACAGATGTCTTATAATCAATGAGACGCCACATTTTGCGGCATCCCATCTGCCTCTACACTGTTTGCTCAGGCCTATTTGACCAAATACATACAGTAAAGTATAACATGGGAAGAGTCCTGCTCAGACAGACAAGTAAATTGACCAAATCTTTTGTGATAAATAATCGATCACAATGACAGGAGTGATAATCGACCAGATTAGCCAGCCTTAGAGTCTATTTATACATTGTATTTGCTGTATGATGATTCTAGCGAATAAAAAGAAAAGAAAAAAAATGCAACAATGTATCCATTTAAAGATACTGCCTCCAGATTTGTGGAACTTTTACCCAACCCGATCACATGATGAACAGGCCCTGCCTAAGGCAACTCTGCCCTGGAGACTATAGGCAGCCCAACTACTTCGCTGGCCCCGATGGGCGGGGGGCCGTGGTCTGTGGGTCGTGATTTCTGAATACCCGATAATCAGTGCACGCCGGTAATAGGTACCAAGTTACGCTACACTACCGGTCACAGGAGCTTGACATTGGATAATTTCTACTTATAGGGCCTGTCCTTCGAACCTTCGATTATTTCATAATCGTAGGGACAGGCCCTATAAGTAGAAATTAGCAAACGTCAAGCTCCTGTGCTACCGGTTGCCTACATGAAATGCACTTTACGGCATCAGGAATTTTGCTGAAGAACTGAACAAGTATCTGTTGTTGTTTTTCGCGTGCGACACACCATGAATTTCAAAAATGCAGGTAAAAGAAGCTTTCATGTCTGTAGTCTCGCGAAAAATAAACTGTTCGACAGCCGGTAGATTCTAGTAAACAAGCTGGTTGTCGTACGACAACACACACAGTTGTCGCAACACCCAGAAGGTCGGAAACCAGACACGATACGTATCGCTGAGCACTTTCATTGGCTGACTGACATCACATGTCTCAGTCGAAACACTCGGTGTTATTCGCTTTAATCATTGCGACTTTTCAGGCCACGGCAAGGGTCCGTACACACAATTCTGTTCTATTCCATATGTGTTATCATTTGACGCCACCGTCGTGGCTGCTTCTTCGCGGCTGCTTCTTCGCAGCCACGAGGCGGTGTCGCTACAAGAAAATGCATCTGTATTATTGCAAGGAAGTATCCATCAAAGAGATGGGATATTTAGTCCTGATTCAAGAGGGCGTCAATGCCTACCATGTTGTTTAGTATTATTGGTGAAAGCTGTACAGAAAAGGATCTGTACCAACAAGTTGAATGTCAACAACATGAAAGAAATTCTGTTTGCAGGAGATAAATTATACAAGTATGCAAAAAAGAATGCCAAGACATATCATGACTATTTAGAGCCATGTGATTTGCCATCTTATTTTTCACTTGACAACCAGCATTATCCCTGGAAAGTGAAAAAAAAAAAAAAAAAAAAAAAAAAAAACATTTTCAGGAAATATAAATATCTTATCCTTAGTGGAGTATCCTTTCCTTGATTTAGAGACAGGACTCGCTATGACTTTCTCATTCAACCCATATGCAGTCTTCATTTGCAACGGCTTTTCTATTGCATTATTGGAACAAGGTGACTGTTTCTACCTTTTTGAGTCACATGCAAGAGCTTCAGATGGAATGCCAAATGTTAATGGCAAAAACATTTTGTTAAAGAAAACAAATATAACTGGCATTTTCCTTACATTTGCGTAGATTGTTTAGTTTTGATAATATTTTACTACAACAGCGTTGAGTCAGTTTGATTTGCATTCGCTCTGTATATCTCATGTTTGCAGGGAGACCATAAAATGATACCAATGAGCTGGGTTTCAAATTTGTGACATAACTACCTATCCTCCTTTACAAGAATGTATTTCATTTGAGTTGTGTCCATCACAGCCTTATGCTTCCTCCCAGCTTGCTGACAGCTTAAATGAACACGGTTCCGCATTACTTGATTCACCCCTTATATTTGAAGAATTGCAAACCTCTCTGAATGAGAAACTTAAGTTAAGTGACACATCAAAAGATGGTTTGAGCAGTAAGAAATTTAAAAACAAAGAAAGTGCTATAGTCATACAGTTTCACAAGTTGGTGTCTTGTGGTCCCCAGTACATATGTACAAGTTGTTGTCAAACATTTTTCAGACATTCTGATGTTAAATTTGATATTCAGGGTCTAAAGCCCGAGTTGAAAAGACTCTGTACATTAGGACATAAAAGTGTGGAGGATAAGGAATGGATCTGTCAACAATGTGCTAATAGTTTGAAGAAAAATAACTTGAACAAATATCTTCCTTTTTGTCAGGCCCGCTTGCGCTGAGCAAGACATAGTCACCATAGCTGCATTTAAGTGTATATTAGTGAGTCCATCCGTATTTGTCCGTCCTAGCTAGAAATTTTGCATGCAGAATCATCTTTCAGTGTAGTTTGAAATTTCTCCAAGACTTGGCCTTGAGGTCAGATTTGTCAAGGACATGCACTTACCAGCAGAATTTAAGAGTTTTTAAAGAAAGTCTTCTATTCAGGAAGTGCAATGCCCAGATGCTTGATATATTCCATAGAGCTCCATCTTATCGTATAGTATTGGTAGCATTGGAATGTCGTCTATCTTCTTTGCATGTATTGTGTAAAATTGCATAGAAGATACACAGCACTCCATTAGTACTTTACAAGCTAGCAGACTCTTAGGACTATCAGTCCTTTGATTAAGTTATAGAAAGGGCACAAGTAAAGGACTGGTATCATTATTTACAATGTCCAAAGGGCAATAACTCCAAAAGCAGATAATTAAGAGTTATGGTTCTTGTGTTCTGCACATCATTATCATATCATGGTAATATACATTTGCGTAAAGTTTCAAGAAAATATCTTGAACAGTTTTCAAGTTACAAAGCAGACACACATTACAGAAATCATTATTTTCAATGTTCAAAGGGCCATAACTCCAAAAGTAGATTAAGCAGAAGTAAGGTTTGGTTGTTCTGCACCTCATGATGCTTTACATATGTGAGAAGTTTTACAAAAATATCTGAAATGGATTTCATTTTACAGAGCTGACACTAGTACATGGTAGACTAGAGAAGGCTTTTTTCAATATTTATTACGTTCAAAGTGCGGTAACTCTTAAAGTAGGTTAACCTTGTGTTCTGCACATCTTCTCATGGTGCTTTACATTTGTGAAAAATTTCATGAAAATATCTCAAACGGTTTTCTCAACTTACAGAGCGGACACAAGTACATGGTAGAAATGGCTATGTTCAATATTCAAAGGGAATAAGTCCAAAAATAGGCAAAGTAGGGTTACGGTTCATGAGTTCTGCTCGTCATCTCATTAAGCTTTAAATTTGTGTGACGTTTCATCAAAATATTTGAAACGGTTTCCAACTTAGAGAGCGAACATTAGTACATGGAAGAAATGGGTATTTTCAATATATATGATGTTCAATGGGCCGCATGTCGTTTCATGGTGCTTTACATTTGTGAAAAATTTCATGAAAATTTCTCAAAGTGTTTTCAACTTACAAAGTGGACATGAGTACATGGTAGAAATGGCTATGTTCAATGTTCAAAGGGCAATAACTCCAAAAGTAGGCAAACCAGAGTTACAGTTCATGTGTTCTGCAAGTCGTCTCATAGTGCTTTACATTTGTGTGAAATTTCATGAAAATGTCAGGAATGGTATCAGAGTTACAGAGCGGACACGAGTACATGGTAGATTTGATTGTGTTGGGGTTTAACGACACGTCAACCCTTGTGGGTCATTTCGTGTCGTCTCCCAGAGAAAGGGAGAAAAGAGATAGAAGAGATAGAAGAAGAGATTAAAGAGAGGGACAGGGAAGAAAGAGGAACAGGAATGAAAGTGAAGAAACAGAAGAAATAAAAACATTCCCCCTCTACCCTTACCTGCTTCAAGGATAGCAGGCCTTATTGTACATGGTAGAAATGGCTATGTTCAATGTTCAAAGGGCAATAACTCCAAAAGTAGGCAAACCAGTTACGGTTCATGTGTTCTGCACATTGTCTCATGGTGCTTTACATTGCCGTGAAGTTTCGTGAAAATATCTCAAATGCTATCAGAGTTATGAGTTATGGAGCAGATACGAAATCATAAAATGCTGACAGATGGACGGACGGACACTCAAAATTTTGGACGGTATAACATAATACCTCGCCACTTTTTGTGGCGGGGCATAAAAATGTGTGTTTTTTTTTGTTTTTTTTTTAATTATTTCTTTACCATCTATGGGCATGACAGTAAATGGAGTGTAACCATTTGAACAAACTCTTAATCCCATTTCAACAGAAGGATGAAGTTTGATGGACTTTGGCCAAGTGGTTTCTGAAGAGAAGTTGTTTATCAATATCATGATTTTATACATGTAAATAGCTAAGGGGCAGTGGAAGATAACCCTCATAGAATAAACTGGAGACAATTTGCATGAAATGTGAAACCTGTTTTCTGGGAAAAACAAGACAAAATATTATCAATTTGTTGTCTGCTGAATTAATGCCTAGAGCACGGTAAAGGATAAAACAAACCTTACCTGGCCTGGCAGTGATACAATATTACATAATGAGTACATTAGTAGTATTGTTGTTTATGTAACTCTATAGACAGTTATTCATAAGTATGATATATGTTTTGAAGACGCTCCAAGATCCTAACATCTTATCAATCCATATCTTGGCTCTCACAGTAGCTTGTCAAGGTCTTAGGAGTATTTTCCCTTGGATGTTTCACATGCTCTGAAGAGTATTGTCCCTTGAATTACAAAAAGATCTACTTCAATCACACCAGGAAACAATCAACACATACACTTTTATAGTCTACACTATAAATTTATTTATTTTTTTTTTATGTCACTCATCCAGCAGTTTTTGGACAAATCAACAGGTAGTAAAATAAAGTTGTACAAAATTCAGGACAACTAGGGAGGGGAGTTAACTTGCAAAGCTCTAGATAAAAGCAGGTATCAAGTAAACATTTTTCTTATTTCTCATGTTGTGGGTACTCATTAGAAGCACCTCAGCTTCAACATTTGTCTTCATGGAGAAATAAGAAAAGTATCAATATTTTTCGGTTAAAAAAAGCGCCTTAACTAGGGATACGGAGTTAAGGTGTCTGAATATTTAGGGTAAATACTGAAACTGGGACTTCAGAGTCTGAAGATGTTTGAAGGCACCTTTGATGCTTGTTTATTTGTGTTGAGGTTTAACCGCCCAGTCACTCCAATGGGGTCATGTCGAGTGCAATCAGTTTACCTAACCACACTTTTACTGGGCAGGAAGGGAATGGCCGCAGAATATATTTCATGATCAAATCTCCATGAAAGAATATTGTCGACCCAGCAGTGGTCAAACCCTCAACCTCCTGATCACCAGTCGGACGCACATCCAACTGAGCTACTGAGGCCAGCTTCTTTTTGCTTGACTAAAGACTTAACTCTTGTCCTGTTGAGCCCGGATATACCCTGCCTTTGCAAACAATGTAGATCCAGATCAGTTGGCTTCTAGGAAGCCAACTGATCTGGTGCTGTACTGTTTGGCATTCAGTATGTGAATTTATATCAACTATCTGGATCGAGTCATCTGATTGGCCGAAAACTTGAAAAAGATGTGGCATCTTAATATATTCAGCAGTACAAGGATTAAATTCCTAATGGATGAGCAGAAATTAACCCTTTCATCCCTGAGTTTCTGGAATGGGCTCTTCCATCTTTCGAATTATGACACTTCCAGTAAATTGTCAATAGGGGATTTAATCAATGATCATTAACAAGATGGCAAGCAATGTAGATCCTGATGAGATGGCTCATTATGGTTTTGTTTCAGATGAGGTTTTACTGCCCAGACAACCTATTAGGGTCATGTCAAGCCAGTCAGTTAACCTAACCACACTTTTTATGGGCAGCCCTAGTCCTCTAAGCCGTTAACCATCACTTGGGCACATTCTTTCCCCAGAAACTGACAACTGCACTTCTTGAATCAGCGGAAGGGAATGACCATAGAAAATAATTTATGATCAGTCTCCACTAAGGAATCTTGCCAGACGCAGTGGGGACTGAACCCATGACCTCCTGATCACCAGTCAGACATGCAGCTGATTGAGCCACTGAAGCCGGCTGGCTCATTATGAGCCATCTCATTTGGATCTACACTTTTTGCATAGGTATTTATACCGGTCTACAGGGTTGAAAGGGTTAAGGAGTATTTGGTGATATTTCAAGGAAATTTTCTCTTATTGCTCCATAAAAACATATGTTGTGGGTACTCTTTAGGAGTGCCTCAATGAGGCACTTCTAATGAGTACTCACAACACAGGGATTCAGTTTGACGTCGGCCATCGGCCATAGTCCGCCGAAATTTGCAGATGTCCGAAACTTTTCTGACCTGGTTGGACACATTGTCCAATTGCCATTTTTGGCTTGTAATATAAGGATTTCTACTGTTGTTTACAGTTTATTTTCGAAGTCGATCTCTATCTTGTAAAACGACCGATGAATGGTCAGTCTAAGATGTACTGGACTGCTTATCAAACATTATTGATTTTTTTTGTGATGATCGGTAATGCCGTTAGTTTTGCATCTGTAAACTGAGTGAACCAGTCTAATTTGTTTGGCCGAAACTTAGATAAGGCCGAATCCTGTTTTAGTTACTTCCCTTGATCTCACTGAATTTGTTTACATGTGACACCATGCGAGGTGAAATATTACACTCGTGATTTGCGAAGGGTTGGACAAAAAATCACACAAAAAATGCCCCCTAGAAAGCAAGAAAAGTTGACATTTTTCATGCCATAATCCAGCAGTGACCAAATGGAATCCCTGCAAGGAAATGGTGAAAACGACGCTAGCTCCCATCCACTGCTGAATCCACAGTAATTGAGTAAAAAGGTTTTCTAGCTTTTATAATTTGTACAAGAAAAAATTTCGGAATGTCCGGAAGAACCAGCTGCCATTTGGACAAAATGTCTGGTACTGATTTTGATCCAGCTGAATCACTGCAACATGTGTCTCTATGGAGACTTGGAGAAAATTATCCAAGAATTATCATTTAGCACTCTTACTTAACATGTCCTCTGGACTTGTCATTGTTGAGGAATTCTTCAGAGTATTAGAATAGTTGTTCATTCTTGGCATGTCCTGGGGTCTGACATATTTACCACATATTCAGACATTATTCTTGGAAACTGTGCAGAACAGATCAACTATTCCAAAATGAAGTGTTTTAATCCATAGCTCCAGATTATGGGGGATATCCTATAATTACCGTTTTTTTTGTTTGTTTTTTTCTTTTTTTTTTTTTCAGATGCCACATTCTGTGGGGTCTGATCTGGGTGTACACTGTGTTTGCCAATGTCCCTTTTATGGGATGCCAGGCATAAATGGGTTCAATCCTGTCTCTGTTTGCCAAAAGTGTTAATTCCACACACGTTTCATCATGCATGAAACACATTGTTTTGCACCAAGTGTTGTTGTTGTTGTTTTCAAAACAGAAATATTTACCAATTTATGCACAAATAATGTCACCCACTTTTATTTTTATATTTTTTTTGTTACTGAACCCCAATTAAATGTATACAGCAGAGACTTATAAAGTGGTTTTCTTGACAGTGCTGACAGAAAGTGGGAGGGGTAGGTGGGTAGAAAAGTAGACAGCCAAAGCAATTCTACCTTGTACCACAGCAAACGTTTTTTTGTGTGAAATAGAAACAAGAAAATATTTATACCAACACTCATACCTGGATGCCAGTAAAGCATTTTTTTTTTCTTCTAAATTTCAGGTACGAATACACTATTCACCCTAAATATTTAGACAAACAGAGTAGAACCTGATAAAAATGCTCCTAAGAAGCTCTATGGATCGACTCTGTTTGTCATTCTGTCACCACATTTTAGACACTTCATCAAGTACAAGTAATCATTAATCAAATAAACTTAAACTGTAGGATAAAATATGGTATGTTAAGGAATTATGGTGTCCTGATATTTTCGGTAAATACAATAATAATCATAGCTAGGGATAAGATGCATTTTTCAACAAAAAAGTACTGATATTTTTCGCATTTCTCCTCAATAACATATGTAGTGGGTACTCATTAGAAGCGCCTCGCTGAGGCGCTTCTAATGAGTACCCACAACATATGTTTTTTTGGAGAAATAAGAAAAATATTTACCAGATACCCTCTTATTTGATGCTATGTGTAAGATGTTTATCATTTCAGCACAGGCTACATTCCAGCAGCTACAACTAGATCACTACCAAACAGATAGATAAAACATACAGCTGAAAAGATATAGATAAAACATACATCTGATATAAAATACAATCATTACTAGATCATCATTAAGGGTAAATGCACATGAGGTGTGGGAGGAAGAATTGTGGGTTCAGCTGGATCAGTTTCTCATCTATCATTAAATGACAGGTCACTGATTGGTCTCCCCTTACTCTCAGTTTTTTTATAATCTCAGAAAAGCCCTGTGTTATAGATCACCAAGATTTTAGTATATCAAGATGATGGAAGGGTGATGACAAAATGCTCTGTGCAATAAACTTTGCATAAGTCTAGATAAGAGTGGTTATCAGTTAAATAGTTTTCTTCGACAAAAAAATATGTTGTGGGTACTCATTAGAAGCGCCTCACTGAGGCACTTCTAATGAGTACCCACAACATATATTTTCGTCGTGAGGCACTTCTAATGAGTACCCACAACATATATTTTCGTCGTGAGGCACTTCTAATGAGTACCCACAACATATATTTTCGTCAAGACGTAAGAAAAATATGGACACTTTTTGGTTGAAAAAAGCGCCTTATCAAGAGCTATGAATAAAGCACCATAAGTCATGAGCTGAATTCCGGCTCGAGTGGGATTTGAACCCAGGACCTTGTGATCTGAGGAGCGTTAATCTGAGGAACGTTAACCACTCTGCAACTTGGCCACCCAGACACTTCAGGATACGTAAGACTTGGTAGGTTTGTTTGTTTGAGTTGGAGTTTTACAGCCCATTAACACTGTTAAAGGCACTATATTGCTCAAAAGTAGACATTATTTTATCCAAGAAAGGTTTAATAAATTGATATATAGTATTAATATGATCATAAATTGTGGCATCTGATAGCCAGTAAAATTTCATTTAGTCTCTCGTTTTTGAATTGGATCAAAAATGAAAAGATTTTTTATTGTATCTCTGAATTAATGTTGGCAACATTAATTCAGAGATATGATAAAAAATCATTTCATTTCAAGAAAAGAGACTAACTGAATTTTTACAGGCTGTCACTGGTGCCATATTTCATGATTGTATTAATACCATATATCAATTTATTAACTCTTTCTCTGATAATAAAATGTCTATTTTTGAGGAATATGGAGCCTTTAACCCTTGTCCTGCTGAACCCGGATATACCCTGTCTTTGCAAACAGTGCAGATCCAGATCAGTTGGCTTCTGAAGAAGCCAACTGATCTGGATCTGCACTGTTTGTCATTAAGTTTGTAAATTTATATCAACAATCTAGATAGAGTAATCTGATTGGCTGAAAATTAGAAATGGGCGTGGCATCTTAATTTATTCAGCAGGACAAGGGTTAAGGTCATGTCAAAGTGGTCAGTTAATCTACTCATACTTTTCCTGGGCAGGCTTAGGGGTTAACCAGTACTTATACACACAAACATTCACAAGTAACTGACAACTGCTAAGAAGGGGAAGAATGACTGTAGAAAGGATTTCATGATCAATCTCCATGGCCGAGCTGGGATTCGAACTTGCGACCCCTGGATCTGCAGTAAGACATGCTACAGACTGCGCTAAGGAGCCCAGCACCTGGTAGGTACATACTGTATTTATCCTAAGTATTTGGACAGACAGACAGACAGGCCTGAGCAAAAAATATAGACTGAAGTATGACAGGTAAGATGATTGGTTAGCCAATCACAACTAAAGCAGACAACAATTTTGATTTTTTTTTTTAAGTTTCAGAAAACAAGTCTTGACATTTCATGTGAATCGTCTGATATCAAAACCTGTTTTCTCTGAAAAAAGAAAACTTAAGATTGTCGTCTGCTACTTTCTATGAAATTTCATGAAGATTTCCTGGACAGTTCTAAAGTTATAGAGCAGACACAATTTTATCATAGAAATGGTTACTTACAAAGTTCAAAGGGAAATAACTAAAAAAAAATACAAATCCGAGAGATACAGTGTTTGTGCTCTGCAGGTTGTCCTATTTTGGTTAATATCATTTCTATAAAGTTCCATGAAGATATCTTGAACTGTTTTCAAGTTATAGGGCCGACATGACTTTTGTGATGGACAGACAGATAGACAGACAACCATGGCAAAAACAGTCTGCCTCCCGACCATGACAGGTTAGACATAACTATTTTCAACAAGGAAGTGTTAACCAACACAAACCGGATTAAATACAATTAATATATATAACAAGGTCTGTCACTAGACATGACAGCTTGTCTGAACTTGCGCTTGTCTATCAGATCTTAAAAACATTGACACAAAACTTTAACATAAAATTTCTAAGTCCTTGACCTTTAGGTCATGAGCACGTGTGAGGATAGTGCTCAAAAAATTGTTTGGACTAACATCTATAACCATACCAAATATAAACTAAATCCATCTCAGCTATAGAAAATACTTTGACGTAAAACTTTAACATTTTTGTTAATGCCAACGCAGACGCCAGGGGTAGTGCAAATTATGGCTCTTCCTGTATTTTCGTACGGGTGAGCTAAACTAGAAATGTGTCGATATGACACAGATGCCCCCGCCCAGGGGCCATCCTCACATAGAAGCAAGCATTTTGCAGAAAATGAAGTTGAAAAAGGGCCATAACTCCCATAATTAATGGCGGATTTTACCCTAAATTGATCTTGGCCTATGTTTTATGCTTATATACCTGTGTATAAAATATGAATCCAATATACTTATCTTTACAAAAGATATTGAACGGAAACCGTTTTTTGAAGTTACAAAAGGGCCATAACTCCCATAATAATAGGTGGATTTTACCCTTAATCGAACTTGACCTATATTTTATGATTATATACATGTGTATAAAATATAAATCAAATACACTAATCTTTTCAAAAGATACTGAACGGAAACCATTTTTCAAAGTTGAAAAAGGGCCATAACTCTCATAATAATTGGTGGATTTTACCCAATATTGAACTTGACCTATACTTTATGATTATGTACCTGTGTATAAAAAATGAATCCATACAGGATATTTACTCTTTTGCTGTGAATACCATAAATATTGTCATCGAGGGTAATGAAAACATTCAAATTTTCACGAGTGCGAAGCACGAGTGAAAATTTTAATGTTTTCATTACCCGAGATAAAAAATTTCTGAAAAAGAGTAAATTTTCTTTTTAGTTTATTGTTTACACGCCAATGCGCGTTTTTGACGTAATAAATAACTTCACCAAACAAAACATGAATGTCATGGCGTCGACGCTCAGTGCTTAACAAGTGAAACGCTGGAGAGACAAGAAAAAAAAAAAAAAAAATTGGCAAATTGAAATAATTTTTATACCAAAATGTTCCTTACATTCTAACTAAGAAAATGCATACCAACACTGGATACTTTAGTTAAGAAATAAAGAAGTTAGAGGTGTTCAAAAATCTGAAAAGGAGGAATAAGATCCACATCTGAAACAATGAAGAAAACCGGTCGCCCAAAGCGAGGAGTGAAAATATAAATCGCATCAGTCACTAGTGAAATCATACGATATCATTTCACTAGTGATCGATACCACTTTTATAGATATACACTAATTTCACAGATAACAATAAAATAAAATACACTAATCTTTTCAAAAGATATGGAATGGAAACCATTTTTCAAAGTTGAAAAAGGGCCATAACTCCTATAATAATTGGTGGATTTTACCCTAAATCGAACTTGACCCTTATTTTATGATTATATACCTGTGTATAAAATATGAATCCATTATCCTCATCTTTTCAAAAGATATTGAACGGAAACTATTTTTCATACAACGGACAGGACAGACAGACGGACGGATGGATGGGACGTACATACAGATAGCGGTGATACTATATGACCCCCATTGAAAATGGTGGGGGCATAAAAACAACATTTACACTTTGCTTGCTTAGTAAAAATTTCAGTAGACAACATTTAGAAATATTTTTCTTATTTTTCCTAAAAAATAGGATCTGAGATTTCATGCAAATCATCTTTTCAGGAGACTATTTGCATGCAGAGGCAGATCCTATTTTTTAGGAAAAAAAAGTAAAACAATCATCAGTTTGTCCTCCGCTGAATTTGCTCATAGCATGGTGAGTGTTAATTAGAGGAATAGTGCCAAGTAAATACTTCTGAACATTCTCAGCATGTTAACAAGTACACACCCAAACAGGATTAACACTTAGCAAGCTGGGTAAAAACTTCAGCAGACAACATTCTGAAATATTTTTTTCTTATTTTCCTCCCTAGGAGACAATTTGCATGAAATGTTAACCCTTATTTTCTGAGGAAAATAGGAAAAATGCTATTTGTCGTCTGCTGACTTTGCCCAGACAGTGCTAATGATTAAGGTCTATAGATCATTACCAGAAGATATCCTTTAACTTACTTAATTTTTTTTATCTTATAGACCATATCCCTGCTGTGAAAGTATGCAGCTGTATATTTAGTATATTTTTTCAGCAAGTGTGACTTGAGCCCACGACCGTCCACTTGCAAGTCGAGAACACTAACCACTAGGACACCCTGCCCACTGTGGTTATCATATTTCTATTATATTCTGTGCTTATTTCGAAGTTATTAGGTGTCTGTGTACCTATTCAAGCTATTTTGTACCAACACACACACTGCAATACCCAACTCAATGAATTCCCATTGTTGTGTTCTGATACTGGCTTTAATTTCCATATTTTACACCCAAAATTCCATCTAGTTCTATCTTTTTGGACTAAGGAGCCTCACTCATGAGATTACAACTAGCTACAGTAGATTATACCCCTTGAATAGACAAACAGCTATAAAAGAAAAGATAGTCTGGAGACAGTCTAGTAGTGATGGTCAAGTGACCAGCGCTACATAATATTAGTATTGTCTTGGTTTTTATTTCAGTGTCTATAAAAAAGAGGATGAATTATGACTACTGTAATAACTCTCAAGTATTCGGACAGAAAGGCATGCGCAAACAGTGTAGACCCAGATCAGATGCCAGAAATTTTGGCACCTGATCAGGTTCTGCACTGTTTGCCACTCATCTAGCAGTATTTTAATTTAAACACATTAATATGTAGTAAAATTTTAGGACAAGTATGGTAAATAGTTACGGTGTCCCAATACTCAGCCAAGTTGGAGTAAATAAGGTATTTGATCACACGAAACTGGTGCCAGTCTATGTAGCTTATGTTGTGATACTCAGCAGAAAAATAAATTATGGTACTCATGAAGGTGATTCTGATGAGTAGCCACATGTTTTGGTGCAGAGAAGAGAAGAAAAAAAAACAACACACACACACACTTATTTACCCTACGTATTAGAACCGACGGGCATGAGCAAACAGTGTAGACCCAGATCAGATGTTGAAGAATGCAGCACCTGATCAGAGTGTACACTGTATGCCACTCATCCAGCAGCTTTTAGATACATTATCTTAACAGGTAATGAAATGAACTTGTTTAAAAATTTAGGACAAGTGTGGTAAGGAGTTGAGGAGTCCTAATATTTATGGTAAACCTGGTTAACTAAATCATTGCCAGAAAATTTCTTCATCCCAGCACTGTAAGACATTTTACTACCTGTAAATTATACATGTTGTATGGGCCGTGTCATGCTAAAAACCTGTCTTCAGGCGTCGTGAACAGCGAAGGCCAAGATCAGCCTGTGCATTTGCACAGCCTGGTCAGAACCTTCACTGTCCGCTTATAGACTCTTTGGGTACTGTAGAACATAATAAAATATAGCAAAGTTCCTGATCAGACTATATATCCCCGATAGCTAATCTGGATCTTTATAGTTTGCATTTATCACAAAGACCTTTTCTCATGTCACAGCTCATATATACTGTATTTACCCCAAGTATTCGGACACCTCAACTCCTTACCATATATGTTCTAAAATTTGAACCAGTACAATTCACTACCCGATGTTGTGTCTAAAAATTGCTGAATGAGTGGCAAACAGTGTAGACCCAGATGAGACGCCGCGTTCTGCGGCTTCTCATCTGGGTCTATACTGTTTGCTCAGGCCTGTCTGTCTGAATACATATGGTAAATACGGTAATATTCAGATTAATGCTTTCATAGCTGCAATGAGAGAAAAGGTACCTTATGGCATGTTTGTCCAACTGTGTGTCTGAACAGTCTCACCAGTCTTCAACATCTGCATAAACCCTTGTCCTGATGAATAAATTAAGATGCCATGCCCACTTCTAATTTTCAGCCAATCAGATTACTACATCCAGATTGTTGCTATAAATTCGCATACTTAATGGCAAACAGTGCAGATCCAGATCAGTTGGCTTCTTCACTGATCTGGATCTACATTGTTTGCAAAGGCAGGGAATATAAGGTTCAGCAGGACAAAGGTTAAGAAGCCTTGGACCTTCAGCTATCTACAGAACATGCTGTAAAGACTGATCAGATGCGCAGACTGACTGAAGTCTTCAGTGTATGTAGGTCATAAGGTACATTTTATAATGCTGTGGCTTGTATCTTTGTTTTCTACAACAAAACAAAAAGAGACTAAAAAAGTGTTGATGATGATGATGATGATGATGATGATGATGATGATGATTTGGTATTTTACATCCCTTTCAACATAATTTTATGTCTAGCATGCTGGGTAAAAATTTCAGCAGACAATATTTTGAAATAATTTCCTTATTTTCCCAGAAAATAAGCTTTGACATTTCATGCAAACTGTCTCTTTAGGAGACAATTTGCATGAAATGTCAAAGCCTATTTTCTTGGAAAAATTTCTGAGAATATCATGAATTTGTCGTCTGCTGAATTTGCCCAGATAGTAGTAATGGTTAAGGCATAGGAGATGATGGAAGTGTGATATTGAAAGGCTCTGTGCAATGCAGCTCTGTACTCATGAGTAGAAATTTCCGCCTCCAAGGGAATTTTAACCCTTAAAGCGCCAAGAAAAACTGCATCTGAAAATGTCGTCTGTTTATGTCGTCTGCTGAATATTCTTGCAAACTTCTCAAAGCTATTTTTTGCATACCGGCAAACAGTGTGGACCTGGGTCCACACTGTTTGCAGAAATGACTTTTAAAATCACAAGCAGAAGACAAAGCAGACGACAATTGTTGTGACTGGCGCTTTAAGGGTTAACCTGGGACCTCGTGATCCTAAGTCAGGAGCACTAAACCACTCGACCACCTGGATGCTTTGGCTCAGAAGTGCGTGCAGATGCATGAACAAGAGGCCCAGATCAGCCTGCACACCACCAGTCAGATCAAGGTCTTCACAGTTACGTTATACATTCCACATTCTCAAATAACCTTGCATACCATATTTAACCCAATTGTTTGGACACCTTAACTCCCGAATATACTAATTCTAAAATTTGAACAAGCCCATTTTACTACCTGTTGATGTGTATAAAATACTGCTGAATGACGGCAGCATTCTGCAGTGTCTGATCTGGATCTACACTGTTTGCTCAGGCCTGTCTGTCGAAAAACTTAAGATAAAGATATTCAAAGTTCATTTTCCTACAAGCTGATGTGTCTAAAACACTGCTGGATAAGTGAAAAACAGTGCAGACCCCTCTCAGATGTAACATTCTGCAGCTTCTGATACTACGGATAAATATGTCAGTTTCATACAGCACCTTCTGATTACAGTAATAACCATATTTATCATACATTTACTAGAAAATATGTTAATTTTGCATATGTGATACCAACATGGCTTTCAAGCACATATCACTTGTGGAATGCAAAGGTGTGATAACAGTTCATGTGGGTGATATGGCTTTTTTGCCAGAGCAAAAAACCCATATCACCAGGTCAGATGGGTGAAACGGCTTTTTTACATTGGCAAAAATCCATATCACCATATTTGGAGCACTCGGCGGTCTTTCCTTTGACTGTTCTGTTCTATTCTGTAAACATGTTATCCGCATGACTAGCCGCCATCTTGTCAAATCGAAACAATGTCGTCAGGACGAGAGGAAACATCGTCACAATTTCAGCTATTTCGCAGAGAAATGAGCGAAAGAACGATGTAGTCGTTAGCTGACAGACTCATCGATTTAGATAAAATAATTCAGAACCGAAGTCAATATGTATGATAAATTGATTATGATACGGCAATTTTCATATCATATCCCATATCAACCCTCGACCAATATCAGCCCTCAGGCCTTCAGCCCTCGGGCTCATAGGCGTCTCAGGTTGATATGGATTATGATATGCAAATTGCCATATATATATATATATATATATATATATATATATATATAATAATAATATAATAATCTCTATGTATTAGAACATACAGGCCTGAGCAAAGAGTATAGACCCAGATCAGACACCACAGACTGTGGCATCTGATCTGGGTCTACACTGTTTGCCACTAAGTCAAGCAGTTTTTAGACAAATCCACAGGTAGTAAAAATGTTTAAATTTTAATACAAGCGTGCAAGGATGTAACATGTCCCAGTATTTAGGGTAAATAAGATACCTGTGGAATTCTAGTATTTTTTTGGCACAGGAAGTTTTTGTTGGCCTTGAAGTCTGGTTTGTATTTCGAGGGTTGAGCGCAAGACTATGGTAACTCAAACATATTTTTGAAACCCTTGTTTAGGGGCAACTTGGACCCCTTTGTAAACAATGCAAATTTAGGTGCCATTGCTCGTACGAGCAATGGCACCTAAATTTTCATTGTTTACAGAAAAGAAATGTCGTAATCTTCATAATGCCTTCATGGTGAGGAGATTAGGTTTGGGGAAAAACAACCATCTGAGTTACGCTAGTCTTGCGCTCAACCCTCGATTTATTCTTCTATTTCAGATGTGAAGGCACAAAGTGTTCTTGGTGCTTTATTCTAACAGTAAAGGTTGAGATCAGCCTGCATATCCATACAGTCTATATAGCTACAGGTAAGAGGGGATCCATATAATATTTTTCTTATTTCTCACAATATAGGAAAACATAAATTGCGGGTACTCATTAGAAGTGCCTTACCAAGGGTAAAGTTGGTACTATATTTATACTGTAATCAAGTTTTACCAAATTTACCTAAATACTTAAACTTTCCTGGGTAAACAGTGTATATCACAATTAAATTACTTGATCATGGTCTACATTTTGTGCTCTTTAGCCAGCCAATTAGGCACATCAACATTATTTTCTTAAACATCCCTTACAACCTACGTCATATCGAAACTGAAGACACATATTTCCGTCAGTAACTGGTTTAGAATCTTTGGAAACTAATTAGGGTTTTATGAAATTCAGAAATTGTACTTACTGCACCAAATTCTTTGTCATATATGGACTGTCTGACTTTTGAAAAATCAGGCCTCTGAACCACAGCGGATATTCAGACACTTCAACCATCCATGTTGATATTCAGTATATTTGCAATATGAATGTATTAGTTTAAGCATAACTGGCCAGTCTCTACAATAACTAGAAGATATACTGAGTTTGCGTTCTTTAGTAAAATACAGTACCAAAATAAACACATTTGGTGCACAAAGTAATTTTTCACTGCATTATGCACTCTACCTGATTTTGCAATACCAAACAAATGTTTCAGTTGAAGCTATGTGCATATCACAATGCTGATGACGTACTGTGCTTTCGATATCTTTCAGAAAGTTGTTTTTTGCTTGGCACTTTGCACAGAAGAGATAAATTTGCAAATTTTTGTCATGATTTAATACAAAACTATTTGTCTTAACTACCTATGCCCAAAAAGTTTTATTCTAGTCATTGATTTTTAAAAAATCAAATATTTTCACTTTTTCCCACAGTAAAAATGAATGCAAATTATACAGATATCTTTAGTGTAGGTAACTTGGGAGACAGATTTTCAATAAGTTCCACTTATTCAATTTTTCTGAATTTTTTACAGTACGGTTGTGAAACATCAATAATTCAAATTAAGCAAAGAAAAATAAAAAAAATATTTTCTCAGACAAAAATTCCAAAAAATCACTTTACTGTAGAATTTGCATAGGTAAGACCATTTTTTGGCCGTAAATTTAACTTTACTGTAAATATTTGAGAAGAAGACAGAATCTGAAAAGACAAATGGTTTCTGATAAGATATGGTCAATCAGAACAAAATATCTTCATTTAAAACAAAACGCCAAGCAAAAAACGTCTTTCTGAGAGATGTGGAAAGGACAGTAGGTTGTTGCCCTTGTTAGAATTTGAGGTAAACGGAAATAAGCTTAAAGTAGCCCACTTTGCAAAATTTATAGGCTGACCAGTCAAAATATGTATCTTCCGAGGCAATTTGGTGCTTCAGGACTAAGTACGCAGTGAAATAGACCGCAGCTGGCACTTGTGAAAACCACTGTATCACAAGGCAGTCAGAAGGATGTGATCAAATTGTAGGATAAGTCAAAGCACTTTTTTTTTTTTCAACAAAAATGTTGATATTTTTCTTATTTCTCCATGAAAACATATGTTGTGGGTACTCATTAGAAGCGCCTCGCCGAGGCGCTTCTAATGAGTATCCACAGCATATGTTTCCGTGGAGAAATAAGAAAAATATTATTTCAAAACCCGCTCTTACCTGGAGCTATGATAAGAACAGTAAGAAGTTATGGTGTTGGAATATTTAGGGTAATTAGCAGCAAAGTGCTGCGCAAATTACTGCGGAAAAAAGTCTTATATTTAAGGGGGAATGGATACACTTTCAAAGGGAGGAACTTTTGTTGTCTGTTGTATTTGCCCAGAGTACTAGTGGTAAAGGTTAACCCATTAAAGACTGAATAAACTCTCCCACACTTTATATAGGATGAGAGTCCATTTTCGATTTTAGGTATGTCAGGCTATATTATATAGATATTCCTAAAGAAAAATGGTTGAACTATTTGCAAACAGTGGAAACCCTTTTCAGAGGCCGTGTTCTGCGGCATCTGATCTGGGTCTGCACCTTTTGCCAGTTACCCATTTAAGGGTCTCCAGTCTTTTATGGGTTAAGGCATATAAAAACCTGGCGATGTGTCAAATAAGTTCTTACAGAACGATAAATGATACAGACCCTGATAAAATTTTCCTATATGCTTGGGTCTAATCTGTTTGCCCAGGCCTAAGGCACATCTCTCTACATATTTAGGGAAACTATGGTAAGCTCTTTACCACACATTTGTTCATCATCATTCTGGAATGTCAGCTTAAACTAACCTAAAATGTCAATGGGCCATAAACACAGATACCAACTAAGTCATTAGAAATAAAAGATGGGAAAAGTATGGCAAGTTTATAAAGTGCTGCTCTGGGGGCATGAGAAATGTTGTTTTCATTATACCTCAAGAACAGACTAAAACCAAACTTCTTGCATACAACACATTATGATGGGTAGGTTGCTTTCAACAATCACAACAGTGCCTGAAGCCAGCATTCTTAGACTGGCCCCATTTCAAGTGACTAAATATTTTTCTCATAATCCTTTTTGATAAGCCACTAAAATAAAACCAAAAAAAATATAATGACTATAAAGGCTGGTCTCTAGTGACCAGCCTTTATAGTCATGATATTATTTTGGTTTTATTTTATTGGGTTTATTTATTGGGTTATTAAACAGATTTTAACAAAAAAAAAAAAGTTAGTCATTGGAGACTGGAGGCAGTCTACCAACATGCTTTGAGTTCTGCCTTTCTGCTATACCATATTCATCTTATGCATTCAGTGCTACTTGTTCTAAAACATAAACATGATATATTGAAAATATTGCTAGATGAGTGGCAAACCATGCAGATCTGATCTGATGCTGCATCCTGTAGCATCTGATCTGGGTCTACACTATTTGCTCAGACCTGTCATCTGAACACTTAGGGTAAATATGATGTCCTATCCTAGAAAAGATGACAAATGACGCACAACCAACAAAATGGGCCTTTATGCAATTTGTGGACACCACTGGTCCAGATCAGCTTGCGCATTCGTGCAGTCTGATCTGGGCATTTTCTGTTCCTTGACATATACTTCAGTATCCACTGATTCTGTAAGCGGACAACAAAGGCCCAGATCAGCCTGCACTTATGCGCAGGCTGATCTGGGCCTGTGTTGTCCACAAATTACATAAGGGTCCCTTTTGTACATTGAGCATCAAATGTTTATTCAGTTCCAAAAATTATGCTTCTTATAATTACTTATATTTTTTTTTTTTTTTTTTTTTTTGAATTCTATTTTTCATGTGCTAACATTAACCCCAAGCAAAAGATCAGCTATTACTATAATTTAAGTCTTTGGTATAATTCTGCCAAGGTACGAGCCCCTGACCTCCCACGTGCCAAGTGTAGGCTCTACCAACTATAAGCTATTGTGGTCTGCAAGAGTTTGCCACTCATCAAATAATTTTTATACACCTTAACAGGTTATGAAACTGACTTGTTCAAATGTTAGGGCAAGTATGGTGAGGAGTTAAGATGTCCAAATATTTTGTGTAAATATGGTACAAACAAATCAGAATGTGCAGGATCATTCATTAGACTGGCTGCAGTCTCTAGTGACAAAATAATTTTTCTTATAATCCACTAAAATAAAACCAAAGTAATATCATGACTATAAATTTTAAGCTGGTCACGTGACCAGCCTTTATTGTCATGATATTTTTTGGTTTTATCTTAGTGGATTATCAAACAGGATTATGAGAAAAATATTTAGTCACTGGAGACTGGAGCCAGTCTAGATCATTCATGTCTAAGCCTCACTGAATCTCACTTTAACCCATATCCTGCTGAATGAATTAATTAAGCCACAGCCATTTCTGACTATCCCACTGATCAGATTATCTGATATAATGTATTCATTCAATTCACAAACTGCATGACAAACAGTGTAGATCCTCCATCTGATCTGGATCTACACTGTTTGCAAAAGTAGGGGTTGCCATGTTCAGCAGGATAAGGGTAAAACTGGAGGTGGGTCACCTGTTCCAAACAGATGTGGGTGGAAACTTAATTAAGCATTATCACCTGTTCACTCTATTTCCCCCCTCCAAAAAAAAAAAATATACTGAAAGGAAAAAGAAACGCAGGGTAGAGTTTTTTCCTTCTTATTTTAACCATTTTTTACAGTGTTTACTATAGTCATACACTTTTACAGATTGTCCTGTGAATGTGAACCGCGGGTATACGAGTCTTTGGTCAATGTGCTATCTACCCAGTGTGTGAAATCATTCAACCGTGCACTACACAGTGCATTGCACGGACAATACGGAAAGCCAAAATTTCGTGCAAAACAAGCATGTTTAAACCTTCAGCACAAGATTTCCTCACACCATTTGGTACACTTCAACGATACACAATGCTCTTCGATTCTTTTACCTATTTTTCTTTTCATTTTTACGCTACTTTAACTTTTTTTCAATCATGGTACGATTGACTGATGTTCAGAGGGGTAGGGCAATTGCGTTGCTGATGCAGGGTCAGAGGCAACAGCAAGTTGCCAATCATTTTGGGGTTAACGTCTCAACAATTGAATGTCTTGTTAGACGTTTAAGGGAGACATGGCATTTAGCAGACCGCCCGCGGTCTTGGCGTCCACCCGTGACGTCGCGACGTCAAGACAGGACAATCCGTCTGGCACATTTGCGGAATCATCATCTCACTGCTACCGAAACTGCCCTTAATACAGTAGGTACGCATAATCGACAAATTTCTTCGAAGACTGTTGGAAGTCGATTGCGTGAGATTGGTCTTCGAGCTCGTCGTCCATACGTTGGTCTGCCTCTGACCCAGGCACGTAGGTTGCGTCGTATGGCGTGGTTGACGGCGCATGCGCCCAGGCTATTTCCGATGAGGCAGTGGAGACAAGTTCTTTTTACGGACAAGTCTAGGTTCACTCTCTATCGCGCAGATGGTCGACGTCGTGTGTACCGACGTCGTGGAGAACAATTTGCCGACGCCTGTGTTGTCGAACGGGATCAGTTTGGCTCCGTTATGGTCTGGGGAGGCATTGCTCACGGGATAAAATCAAAGCTGATTATTGTTGCGGGCAATATGACCGCAGTAAGGTATAGGGATGAGATCTTGCGTCCTGTTGCAGTCCCGCTTGTGCAACAACGTAATCTGATTCTGCAGCAGGACAATGCCCGACCACATGTTGCCCGAGTTTGTCAGGATTTCCTGGCGAACAATAACATTGCACTACTAGCATGGCCACCGTACAGTCCAGATTTGACCCCAATAGAGCACATGTGGGATGAGCTGGACAGAAGGGTTAGGAAGCACTGAAATCCCCCCGCAACTCTCGCACAACTAAGGAATGCGTTGATCGATGAATGGAATAACATCCTGATGCGAACTGTCAATGCTTTGGTTAACTCTATCCAAAGGAGAATTAGGGCAGCAACGGCAGCAAGAGGGAGGCACACCCGATATTGATTTTCAGTTTGATTTTGATTTCAAGATTTGTGGGGTAGCTACCAATGAACTTCAATAACTCGAGACTTGTTGATCACAAACCAATGAAATTTGGAACTTTTGTTCCATACATGTACCGTTTTGTAATCATAGTAAAATATTTAACAAACTTTTTCAAACTTGAATGAAATTTAGGAATAAAATTTACCCTGCGTTTCTTTTTCCTTTCAGTATGTTTCATATTAACACAGCAAGCATAAACTACCTTATTACTGCAAATGCCCCTTTAAGATTTCTCAACATTTCTGCCAAGGAAGACAACTTTTGTGAATTCCTGTTTGCTTCCTTTTCTGAAAAGGGGTCTACTTTATAAGGAAAGAATTTGCTCCCTCTGGGAGCAAATTCTTTCCTTATAGAGTAGACCCCTTCCGAGAAGGGAATGTAAACAGTTTTTGACAGAGTTGCTTCCCCTGAAGGTGTATCATTTTCCCTTAAGCTCACAAGAAGGGCAGTTAAGTCCCTTTTTTTCATCAATTTGAAAGGCTTTTTTTCATCAATTTGAAAGGCTTATAAAACTAAAAACTCAAATGTCACTAAAAAGGCTTCTGTATTTAATGGTGGGGGGGGGGGGGGGGGATTTTTAGTACTGACAACTTGACACTGTACATGATTGTATGGGTACATGTCAATGATTCAATGTCACTTGTGTCGGTATCTTCTTTTAAGAGTGCTTAACGGGCAATTTACCACAAATATTGGCACAGGCAGACCTGAGCAAACAGTGTAGATCCAGATCTGGGCCACAGAACACAGCATTTAAGACCAGGTCTACATTATTTGCCACTCATCCAGCATTTTTTGGACATATCAACAGAACAAACATAACCCATTTATGCCTAGTATCTCATAAATGGGACACTGGCTGTAGACCCAGATCAGATGCCACAGAATGTCAGGGTCTACACTGTTTGCATTAAATAAGGAATTTCTATAAAAACCAGACCAGACACCCCTTCTATTGGAAAAGGACCTCTCTAAAGAGCTAAGATAGCAGAGTTGAGTCAACTCGGTATAAATAAATTTTAGGACAATGATAGTAAGAAATGGAGAAGTTCCAATATTAACCCTTGTCCTGCTGAACCCGGATATCCCTGCCTTTGCAAACAGTGTAGATCCAGATCAGTTGGCTTCTTCTTGGCTTCTGAAGAAGCCACCTGATCTTGATCTGCACTGTTTGCCATTAAGTTTGTGAATTTATAGCAACAATCCAGATCAAATAATCTGACTGGCTGAAAATCAGAAGTGGGTGTGGCATCTTAATTTATTCAGCAGGACAAGGGTTAAGATTATATACATGGTATACCTTACCTGGACTTTGCTTCTCTGCATTGGCAGTACCTTTATTTTTCTTGCTAAGAAATATCCCCATTTTGTCTTCGAAATTTTAAAATCCTATTAGTCACTAATTCATTATAAATTCCAACCAATACAACTAAATTCCAAAAGACCTCTATAACATTCCGACAAACTGACACAATGTTTCGATAATTATTCCAAAATCCTGTTTTACATACAGACAGATAATAATTCCAAAATCCTGAATTTCATACAGACAGATGTAAGAGCCTGGCTTTGAGCTTCAACCTTCCGAAAGCATAATTACTGACAGAGAATTTTTCGTCCAATTTCATCAGCTTTATTACGAATCCAGGAATGCAGTTCCAACAAACTTCACAATGAATTAAGCAGGCACCAGCAAAGAGAATCATACATAGCTCCAGATAAGAGGGCATATCCACATTTCAGTTTTCTAATTTCTCCATGAAAACATATGTTGTAGGTACTCAATAGAAGTGCCTCGCAGAGGCACTTCTAATGAGTACCTACAACATATGTTTTCATGGAGAAATAAGAAAAATATCAGTACTTTTTGGTTGGAAAAAAAAAAAAAGCCTTATCTGGAGCTAAGCATACATAGCTCTAGATAAGACACTTGCTATCTTTTCTTTTTCTTTTTTTACCCAACCATGAAATAGTGTGTATATTCCTTAGAATAGTATTAACCGTTTCACCATGGGCTCTTCCATCTCTGTAATTGGGCACATCCATTGTTGTAAATAGGGGTTTCAGTCAAAAATTAGTAACGGAATGGCAAACAGTGCAGATCCTGATGAGACGGCTCATTATGAGCCGTCTCACCTGGATCTGCACTATTTGCAGGTCTGTAGGGATGAAAGGGTTAAATTCAAATAAACACCCAGAATGCACATTTTCATAGAGAAGTAAGAAAAATATATCAAGATATGGCACAAAGTATTGATAGTTTCCTTATTTCTCCACAAAAACATATACTGCGGTACTCATTAGAAATACCTCAGTAAGAACCCATAACATATGTTTTTGCAGGGAAAGAATGCAAACTATTTATCTGGCTGGATATATTTATCTGGGGCTAGGAAATATTTGTATGAAGGGCACATAAAGCTCAATCTTACAAAAATGTGTATTTTTTTTATGTATTTCCATTTTTCTTTTTATCCCCCCCCCCCCCCCCCCCCCAACAAAAAAAACAAAAAAAAACATGTTCTGCACTCATTCATGCCATGCTAATGAGATCCTGATGTACCAAGATCAATATTTGTCTTATTTCTCCATGAAAAGATATGTTGTGGGTACTTATTAGGGGGAGTTCATTGTAATGAATTTGCACAATATGTTTTTCTAGAAACATTTATAAAAAATATTTAACCGATGACAAACTGATGAAATGTTTCTTATATTCTCAGGAAATAGATTCATGTTTCATGCAAATTGTCTCCTAAACAGACAATATACATGAAATGTCAAATCCTCTTCTGGACTAAGAAAAATATTTCAAAATGTCATGTGCTGAAAATTTTACCCAGCATACTAAGAATTAATTTGCATGAAATGTCAAAATCTATTTTCTGGGAAAAATAAGAAAAAATAATATCAACAATTTGTCATTTGGTGAATAAATCTGTCCAGTCTCAGAGTCACCAGGTAAAAATTAAATCCAAAAAATGACAAGTGCATGACAGCACCAAACATCCAAACAACAAAATCACACAACACTGAATGCAAGACCCCTTTTTCCCATTAAAGCAGTCCTAATTCCATTATTTCCAATAAAAAAGAAATGGCACTATGGATCAGAAGTAATAAAATGATTATATCATTCACAATAAAAAAGACACAAGTAAAACAATCCAGAAACCATGTTTTCCCAATCATGCAAAACACCAGCCCAGTCCGAAAAGATCCTAGTTCCAGAGATCCTAATTCGAAAATAAATCTTAATCTCAGTGGATTTCCCAGAAAGTTCTATCTTATTACACTGCTTCAATCAGAACCCAAGATACGACCTCGCTTTTGGGCTGAAAATATATTTGTATTTTTCTTGTTTCTCCACAAAAACATATCTTGTGGTACTCATTAGAAGCACCTCTCTGAGGCACTGCTAATGAGTACCCACAAGATATATTTTCATGAAGAAACAAAAACATTGTTTATCAAGATATCTGCCGATCTGGAGTACCACCCTAAACACTAGTCATATTACTGTTACATTTCAAGCTAAAACAGCAGTTGAGAGCCATGAATTATGTATATGCACTGAGAAAAGCTTCAGATCACACAAGAGTTGAAGCCTTTTTTTTCATTTCTCCTCCAAATCATATTCTGTTGGTCTTCATTAGCCAGTGTCTCACAAACATTATTCTTATAAGATTCCAAAACATAACCCCAGTATATTTTTGCAAAGAAATATAGGGAAAATCAATATTTTTTATCTAGAAAATAGCAATTCTCTAGAATCCAGACTTTCATGTAGCTAAATAGCCTAGAAACTAACACCTATCAATCTTCAGAATCTCAAAACTAATCCACACAAAATGATTAAATGGAACAAATTCCGGCTATATACTTAGATTTCCATAGTTCCAGACAATGGGAGTATCAGGTACTTATTTTTCTTATTTCTCCATGAAAACTTATGTTGTGGGTACTCATTAGAAGCGCTTCGGTGAGGTGCTTCTAATGAGTACCCACAACATAGGTTTTCATGGAGAAATAAGAAAAAATCTCAAAACTTTTTGGCTGAAAAAGCACCATTTCTGGAGTTATGGATTGTGCCTTATGAAAGCCCACAAGATACTGATATCTATCTAGTTCAGTAAGTATTGAGATACTTTGAGGAGAGCCTTTGGAAAAACAACTTATCCCCACATATGCCATAGAACATCCTCTCCATCGCATTGCTCCAGATATGAGGGGTTACTCTAGAAAATACCTTATCTCTCCATGAAAACATATGTTGTGGGTACTCATTAGAAGCACCTTCCTGAGGTGCTTCTAATGAGTACCCACAACATACATTTTCACAGAGAAATATTTAGAAAACTATTAATATTTTTTAGTTGACAAATGCCCCTGCTATCCATAGAGTCAGTCAGTATAACCACTTTGTCAATGAACCATAAAAATATATTTAGCATAAAGCATACAGCGAATAGCAAAAATCTTGATATGATTTTGCAGTTGCACAAGACTGTCCAGGACTTTGTGAATAATGCTCTTTTTTGCCTCAGCACAGCTGTACAAGAACCTGGCTGGAGACTTAGTTCTAAGGATCTAGAAGGTTTCCAACTCAAGCACACCTGATGAGATAAACACACTGATTATTCCACCACATGATAACTTTAGTTTTCTTCTTGCATCAACCATAGGTCTAGATAAGGGAGGGTATCCAGTATATATTTTTCTTATTTCTCCACGAAAACATATGTTGTGGGTACTCATTAGAAGCGCCTCGGTGAGGCGCTTCTAATGAGTACCCACAACATATGTTTTTGTGGAGAAATGAAAAAAAAATATCAATACTTTTGGATTGAAAAAAGCGCCTTAACTAGTGCTATGATCAACCACTTGTAACCTTCAATCTTTACCCAGAATCACAACTCCAGAAAATTATGTAAGACACTCAAATCAGAACTCCAGAAAATTATATAAGACTCTCAAAAATTGAAGCTGCTCAGCCAGATGATTTTTGCGTTGAGGTTTTACGGCCCAGTCAACCCAGTGGGGTCATGTCGAGCGCGGTCAGTTTACCTAACCACACGTTTACTGGGAAGGCTTAGTCCTCTAAGCGGTTAACCAGTATTGTGCACATTCTTTCGCCAGAAACTGACAACTGCCCTTCTTGAATCAGCGGAAGGGAGAGAATGACCGTAGAAAATATTTCATGATCAATCTCCACGAAAGAATGTTGCCGACTTCGATGGGGGTTGAACCCGCGACCTCCTGGTCTTCAGTCGGACGGCGCATCCAACTGAGCCACCAAGGCCGGCTCTCAGCCAGATGAAAACGGGATTACAGAATTATTTTATTCTTTTTCAAAAGCTTAATAAATCTCGCAACTCAGCAGCTATGTTTGGATGAATAAACATCAATAGTAACTGAGTTAAATACTCAAGTCCTGCCTAAAGCTAGCAGCAGCTCTGTTGCAGAGGCATCAGGCCGCCGATTTATTCCATAAGCTCCCTTATCCTTAACATTTACCTCTCTATGGACAAATTCAACAGATGAGAATTTGATATTTTTCTTATTTTTTCCAGAAAACAGGATTTGACATCTGATGCAAATTGTCTCCATCGGCGATAATACGCACAAAATTTCAAACCTATTTCCTGAGATAAATAAGAAAATATTTCAAAGTGTCATCTGCTGAAAATTTTACCCAGAGTGTTAAGCATTAACCCATTGTAGTCGGGAGACCCGTAAATGGGTAATTGGCAAACAGTGCAGACCCAGATCAGATGCCACAGAACACTGCATCTGATCAGAGTCTCCACTGTTTGCAAATAGTTTAGACATTTTTCTTAAAGGAATATATAAATCTCATAGCCAGACGCACCTAAAATTGAAATTGGACTCTTCCAATATATAACTAAGAAAAATATTTCAAAATGTCATGTGCTGAAACTTTTACCCAGCATACTAAGAATTAATTTGCATGAAATGTCAAAGTCTATTTTCTGGGAAAAATAAGAAAAAATAATATCAACAATTTGTCATTTGGTGAATAAATCTGTCCAGTCTCAGAGTCACCAGGTAAAATCTATTCAGCATACAATAGGTTAATGCACCTATGCTGGCTCCCAGTCCATAACACAACTTAAATCAACAGATGTAACCTCTTCAAAGAATAATAATGTTTTAGTTTCCTTCAATCAATCCTCCGATTTGTCTGAAAGTTACACAGCACAGTGAGTACAGATCATTCTGGAGAAAAATCTAATGGAACACACAGCCCTTATGTTTTTTTCCTCAGAATCAATAGATTTTACAACACAGATTCTATACACCCTAGATAAGGCACTTTATTCCAACTAAAATATACTGATATTTTTCTTATTTCTTCATGAAAACATATGTTGTAGGTACTCATTAGAAGTGCATATTTTTTTGTGGAAAAATAAGTGCAATATTTATCTTGATACCTCGTGATAGTTAAAATATAATATTCTTCTGCAATCACTGGTGGTAGACTACTCAATACAACAACAACAAAAAAAATCCTAGTGTTTTATAATGGAAGCCATGGTATTTAAATGTATATTAAGAAATCTGCAGAGTCAGTTCTGTAAATCACGTAGGTTCAGTTAAGAAGGAATCCACACTGCTTTAGAGATCCTAAGGTAAAAATAAAATGCCTTTTGTTTTCCAAACATAGATGCCTAGGCAGCTTTTATTTTTTATCTTCATTTTTCTAGGAGGGTACATTCTTGGTCATTTTGGTTCGTTTTTTATTACTATTTTTAAGAATAAAGACTTTTACAGCTTATCTTAAGATGTAAATAGAGTGGTGAAATAAACACCATCTTAGTCATACATGACATTAGCTGTTGACAGAAATCTGTGAGATTTTGCAATTTTTTAGGGGAGATTTGATGAAATTCTGTGAGAGTTTTATGAAAATCACTTTCAAGCTTACATAAGTAAGTTTAAAGCCATTATTTTAATGAATTAAGCCTGGGTAGCCATGCTAATGTGTAATTTATTTCTAGTTCTTCAAAAAGTAGCTTATTAAATGGTATGAAAATTCTGTGAGATTTGAAAATCTTATGGGAAACGGGGTCCAAAAGGGCCAAAATTCTGTGAGATTTTGTCTCACAGTGTGAGGTATGGCATGTATGCTTAGTCCCTCTACATACGCCCACGAACAAGCATTTATCCAAGAAGACTCCAGAGCTGGAGGTGTGCCTCAAGTGGCAGAATCTATAATCTACTACTACTGCTACTACTAATGGCGGCAGTTTTACAGAAAGTACAGTGAACCCTCATTACAATGACAGCATTTGTTCCCAAAGATGTTGCCATTAAAGTACAGAATATTTAATGAGCAAATTGATATGTAAGACAGATCTTGTTTTGTTTTTATTTCCTCATAGGACAAACATTTTGGATAATTGTTAGAACTGCCTGAGGCGATTCTAACAGGCGATTCTAACAAATATCCAAAACACAAGTTTCTTTAAGTTATTCAATGCAACATTCTTGCATAATTTGTGACTAATTGTTACCCCTTAAGCAAAGGTTCCGTGACAGTCAAATTGTCATTGTAACAAATTTTGTCGTTGAATCGAGTGTTAGTATAAAGAGGGTTGTCTGTATTTGAAATGGAAGTTTCAAGTCTCTAACAATATATACAGATTGTAATTTACCAATTTTCTTTGCAAGTAAGTAAGATTAAAGAATACCATATGACTTTGTGGTCTGGATCACAATTTGGTAAAAATAATTCTCGGATAAATAAGAAAAATCTAGTGTCATGTCTATTTTTGTGGGTTGAAAAATAATTTCCTGCTGAAAAAAAAATTGGATATGCTGGACCATTTGGACAGATGCAGTGGTGCCTATGAATGAAACTTTTTTTTGCCTAACAACTACAGGAAACTTTATCTTCAGGGAAATCAAGCATTGTCAGAAAACAACATTGCATGCTTTTTGGGGGCTTGTCGCTAATAGATTCATTGTTGAAATGCACCTGTCCAGTATGGTCACAGCCTTTCTATCAAATATCTACTCCAGGCAGTACTGGTAACTGAGAAGAAACTACCCAAGTACCTGTAGTGTAAACCTCTCCAAAGTCAGTGAGCCATGAAATAAGTGGTCATATGCTCTGTTCTCCACTGTCCCTGTCCCCCAACAGCCCCACCCCCTTGCTACAGCTCGCAAAAGCCTCAGAATACATGTAATCATTACGAAAACACGCCTATTCAAATATACTGAAAATTTTACCACCAAAAAATGAAAATTTTCAGATAAAAAATTGATATTTTCATATTTCTGCTCAAAACACTGATTGTGGGTACTCGTCAGAACTGCCTGGATGAAGCGGTTCTAACGAGTACCCACAATCTATGTTTTTGAGCAGAAATAAGAAAAAATAAGGTATACCCCTGTAAGCCCCAGTTTTACTATATAAAAGTGGGGTTTAAGGGGGTCAAAATTATATAGGCTTGTTTTCGTGATGTGGTGAATTACGGATTTCTATAATATATTAACCCTTATCTTGCCTTTCGCGACAATAGTCGCGTGGGGGGGGTCTGTCAACTCAAAAGCCTGTCATACTTACAATATACCACATGCAACCATTCAGAGCAAGTGTTCCTATACAGGAGTGAACCTACTTTCATACAAACACGCCACTTTTCATTAGATAGTCAGGTGCTGGATTTTACCCACACTAAAAAAGACCGAGAATACCAAATTTCAAGCTGCCATTAATTTCAGCACTCACTTCAACAAATTGATCAGGCTTTTCTGGAAAAAAAGCCCATAACACCTGAATCATTTCCAGTGAGGAAGAAGTAGGAATAACAGTAGAACCTATGTATGTCACTCGTTTCATTCGCAATAGTACACAGTAGGCGCTGGGCTCTTGTAATTTTTTTTTTTTTTTTTTTTTTTTTAAAGTGTCTTAAACGGTTCCCGGTTTACACATGACTGTCACGTGACTTTCTAGTCACGTGACCATCCTTTCTCCGGTAAAATGGCCACCTAGGATCGGCAAATTATACGTGAAAATTTCATGAAAATCGAGGTAAAATTCAGGGGGTAATGACTTCTCAAGTAGAGGTACCCCCTCTTACAGGCCTGATTCATTTTATTTCCGGCAAGAAGGGTTAACAGAAAGCCGGACAAAAAATTAAAACCCAAAAAGTTAGCCCGAATTTGACGTTTTGGGGTTGTATTCGACACAAAAAATGCAAAACCACATTTTATATTTTTTTCTAGTTAACCCTTATCTTGCCTTTCGCGACAATAGTCGCGTGGGGGGGGTCTGTCAACTCAAAAGCCTGTCATACTTACAATATACCACATGCAACCATTCAGAGCAAGTGTTCCTATACAGGAGTGAACCTACTTTCATACAAACACGCCACTTTTCATTAGATAGTCAGGTGCTGGATTTTACCCACACTAAAAAAGACCGAGAATACCAAATTTCAAGCTGCCATTAATTTCAGCACTCACTTCAACAAATTGATCAGGCTTTTCTGGAAAAAAAGCCCATAACACCTGAATCATTTCCAGTGCGGAAGAAGTAGGAATAACAGTAGAACCTATGTATGTCACTCGTTTCATTCGCAATAGTACACAGTAGGCGCTGGGCTCTTGTAATTTTTTTTTTTTTTTTTTTTTTTTTTTAAAGTGTCTTAAACGGTTCCCGGTTTACACATGACTGTCACGTGACTTTCTAGTCACGTGACCATCCTTTCTCCGGTAAAATGGCCACCTAGGATCGGCAAATTATACGTGAAAATTTCATGAAAATCGAGGTAAAATTCAGGGGGTAATGACTTCTCAAGTAGAGGTACCCCCTCTTACAGGCCTGATTCATTTTATTTCCGGCAAGAGAAGGGTTAAAGCAGCCAAACAAACTCAACATTTACATCCAAAGCATGTTGTAGGCACTCATTACAACATTTGAGCAAGTATTCTAATGTGTACCGATAACATAAGCTTTTTGCCCAGAAATAAGAAAAAGACATGAAAATGTTTATCTCAAAACACTATCCATATGTTTATCTCAAAACATTATCTATCATAGTCCCAGATAAAAAGTATCCAGAAAAATATTTTCTATTTTCTTATTTCTCCATGAAAACATATGTTGCGGGTATTTATTAGAAGCGCCTTGGTAAGGTGCTTCTAATGAGAACCCATAACATAGATTTGCATGGAGTGATAAAAAAATATCTATATTTTATGGATGAAAAAAATGTCTTACCAGGAGATATGATCTACAGAGCCATGATATTCAAACTGCATCATCAGCAAATTCTAATTTCTGGTCCAGACAGCCATGCTAAATTTGCATAACATGATTATTTGGAGGGCCTATAATTTTTCTCCTTTCCGGAAACAAGTTTTCATTCTACTGAGATTTCAATTCACTATTTATTTTATTGTTATTTAATCATGTTGTAGGAAACTAGTTTTCCAAATATGGTAAAACAGGAAACTGTTCACTACTTCTGTTTTTCTTGTCATTAGAATATTGTTCATATGATGAAGACTGTGATAGCATTTGTTCTACATCTCATCAAAAAGTCTTTTAGTCATCTGGAGAAAAGCTTGGATAAAGTGAAAAAATGAGAAAATAAGACAAAGCGACAAATGGGTCATTTATACCCCACAACCGGCGCCGTCACTAATCTTTCCCCTATGACTTTGACCTTCCATTTTAGGTAACACTAAAAGCTGTACACCCTAATAAAATTTTAGAACTAGCAAAACAAAAACTAAATCCATCACTAGGTCTTGATAATATAACATCTTAACCCTTATTTTCTTTGGGAAAACTAAATTTTTTAGAATGTTGCCTCCTACAAATATGAATGGGCACTTTAAGGGTTACTGGTAAATATAACTGTGACTGAATTGTGGATATCAGCTGACAGCAGGATCTGAACTGGAATAAGGTCACAATAAATTGATTGCTAGACTTTCATCTTATTTTGGCAAGGTTTCAGTCACTTGAGGACTGGCTGAATGCAGGCCAAACTCAGCCTGCACATCCACTGACTCCTTTTTTCAGTATATTCTACTGTACCCAATGATTCCGCAGACAGGCAATGAAGACCCTGATCAGACTGATCTGGGCCTTCATTGCCCAAATATTGCGTAAAAGGCCCTTTTCTTGCATAATATGTCATATTTTTGTTCAGAAAGAAAATAGATAAAAATAGATAATAGATACAAACATCTTATTTGGAGTCCTTAAATTCAAAAATCTTATTACATTGTTACCATGGCAACAGGCTTCAAAACAGCACTGATTCTATGAATAATGTAGGTTTATTGGTCTAATTATCTGGTCCCTACAGACAAAGAGTCCAGGAACACCTGAAGTAATTATTTATCACCTGTCTAAAGGCTGAGTGATCATAATATTAATGACACGAAATCAACATAAAATAATGTTTCTGTTGGATGCTGACAGGCTTCTATAACATTGCTGTCTTTTCAGCAGACAACATACTGCTTTTTAATATATTTTTCATCAAAAATAGTCTTGGCATTTCATGAGAATTATCTTGGCAGACAATTCATACGAAATGTTAAGACTTATTTTCTATAAAAAGTTAAAAAAAATATACATTAGAAATTGTCGCCTGCTGCAGTTGTGATTGGCGCTTTAAGGGTTTAAAAAAATCAATCTCACTAACCTAATACTAACCAGGGAAGCAAACACAACTGATTTAGTTTCTTTGATCTTTGGTAGTACATTTGTAATATTGTAAAAAATATGGATTGATTTAAACAGATACAGTTCAATGGAAGTTAGAGAAGGCCACAGACTTTCTTTTTATTTCCAGATAAACACATTGACCTGTTAAATTTAATTTTGATTTTGTCTCCAAACTCATCATCTTGTGAATAAAAAGAAAAATCAATCAATTTTTACATGTATTTATTTTCACATGTATTTGGGTTCAGCTTTTTATTTTTTATTTTTTTTTAATCAACACTTACATTTTCATTTTTATTTTCTACCCTTGAGGCCACAGTTTTTTTTTATTTTTCACATTTTTATCCTTATTTCTATTCCTACCTCCCGACAGCAACTTTTTAAGAAATCTCCCATAAACCTAAAGATACAAAAACTCTGGCCTGACTAACACTTTGAAATAATTATTGTAAACCATCCAATAAAATGATCTGGCCTGATAGTCACAGGTCCAGATAAAGGGCATATTGATATTTTTGTTATTTTCGCATGAAAACATTTTATGAGTACCCCAGGGATCAGGCTACAGGGCGACTGGGCCGAAATAGTCTCCCCTGAGGACTCTAAGTCGCCCTGGGAAGCCTTGAGGGCGACAAAAACTTCGCCCTCGATTTTTGCAACTTTTGAAAAAGCTAGTACTTGTGCAAAACAAACTTTTTGTTAGGAGAAATCCAGTAAAAATTGAGCAAACATACAAAGGTAAAATTCTTTTGAAAGAAAGTTGTTACCGGTAGATGTATCAGAAATGCCTCAGAATAAAAGTCAGATGTGGTTAAACAAGTTTTGGAGGAAAACTGTTTGCCTACTAAGTGACCAAAAGATTGTTTTCATCAATGTCATTAGTTTTCGTGGGTGTCCGTTTTTTCATACATGAACCATTTACGAGCTGAAAATGGGTCAGAAACAGCATTAAAAATGCTAAAAACTAAGTTTAAAAGTTGACAGACATTTTAGTTAACAAATTTCTTTTTATCATTATGTTTATAGCTTATCACTGGATCTACTAAGAAGATCAATTTCCAAAAAGCTATGAGTCCAGATATGATGCATTTGCCCTACTCATGTCTGTGTTTCTGTGAATCATTTAATTGGTTTAGAAGTTAAGAATGAAGAGGTCTACAGTAAAAATTGCTTCCTTTTTTATTAATTCCCAAGACAATGTGGTAAAGCGAGTCGAGAGTCCTTAACCCTTGTCCTGCTGAACCCGGATATACCCTGCCTTTGCAAACAGTGTAGATCCAGATCAGTTGGCTTCTGAAGAAGCCAACTGATCTGAATCTGCACTGTTTGCCATTAAGTATGTGAATTTATCTAAAAAATCTGGATCAAGAAATCTTACTGGCTGAAAATTGGAAATGGGCATGGCATCTTAATTTATTCAGCATGACAAGGGTTAAATGTCATGCTTTCAGTATTTAAAGGTGATAGAGTCTTGACTTCTCCCTCATCCTATAACACTTCTCCCTGTATTGTCTGGAGGGAGAAGTCACTTTTCCCTAAATGTCTGGGCCAGCTTGACCCCTGGTACTGAAATGGCCTCAATGGGCCGATTCCAGTGAGCACCCACAAAAATGCTTTGAAAAAAAAAAAAAAAAAAAAAAAAATCTGTGTCATTAAAAAGTTTGTGTAAGAGGTACCAAAAACAAATTTATTCAATACTGCCAGCTCATTCATCCATCCTTCTATCGTATCTTTATTTTTAAGGGATGCAAAATATTTTCTTGCTTAGTTAATATACACTGATTGTCTGAAATCGATGGGGAAATTACTTCTGGAGCTATAGACTTCTGCTTTAGTTTTGACTTTCGACTAAAGTATATAATAACAGGCCTTGGGAGAAGAGATAGAGGGGTAGGGGTACACATGCCTTTTCAAACAAAATATTTCATATTTCAAAATCATGCAGTTTGGGTTAAAAGTTACTTTTACACCTGTTAGGCTACTGGCCTCATATTTGCAGTCTTAAAAAAATGCAACTCCTTTCCCGGCAGTACACACCCCTCTCTTTTTTTAGACGAAGTCTTATATCTCATATGTGATTTAAGCCTGTCAGCCTCTGTATGTATGGAAGAATGTACGTGCCTTGAAGTGATGATAAATCTCATGAAATGGTTATTTTTGTCAAGTACTTTGATTCAACTTTCATTGTGTACATTCTAAATCATCTTTACAATATGGTCTTCAAGTTCACACCAGTCAAGTTTTGAAAATGAAAGAAAACCTCGTCTATTTAGAATAACAATTTGATAGAATTAATGATGTACATGGCACACAGCTGCTTTCTAAAAAAAAAAAAGATCAGTCTGTCAAAACACACCAAACCACCGCAAACAACCCCAAACCATTTTATTTATTTACCGTTTCACATCAAATCACTTACTAAATACCTATTTACCTCTAAATTACTTTATTTATTATCTCAAGTGGATGGGGTATCAAAGATGTTTGACAACTCAGTATAATGAACTTCCACACAGTTTGATCTGCGTCTTTGCAACAGATAACGTAAGTGAAATATGGGCCGGTCAGGACTTTCGCAAAAAAAAAAAAAAAAAAAGAAAAAAAGTGATGCCCAGGATACATCTGACCAGCAAAGTTCTAGATCAGCATATGCATGTGCATCTGTGCAGTCTGATTAAGATCTTTGGGTCTTTACAGTAGAAATAAAAACGTTAAACTATAATACCCTGCCATTATCGTGTTGCACGGGCAGATAATTCTGTCAAACGTTGACAAAATTTGCCCATTAGCAATCCCAAACCAGATCTCCTTCACATCAAGCATGTACCAAGTTTGGTTAAAATCCTTGACATTTACTCGTTATCATCCAGAAACAAAAATATGGGCATGTCTTGGGCAAATAACTCTGTGAAAATTTGACAAAATTTGCCCATTAGCAATCCCAAACCAGATCTCTTGAACATACCAGGTTTGGTGAAAAGCCATTGATGTTTACTCAAGTCATCACCCGGAAACGAAAATATGGGCGTGTCTCAGGCAGATACCTCCCTCAAAATTTGACGAAAATTGCCCATTAGCAATCCTAAACCAGATCTCCATAATATCAATGCACACCAAGTTTGGTGAAAATCCACTGATGTTTACTCAAGTTATCCGGAAAGGAAATACGGACAGACGGACTTACAACTGACAGATGGATGGATGGATGGATGGATGGATGGATGGACACACAGACGTCCAAAGTGAAACCATAATACCCCATAATATGTGTGGTGGGGTATAAAAAGACTTACATGAATTAAGGGAAGGCGTCCAAGAAAAAAACATGTGACCACAAAAATTCCAGATTAGACTGTGCATGTGCATCAGGACAGTTTGAGTAGGATCTTTGCAATAATAATAATAATAATAATATAAAAAACAAGAAAACAAAAACAAAAACATGTAAGGCCGTTTTGTCTTCCAATGGACCTTGCATGTGACGTTTTATGTTGTTGTTTTTTTTCTTAAACACATGTGCTCAGAATGCACAAACGATGGCATGAGTGAACAAAGAAACAAACAAATAAATAAAGGAAAGGAGAAAGGATGAATAAACATTTTGCCCTGTTATATCACATCCAAAGAAGCCAACCCATTATAGAAATTCATATCTTACATGCTGTTGAACAAACAAGAAATCATTAGGTAATCTTGGGCCAATACCATCTAATCTAGTAGACTTAGGAATATCAAGTCTTGATAAAAGTTTGTAAACAAAGCTTTCAGTGATACACAACATAGATACATGATAAATACAGCAGCCAGGGTTATCCCCCATTATTCAACAGTTCAGCTCATTACCTCCAAATATATAACATGTATATCTTACTTATTATAAGTATTCAGGTAGGCGTGCCTGAGCAAAAATTCTGTGGCGTCTGATCTGGTACTACACTGTTTGCTCTCATTCAGCAATTTTCTAGTAAAATCATAAATGGGCTTGTTCGAATTTTAGGACAAGATGGTAAGGTGATAAAAATTCTGAATATTATCCCTTAAAGAGCCAATTACGACTGCAGCAGAAGACAATTTTTTTTTTTTTTTTTTTTTTTTCAGAGAAAACAAGTCTTGACATTTCATGTGAATCATCTGCTCACATGAAATGTCAAGACTTGTTTTCTCTGAAAAATAAAAAAAACAATTTTGAATGCCGTCTGCTACAAATTTTGCTTGGCGCTTTAAGGGTTAAGTGTAATTAAAGTAGCAAAGTTCCTATGAAGGCACTTTTTTCAGCTGAAAAGTACTGATATTTTTCTTATTTCAACATGAAAACATATATTGTTGGTAAAACATATGTTTTCGTGAAGAAAAAAGAAAAATGTTTTGTGATTACCCCTTCTTATCTGGAGCTATGCAGTAGACCAAAAACACAACAGTAGGGAAGGGTGCCAAAAAGTTCACAGATCATTACTGCCAAACATCTAGGAGAGGCAGACATACTTCAATATTTCAGTGAAATCCTTGATCTATTTATAGAAATTATGATGCCGAAAAGCAACTTTATCATAATTTTTTCACTCAGTGCAGGCTCAAGCATTAATCTTCACCTCCAAGATAATGATCTAAAGTAATCAGATGAGGTATACTCAGATCAATATTTTTTTCATATTTCTAACCATATTTACTCTAAATACACCAAAACCATAGGTCCAGATAAGGGAGTGTATCCGGTAAATATTTTTCTTATTTCTCTACGAAAACATATGTTGTGGGTACTCATTAGAAGCGCCTCAGTGAGGGGCTTCTAATGAGTACCCACAACATATGTTTTCATGGAGAAATAAGAAAAATATCAATACTTTTGGATTGAAAAAAGCGCCTTGACTAGTGCTATGCAAAACCTCTTCATAACACTAACAGTTAGCCAAACAACCATATTGTATCCGAAATGTATAGGTGATATAGAAAACGACCATAAATCCAAATAAAAATGGTCATTTTTTTATGTAATCTATACATTTTTGTTTGAATTCAACACTTTGGGTCCATCTTAAGCTTGTAACATAGGTCTAGATAAGAGTGGGTATCAGGTAAGTAGTTTTCTTATTTCTAGACAAAAACATATGTTGTGGGTACTCATTAGAAGTGCCTCGGCAAGGCGCTTCTAATGAGTACCCTCAACATATTTTTGTCGAGAAATAAGAAAAATACAGATACTTTTTGGTTGAAAAAAAGCGCCGAGAAATAAGAAAAATACAGATACTTTTTGGTTGAAAAAAGTTTCTGCCTTACCAAGAGCTATGCTGTAACATCTTATATCCGAAACCATCTTATAATGAACCATCTAATAAATGGTTTCAGTCTTTTGTTTGGTTTGAGGTTTTACGGCCCAGTCAACCCAGTGGGGTCATGTCGAGCGTGGTCAGTTTACCTAACCACACGTTTACTGGACAGGCTTAGTCCTCTAAGCGGTTAACCAGTATTGTGCACATTCTTTCGCCAGAAACTAATGGTTTCAGTCAATATGGACACTTCTCTTACTTTCCTAATTGAACAAGCCCATTTACTACTACCTGTTGATGTGCCTGAAACTTGCTGTTCTGGGCCCAGTTGTTCAAAGCTAACGATGTCGTTAGTTAACGATTCGTTAAAATTTACATCGAGTGATACGCAAATATGCTACTCACATTTTTTCAGCAAAAAATATCAGAATATTGTATATTGAATCCCTTAAAACAGTTAACGAAATGACCCTTAACGAGCTGGTTAAGCTAACGATGCTTTGAACAACTGGGCCCTGAGTGGCAAATAGTGTAGATCTTGAATTGACATCACATACTGCTGTTTCTGATTATCGTTTCCTCAGATGTATATGTCTGAATACTATAATGTTATTAATCAAGAAATCTGATTGGCCAGGTATAGTTCCCCAGTTGAGATCTAATGTTAGTTCAACTCTAACAGAAACTTGGCCAATACAGAGAACTCAGCCAATACCCAAAAGGAATTAAGGGGAATATGTATATTTTCAGGGGAGGCAACTGTCAAAATTGTTTTTGCCTTCTGAAGAGGAGTCTTCTCTAACAGGAAAGAATGTGCTCCCATACGAGCAAATTCTTTCCTTTTAGACAAGGCCTCTTTTCAAAAGATGGTGTACAGGAATGCAAACAGGAAGTCACAGAAGTTGTTTGGTGAAAAATCAATCAAATGTATTATATCCTCTTCAGTCATAGCTCAGACAGGATGTGATATATGTCAGGAAGTTAGGGGAGATAACTGGAAATATATGAACAACAGAGTTGGCATTCTTGTATGTAACACATCATCACAATTTATGGTAAATGTCCTAAAATTTCAGACTTTATTACTTAAATTTTGCTTTTTGGTTTCTTAAAATACTTAGTAGAATGGCAAATAGTGTAGACCCCAATCAGACTTTTCTTTCAGGAGCAGTCTGATCTGGATCTGCACTATTTGCATATGCCATTTTTTCAGTAGCTTTGGTGTATGATTTTAGGACATCTACCAGTCATCGTTTAAAGTCCTATCAATTATTTTAACAAATTTGTGAAGGGCATTCCAGTTACATCCTAGACAAGGAAAAGCATATCACCCTACCTAACTAACAACAGATTGATAAGGGTTTTCTATAAAACCACATTGTTAGGCCAAAATTTTTTTTTTTATTTTCTAGTTCTCAGGAAATTTCTGACCAAATCAAGGGAAGGAGGAAATAAAAATAAAACAACAAAATTGCCCATGTCGGAATTAACTGTAAATAAAAGGACATAAGATTTCCTTCTTTTTTTTTTTTTTCAAGTTGCTGTGCCATGAACCATATAAGGTGATGGTGGAATCATCCTGTGTTTATTTTGCTTGGCTTTTGGAAAATCGAGGGTTGAGCGCAAGACTAGCGTAACTCAGATGGTTGTTTTTCCCCAAACCTAATCTCCTCACCATGAAGGCATTATGAAGATTACAACATTTCTTTCTGTAAACAATGAAAATTTAGGTGCCATTGCTCGTATGAGCAATGGCACCTAAATTTGCATTGTTTACAAAGGGGTCCAAGTTGCCCCTAAACAAGGGTTTCAAAAATATGTTTGAGTTACAATAGTCTTGCGCTCAACCCTCGAAATGCAGTCAGTAGAAGACATATAAATAATTGAGACTTTATTTTATTTTTATAAAGGATTTAAAAAAAAAGTTGGGTTGGCGCATCCAAGAACAAGAAAATAAGAAAAATTCTCGCCTTATTTAAAAATTATCCAGAGCTCCGGTAAACCTAGATCAATCTGCCCATAATGTGCAGTCTAATCAAAATCACAGCATGTTGCTGATAAATGCCTTACAAGTTTAGGCTGACCAAAATGAATGCTTTGTAAAACCAACATTGAATACGAGGGCGTGTCAATAAATAACCAGCCTATCCCATTTCCGATGGACCGAGACGGTCATGATTTTCATGCTTTGTTTCAATATATGTTTTATACATGGGTACAAAATTGCACACATATCGAGTCATTCTTTAATAAGATATTGAATGTCAAACAGGCTAGTGATGCAAAGGCATGCTTTTCATCTAAAGTTGAGTACCGTGCTGTAATTCGGTACTTCTATTTAAAAGGTAAAACAGGCAAGGAAATACACGGCGAGTTAGCCGATGTTTATGGGTCTTCTGCACCATCTTATGCTCATGTTAAATTCTGGGTAGCGGAATTCAAACGTGGTAGAACGTCTTTTGAAGATGAAGCCAGGTCTGGACACCCACTGGATGCCACCGATGAAGAAATGTGTAAGAAAGTTCGGGATCTGGTATACTCTGATAGGCGAATTCAGGTGGAAGAAATAGCGCAGGCATTAGGCATTTCACATGGTAGCGTTTCAATAATCTTACATGATCGTTTAGGTATGCACAAGCTAACAGCCCCGTTGGGTCCCCAAATCCCTGAGCGATGAGCAAATGGCAACCAGAGCATCCGTATGCTGCGCCTTGTTGAAGCGTTTTAGGTCAAAAGATGATTTTCTTTTGCATCTGGTGCCTGTAGATGAGACTTGGGTTCATTATTATGAGCCAGAGAATAAAGCTCAGAGTCAGTGGGTAGGGCCTGGGTCCCCGAGGCCAAAGAAGTTCAAGATGCAACCATCTGCTGGCAAGGTGATGGCCACAGTATTTTGGGACGCAAAAGGTGTTATTATGTTGGACTTTTTACCCAAGAGAAGTACAATAACTGGAGTGTACTATACAAACTTGTTAGACCAGCTGAGAACCGCCATCCGTGAAAAACGCTGAGGTAAACTCTCTAAAGGTGTTTTGCTGCAACAGGACAACGCGAGAGTCCACACTTGAAAAGTTGCAATGGATGCTGTAGAGCGAAACGAGTATGAATTAATACAACATCCTGCCTATTCGCCTGACCTAGCTCCTAGTGACTTCTTCCTATTCCCAAACTTGAAAAAGGATATCCATGGACTTCATTTCTGGTCTGATGAAGAAGTCGTGACGGTAGTTGAGGAGTGGGTCAATGGAAAGGACCCTGACTTTTTCAGTTCTGGGCTGATGGCACTTGAACATCGTTGGTCTAAGTGCATGACACTAGAGGGCAATTACATCGAAAAAGAAGAGGTGGATCTCAACCAGAAATAAGTTAGGCTGGTAACTTATTGACTCACCCTTATACTAAGTGAAACCGACACTGAATGCTAAGTGAAACTGACACTAAATGCTAAGTGAAAGCAACATTTGTTTTAATTTTTTGTTGTTGTTGTTGTAAATGTGTTCTTTTTTGTTAACCCTAGTCCTGCTGAACCCAGATATGCCCTGCCTTTGCAAACAGTGTAGATCCAGATCAGTTGGCTTCTGAAGAAGCCAACTGATCTGGATCTGCACTGTTTGCCATTCAGTACATGTATTTGACTTTGTATCAACAACTTGGATCAAGTAATCTGAAAATTAGAAGTGGGCTTGGCATATTTATTCAGCATGGCAAGAGTTAAATATTGATGCTGTTTTTTTGTTGTTGTTTTTACTAGATGCAGCCACACTATAGTATCATAGCCCCAGATCAGCATGGGTCCACACAATATTTTTTCTTATTCCTCCATATAAACCTGTTGTGAGTACACATTAGAAGCACCTGGACAAGGCACTTTTATTGAGTAGCACTACATACATTTTTGTGGAGAAATAAGAGAAATATCTATAATTAATGGTTGAAACTAGAAATGTTTCCAAAGGACACCGATGCCCCCCGCCTGAAAAACTTAAACACAAATTGCTAACGCCGGACATGGACGGAGACAGACGGATGGACAGGGGTAACACAATATGCCCTTTCCATCATTCTTCAAATGGCCTGGTGTGTGTGTGTGTGTGTGTGTGTGAGGGGGGGGGGGGGGATAAAAAGTGCCTTATCTGGAGCTATTAGTAATGATGTCTGAAACATAAATCATAGCTCCATAGAAGGGGTATCCATATAATATTTTTCTTATTTCTCCATGAAAACATATGTTGTGGGTACTCATTAACACATGTTTTTATGGAGAAACAAGAAAAATATTGGTACTTTTCAGTTTAAATAAGTGCCTTATGAACTATGTCTAATGATTAATGATATAACAATATAAAACAACTTTCTGAAGCTGGAAATTTTGGTTTGATTTGGCAGAGATAAACTTTTCATACCAAACACCTGTCCAGATAAGATTGTTCTAGAAAAATAAAATTAGATATATTGAGAATATTGACTGAACAACATTAGAACTGCCGTGATGAGAAGCTTCTAATGCGCTGCTACATATCTCCACGGCTAACGGCTACTTATCTCCACATGCGCAACACCTTGTTGTGAAAAGAAAATCGTAAGAAGATCTTCTGGAGTGGTGCAGAGAGTCAGTTTAGGGAAAACTGAAGGTTGGTATTAGTTGAAATAAGGCTGACATTTTGGCACAATCTCCGATATAAAAAATCCGGGGATGCAATTCAACCTCTTATTTAGTCTCACATAGATTCAGACTGGAATTGTAGTCTTTTAAGCTAATACAGAACAAAAATCATTTTTCTCCAGATGTAGCTGTGGTCAGGTTTTGCCGTTTTGACATGATTTTTGTTCTGTATTTGCTTGAAGGACGACAGTTCCGGTCTGATTATATGTGAGACAAAATAAGAGGCTGAATTACATCACCCGATTTGGGATATCGACAGTCGTGCCAAAATGTCAGCCTTAATTCAACTGACACCTACCTTCAATGCCACCTAAACTGACTGTCCGCAACCACCTCTGGAAGATCTCCTTACAATTTTCTTTTCACAACACAATGTGGCACGACTGTGGCGGTAAGCAGCCGTGTAATAAGCATATGTTTTCATAAGAAATGAGAAAAATATCAATACTTTTTGGCTGGGGAAAAAACTCCTTCTCTAGAGCTATTACAATGTAAAAATATTTTTATCAAAAAAAAAACCCTACTTTTATCCCAAATATTCAGACTGTATTACTGAGTGAACAATGTAAACCCCGACACTGAATACTTTAACGAGATTTTATAATGTTATAAAGCCGTAACCCTTGTCATGCTGAATTAATTAAGATGCCACATCCACTTCTAAATGTCAGCCAATCAGATAACTACATCCAGATTGTCAACATAAATTCATAAACTGAATGGCAAACAGTGCAGATCCAGATCAATTGGCTTCTTCAGAAGCCAACTGATATGGATCTACACGTTTGCAAAGGCAGAGTACATCCGGGTTCAGCAGGACAAGGGTTAATTAAATATGCAAAACATAATTGGACTGACAGACTTAAGCAAACCGTGCAAAACCAGATCAGACTATGCCACAGGCTGTGTCATCTGATCACGGTCTACACTGTTTGCCACACATCCAAAAGTTTTTAGGCACACCAAGAGGTAGTAAATGGATATGTTCAGGTTGTAGGAAAAGTATGGTAAGGAAAGTTAACACTTTCATTCCTCCCACACCCCACTCCCCTCCCCCAGGAATTCCTGAAGCAGACTCTTGAATTAGGACATTGTCATTGTTGCAAATCAGGGTGTCTTTCAAAAATCTAAAACAAAATGGCAAACAGTGTACAGTGCTTGCATTCAGGGAAGTCTGGGAGTCAAAGACTCCCAAAAATTGCCCTGGGACTTCCAAAAATCAGTGCCAGGAAGTCTGGGACTCCCAAGTTTTAAAGATATCTGACCATTTATAAAAAGAATTTAGAAAGAATTTGTATGTTGTTTAGCTTAAAAATGGCAGTTTTACTCCATAAATGAGAGTTTATGAATATGGAGGTTAAATGTTTGGAAGTGAGAGAAACAATCTGATTACCTGGACTTCCAGATATTTATCAGAATTAGGAAGTCCTAGGACTTCCTGAATTCGACAGTTAGTGCAAGCACTGAGTGTAGGTCCTGACGAGATGGGTCAGCCATCTCTTCTGGATCTACACTAATTGCTGAAGACGTTGAATCAACGTTGAAATGACGTTTCAACGTTGTTTGCCTGCTGGGAAGGCTTCAGAATACTTAGGCTAAAATACAATAGCTCAGAATATGACATGACTTACCAGATATGTTTGGATTTATAGAGCATTCTCCTATTGAATCATCCATTGACAGGCCACTGGTTTGAGAACCCTGAAAGGATCTAAGTGACTTGGGTTTCCACTTTACATCCAACGAACTTGGGCCCTGGGGCCTCTCTGGGCTGGGCAACTCCTGTGATCTGGACATGTCAAATCCAGAATCTGCTCCAGGGGAAGTAACTCGTGGAGAAGCTTTCATTGCCTTAGGCCTGACTGGAGTGCTGAAGTCCTCTGATCTGTTTGTGTTTCTGTTTTTGAACTTATGATACATATCATCTGATTTTGCACCCTGTTCTATTGACTTCATGTACACAGATGTTGTTGGAGTTGTTTTATTTTCAATACTGGTATCGTTTTCTTGCTGAACAATATCATCTGTTGATCTGTTCTCTCTTGGTGATTTGCTCCCTTTTTTAGATTTGCCAAACAGTTTCTGAAAAGATCTTCTAAATTTATTTCTTGACAAATTACCAGTACTAGCGTGCCTGTCGAACGGTCCATCTAAGTCATCTGGACTTAAACTAACGGAACTCGCAGTTGATAAATTTCCTTTCTTGTGCCGACGGGGCAGATGTGGAGAAAGCCTACGAAAGAAGTTTCCAATGCTACTGCTGATGGACCGTTTGGATGGAGTCAGTTTATTACTTGTATCATCTTTTTCTACAGGAAGTGAATTCCTTCTCTCAAGTGAATCAGATTTTTTTGGTTCAGAGGATTCCCTTGGTTTAGGCCGTATTACAGGTGCTTCCTCTTGAATAAGAGATTCCGCTTTATGCTTGACTTCATCTGAATAGTGGTCCTTAATGGCTGCACGATAACTTATACTCCTATCATGATCATAGGTATCTGTCACAACCATTCTTGGTTTCTGTTTTACAACACCTGAATTTCGAGATTCCTTCGGAGAGATGTTACCATTTGGTGTCCTTGCACTATGATTTTGACTAGAATTTTCCACCAGCTTTTCTTTGTCATTAGGGTAGGAATACTCCCGCACTATTTGCTGAGATAGCTCCCTTAATTCTGATGAATAATCACGTTCCTGACTAGAATTTTGCGACATTTTTGAATTATCAGCACTAAGCATTGAACTATTAGCAGAAAAATGACCTGATGTATCGTTCATATCCTTATCTGAGAGATTCGTAACAATACTATCACTAGTTCCTGATTGACGAATCACAACATTATCATCATACCTCACATGTTTGGGACGTGATCGTCCACCTCCAGGACTTTTTGACCTACTCCTATTACTTCCTTTTAAACTAGAAGTACACGGACTAGTAGACCGACTCCTTTCTTTCTTGCCACGAGCTGGTGGTAATACAGCACTAAAACTAGTTCGATATGGCTGTGGTATTCTTGCTGATATTTCTTCTTCACTCTCGCTACCGTAACTCGTTCGTCTTGGTGATCTTGCTGGACTTCTCTGCCGAGTCAGTCTATCACGCACAACATGAGCTCCACCTTCTGCCTCTCGTCTGTCTAACAATGACTCTGGACCACGGGCTGCCATGCTGTCAACCTGCCCTGGGGAGGGCAACCCTCACCCAAGACATTGTGACCTTTCACCTGAAACAATAGAATGAAAACAATGTTAATTTTAACCTACTATTAGTACCAAATACCCTTTCACCTGAAACAACAGAATCAAAACAATGTTAATTTTAACCTGCTATTAGTACCAAACACCACATCTCCCCTAAACAGTCAGGCAACCACATGTGAGCAAACTGCTTCAACATGCACTGTTTGCCATTCCATCAGCACTTTTCAGGAACAGTCTCCCTTCATCAAATGAACTCACAATTTTAGGACAAACACAATAATGAGTCAATGTGCCTTAATATTTAGGATAATTATAGAACCATATTTACACTAAATATTCTGACCTTATCTCGTTACCATTCTTGTTCTAAAATTTGAACAATTTCATTTGAATGTACTGTATTTACCATAAGTATTCAGACATCTCAACTCCTTAACCCTTGTCCTGCTGAATAAATTAAGATGCCACACCCATTTCTAATTTTCAGCCAATCAGATTACTTGATCCAGATTGTTGATATAAATTCACATACATAATAGCAAACAGTGCAGATCCAGATCAGTTGGCTTCTTCAGAAGCCAACTGATCTGGATCTACACTGTTTGCAAAGGCAGGACATATCCGGGTTCAGCAGGACTAGGGTTAAGTACTATTCCTGTTCTAAAATTTGAACAAGTACAATTTTCTACCCGATGTTGTGCCTAAAATTGCTGAATGAGTGGCAAACAGTGAAGATATTGATCAGAATCAACATTCTGTGGTATCTGATCTTTGTCTACACTAGTTGCTCAGGCCTGTCTGTCTGACTCTTTAGGTCAAATTCAGTATAAAATAAACAAGAAATATTTAAGCCCTGCCCTGCTAAATGTGCCCAGTGCCCAGGTCTGTCTTTGTTGTTCACCTATATAGTCTGTTATATACATGAGCCAGTGCACGACAAAACCTACAATAAAACTTAGACAACCAGCGTAGATTCAGATCAGCCTGCACATTCATGCAGTCTGATCAGTCTTCACTGATCGCAGGTGCCTTCTACAGCCTCCAGGCTATCCAAAGAGGGATAAATGAGAACCCTTATCATACCAGGTGGATGTACAGGCTGATCTGAGTCTTTGCTGGTCACACAGATCTTATTGTAGGTTTTGTCATGCGCTTGCTCATATCAAATGACACAGCATTATTGACACTGTCAAGTGGGCATTGAATTTCTTTATACCATAATGCAAACAGCAAATGCACAAATCCGCCTGTGCATCCATGCAGTTTGATCAGAACCTTCTCCATCCTGCAATATCTTCTAGAGAACCATATTTACCCTAAGTAATCAAACAGACAGACAGTCCTGAGCAAACAGTCTAGATCCAGATCAGATGAGACAGAATTTCAGATAAATCAACATATAGTAAAATGGACATAGAACTTGTTAATTCCTTCCCATACTTGTCCTAAAATTTGAACAAGTTCAAATTTTAGGACAAGTATGGGAAGGAATTAACAAGTACTATAACTATCCTAAATATTCAGGCAATGTGACTCATAATCATGTAAATACATTATCCAAGGCAATGAAGACCAGACCAGGCAGGCTGAATCTCGCTTTCACTGCCTGCATATGTGGTAAGCATTGTTGTTTTTTCACATGTTTCACACTTGCCTTACCTCAAGGTATGGCTCATTTTATTTTCTTATCTGTCTTGAAAAAGGAGGTTTGACATTTCATTGGAACTGTCTCATAGTCAAGCGCTATTTCAATACAAATACCATTTAATGCCAAGCCCTCTTTTCAGCACAAAGCAATTATTATTTTTTGTTCTGAAACTAGGAAATAAAGCAATCCCCAGATTAGTTCCTGATTAGCTGGGAAATTAAGCAACATCCGGATTAGTCCCTAATAACTGTTCTACAAGTGATGCACCAGGAATCAGCAAATGATGAGTGACATTTCCTTTTTCCCCAGAAAACTGGGTATGACATTTCACACACCTCCATGACATTTCATATAACTCATTTTAGGACATTTCATATAACTCATCTTAGAACATAATCTACTGTTACATGAAATTTTCTAATGCTTACCATGCTGGGTAACATTTCAAATGACAACATTTTCAAATATTTTTCTTACTTTTCCCAGAAAGTAGGCACATATTGAGGAGACAATCTGCATGAAATGTCAAAGCATACTTTCTGGAAAAAGATAAGAAATATATCATCAATTGTGCCTATGCTCAAGGTTCACAACTAGTACCAATCAGCAAAACACAACTGTTTGGAGTTGCTTCCCTTATACTGCCAAAAGAAATATTGGCGTTTTCTCAGCTCTTCATTAGGCACTCTTTTCAACTACAATTGTCTCTTCTTATTGCGAAATCAAAGGGACTGAAATACTTTCAGAAATCCATACCTCCACATGTCAGATTTGAAGAATTAAGCAAAAAATAAATCAAACAACCACATTTCACAAATGATTTCTAATTATGTAGTTTTAGATATGTTGAAAATATTGTGGAAAAGAGAAATTGCTGCTCCTCTTTTCCACAATATTTTATTACCTGTTGTTAGAAAAAAATCAAACAACCACATTTCACAAATGATTTCTAATTATGTAGTAAGAGATATGTCGAAAATATTGTGGTAAATAGGAGAAATTGCTCCTTAGGAGCAATTTCTCCTCTTTTACACAATATTTTGTTACCTGTTGTCGGATTTCTATGTTAAAACAGGGACCAGATTTTCATTTCGAGATAAACAGTTATAAGTGAAGTCGAGATAACAAGTGTCGACTTATGTAAACATTGATAATTTATTATTTCTCCATGAAAAAGTGATATCCAGATAAATATTTTTTTTCTTATTTCTCCATTTTTTTTTTTTTTTTTTTTTTTTTTTTTTGATTTGGGTTTTACAGCCCTTTCAAGAATATTTCACTTATATCAAGCCGATGGTTCATCAAAGGCGGGCGAAAACTGGAGAACCCGGGAAAAAAACACCTGACCATCCGTAAGCAGAACTTGGCTTTCCCACATGTGATTTGAGCTAGGCTCGAACTACAGCAGTGAGAAACCTAATGGATTAAGAGTCAACTCTCCTAGCCACTAGGCTTAGGGGGCCCGCCATAATTTCTCCATGAAAACATATATTGTGAGTACAGGTTGGGATCTAACATAAGTATTTTTGTTGAATAATTTGTTTGACTTGGTTTCATGGCCCAGTGTATAATGGTATGGTCATGTCAAACCTGTCAGTTAACCTACTCACAGTTTTCTTGGGCAGGTTTAGTCCTTTAAGTTGTTACCCAGTACTTGTGGACATAAAACAACTTCCCTTCTTGAATCAGCAAAAGGGGGAGATTGTGAATGCAGAGATTATATTATGATCAATCTCCACGAGTTATGCTGCAGAGCTGGGAATCAAACTGGAACCCTGGACCTGCAGACAGACACACTACAGACTGTGCTATGGACCCCGGCTTTTGTTAACCCTTGTCCTGCTGAACGCATATACCCTGCCTTTGCAAACAGTGTAGATCCAGATCAGTTGGCTTCTGAAGAAGCTAATTGATCTGGATCTGCACTGTTTGCCATTAAGTATGTGAACTTATAGCAACAATCCAGATCAAGTAATCTGATTGGCTGAAAATTAGAAGTGGGTGTGGCATCTAAATTTATTCAGCAGGACAAGGGTTAAATAAGGCATCTTTTTATAGCTACGATTCAGAGAAGTCTTTTTTTATTGAAATCTGTTTAAAATGCGGTCTCCTAGAAACAGCAAATTCTTTCCTTTAATAGTATGAGACAATATGCATGAAATGTCAAAGCCTATTTTCCTAGAAAAATATTTCAGTAGTTCTGCATGCTAAGCATTAATAAGATCATGACGATAATTACTCTGTACATTTCACATCTGCTTGAAGATACATTTTCACTTGATGTAGTAACAGACAATAAAATATTAGTTATTGAAGTGCTAATCACAACTGCAGCAGATGACATTTTAATTGTTTTTCTAACACCCCCGCTCGTGTTGTTCTTTATTTGTCTTTACATTTCTAGCCGTGCTTTATCTAAGGCATTTGAGCACAGGAATTCCGTCGCGCGCTATCAACGGGAAACCAATCATATTACTGTGCGAAAGTTGCGTCCCTGGTAACTATGGATGCTAGCTTACAATATTGGTCGAAACATTCATATACATAATAAATTATATTAGTAAGAGAGAAAATGATCTATGAACATTGTAGTTCTTTGACTTTTTTTAGTGTAGTTCCTCTACAGGTTATACCATTCAAACGCATTCGTTTTACTCCTTGTTGCCATCGTGTATTTGTTGACATTATCGAAAACAAAAGTGTCGGTTAACATTCTTATTTTGTTGTTTTATATCTGTCCTCCACAGGTCCATCGCGGCACTCCAATTTCATTCCATTTGCAATTCTTTCATGAACACAGGATACAAGTTTTTATGTTTAACATCGATTTAATATTTTACATCATCAGCTGGTTCGCATAAATATCCGCAATTTTGAATGTTCGTCATCGAACCTTGTAACTACGTAACCGTGTGACGTAATGCTTAACGGTTGACGTCAACTACCAAATGGAGAAGTCAGGTAATAAAAATAATCATAAAAATTAATAAAAATCTCATAAATGCAAAATATTCGCTCAGTGAGGGGTGTTAGAAAAGAAATAAATTATTCTGAACCGTGCTCAAATGCCGCAGATAAAGCACAGTTGAGTTTGGGTTGTACCCATTTGAACACTCGCTCGCTGCGCTCGCTCGTGCTCAAATGGGTACAACCCAAACTCAACTGTGCTTTATCTTGGGCATTTGAGCACGGTTCGGAATAATTTATTTATTAATTATATTATTTTTCAAAGAAAATAAAACAATAACATTTCATGTGAATCATCTGCCTAGTCTGCCTAGCAGATGATTCATATGAAATGCCAAGTCTTATTTTCTCTGAAAAATAATTTAACCCTTGTCATGCTGAATAAATTAAGATGCCACACCCACTTCTAGTTTCCAGGCAATCAGATTACTTGATCTGGATTGTTGCTATAAGTGTTTGATAGAAATTCATAAATTTATTCTTCAGAAGCCAACTGATCTGTATCTACACTGTTTGCTAAGACAGGGCATGTGTTCAGCAAGAGAAGGGTTAAAAAATTTAGAATATGGTCTGCTACAATTTTGAGTTAGAATATTGCTGGATCGCCCCACAGTCATAGAAACAAAACTGATTACCATATTTACCCTTAGTAGACCTGAGCAAAAAATGCAAACCCAGATTAGATGCCTCACAATGCAGCACCTAATCAGGGTGTATATATTCTAGCCACATTATATTCAGCAGTATTTTTAGACATCAGCAGGCCATCAAGCACTCTTTCAAATTTTAGACCCAATATTTAGGGTAAGAATGGTATAATTTTTATTGCATTAAATACACAGGTGGTAGATCAATAATGATGCCAAACATGCCAAAGTTCATTACCACAACTGTCCTAAAATTATGAACACGTTATTCCATGCTTTTTGGGGTCTAAATTTTCATGCTTTTTTTTTGCCTTAATTTTGCTTTTCATACAGTTCTTCCTTAAAATACATGTACTTAGTAGAATGGCAAGCAGTGTAGACGTTGATCAGATGCAGTCTGATCTGGGTCTACACTGATTGCATATGCCATTCTGTCAGAACCTGGAGCATGGAATTTTAGGACATTTACTGTACCATAAACAAGATCTCATAGGGAGATAATGGTATTCTTTCTGATTATGTAGACAAGATAAAATCTGACCAGCCCTGACCTGAAGAAAAAATCAATGGTAATTGTAAACAAGATTGTTTCAGCTGCTCCTTGGAGGAAAACTTACCAGGCCGTGACAAATATTGTCTTACAACTGATAAAACATGCAAGTTTGATGGAGATTCCACAGTTTAGTAAGCGGCCAGAAAACTTTACTTTCATGGTTTTGTTTGTTTGTTTGTGTTCGGGTTTTACGGCCCAGTCAACCCAATGGGGTCATGTAGTTTGATGCGAGATTCCAGTTTAGTAAGCGGCCAGAAAACTTTACTTTCATGGTTTTGTTTGTTTGTTTGTGTTCGGGTTTTACGGCCCATTCAACCCAATGGGGTCATGTCGAGCGCGGTCAGTTTACCTAACCACACATTTACTGGGCAGGCTTAGTCCTCTAAGCAGTTAACCAGTAGTGTGCACATTCTTTCGCCAGAAACTGACAACTGCCCTTCTTGAATCAGCGGAAGGGAGAGAATGACCGTAGAAAATATTTCACGACCAATCTCCACGAAAGAATGTTGCAAACCTCGGCAGGGGTTGAACCCGCGACCTCCTGGCCACCGAGGCCGGCTACTTTCATGGTGGATATTGTTAAGCAGGAATACAACAAGAAATGTCAACAAGCAGTGTTTATTAGCTATCCCCCACTCAGAAACCAAAAAGTAACCAATGACATATGGACGGAAAACGTGAAAACAGTACCCGCACCTCAACAAAACAGAGTTTGCTGAGGATATATGGAGCTATAAATTTTTGGCATCATGCATCTTAGCTTTATATTTTGTTCTAGTTCTTGTTGAACCCTAGTCCTGCTGAACCCGGATATGCCCTGCTTTCGTAAACAGTGTAGATCCACATCAGTTGGCTTCTAAAGAAGCCAACTGATCTGGATCTGCACTGTTTGCCATTCAGTATGTGAATTTCTATCAAAAAACTAAATCAAGGAATCCGATTGGCTGAAAATCTGAAAAGGGTATGGCATCTTATTTTATAATTTCTGTGGGTCATTTTCGGTCACATCACATAGAAAGGGACAAAACAGGGATATAAAAGCTAGTAGTGGAGAAGAAAAACATAGAGAAGATTAACTCTTTGCATTCTGGGTAATTTTGCATGCTTTTTTTCGTCTGTGGATTCTTTTTTAAAAATTGACTTCTTCAAAAAAATCTTTCAGGAATATCATTAGAGTGTCGAACAGTTTGGATCCAGATAATCCTTATCCAAACTGTTTGCAAATGTTATCAGCAGATGACAAAAGTAGCCACTAACGGGGAAAGAGTTAAAGAAAGCTTTCCTTACTTACTTACTTAATTACTTACTTACTAAGAAGTGCAGAAACAGAATACTAACATGTCTCTTTCCCAATGATTTGAAACATATTATTTTTCAGGGTGAAATAAGAAAGCAATTCTGTTGGAACACCTATCAATAAGCAGAATAATCTGTGGCCATGTTAGAGGCCATATTGGGGTGCTCATTATAAATGCAGTGAGATGACTCTAATATTTAAGGTCCCACAACCAAGGCTTTTTGTGCAAAAAAAACTGAACAGTCATTTTATCAAGAGCCTATGCTTTGTCAAAGATATTAGTTTTACAGATACAGAGACAGACAAAAAGTTAACAAACCTGCCATCATACAACAGATCAGACAAAAATGCTTCAGTAATTTCTGTATAAAACTGATTGTCCATATTTACCCTCAGTACTCACACACTGACAGGCATACGAAAACATTGTAGGCCCAAATCAGATGCCCAAGAACCCGGTATCTGATCAGAGTGAACACTGTCTATCTAGGTGACTTTAGATACATCAACAGGTTATATGGTAGTGTTGGGAATTGACCAGAATTTCATTGTTGATCATCGGTTTTGTAAAACTGACTGATCATTGATTACCATACAGAAAATATATTCACTCTCATTTAGCCCTCTTCCAGGTACTTAATTCATTGCTCCAGATCAATAAGAGGGTATCCAGGTAATATTTTTTCTTATTTTTCCATGAAAGCATATGTTATGGGTACTTATTAAAAGCACCTTCAAGGTGCTTCTAATGAGTACCCACAACATATGTTTTCATGGAGAAATAAGAAAAATATCAATACTTTTGGATTGACTTAAGGCTATTTTATCAATGTTTCTCACTTTTATTGACCAAAAATCTAGAATGACCCAAATAGACAGCCTTGAATTTCATTTCTTTATACCTTGCCTATAAAATCACACATATCAAAAATGTTTCTAAAAACAGAATTTTCCAATTAGTCGACAATAAAAATCTTTCCGATCACCAGTCACAAGAGGCAAAAGTGACTGATGATCAATTATAATCGATCATCAGTGGCAACACTATTATATTTTAGAACAAGTATGGTAATGGGTTAACCCTTAAAGCGCCAAGAAAATCTGCATCTGAAAATGTCGTCTGTTTATGTCGCATGCTGAATATTCTTGCAGACATTTCAAACCTATTTTTGCATACCTGAAAACAGTGTGGACCCTGATCAGACTGCTCCTTTAGGAGCAGTCTGATCTGGGTCCACACTGTTTGCAAAAATGACTTTTAAATTCACAAGCAGATGACAAAGCAGACGACAATAGTTGTGACTGGCGCTTTAAGGGTTAAGGTGTCCAAGTACTTTGGGCAAATACACTGTCACAAACCCATGGGTATTTCAGCACTGTAAGGGTCTATCATGGTAATATGGTTAATGTCCTAAAATTTCCAACACTTATTTAATTCTTCTTTGGCCTAAATTTGCTTTTCATGCAGTTGCTTCTTCGAATACTTAGTGGAAGTGCCACCAGTGTAAACGCTGAGTGGAAATACAAACAGTGTAGACACTGGATCAGACTGCTCCTTCAATTTTGCCTGAAACTAGTGTACGAAATTTTAAGACATTTGCCAGTTACAGTAGTCTAATAACATATTGAAGGGAAAAAACTCCTTCAAAACTCTGGAAAAAAAATTCATTGATCTGAAGACACCTTGCAGAGTTAGGTCCCCTATCTACAGCAAAACAATATGATAAAGATCCAAATCTAACCTTGAAAATAATATATAGGAAAAAATTCTTAATTCCACAGTTTGGAACACAACCAAAACAGCCTGAATTCTTATCATAAGTCAATATGCAAGAATATGAGCCGACCAGAACCAACTTGGCACCAGAGTAATGAGATTACCACCAGCCTATCATTGTTATATCATCAAATGATAGGAGCATATAAACAAAAACATATGAGACCTTTCACTCTCACACTAAAAAGGACTTAACTGTAACTGGTTAATGCACAGTACACTGGGTAATAATTTCAGCAGACATTTTGAAATGCATGTATTTTTCTTACTTTTCCCAGAAAAATAAACTTTGCATTTCATGAAAATTGTGCATGAAATGTCAGTCTATTTCTGGAAAAAAATAAGAATATTATTTGAAGAAAGATACAAGAAAAGTATCATTAATTTGTCATCTGCTGAATTTGCTTAGACCACAGCAACAGATAGGGCGCTTTTTCCATCCGAAAAATGCTGATATCTTTCTTATTTCTCCACGAAAACATACATTGTGGGTACTCATTAGAAGCGCCTCGCAGAGGCACTTCTAATGAGTACCCACAACATATGCTTTCGTGGAGAAATAAGAAAAATATTAAGTGGATACCGACTCTTATCTGTAGCTATGCTTAGAGAGTGGTAAAGTTTAAAGTACCAAGCTAAATTGTAGCATTAATGACAGTATGATTTTTTAAATTATTTTTCAGAGAAAATAAGGCTTGACATTTCATGCAAATCCTCTGATAGGCAGACAATTCATATGAAACATCAAGCCTGAATCTCTGATATATGAAAACACAATTCTGGCCCAGACCAGCATGTTCTACTGCACAGTCTCATCCTGCCAGTACAGGGTCAATGAAAGTCCCAATCAGACAGTTTGATCTTTGCATATTGTATTATACCATGAAGGCTCTTTTTTGCACGGTACAACCTAATTATGAGAGAAATCTAATGAAAAAGTCAATACTTTCCCAAAATATAACAGCCAAACTACCCACCACCCTGTACATCCTCATACAATGTCCAAGGCCATCACTCTTAGTTCAAGCAATATTCGAACCATCCAGGATCTATTAAGCAAACAGAAAAGAACAAGGCCAGTCTGCACATTGCACAGGTTGGCTTGCCTCTTTTCTATTTGCAAATGGTAAAAAGGCTGGTTTTCCCCTCAGCAAACCTCATTATAGACTTGATCAAATCTTTAGCATTTTAGCATGTTTATGATGTAAAGCAAGGTCAAGTAATGAGATGATTTCTCTGCAGATTTCTCTTTGATACCATGACAGATATTCTGCTTATCTGGTGCTTACTGATACAGAAGTTAACCCTTGTCCTGCTGAATAAATTAAGATGCCACATCCACTTCTAATTTTCAGCCAATCAGATTACTTGATCCAAATTTTTGCTATAAATTCACATACTTGATGGCAAACAGTGCAGATCCAGATCAGTTGGCTTCTTCAGAAGCCAACTGATCTGGATCAACACTGTTTGCAAAGGTAGGGTATATACGGGTTCAGCAGGACAAGGGTTAATGATCATGATTTTGTTTTAAATACCTTTCAACAGCATTTCAGTCATATTGAGATGATGGAAGGAGATAATGGATTAGCTCTCTGAAATGAAGCACAATACTGAATTCTGCCTCCAGTAGGATCTGAACCCTGGACCACTTGATCAGAGAGAGCGACCCCGTACATATGTATATTCTGAGGGCCTCATTGAAGATCAACTATTGCATGTATTTGTGTAGGTGCTAAATATTGTAACCCTCAAAAAATAAAGTTGTTACTTACTTACTTATACTTATCCCTAATGATGATGAGGATACTATTTAACCCTTGTCCTGCTGAGCCCGGATATACCCTGTTTTGCAAACAGTGTAGATCCAGATCAGTTGGCTTCTGATGAAGCCAACTGATCTGGATCTGCACTGTTTGCCATCAAGTACGCAAATTTATAACAAAAATCAGGATCAAGTAATCTGATTGGCTGAAAATTAGAAGTGGGCGTGGTATCTTAATTTATTCAGCAGGACAAGGGTTAACAACATGTCAACCCATGAGGGTAATTTGCATCAAAATGATATATTAACTTTAGTAGTGAAACATACACCTTAAATTACTAAATTTTCATCTGAACTGTTCTTATGGCTACAAAAAAAAAACAGAGAAAGTTTGGCAAAAGAACAAGCATCTGACAACTAACTATACATTAATCATTGACTTCTAAAATAAAGTAAATGCGCTAAAAAAAAAAAAAAAAATGATTTTTTTTTTTCATTGGAGTAGACCATGAAGTGTGTCTCACACACACACACACACACACATACACACACACACACACACACACACACACACACACACACACACACACACACACACACTGCAATTTATTTAAGTTAATCTCCCAAAATTCTAAACAATTTATTCCTTACTTTCTTTACCTAAATTTTGCTTTTTGTGCAGTTGTTTCTTTAAATATTTAATGGAATGGCAAACTGTGTAGACCCTGATCATACTGCTCCTCCAGTCTGATCTGGGTCTGCCCTGTTTGCGTATGCCACTTTATCAGAAACTTTGGTGTACGAAATTTTAGGACATTTTAAATACATGTACCAAAGAATTTCACCTGTAGTCAGAAGCATACCTTATCAAATACTTTCTTTGAAAAGTGCAGAAAATAAATACCACATGTTTACTTTCAGCTTCACCAAGCTACCACCCATGATGTCCTGCTGTTAAACCTACCCTGCTACAGATGAAAAATTAGAGACATTCTTACTTATCATGTTTATTTTACCTTTTAAACTTACTTCGCTTACATCAATTGGTCACCCCTGCCCAGCCCCCAGCTCCAAACTGTAGATTGCGCTAACTCCCTGCAAGACTCGGACTGCAATGATATGAATCTAGGGTAGCTGTCTCGTGCAATCTCCAGTTCAAATCCATGACTGAGCAGTGGTGACCGCCTAATGTTACGTCCTGCTGGTCTATGAGTAAAGACAAACCACACCTTTGGGTCAAAGAACCATATATTTGAAATGTTTTGTTTGCATATATACAAAGCATGAAATGGATTGCAAACACATTCCATTTTCTTCTGACTAGAACATGTCAAATATAGTAAACCATTTCAAAAATACCTCCACATCAAGTATGGAACATTGATACTTGTTTTAACACCCGTCTAGGTAACGTCCATATTTCTTAAGAGACTAGAAGATTTCTATATCACATTCTATGCTATATGTACCTAGCACTAGTACTGCATGTCCGTTTTCATGATGAGTGTAGCACATACACAAGGTAGCACATAAGTCCAGTTTTATGCATTACATCAAAGAGCCCCGTCCCCATTGAGGGGCGAGGCACATACACAAGGTAACACATTCCTTCAATCCTTGTTAACTTAACAAATGTCATTTAGGGTGAGTCCTATATATATCAGTTAGGATAGATCCTTTATCTCATATACAGCTGGGTATGTATAATGTATGTAAAAGAAACACTGTTTACTTTGTCACGTTCCTTGTCCGTAAACAACCATCTGCATGCCACGATTTTAGCAGTAATAACTGATATCACAATTAAAAAGTATGCGTTGGCATGGAGTATCTGACTCACTACACATCAGATCAATAATGCCGTGATTAGGATACTCAATATCACATACAGGCTAAGTATTTAACCCTCAAAATATATGGTTCCGAACTAAAAACTACAATCTAACTACTACATGTAAATACAAAACAAAAAGATATGGCGAGGGTGGGAGGGAAAGTAATATTTTGCTGATTGAAAATGGCTGCCTTACTTTAAAGCTAACATTCAAAAAGTGACGCTTAAACCTTTGCGGGGTCTATTCGTCACAAAGTACTTAAATCTGATTGGTTCAGAACATGCGTGCCTGACTCCTGATTGGCTGAATGCTATCACATGATCATAACAACAAACAAAGGCGCGAAGTGAAGTCGCGCGAGATCTCACGAGATCTATCTTACAATGCGGTACTGAAAATACCAATTTAATATATTAAAAATATTAAAAGAGTTTAAATAACTATCCCCCCTCGCCAAAAAGCATTGCATGCAAAAACACAATTACATTACATTTAGTTGTGTTTTATTTCGCTATTAAGGGATACCTCTCTGGCTCTCGCCTGCCGCGAGACCGGACGAGATGTAAAAAAGTATGGCTGACACCGGCGCGGAAAACGAAAGTAAAAACACCTTGTAAATTCAATTTTGGCTTGTATAAAAGACCGCTTGAAGTTTAACATCAGATTAAACTTTAATCTAGTAATTAAACTTACTTCGCTTACATCAATTGGTCACCCCTGCCCAGCCCCCAGCTCCAAACTGTAGATTGCGCTAACTCCCTGCAAGACTCGGACTGCAATGATATGAATCTAGGGTAGCTGTCTCGTGCAATCTCCAGTTCAAATCCATGACTGAGCAGTGGTGACCGCCTAATGTTACGTCCTGCTGGTCTATGAGTAAAGACAAACCACACCTTTGGGTCAAAGAACCATATATTTGAAATGTTTTGTTTGCATATATACAAAGCATGAAATGGATTGCAAACACATTCCATTTTCTTCTGACTAGAACATGTCAAATATAGTAAACCATTTCAAAAATACCTCCACATCAAGTATGGAACATTGATACTTGTTTTAACACCCGTCTAGGTAACGTCCATATTTCTTAAGAGACTAGAAGATTTCTATATCACATTCTATGCTATATGTACCTAGCACTAGTACTGCATGTCCGTTTTCATGATGAGTGTAGCACATACACAAGGTAGCACATAAGTCCAGTTTTATGCATTACATCAAAGAGCCCCGTCCCCATTGAGGGGCGAGGCACATACACAAGGTAACACATTCCTTCAATCCTTGTTAACTTAACAAATGTCATTTAGGGTGAGTCCTATATATATCAGTTAGGATAGATCCTTTATCTCATATACAGCTGGGTATGTATAATGTATGTAAAAGAAACACTGTTTACTTTGTCACGTTCCTTGTCCGTAAACAACCATCTGCATGCCACGATTTTAGCAGTAATAACTGATATCACAATTAAAAAGTATGCGTTGGCATGGAGTATCTGACTCACTACACATCAGATCAATAATGCCGTGATTAGGATACTCAATATCACATACAGGCTAAGTATTTAACCCTCAAAATATATGGTTCCGAACTAAAAACTACAATCTAACTACTACATGTAAATACAAAACAAAAAGATATGGCGAGGGTGGGAGGGAAAGTAATATTTTGCTGATTGAAAATGGCTGCCTTACTTTAAAGCTAACATTCAAAAAGTGACGCTTAAACCTTTGCGGGGTCTATTCGTCACAAAGTACTTAAATCTGATTGGTTCAGAACATGCGTGCCTGACTCCTGATTGGCTGAATGCTATCACATGATCATAACAACAAACAAAGGCGCGAAGTGAAGTCACGCGAGATCTCACGAGATCTATCTTACAATGCGGTACTGAAAATACCAATTTAATATATTAAAAATATTAAAAGAGTTTAAATAACTATCCCCCCTCGCCAAAAAGCATTGCATGCAAAAACACAATTACATTACATTTAGTTGTGTTTTATTTCGCTATTAAGGGATACCTCTCTGGCTCTCGCCTGCCGCCCGACCGGACGAGATGTAAAAAAGTATGGCTGACACCGGCGCGGAAAACGAAAGTAAAAACACCTTGTAAATTCAATTTTGGCTTGTATAAAAGACCGCTTGAAGTTTAACATCAGATTAAACTTTAATCTAGTAATTAAACTTACTTCGCTTACATCAATTGGTCACCCCTGCCCAGCCCCCAGCTCCAAACTGTAGATTGCGCTAACTCCCTGCAAGACTCGGACTGCAATGATATGAATCTAGGGTAGCTGTCTCGTGCAATCTCCAGTTCAAATCCATGACTGAGCAGTGGTGACCGCCTAATGTTACGTCCTGCTGGTCTATGAGTAAAGACAAACCACACCTTTGGGTCAAAGAACCATATATTTGAAATGTTTTGTTTGCATATATACAAAGCATGAAATGGATTGCAAACACATTCCATTTTCTTCTGACTAGAACATGTCAAATATAGTAAACCATTTCAAAAATACCTCCAAAGACCCAAAGGGTAGAAGTAGTGTTATTAGTAGGCGAAAATAAGTGTAAAAAAAATCATGAAAAAAAAAAAAAAAAAAAAAAGTAAAATTATGCCATTATTACCGATCCATAGTTGAATGAACAAACAAAACAACAACATCAAGAATACATATATACATACAACATCGAGACAAGTGTAAGTCAGTCCGCTTCAAATTACACATCTGTGACCTGATCAGTGCAACCTGGTTCGAGAACGCTCATTGTATGGGAACCCATTGTACATGCCACTTTCCTACGGAGATCATAGGAAGGTTGCAAGTACCTTTCATAGGCATTACTGTTCCAGTCCCCCTGTAGTTTGATTAATTCCACTGGTAGGCCACACTGCAAGGCGAACTGGGCACCGCCGCGACGGAAGCTGTGACCACTGTAATGGTCAGCAGGGAATCCCAGGTCTGCCAGGCTATGACGCAACTTGCTGACAAATTTTGTTTGGGTCAATGCGATTGGAGTACCATTTTCGACATAGCGAAAAAGGGGGGTAGGGCCCTGAACTGAAGGACAGGTCAGACAATGACCCAATAGGGTTGTAGATGGGCAGAAAAGTGGATTCCTTAGTTTTGGCAATGGGATTCTCAGAGTCCGCTCACGAAACTGAATAACCTTTGACCACCGCACAGTCAACACAGCCCCTTCACTCTGAAATTCTACATCAGATGTGCATAGATGGCGAGATGGATCAAATGACGCAATGTTTGGTACTAATAGGTTAGATTTACGAAAAAAAGAATAAAAGGCAACAATACATACAGTCCAAAACACTCTATCCAAGGAGTTGGACATATCTAGCCGGGCCACTAACATTTTTAATATGTCTAAAGTAATAGGCAACTTTTGCTCAGATTTATTTCCCTTAACCCTTTTTACCCCTTTTAGGATTGAGGCCACGTACCAATTATTTTCCAGGGGGTTCGAATGGCCTGCATTTAGGTGCATAAGGCGTACTGCATTGAGATATTGTCTTACTAAAAGTTAGTCGCCTAGATAAATAAGCAATATATCTACCTAAATTCTCTTGGGACAGGGGGACTGGTGGAATGCTTACTTTTTGGCAGAACTGGAGGAAAGATTGCCTTTGAGCAATATAAGTCTGAGTAGTAGAAGGTGCAAAAGTGTGCCCTCGGTAGAATAACACTTCCTGGTCAAGTTCACACGACAGTGATGAGGGAGCTGGATGATGATCACTATTGGAGTACTGGGGAGGGCTTTCTTCTGATTCTGTTGAAGAGAAACAGAAGGGAATTAGGTGACATATGCAAGTCCAAGGGGGTGCCGACAGTATACTGTAGTAGCACTTGCAAGTAACCAGGTAAGTGAAGTCTAGAGGCCGCATCAGCTGCTACATTAAGATGGCCCTGGACATATCTAGATGTAAGGTGGAAATTAAAGGTCGCGCCTAACCAGAATAATTTCCGCAAGCATTGCATAATGAAGTCATTGCGGGAGGTGCATTTGTTTATAGATGCAACTGTGGTGATGTTATCGGAGCGTATGATGATTCGTTTGTTTGCCCAAAATGGGGCCCAGCGATGGGCAGCAACCACTACTGCTAGAACTTCCTTTTCATTGATATGAAGGTTTTGCGCCTGGGGGATATCCCTGGTCCAGTTGGTATAAAACCAGTCTGCACCAAAGACTCCTCCAGCTGCATCATCACACGCATCGGTAAACACACAGTCTATGGGCATTGCCTCCAACAAGGCTGATTTCCCATTAAAAGTTTGCAAGAAGTTGACCCACCAGAGTAGGTCTTCTTTAACTGCTTTAGACAGTTTTGCCTTATGCGAAACATGCTTGAGTACATTGATCTGGTTAAAGATCCGGCGGAGAAAAACTCGCCCGCCTTTCACTACTCCAGCCGCCCAAGATAACCGACCGGCCAGAGCCTGCAGTTGACGCTTGGACGCGCGCTTGCGATGTATGAAACCCTGAAGTTCCTGCTTAAAACTTTGCAGTTTGTCATCTGGGAGCCGAAGCACCATTGCTACAGAGTCAAGTTGGATCCCCAAAAATGTGATTTTGGTGGTCGGGTCGACAACTTTACCCCAGTGTATGGAGAAACCCAGCCTCCTGAGAAGCTGAATGAGGACATTTAAGGCAATTTGACACTCAATTTTTGATTGGGAGATAATAAGGAAGTCATCCAAGTACACAACAACAAGGTCAAACCCCCTCCGGGCCATCATTCTTTTTACTGCCTGTGTTATTCTATGAAAAATGCCCGGGCTTAACCGGGCTCCAAAACAAAGTTTCGAATCACGCATATATACAGTTTGCCCATTTATTTGCCATTTAAGTCCCGTCACCTGCTGACTGCGCTGACTAAGACCCACCGACCTGTATGCACTTTTTAAGTCCACCTTGGCGAAGAAGCAACCCTCCGTCATGCGAGCTGCTGCATCGTCAACAGTGGAAAATTTTTGTTTCCAATCTGTTGAGCAATAGTCATTGACTGCATTTCCAATCGGTCGAGAGCAGTCGTGGATCAGCCGAACGCCGCCATCAGTTTTCGGGATCACAGCAATGGGACTAACAATCTCTGGGGGGCTATCACAAATAACATAGTTGCCAAGCTCTATCTCAGTGAGAATTTGCTCAGTCGCTTTCCCATATAGCTTACTGGAAGGCCTAGCAGACGGATGGTTCTCCACTGAGACAGGGGAGACAACTACATCATCATCAATGATATCGAACCCATTTGCAATCCCTTGCAGCAAAAATTCTTTATCAGGATCATTAGCTAATTCTTGCTCCCAAGCAGAGAACTGGAGTCCCGGAACAGGTTTGACCTCAACACCTACCTTTTTTCAGTTGTGAGTGTCATGACAGTGTGGGCTTTGCCACACCCTGGCACAATACACTCATGTTTGTAACTACAGTTAGGATGGGTGCAGCCCCTGGTGGAATTGAAGTTTCGACATATTGGTGTATCGCGCCTTGACTTATCGCCTTTGCCACCACCCGGCCTCTGAGTGCCAGGTTTCTTTGGACCTTGCATACCCTGTGCTACAGGCTTATCTCGAGCCTGCAGACATAGAGTATGCAAGTGCTGGACGTCCGTTCCCCAGCGGAAATTCATACTAGCTTGCAGCTTGCGATATTCCCGGTCATACAAAAGCACAGATGGCAAACTAAAGCGCTGTACCAGCTGATACACCTTAGTAGTATACGAAAGGTAATCCAGCATGGAGTTGCCACCTAACTTGTTCTCCCCCACCAACTTATAAAGAATTGCCAGGTTGGCTATTGACCACTGACTAAGAGTTAAGTTCTCTAATTTGGGCCTTCTTGGACCAGATTTAACAACAATATGCTGATCGCCCTGACCACCTATGATGGTTTCTTCTTCAATACTGCCCTGAACGAAGTCACAGATGTCATAAAAAGCAGAAACTGACTTACCAGTGGCGGTTGATAAGTGTATCTGTGGGTCATTCCAAGTTGGCTGTTGACTGGTGTATCCATTGGGGTTGATGGCTGGGGCGGGGCAGGGAGCCGTTGTCGAGCTGCTGTCCCGGAGATTCTGTTGTTCCGCTATCATTGAATGTAGAATAGCGGAGCCATATAAATCGCTAGTTTGTACCGTTGGTGCACCCCCCTGGTGATGGGGGCAGTGTAGGATGCTGAAGAGCTGGCTGTTGAGCCGTTGACGATTGGGGTGTCAAGCCAGGATCCGTATTTTGTAGCGGTGTTTGCTTAGGCGCACCTGTTTTGTCTGCAGACTTGTCTTCCGACTGAGATTTTAGCACTTTTACTAGATGAAGTATGAGTCTCTGTTGGCCAGTGGGGATTTCTGGCCCCAGAACGTCCTCTGGTTCTGCCAGTGCCAGGGCATACAAACTCGTAAATCCCCTGTATTGAATTAGCTCGTTCGTACATTGCTCCGAGACTTTATTTTGCAGGAGAAATTGTTTTGTTAAGTCCTCGTCAGAGGGTTCGGGAGTTTCCCCCGTTCTTTGTTCATTTGCCATGTTTGTTAGTCCAATGATCGCGTCTATTACTGCGTTCATTTAATCCCTGCGTTCCATAACTCGAGAGCAACACATTACCGGCTCGGTCTCCAAACAAAATTAACAAGACGCCTCGTCACAAAACGTCGAGCAGTCCAGTATACGGTTAAAGATGGCCTCTTGCACAGTTTCTGTCGACATTATGTAGTTAAATAGTCTCTGCTCTTCTTTTTCTGATAAAACATACCATTTGGGTATTCCAAAAACTGACTTAATAATGTCTGCTCTGCTCGCGAGTCTGAAGCTTGGAATTGCGAAATAAAACATTACCACATTTATGCTTTTTTTGTATAATAGGATCTTCTGGGTAACAGTTCAGTATTATTCACTTAAAATCCGAAGTTCAATGTTTTTGAACACGCATTTTTCCGATTTTCTAAAGTAATATTTTGCTGATTGAAAATGGCTGCCTTACTTTAAAGCTAACATTCAAAAAGTGACGCTTAAACCTTTGCGGGGTCTATTCGTGACAAAGTACTTAAATCTGATTGGTTCAGAACATGCGTGCCTGACTCCTGATTGGCTGAATGCTATCACATGATCATAACAACAAACAAAGGCGCGAAGTGAAGTCGCACGAGATCTATCTTACAATGCGGTACTGAAAATACCAATTTAATATATTCAAAATATTAAAAGAGTTTAAATAACTATCCCCCCTCGCCAAAAAGCATTGCATGCAAAAACACAATTACATTACATTTAGTTGTGTTTTATTTCGCTATTAAGGGATACCTCTCTGGCTCTCGCCTGCCGCGAGACCGGACGAGATGTAAAAAAGTATGGCGGACACCGGCGCGGAAAACGAAAGTAAAAACACCTTGTAAATTCAATTTTGGCTTGTATAAAAGACCGCTTGAAGTTTAACATCAGATTAAACTTTAATCTAGTAAGAAAATTGGGTTTGGCATTTCATTCAAATCTTCAAGGGAAAAGAAATCTTTTAAAAATCACCATTAACTTCCTGCTGAATTCAAAATGCAGTAGACAATGTTTTGAAATATATTTCTTTCTTACATTTCCCAGTGTTTTAACCCATTTATATAAATGCCTAGCGTCCCATAAAAGGGAAACTGCCAAACAGTGCAGACCCAGATCAGATGCCACAGAATGTGGCATCTGGTCAGGGTCTACATTGTTTGCAATAAGTTAAGAAATTCCTATAAAACATGGTAGTAATAACAAGAAATGTCAATAAGCAGTGCTTATTAGATCCCCCCTCCCCACCCCACCCCCACACCGCCACATAAAATACATCCTTGGAACAGGTTTTACATGAAGCTTAATTTCCTTTACAAGCAAGATATTGAGCAGAAATGAAATTTTGACAATAACCAAGGGCCTTAACTCTATTGTAAATTTGCAAAAATTGATGTGTAACAATCCCAACCTAGATTTGGATAAGGTCAATACATATGCAAAATTTGATCAAATTCCATCAATTCGTTCACAAGATATTGAGCGGAAACGAAATTTTGACAATAACCCAGGGCCATAACTCTGTTGTAACTTTTTGCGAAAATTGACGTGTAACAATCCCAACCTAGATCTGGTTAAGGTCAATGCATTTACAAACTTTTATCAAATTCCATCAATTTGTTCACAAGATATTGAGCAGAGACAAAATTTTGGCGATAACAAAATGGCCATAACCATGTTGAAAATGTGCGGAAATTGACGCGTAACAATTCCAAAGTAGAGCTGATCAACATCAATGCTAATGCAAAATTTGGTCTAATTCCATCATTTTGTTCTCAAAATGCAGTGCCTAGAAAGTACCGGGGATGTGATTTTGCGCCAAGATAGTGGTGATAACTGAAGATGTTATCTTTACTACACTGCAGTGTATTTAGCAGGGCTGTGAAAGTTGTTCCCGCTATTCCCTGTAGGTGGGGGAGTGTGGTGGTGGTGGTGATGGTGGGGGGGGGGGGGGGGTGGGGCAAGGGTGCTATTCCCTGGGGGGGGGGGGTGGGGGGGGGGGGAAGATACAAATGATGGATGTATAGCAGCCACATCACTGGTGCTTAAATGGATAAATACTATCTGAGGGGGGGGGGGGGGGCGGGAAGATACAAATGATGGATGCATAGCAGCCACATCACTGGTGCTTACATGGATAAATACTATCTGAGGACTCAATGCAGAATAAAGCAGAAAATGCATAGCTACAGATAAGAGGGGGTATCCACATGATATTTTTCTTATTTCTCAACTGTGGTACTCATTAGAAGCGCCTCACCGAGGCGCTTCTAATGAGTACCCACAAAATATGTTTTCGTTCAGAAATAAGAAAGATATCAGCATTTTTCAGATGAAAAAAGTGCCTTATCTGTTGCTATGTAAATGTACAGAGCACTTGTAAAACCTGGTTCAAGTACTGCAACAGTTTTATTCTCATCCATTCCAAGGTGGTATTTCTGATGTAGTTCCTCTTTGTTTGTTTGTTCTGGTTTCGTTAGAGTGCTGTTTAGTGGTGTCACTTCAGGCCACTCAACCCTTTGGTTTGGTTTGGTATTTAATGGCCAATTCAACACCATTAAGGTCATGCCGAGCCTGTCAGTTTACCTAACCACACTTTTCCTGGGCAGGCTTAATACTTAAAGTGATTCACCAGTACCTATACACATTCTTTCGCCAAAAACTGACAACTGCCCTTCTTGAATCAGCACTTATCCAGTGCCTTAGGAGGGCTGTGTTCCATGATTGTGGCTTTTCTCAGATATTCCCATATTTATTTTTTTGTTATTTCTACACCAAAACATATCCTATATAACAAAAACAAAAAAAAAAATCTAAAGCCCTCTCAAAAACTTTGTGGAAATCATACTGTGAGATACATTCTCACAGAATTTGGCTCATCTGGAAGGAAATTCCCATAAAAAATTCCAATCTCACAGAATTTTCAGACCATTATACAACAGATTTCATGAAGAAATAAACATAAATCACACACTGTTGTGGTTTTCACAAGCTCCTTACATGAATTAAAAGACTTTAGACTAAACTGGGGGAGCTCCAAAGTGTTTTAAGAAAATCTCAGAGAATTTTGTCAAATTTCCCTTTAAAATTTGCCTTATCTCACAGATTTTAGTCCACAGCTTATGGCATGTATGGGAAATGGTACTGAGACATTGTAAACTGCAATTTTCGTTTAACACATTTAAGTGGAGTGGACTCTTCTACCACAATTCTTTGGACAAGTCTATTTCCAATAGCAGGGTGTCTAGTTAGTTTTTATTACTGTTTTCTAGAAATTCCTGCTTTTAATGCAAACAGTGTAGACCCTGATCAGAAGCTGTATTCTGCAGTGTCTAATCTGGATCTGCACTGTTTGCAAATTACCCTATTCAGGGTAATCTCAACTAAAAACAGGTTTAAAAAAATATCTTACTGACCTTCATGAAGTTGAATTTAAATTTCCATATTTTCCAAGTCAATTTGGGACGTTTTATTGTAATATGTTAAAGTCTACCAACACTAATATTTTAAAAGGCAAACAAATGAAAACATACAGGGTACCCAATACCAAATAACAATAGGTTAGATAGATCATACATTTATCTTCACATTCCAGAGATTCTTCAAAGCCCATGTACACCAAAAAAGCCCAACTTTATACATGTAGTAAAAATTTGTCCAACTATAAGCGGGTTTTTGAGATATATACTGTACCTAAATGTTTGGACATCTTACTCTACTTATCCTGAACGCTCAGCATGCTGGGTAAAACTTTCAGAAGACCACATTTTGAAATAGTTTTCTTATTTTTCCTAGAAGACAGGCTTTGACATTTCATGCAAATTGTCTTCTTAGGAGATAATTTGCATAAAATTTCAAAGCCTATCTTATTTTTCCCAGAAGTTAGGCTTTGACATTTCATGTAAATTAGGAGACAATTTACATGAAATGTCAAATCTATCTTCTGGGAAAAGTAAGAAAAATATCTCCTCAGGTGACAATTTGCATGAAATGTCAAAGCCTATCTTATTTTTCCTGGAAGATAGGATTTGACATTTCATACAAATTGTCTCCTAAGAGACAATTTGTATGAAATGTTAAAGCCAGATAGGATTTGACATTTCATACAAATTGTCCCCTAAGGAGACAATGCATGAAATGTTAAAGCCTATCTTCTGGGAAAAATAAGAAAAATATCATCCATTTGACGTCTGCTGAATACGCCCACAGAGATAATTTGACTACCTAGTGATGTGTCTAAATGTTGTAGGATGAGTGGCCAAAAGTGCAGACTCAGATCAAATGCTACCTGCTGCAGTGGCTCAACTGTGTTTTTACTTAGGGCAAATATGGTATGTTTGTTTGTGTTGATGTTTCACTCTGAGCTGCAATCTCGACTTTGTATTCTGTCAAGTCTAAATACTTAGGGCAAATATGGTATGTCTGTTTGTATTGATGTTTTACAGCCCATGCAGTCAACCAATTGGGGTCATGTTGAATGTGATCAGTTTACCTAACCACACTTTTACTGGACAGGCTCAGTCCTCTAAGCGGTTAACCGGTATTGTGCATGTTCTTTCGCCAGAAACTGACACCTGCCCTTCTTGAATCAGCGGAAGGGAGAGAATGACCGTAGAAAATATTATATGATCAATCTCCACAGAAGAATGTTGCCAGACCCAGCTGGGATAGAACCCGCGACCTCCTGATCACCAGTCTGATGTGCATCCGACTGAGCCACCGAGGCCTGCTACCTGCTGCTGCATTCTTGGCTGGAAATAGCATTTTATCTAGAGCTATACAAAAGTACAGGTATCCATGGAATCAAGTGCTAGTATATGCCACTTGATGGAAGTAATCTTTTTTCTCCATGTCACAGTCCAACAGCTGTGAGTCTCTTCAGACAACACGGGCCTTTAACAGTGTTTATAAACCAGGGAAATTGTCCTGCTCAACCTGTGCCATGTGAAACCAAATCTGGACTTTTACTCTTACACGGTTGAGACAGTGTACAGTATCCTGACATCCTAAAGCCCTGAGCAGACTGTCCACATGTTCAGGTTGATGTTGGACTTCTCTGTTCATATCTGTGAGGTCCTTTATGTGTGATGTTCGTATCAATAAATCATACTGATAATAAAGCTCAAGCAATAACATTGATCTCTGGATGAATAAGATCAATCCTACAGATCAGCTACATCATGTAAAAGCAGCCTTTGACCTTCATATAAAAACAGTTTCATCCAACTCATTTTATCTGTGCACGTTTCTGCTCAGCTTTGCTGATTCTTTTTGCTTCGTATTCACCAGCTCCCTTTCTTATGAGGCCTCGCCACATTGTTCGATCCTGTGCAATCTGTTCCCACGACTCTGTTGGTATGTTGAAGTCTTTAAGGGAGGCTTTGAGGGTGTCCTTGTATCGCTTCTTCTGACCACCATGGGAGAGTGTTCCAACTTGTAGTTCTCCATAGAGGATTTTCTTCGGCAAATGTTCATCAGGCATTCTGGTAACATGGCCTGTCCATCTTAACCATGCCAATTTCAGAAGAGTATGTACACTCTGCATCCCTGCCCTTTTCAGAACTTCTGTGTCTGGAATCTTGTCTTGCCACTTGATCTTTAGAAGTTTTCTAAGGCAGCTTGTATGGAAGTGGTTCAGTCTTTTGGCATGCCGTTGGTAAACTGTCCAAGTTTCGCATGTGTATAATAGTGTTGGCAGCACTATCGATCTGTATACTTTCAGCTTTGTGTCGTCTGATTCCACTTCGGTCCCAAATACTTCCACGTAGCCGGACAAATGCTGCACTAGCTTTGGCAATCCTAGCATTGACTTCATCATCAATGTGCACAACTCTAGACAATGTGCTGCCAAGGTAGGTGAATTGTCTACCACTTGCAGTCGCTGACCTTTCACTGTGATGGTAGGCTCTTTTTAAGGCTTTCCAGGTGCTGGCTGATATACTACCTCAGTCTTTTTGATGCTGATTGCGAGATCACAGCTGTCACATGAATCAGATATTTGATCCACACTTTTTGCATTTTCTCTTCTGTTGGAGCACCCTTTGCCATGTCATCAGCAAAGAGGAACTCATCTAGCACCTCTATCTGCACCTTGGATTTAGCTTGCAACCTTCTTAGGTTGAAAAGTTTTCTATAAAAGTGATATCTAATAGGTATACCATTGTCACCACCCTGGAAAGCATCTGTAAGCATAGCAGAAAACATCATGCTGAACAGTGTTGAAGTTAGTACACAGCCTTGCTTAACTCCATTTGTCACAGAGAATGGATCAGAAAACTCGCCATCATTTTGGACCCTTGCAAGCATACCATCATGGAACTGCCACACCATTGCTATGAATTTGGCAGGACAGCCAAACTTTGCCATAATTTTTCAAAGTCCCTCATGACTGACTGTGTCAAATGCTTTGCTAAGGTTGACAAAGGTCATGTAGAGGTCCACATTCTGTTCCTGGCATTTTTCTTGAAGCTGTCGTGCTGTAAAGATCATGTTTATTGTTCCTCTGTCTTTCCTGAATCCACACTGGCTTTCTGGTAGAAGCCCCGACTGTTCAAGGTGTTCATTCAATCGATTCAGTAGGACCTTAGCAAGGATCTTCCCAGCAACTGACAATAAAGAGATGCCTCAATGATTGTCACAGATTTGAGGATTCCCTTTCCTTTTGAATAGGTGGATAATTGTTGCATCCTTGAGGATGGCTTCTTTTCTCCACATAATGTGAAATAACTCTGTCAGTTTCTCTGCAACTGGAGGACCTCCTGCTTTGTAGATCTCTGCAGGTATTGCATCTGATCCTGGAGCCTTGCCAGATGATAGGAGTTTTATTGCTTTCACTGTTTCAGAGACGGTTGGGAGCTCATCAAGCAGCGGATTACATTCCACCTGTGGTAGTCTGTTGACAGCTTCATCATTGATAGATGATGGCCGATTAAGGACACCATCAAAGTGTTTAGCCCATCTTTTCAAGATAGTTTCTTTGTCAGTCCAAAGACTAGTTCCATCTGCACTAAGGAGTGGGGTGGTTCCTGAGCTCTGGGGACCATATATTGTCTTGAGTGCATCAAAGAACTTCTTCATATCCTTTCTGTCTGCAAAGGACTGGATTTCATCAGCCTTTCTGCTCAGCCAGGAGTCTTGCATGTCTCTGAGCCTAGTCTGTACTGTCTTGCATATGTTTGAATAGGCAGTCTGCAATCTTTTTGACGTTTATTTTACTAGATACTGAGCTGGTATTTCTGAGGTAAGCCTTGTGTTTTTGGTGTTTCTCTTCAAGGAGTCCCTGGATTTCTTTGTCATTCTCATCAAACTAATCTTGGTGTTTGCGAGAAATTGGTCCAAGAGTGAATTGTTGAAGAGTGAACGGTGTCTCTGAAGACTGTCCAGCTCTCATCTACATCTTCTGAACTGTGTTCCAGTGCATCTAAATGGCTGCAGAGATCGTTGACGAATGCTTGCCTCTTGCTGTCTTGTTTCAGCTTGGAGATATCCAATTTCTTTGGCATCTTCTTGCCTTGTGGTCGTCGTACAAGCTGAATGCGCAGGTTGAGTTTGCTGACAACAAGTCTGTGATCTGTCCAACAGTCTGCACCACACATAGTCTTTGTCACTCTGACATCCTTCGCACTATGACATAGTCAATGAGATGCCAGTGTTTGGAGCAAGGGTGCATCCATGATGTCTTTCTGCGAGTTGGTAGACAGAAGACTGTGTTGGTGATCAGTAATTCATGCTCTGCACACTTCCTTAAAAGGAGGAGTACATTGCTGTTGCACTTCCCTACACCTTCAGATCCACTCACTCATTCCTAGGGTTGGTGGTCTGTGCCCACTCTGGCATTGAAGTTCCCAAGGAGGATGAGTTTGTCTGTCCACAGTGCTGCAGAAATCACAGAATCCAGATCATCATAGACCTTGTCTTGAACCTCATCTGGGTTGGTCATTGTGGGTGCACAGGCACTTACAATTGTTGCATGCCTCTTGCCTCAGCATCATCAGGCGGTCATTTATGCCTTTTGGAAGTCCTGAGAGCTTGCTGAGGATGTGTGACTTGATGGCGAATCCTACTCCTGCTTCACGCCACTCTCCTTTCTTGCGTCCACTCCAGAAGAAAGTGTAGCCAGCACCAACTTCTTTTAAAAGCCCTTCCTCTGCAAGGCGAGTCTCACTCAGAGCTGCAATCTCGACTGTATCTGTCAAGTTCGCAAACATGTAGTTTGCGATTAACCCCCTGTTTCACTTTACTGATCGCAGCCCAGTCTTATCCTGAAGGCTGTGGTGTTGACTGGTTGACTGGTTATGACCTTTCATATATTGTTAATCCAATTCTGAATGACCAGTCAGGTAGTTGTGTCAACAGTTGTAACCCACTGGGAAATAATTATGTTGTCAAACAAGAACAGAATTGTATTACATTGTCAAACTAAAACAACATGAGGTCAAAGCCACAATAAGCCGCTAGATTACAGTAACTTATGAAGTATAAAACCAATACAAACTTAACTCCTAAAGCCTCAAGCAAAATTTTGTAGCAGACGACATTCTAAAAGTTTATTATTTTTATTATTTTTCAGGGAAAACAGTCTTGACATTTCATGTAAATCATCTGCCAAGCAGAGGATTTTTGGCAGACATGAAATTGTTTTCTCTGAAAAAAAAAAAAAAATAAATAAATAAAAAAAATTAATAAAAATTGTTGTCTGCTGTAGTTATGATTGGTGCTTTAACCCTTGTCCTGCTGAACCCGGATATACCCTGCATTTGCAAACAGTCTAGATCCAGATCAGTTAGCTTCTTCAGAAGCCAACTGATCTGGATCTGCACTGTTTGCCATTAAGTATTTGAATTTATAGCAACAATCTGGATCAAGTAATCTGATTGGCTAAAAACTATAAGTCGGCTTAGCATCTTAATTTATTCAGCAGGACAAGGGTTAAGGGTTAGAACCATTTAAACCAATAAAACTGTCAAGGATTTTGCCAATTATTTAAATTTTTAATGACAGTAGTTTTAGGGGCATATTTAATGGTACAACTAAGTTCTCCAGGTTCTTCTCAGACCATGTTTTTGGTTTTGTATTTTAAAGTTGATGCTTTAATCAACAATATCAGTCATGTCAAGAGCATGCCAGACTTTTACCCCACCTAAGACAAATGAGGAACTCAAGTCCTGCCTAAATTTATGAGCAACTCTCTCTCTCTGCTGAACTGGGCCAATTTGTGTTGTAATGCCTCATCAATAGTATTTCTGTCATTTTGGGGTACTTATAAGATAATGAACATGATACTGACTTTGAGCATTTAGAAATACCATACAATCATGACAGGAATTTTGCCATGATTATTAAGGTATGCACTGTTGGTACAACAATAAATACTATGCACTGAATTTCATAGTCCACACAAAGTATGGGACAAATTAATATTGTAAACATCAGGCATGGTCAGGAACAGATAGACATTACGGTAAGGATGGGAAAGAAAATGAAAAATCCTTATTTCAATTATCTAGATATCGATTTGTACCCTGTATGCTATTGATATACAAGAGGGCCACAATGGCCCTGTAATGCTCACCTCAGTATCATAGCACTTATAGAACCTGACCTAGAAATGATCAAGGCAAGCATTCTGACCAAGATTCATGACGATTATATTAACAAGTAAGACAATGTAGCATGCCTAAATGAGTGTGAAATATAGGTCAGGTCAAATATGAATGACTGCACTAAAGAGGCCATGCTAAGATGTATGCCTGCGCTAAGTATCACTGGCTGTAGGACCATCAGTTACCGGGAAACTGACCTAAACCAAAAAACTTATCAGAGTTAGTGGACCGTGAAATATAGGCTGAGGTCAAATATGGATGACTGCATTCAAGAGGCCATGCTAAGATGTATGCAAGTTCCAATTATCACTGCTGTAGGACCAATAGTTACTGAGAAACTGACCTAAATGGAAAAACTTAAGAAAGTCACTGGACCGTGATACACACCCGGGAATTGGTCAACTTGTACTCTGACGATGTACTGTAAAGAAGAAGTTGACCTGTTCCATGGATCCACTGATGTGTGTAAACAACTTTCCAGAGTGCTGATCAGCTGGATAAAATGTGAGTTTATTTACTTATTTCGTGTTTTACTAAAAATCAGAGAATATATGTCATATGCTAAGATAAAAGTTCAAGATTGTTATAACACTTGTTTAAACTGGAAACTCTGTAGATTTCTCGAGATATAGTTTTTGGTGACCAAAATAGCACCGAACAATAAGCATTGAGGCAAAGGATGTAGCTGTACATTTCTTGACATTTTAATGAGATGATACAAGTCGGTGTAAAACCATTGGATATTGCACGCCTTTTAAATATGTTTATGCAAAAATGAGATGTTTCGTTTTTCAGGTACAGGTTAAAAAACTTAGATGCGTAACAGTTGACTTGCGGCATACAATTTAACTATTATAAATTATATAAGAAGTGCTCGAGTTTTCAAAGTATTTAACATGTACTAAAGTTCTAAAATAGGAATTAAATGATAAATAAGGAAAATTAGGTCACAAATAAATAATCAAAGCTATCGACAATGTTAAAATGTTAAGAACAAGCAAATTTTCTTGGTTTTTCGAAAATGTACTCGATTCCACAGTAAATTCTATTTGTTCAGTTGTACGCTACCAGTCAAATGGTATGCAAAGAAACTTTTTCTCTGTGTATCGGAAGAGAATCACTTCTTTTAAGCAAAAGTGTGATAAACTGACTTATTTTAACATGGACTTGTATTTCAGTTGATAATGTCCTGGAGTTAAGGTTTAAATTGCCTTTCATGGATAGTTTGAATCATGGTAATGCATGTTCAAGCCATGAATTTTTTACACAAAAAGGATATCTGTAGAAATCCTCAAATTTTTTCTATGATCCTTGTGTCAGGATTATCTCCATTCATTGCCACAGCATATGACATTTTCCGATTTTTGGCAAAAAGTAAAATGAAAACATAAGTAATAACCTTTGCCTCAGGTGTTTGTTTACATACAATCAATTTGTCTACCAGAACAGGTCAACTTATTGTTCAATAGTACTTCAATGGCGTACAAGTTGACCAATTCCCAGGTGTGTGATATATAGGTCATAAGTGACTCAGCTTCGAACTTGACCTAGACATCATCAAGACAAATACTAAGTAAGATTCATGACGATCACTGCAAAAATGTGACCTCTAGAGTGTTGACAAGGTTTTTCTTTGATTTAGCCTGGTGACCTAGTTTTTGACCCAAAGTGACCCAGTTTTGAACTTGACCTAGAAATCTTCAGGACAAACATTTTGAGCAAGATTCACTTAAAAAGATTACTTAGAAAATGTGACCTCTAGAGTGTTAACAAGGTTTTCTTTTGATTCCACCTCATGACCTAGTTTTTGACCCCAAGTGACCCAGTTTCCAATATGGCCTAGAAATCATTAAGACAAACATTTTGAACAAGATTCATGACGATTACTTCAAAAATGTGACCTCTAGAGTCTAGTGATAACAAGATTTTCCTTTGATTTGACCTAGTGACTAGTTTTTACCCTCGTGACCCAGTTTCGAAGTTGACCTAGATTTCATAGAGGCAAACATTCTGAGCAAGTTTCATTAATATTGGGTCAAAACTGTGACTTTTAGAGATTTGAACTAACTGTTGATGATACTCGATGGACGATGACAGACAGAGGGTGATCACAATAGCTCATCCTGAGCATTTGCTCAGGTAAGCTAAAATAAGGGAGTGGATTCTTTTGGTGCTTCTCCAGCTAAAAAGGTGTCTATTCCATGCCATCAGACTGGCTCCAGTCGTTTTTGTTTTATATCTATTTTTCTCTCTTTCTCTACATTATTTTTTTTTTATCATGATCCTCTTAATCCAACTTCAAGTTACCTATGGCTGAACAAAAACCTTTCTTTCTAGCCAAGGGACTGAAGTAAACAAAAATTCTACAAGCTATACAAGTGTTGTGTCCCCTCAAAAAAAATCAAAAAAAGAAGAAGAAAAAAAAAGAAAAGAAAAATAAAGAAAGGGTCTGGGGCCAGACTACCATGCCACATACTCACACTGACATATCTCTTGGCCCACACCCTCTTACACCCCTACCTCCTCTCACCAGAAGTGTATAAAGGCACTCTCTAACACCCCTACCTCCTCTCACCAGAAGTGTATAAAGGTGTGTGTGTGTGTGTGTGTGTGTGTGTGTGTGTGTGTGTGTGTGTGTGTGTGTGTGTGTGTGTGTGTGTGTGTGTGTGTGTCTCTGTGTGTGTGTGTGTCTGTGTCTGTGTGACAGTGGTAAATGGGGGTGGGCATGGGTAAAAACAAGGCTTGACAGTCCATTAGCACCTTAATTGAAATACTAAGCCATATTTTCAAGAGAAAATTTTCACACTCCCCTCCTCTACTAATTTTGTCTACAGCAGGCAAATGATTAAAAGAATTCACAGCTTGAGGACATCATGCCACCAGATGTTTCCAGCATAAATGATCATCTCATTTAGATGTACCATACCATATGTTTTACTTTAGATATTCAGACAGACTTGCTTCAGCAAATGGCTAGACTAGCCTCAGCAATCTGTCTGCAGTAGTTACTGACTTCAGCATGTGAGTCTGCACATCCATGGACTGCATAAAGCCTTAGGGACAAGTAAGAGCTAGTTCCCTGAAGGTTAGGGTTAGGTTAGGGTTAGGGTAGTTGAGATATCATAGTCATGTACCTAAAGAAATCTAGAATCCTTGCAACAATATTAGGGTAAGATTAATTGCAAACAGATTCTAAAGGTGTTCCCAGCAAACATTGTAGACCCAGATAAAACTTCTTAAATGCCTGTTTAATCAGGCTCTCGGATCTACACTGTTTGCCTTTCATCAGTACTTTTTAGATAATAACCCATTGTAGTCTGGAAACCCCTATAAGGGTATTTGGCAAACAGTGCAGACCCAGATCAGATGCCGCAGAACACGACATCTGATCAGGGTCTCCACTGTGCAAATAGTTCAACCATTTTTCTCTAGGAAAATCTAAATCACACAGCCTGACATACCTAAATTTGAAATTAGAATTGTATATATAGTGTGGGGGAGTTCATTCAGTCTACAATGGGTTAATGATTCTGAATACTGAGAAATTTGTTCTGCTATCTGAATATTTAGGGTAGACTGTTTTGGCATGAATATTTGAACAGGGTAAATCTGTTTAACATATCTATCTATTAAATTGTCTTTACTCTAAGTATCTGGACACCTCGACTCTTAAACTCACTTATTCTAAACTTTGAACAAGTACAATTTACCAGCCGTTGCTATGTCTAAAAATTGCTGGATGAGTGGCAAACAGTGTAGACCCTGATGAGATGCCGCATTCTGCGGCATCTCATCTGGGTCTTCACTGTTTGCTCAGGTCTGTCTGTCTGAATACTTAAGGTATATCTGATGAATTGAGGAAAATATGGTTAAGCATTATAGTAAAAACACAAAATTGGCTATCCTATTTACACCAAGCACATCATTTTCAAACAGACAGGCCTGAGCAAAAAATGTAGGACATCACAAATATAGCATCTGATCAGGGTCTACAATGTCTGCTACTTATCCAGAAGTTTTTAGACAAATCAACTGAAAGTGAAATCGTATTACTGACTTATTGGGACACCTTAGCTCCTCACCATACTTCTAAAATTTGAACAACATTTGACTACCTGTCGATATGTCTAAGATAGCTGGATGGGTGACAAACAGTGTAGACCCTGATGTGTCAAAATATTTAGGATAAAGACAGTAGCTTCATCACAGGAGATTTTAAACTAACAACAATGACTGAGCAGAATCCTGAAAAATGAGCAGAGAACATCAATCTAAATCAATTTCAATGGAATGATAAAATGGCAGTCTCAGTATCAACCCTTCAGGCAGCCTTTTTTCCTGTAATGTTTCTGACAGAATGGTTAAAAGCATTTTCTGTAATCCTTTACTGTCAAAATCAAAAGAAAAAGTGGATCCGCCATACAAAATGAAAAAAAAAATCTTTCTAAACTTACCACACATAAGGAGATCAAGATATAACGTCGCATATGCCATAAAATTAAAACTCCCATAAAACACAAAAATAACCACCGAATCAAACAGTGTTGAAAGAAACACTAGGTAAAAACAATCTTTAGATAACAATATGGGAAGATTACAGATGGGATAGGGGAAAGATAACCAGAAATATTTCAAAGATCACACATTAGGGGATTTAAAACAGGAGGAAGCATCAAAAACCTAATGGGAGGTTCTGGTCTTAAAACTCATAAAACATATTTATGTGATCATAGCTCTAGCTAAGGAATATCCATATAATTTTTTTTTCTCATTTCTCAACAAAAACATATGTTGTGGGTACTCATTGGAATTGCCTCATCGAGGCAATTCCAATGAGTACCAACAACATATGTTTTCATGGAGAAATAAGAAAAATATAGATAATTTTCGGTTGAAAAAAGCATCTTATCTAGAATTACCTGCAAAAAGATTGCAGAGATAGCATATCTTTTACCATATTGTTAAAAATACATACATCAAAGTCACCTACTTCAAATCAGTCAATTATACCTGCTATCAGAACACAATCTTGAAGTCTATTTGTCTAGCAATTATAATGTAACAAATTTTTATGACACAAACAAATTTTTTATAATAAAAAAGTGATTTTTCACAGATTTCTTCAAACCTAGGCTATTTTCTTGTGAGAATATCTGAAACCAGAAAATTACAACTGACTTACTAAAACTTAAAGAAAATAACAGAAGGTTGAAACAGTGTAAATCGCCCACCTATGCCCTGTCCTTGTGAATGATGACAAGGGTTGATCCTGATTTGATCATGGTTAAACATGCTTTTGACATATTAGTCACCATGGTCAACTACGGCTCAATCATGACACGGATGCCCCCTCCAAAATGCCATTCAGAAAAAAATTACATATGTAATTGTGACAGGTACAGCAGTGAAGTTATTATTGAGGTTGATATGGCCCACACACGGTTTACTATATGGAACTTAGTCAAGGGCAGATAATTCATAAACCAAATAAGCAAGAGTTGTCTTCCAAGTTCATAACACATCGCCTCAATGTCATGCATGCATCTGTTAGTTACTATGGTAAACCACTGTCACTGACTTTACTGATCAATCTTGTAATATTTGACCCTTAAACTGCAGATCAAATTGTAGCTAAATCCACAGGAAGTCAAATGGACTTATTCAAACTTTAGGTTAGAAATGGTAACAAGTTAAGTGTCCAAATTGTATAAATATAGTATCAAATTTACCCATTCCTTTGCAGGCAAAAACCTATTCAAACTGTTTTTGTAAGTTTAATTAAGCAGAACTGCCTCAATTTAACCACACCATTTTTTTTTTTTAAATTTTATTTTTTCTGAGAAAATAATTCTTGACATTTCAGGTGAGAATTTGTTTGCTAGGCAGATGATGCACATGAAATATCAAGTCCTATATTCTCTGAAAAAAAAACAACAAAAAAAAAACAAAACAACAAAAAACAAGAAGCTAGTAACAGAGAAAACAGATGCCCCACCCCCCACCCCCCACACACACACCCACACCCACACACCCACACACCCACCCTCCCCCCAACGTGAACTTTCAGTTTTTCTACTGCTGTAACCTTGAAAATTAGGTCAAGATCACCAAAATCTAATCACAGTTCTTTGTTATGTCCCAATTATGTATTCATGAAAATTTGGTAAGAATCCAACCACTGGTTCAAAAAGATATTATGCAAGAAAGTGTCACAGAATTTTCAGTTTTTCTACTGCTGTGACCTTGAAAATTAGGTCAAGGTGACAAAAAATCTAAGCAGTTCTTTGTTATGTCCAAATTATATATCCATGCAAATTTGATAAGAATCCAAATACTGGTTCACAGGATATTGTGCAGACAAGAAAGTGTGAGGTCGACGCAAAATCCAACACTGGCGCAGATGCCACAGGGATCCGCACCAAAACAATATGTCTACCTCACTTGAGATGGGGTTGATGGGAGGGGGGGGGGCATAATCTGCCCAATGGCTATCTTGCAACTGCTAGTGGTGAAAGAAACCAAGCTAAACATAAACATACAGACTAAATACTGCTCAGCCAAGTGAGAAAAGTGTGTCAAGTGAATGGCAGTCAGCAGGGTGCATCATGACAGATGGATGTATGAAGTTTCATTAGCCTAGAAGCCTTGGTGTTTCATTAGCCTAGGAACCTTGGAGCTAAACTTGGAACATTGTTGACGTCAACAACCCCAACCCCGTCAACCCTGGAAAGTGATCCCTACCTTCTTATACAAAAGAAAAAAAAAGACCAAAGAAAACTTACTTTCTGTGGCATACATCTCTACTTCATACATGTGTACTGACATTCACCAGGTGGTAATAAAACTAATTTTATAACCATTTACAGATAGTCCATAGCTTAACCCTTGTCCTGCTGCCCGGATATACCCTGCCTTTGCAAACAGTGTAGATCTAGATCAGTTGCTTGAAGAAGCCAACTGATCTGGATCTACACTGTTTGCCATTCAGAATTTAAATATCTATCAACAGCCTGGATCAAATTAACTGATTGGCTGAAATTTAGATGTGGGCGTGGCATCTTACTTTATTCAGCATGACAAGGGTTAAGTAAAGAGCTCTTTTTTAACCAATCACAACTGCAGCAGATTACATTTTTAAACTCCTTTTTTTTTTCTTTTTTTTTTTTTTTTCAAATAAAATGAATCTTGACAGTTTATGTGGATTCACATGAAATGTCAAGATTTATTTTCTCAGAAAAACAAAAAAATAATAAAATGTTTTCTTCTACAAATTTTACTTGACGTTTTAAAGGTTAATAATTAACCAAGAACTGATACTTTTCTTCATGAAAACAGATATGGCTATTAGAACTGCCTCAGTGAGGTGACTCAAATGTCTTTCCCAACATAGCTGATCTGGGCCTTACTCTTGACACCATACCATTATACATATGAGAGATATCTTGGGAAAAGGTCTTTGGGGCAAAAGGTAACAGAGATGATTCAGATTAGCCACTGAAGCCACAAAGTCTGATCATTTCCTTTCTACAGTATCCAATGATTCTGTAAGCAGGCAGTGCAGACCCTGATCAGGCCATACTGAAGAGCCAGCTGATCTTGGCCTTCACTATCTGCCTATGTCCCAAAGAGACATTTTCATATGGTACGGGCCCATAACTCTTGAAAAGGCACTTTTTTCAATGAAAAAGTATATACATTTTTTTTATTTCTCAATAAAAACATATGTTGTGGGTATTCATTAGAAGCGCCCCGGCAAGGCGCTTCTACTGTGTACCCACAACATGTGTTTCAGTCGAGAAATGAAAACTATTTACCAGATACCCATCCTTATCCAGATCTATGGACTTAGGCTTATGCAAAGAGTTCTTTTCCCTTGCGCTGATGTCCAAATAAATTCCACACAGCCCTAGATAAGAGGGGCAGGGCATTCAGATAAATATTTTTCTTAGTTCTGCATAAAAAAAACAAAAAAAAACACAAAAAACGTGGGTATTCATTAGCAGTACCTCACCAAGGCACTTCTGTTGAGTGGCACAACATATGTTGTGTAGAAATAAGAGAATTAGTAGTATTTTTTGGTTGAAAACAAATAAAATAAACCTAAGTATTGGGACCGACAGGCTGGAGCAAACAATGTAGACCCAGATCAGATGTTGCATAATGTGGCATCCGATCAGGGTCTGCACTGTTTGCCACTCATCCAGTAATTCTTCAGACAACCTAATATACAGAGTACTATAATAACCCTAAGTACTGGTACAGACAGGCCTGAGCAAACAGTGTAGACCCAGATCAGATGCTGCAGTATGCAGCATCTGATCTGGGTCTACACTGTCTGCTACTCTCTCAGCAATGTTTTAAACACAGCAAAAGTTAGTAGAATGGACTTTTTCATATTTTAGAACAGGTATAGTAAGAAGTGTAGGTGTCCCAATACTTAGGGTATATACAGTAATAAAGTAGATGTACTGGGTACAGATCATTAACTCAATAAAACACCCCTACTGTCTTGCTATTTTAGAATAACATAAACGTGTAAAGTGTCACTCAAAGCAATTTATAATCTTGTATGCAAAACCACCGAATAGGGCATACTCCACACTTGGTCATAAAAATAGTGCCCTTGGCCTGAACACCTGAACATGTCGGTTCAAATTTAATTTCGCTAGCAATTTCAATGCAAATGTACAGACTGACATAAAGCAATCATAAGAGGGCCTGCTGCTTTAATGTGACCACTGAGTCTAGAAAACTTTGACCAGTCCCAGTTTGAATAGGTCAGCATTAATTTGAACATTTAACAGCATGCATGTGGGCATCTTAACCTTTACCACTCTCTGGGCACTTTCAGCAGACGGCAAATTGATGACATTTTTCTTATTTTCCCTGAAAACAGGATTTGATATTTCATACAAATTGTCTCCTTGGGGGATTGTCTCCTTGAGAGACAATTTGCATGAAATGCCAAACCCCATTTTCTGAGGAAAATAAGAAAAATATTTGAGAAAGTAATAAGGCTTTTGATAAAAGCTGAAAAAATTAAAATTTGAACAAGCCTAACAAGTATCTACTGAGGTGTCTAAAAACTGCTGGATTGGTGGCAATGGAGATAGACCCTGATCAAACACTGCATTCTCCAGTGTCTGATCTGGATCTACATTGTTTGCTCAGGCCTGCCAGAATACTTAAAGCAATTAGGGTAAAGCAAACAGGTGCTGAATACCTTTTAAGTACAACTTCAATACCTTTTTTTCATACTTTGTATACAGGGTGGGAACTTAAACTAGGCCAGGCAATTGTATGTTTAAAGAAAATTCAATTTCAACCAATTTACGAATTCACCATGAAATTACTAAACAATATAATTATGTTGGGTCCTGGGGCATACATTCTTACCTGTGAATGACCACCAAAGTTTTCTCACATTCATTTTCACATAATTTTGTATCCTACCAACTATACGATAATTGTTGTTGTTTTTTTCATACCTTAAGTTTCTGACAAAATAGTGTAGGCAAGCAGTGCAGACCCATATCTCACCGCAACTGTGGGAGCCATCTTGTACCAAGTATACTGTGTAACAAAACTCATTAAAAAAAATTGCAAATAACATAATTATGGACTAAAGTGTTCAAAATATTAGGACATTTGCATATTTACTCCTAATTATTGGCAGACACTGCGATTGTAGACTTCCACAGCTTAAACAGTTTGATCAAGGTCTGCAGTGTTTAACCCTTGTCATGCTGAATAAATTAAGATGCCATGCCCACTTCTAATTTTCAGCCAATCAGATTACTTGATCCAGGTTTTTGACGCAAATTCACATACACACTGGAAACAGTGCAGAAGCCAACTGATCTGGACCTACACTGTCTGCAAAGGCAGGGTATATCTGGGTTCAGCAGGACCAGAGTTAACATTCCACCAGCAAATTTTATACCCATTAAAATGCAATTGATAATTAAGGACAATTTTCGTTATCCCATCACCAGAATCGATGTTGTGGATACTCATAATAAAATCACAATGCTGAGGTGATTCTAAAGAGTACTCACATGGTCTGATGCAAACATGACAAAACTTATTTTCAGTAACCATATTTACCTTAACACTTTGCATGCTGGGTAAAAATTTCAGCAGTCATCATTTTGAAATATTTTTTTCTTATTTTTCCTAGAAAATAGGATTTGACACTTCATGCAAATTGTCTCATTTAGAGGCAATTTGCATGAAATGTCAAATCCGACTTTCTAGGAAAACTAAGAAAAATATTAGTTTGTCATCTGCTGACTCTGCCCATAGCGTGGTATTAGTGTTAAATTATCTGAAAAGGTATGCCTGTAAGTTGCTAAAGGTCTGATCAGGCTCTGCACAGTCTGCCATTCAATAAGTACTTTTTAAACATATTAAAAGGTGGCTTGGTTGTAAAAAGTGGCTAAATATTTAACCCTTGTCCTGCTGAACCCGGATATACCCTGCCTTTGCAAACAAACAGTGTAGATCTCTGAAGAAGCCAACTGATTTGGATCTGCACTGTTTGCCATTCAGTATTTGAATCTATATCAACAACCTGGATCAAGTAATCTGATTCGCTGAAATTTGGAAGTGGGCGTGGCATCTTAATTTATTCAGCAGGACAAGGGTTAAATAGCTGCAGATTAGGCACATTTTTATTGAGTTCCAAACAAGGCAAATTTTTTTTTTTTTTTTTTCAAAAAAAAAAAAAAAAAAAAAAGTTTCCGATATTTTTCTTATTACTCCATAACACTAAAACACATTGTGCGTACTCATTAGAAGAGCCTCAGTGAGGTGCTTCTAATGAGCACCAACAACAAATGTTATTGTGGAGAAATATGAAATCTATTTATTGGATACCCACTTCTATTCAGAGCTATGATTTTGAGTAATGACAGTAACTGAAAATGCCTTGATTGATAAGATGAGCATGTGAAACCCGGCTCAATGTATGTATACATTTATTTGAGTCACTTCCTCAATTTACTCTGGCATAACAGTTTGGATGCCATCAAAGATCCTAACATGAAGTGGACAAAAATGGCGGCAGGTCAAGACATGGAAATTAAGTGGATGATCAATATCATCACACAAATAACAAGAATTCCATGGAAGGCGTCGTTGCATCTGCTGGGGCAAAAGTCACTGGAGCCACAATCAGAATGTGGTTATTAAATAAGTTTATTTTATTCTTAGCAGTGCTTAGTTGGAAAACTGGGTTGAAAAAAAATGTAGACAAAGTGCCTAGTGGGGCACATATATTCCAGGCCAGTGCCATTCCCTCTAATGGCTATATCTTCAGCACTGACTTTTCGTATTATACAGCCCAATGATAATGAAACGTGGATGTAAAATGTGTAAAAGTCACTGGAGCATGAAATATAGGTCAAGGTCACCGGGTCAAGGTACTGCTAAGTCAGTACATCAAGGAGAAGTACTATGCAAGATATGGTGGTTGTAGGCCTTATAGTTGAGGAGATATTTAACGTCGACGTAAAATGTGTAAAATGCACTGGAGCGCAAAATATAGGTCAAGGTCACCGGGTCAAGATACCTGCCAAGCCAGTGCAATGAGGTGAAGCACTATGCAAGGTTTAGTGCTGTAGGTCTTATATTTGAGGAGATACCAAACATCAACACAAAATGTGTCAAATATAGGTCAAGGTCACCAGGTCAAGGTACCTGCCAAGCCAGTGCAATGAGGTGAAGCACTATGCAAGGTTCAGTGCTGTAGGTCTTATATTTGAGGAGATACCAAACATCAACATAAAATGTGTCAAAGTCACTGGAGTGCAAAATATAGGTCAAGGTCACCAGGTCAAGGTACCTGCCGAGTCAGTACATCGAGAAGAAGCACTATACAAGGTTTGGTGGTTGAAGGCCTTACAGTTGAGGACATATGGAAGGGCGACGTAAAAGGTGTAAAAGTCAATGTAGCGTGAAATATAGGTCACGGTCATTGAGTCAAGGTACCTGCGAAGTCCGTACATTGAGGAGAAGCACTATGCAAGGTTTGGTGGTTGTAGGCCTTATAGTTGAGGAGATATTTAACGTCGACGTAAAATGTGTAAAATGCACTGGAGCGCAAAATATAGGTCAAGGTCACCGGGTCAAGATACCTGCTGAGTCAGTAAATCTAGGAGAAGCACTTTACAAGGTTTGGTGGTTAGAGGTTTTACACTTGAGGAGATCTGGAACGTTGACATAAATTATGTCAAAGTCACTGCAGCCAAAATATAGGTCAAGGTCACCAGGTCTAGGTATCTGCCGAGTCAGTACATTGAGAAGCAGCACTTTGCAAGGTTTGATGGTTGTAGGCCGATCAGTTGAGGAGATATCGAACATTGACGCAAAATGTGTCAAAGTCACTGGAGCGCAAAATATAGGTCAAGGTCACCGGGTCACAATACCTGCCGAGTCAGTACATCTAGGAGAAGCACTATGCAAGGTTTGGTAGTTGTACGCCTTATAGTTGAGAAGATCTGGAACGTCAACGTAAATTGTGTCAAAGTCACTGGAGCGCAAAATACAGGTCAAGGTCACTGGGTCAATGTACCTGCCAAGTCAGGAGGTCAGGCAGATGTGTCATGCAAGGTATGATGGTTGTTGTAGAATTATAGTGATTAGAATACTAACTTTGACGTACATGTCAAACTTCGAGATAAATGTTGAGACGGACGGATGGACAAACAGACAAACGGAAAAGGGGAAGCCTGTGTCGCAAAGTCAGGAGCTCAGGGAGATGTTTCATGCAAGGTTTGATGGCTGTTTAGTCTTGTAGTTGATTACTAACTTTGACATAAATGTCGAACTTCGACATAAATGTTGACAAATGGATGGATGGACGGACAAACAGACAGATGAATGGAAAAGTGGACGCCTATGTCACAAAGTCAGGAGGTCAGAGAGATGTTTCATGCAAGGTTTGATTGTTGTTAAGTCTTGTAGCTGATTAGAATACTAACTTTGACATAAATGTCGAACTTCGACATAACAGAACTGTTAATAGACGGACGAATGGACAGACGAACAGAAAAGCAGGCACCTATGTCGCAAAGTCAGGAGGTAGGGAGATGTTTCATGCAAGGTTTGATGGTTGTTTAGTCTTGTAGTTGATTAGAATACTGACTTCAACATAAATGTCAAACTTCGACATAAATGTTGACAGACGGACAGATGAACGGAAAGGTGGATGCCTATGTTGCAAAGTCAGGAGGTCAGGGAAATGTTTCATACAAGGTTTGATGGTTGTTTAGTCTTGTAGTTCATTAGAATACTAACTTTGACATAAATGTTGAACGTTGACATAAATGTTGACAGACGGACGGACGGATGGAAAAGCGGATGCCTATATCGCACCCTGCTACAAGCAGGTGCGACAAAAAGCAGAAAGTTCCAAAGTAGATGTCAAAACGAAAACTGATGACACTGTTAAATGGATATAAACACAGAGGGCAATTACACAGGTAACAGTCACAACATGGATGCCAAAATTGACACCAGTCAGGATGTGTTCCAACACTGTTACCAGTGACAATGTGGGTGCCAACACCTGATACACTCTCCTAAATTTGGCCTCAAATTGGAAGCTTCTTGATGAAACACATTACTCCTCTATTCCGAGATTCACCCCTCACTTAGAAAGTCTGTGTACCAGCATATGTTACTGTAACTATATAAGGTCAGTGAACTATGAAAAGTAGGTAAGAGTTGCTTTAAGCTTCCCTCTTCCATATCTAACTGGGACCAAACTTGCAAGACGCGTATAGGTTTTTGCATAGTTTTAAATTTTGAGCCATAAGGCAAGAAATTTAAAACATGCAATAACCAATTTGTTGCAATAATCTATTAGGACCATATCTCACAGATGCCATAATCAGACTGACCACAGTGCACACCAGTCATGTATTTTATCAAGAATATCATGTTTCTTTTAACTGACTCCTCCGCCAAGTCACTTGACCATTTAATTGACAACCGCAAATGACCATTCAAAATAGCTAATAAGGTAATTGTCAGTGTTTTTAGTTAGACAAACAAATCAACACGTGCTCTTTACAGGTAAGCACAGGAAGATCAATGCAAAGTTTGTCTAAGGAAATTCACGTGGGCATGGTTATAACTGCCTGAGGGAGGAGTCAATTGCTTATTGCGACAATAGGCTATGTAGTCTATGAGATTCTAGACCATTACGTCATATATGACAAGAAGTCTGCAGAAAGCAGTGTGGAACCTGCTGGTGCCATTTGACATAAAATTTGCAGTCATTAGACCATAAAAAAGTAGGTCTTGGTCATAACATGATGCCACATTGTTTGAGTCCTTGTTAGAGAGAAAGTGTATGCCAGGTGAGGTGACTGTAGCTGTAACATTTATTCAGAAATAGACTAATACTAGGGTGGTCACAAATATTGAAGGATAGATGGACAAACAGAAAACCAGATGTCTATATAGAACTTGGTTGCTTAAGCACAACAAAAACAAAAACAAAAAAAACAACAAAAAAACAAAGGTCCAGTTCAGCCCACTTCACTGGTGTCCAATTGGTTACTGCATGATGTATCAAACAGTGAAGGCCCTTATCAGAATGTTTGTACTACAGGCTGTCTGCAGTTAAGATAATGACTCTTTTCTCATGAGTCAGCTCAAACACTCGCAGCATCCTCCCCATCACTCCACTGCTTTCAGTATTTCAACAACAGGCTTTGCTTTAACGCTTTCCCCGCCAGTGGCAACTTTTGTCGTCTACTGATAACATTTGCAAACAGTTTGGACACAGATAAGGCCAAACAAAATGTCGGGCCTGATCTGGATCCAAACTGTTTGACACTCTAATGGTTTTCTCGAAAGTTTTTTTTTTAAAAAGTTAATTTTAAAGAAATTCCGCAGATAACAAAAAAGCATGCAAAATTACCCAGCATGCAAAGAGTTAAAGTGAGAGGATACATTTCAAAGGGAGATCACTCCAACCGAGATGCATCCGCTACCCTTCTCAATGGGAGAATTTCTTACTGCAAAGAATCTGCTCCTCCAGGAGCAAATTCTTTCCTTTCAGGACAATGTGTAAGCCCATTTGAGATCAAGGGAAGCAAATCCTTTCCTGCTTAAACAAGAGGCCCACGGGCCACGGGTCGCTCACCTGAGTGACATAGCTACTGCAGATATGCAGATATTATGCAACATTTTTCCAATCCTGTCATCCCAACTAATGAAAAGATCATCATTTTAGCAGTTCTTAATTTTGAAGAAGAATATATATGGTATGCCAGTCAATGGAGCGTGATCATTAGAACAAACTCTAAATGGCGGCCAGCTTGGATTTACGATCGGCACGATTTTAGCTATTTTTGATCTATGAGTCACCCCAATGCTTCCTACCAAGTTTCGAGTCAACTGGCCTTTCGGTTCAGAAGAAGAAGTGAAAAATAGATTTTCAAGATGGCTGCCATGGTGGCCATCTTGGATATCTGATTGGCACGATTTTAGCTATTTTTCATGTACAAGTCACCCCAATGTCTCCTAACTAGTTTGGAGTCAATTGGCCTTTCGGTGCAGGAGAAGAAGCTAAATATAGATTTTTAAGATCGCGGCCATGGTGGCCATCTGGGATTTCGGATCAGAACGATTTTAGCTATTTTTGATCTACAAGTCACCCAAATGCTTCCTACTAAGTTTCGAGTCAATTGACTTTTGGGTTTAGGAGAAGAAGCGAAAAATAGATTTTCAAGATAGCCGCCCTGGTGGCCATCTTGGATTTACTATCGGCATGATTTTAGCTATTTTTGATCTACAAGTCACCCAAATGCTTCCTAGCAAGTTTGGAGTCAACTGGCCTTTCGGTTCAGGAGAAGAAGTGAAAAATAGATTTTCAAGACGGCAGCCATCTTAGATTTCCGATAGGCACAATTTTAGCTTTTTTTTGATTTATAAGTCACCCCAATGCTTCCTACCAAGTTTAGAGTCAATTGGCTTTTGGGTTTAGGAGTAGAAGCAAAAAATAGATTTTCAAGATGGCTCCCATGGCGCCCATCTAGGATTTCCGATCGGCACGATTTTAGCTATTTTTGATCTACAAGTCACCCTGATGCTTCCTAGCAAGTTTAGAATCAATTGGCCTTTCGGTTCAGGAGAAGAAGCGAAAAAAGATTTTCAAGATGGTGGCCATGGCGGCCATCTTGGATTTCCAATCAGCACGATTTTAGCTACTTTTGATCTACAAGTCACTCCGATGCTTCGTAGCAAGTTTGGAGTCAATTGGCCTTTCGGTTCAGGAAAAGAAGCGAAAAATAGATTTTCAAGATGACGGCCATGGCGGCCATCTTGGATTTCCTATCGGCACGATTTTAGCTATTTTTGATCTACAAGTCACCCTGATGCTTCCTAGCAAGTTTGGAGTTAATTGGCCTTTCGGTTCAGGAGAAGTGAAAAAATAGATTTTCAAGATGGCTGCCATGGCGGCCATCTTGGATTTCCGATCGGCACAATTTTAGCTATTTTTGATCTACAAGTCACCCTGATGCTTTCTAGCAAGTTTGGAGTCAACTGGCTTTTCGGTTCAGGAGAAGAAGTGAAAAATAGATTTTCAAGATGGCGGCCATGGCGGCCATCTTGGATTTCCGATCGGCACGATTTTAGCTATTTTTGATCTACAAGTCACCCTGATGCATCCTAGCAAGTTTGGAGTCAATTGGCCTTTAGGTTCAGGAGAAGTGAAAAAATAGATTTTCAAGATGGCTGCCATGGCGGCCATCTTGGATTTCCGATCGGCACAATTTTAGCTATTTTTGATCTACAAGTCACCCTGATGCTTTCTAGCAAGTTTGGAGTCAATTGGCTTTTCGGTTCAGGAGAAGAAGTGAAAAATAGATTTTCAAGATGGCGGCCATGGCGGCCATCTTGGATTTCCGATCGGCACGATTTTAGCTGTGTTTGATCTACAAGTCACCCTGATGCATCCTAGCAAGTTTGGAATCAATTGGCCTTTAGGTTCAGGAGAAGAAGCGAAAAATAGATTTTCAAGATGGCGGCCATGGCGGCCATTTTGGATTTCCAATTGGAAGGATTTTACCTATTTTTGATCTACAAGTCATCCTGATGCTTCCTACCAAGTATCAAGTCAACTGGCCCAGGGGTGTAGGAGGCGTAGGCTTTTAAAGCAATTGTTGACGCCGAACGATGCATGACGGACGACGCAAGACGGACGACGGACATTGACTGACCACAATAGCTCAGGTGAGCTAATAAGCGGTATCCCTTAAACATGTTGAATAGAGAGGAAAAATATCAGCTAAGATTTTTCTATCTCCATTCAACCCAATTTATCAAAGCTCTTGATAAGATCCTTTTTTCCAATGAAACATTGTTGATATTTTTCTTATTTCTACACAAGAAGTATGTTGTGGGTATTGTTAGAAGCACCACAAGGTCCTTCTAATGACATCACGAAAACATGCCTATATAATTTTGACCCCCTTAAACCCCACTTTTATATAGTAAAACTGGGGGTTACAGGGATAGACATTATTTTTCTTATTTCTGCTCAAAATCATAGATTGTGGGTACTCGTTAGAACTGCCTCAGCGAGGCGGTTCTAATGAGTACCCACAATCTATGTTTTGAGCAGAAATATAAAAAATATCAGAATTTTTATCTGAAAATTTTCATTTTTTGGGTGGTAAAATTTTCAGTATGTTTGAATAGGCATGTTTTCATAATGAGTACCTACAAGAAATGTTTTCATGGTGAAATGAAAAAAATAGTTTTCTGGATGCACCTTTTATCTAGAGCTATGACTGAACACATAGCTCCAGATAAGACCCTTTTTCGTTGTTTTTTTTTCAATAAAAAAGTACTTATATTTTCTTATTCCTCCACAAAAACATAATTATGTTGGTGGTAGTCATTAACTCTTTCCCCCCCGCTCCCCCCCCCCCCCCCCCCCCCCTTCGACTTTTGTCATCTGCTGATAACCTTTGCAAACAGTTTGGACCCAGATCAGGCCCGACAAAATGTTGGGCCTGATCTGGATCTAAACTGTTTGAACTCTGATGGATACCTGAAAGATTGTTTTGAAAAAGTTAATTTAAAAAAAAAAAAATCCACAGAAGACAAAAAAGCATGCAAAATTACCCAGCATGCAAAGAGTGAAAAGCACCGCATATGTTTTCGTGGAAGATAAGAAAAATATTACACAGATACCAGCCTTCTCTGGAGCTATGATTGTACCTGTATCAAACTCACTGACACATTTCATATTTCACATATCTTACCTATAATGAAAATCAACATCCTGTCAGCCATTTAAAATGAAACTTCTACAATCCTTTTCATGTCAATTTTAATGTTTAAAAGGTCAACAGAAATTTAGCCCAAGCACCACAATCTATTTATTGTATTACACCTTTAATATAATCCATTTGCACAAATATAATACAGCACCTGAACAAGTAATGAAAACTTACTTAGCACTCTGGGTAAAAATTTCAGCAGACGACAAATTGATATTTTTCTCTTTTTTTTTTTTCCCCAGAAAACAGGTTGACATTTCATGCAAACTGTCTCCACCACTGGAGACAGTTTGCATGAAATGTCAAATCCTGTTTTCTGGAAAAAATAAGAAAAAAATCATTTTTTTTCTTTTCATCTGCTGAATACACCCAAAGAGTGGTAAAGGTTATTGTCTGCTGAAAGAAAGCTACTTAAAAAATCAATTTTAGTTTGTTCAGCAGCTTTTATTGCTTGGAAAATACAAATACTTAAGCAAAAATAATTTTCTTTCCACTTTAAATTATGTCCTTTATTAAAAGCAAGAAAAACACAAGTCTCAGATAAGACATTTTTTCTTCCAAAACGTTCTGATATTCTTATTAAACAAAAATATCAAAGCATTTTGGAAGAAAAAATGTCTTATAACATTACTACCTGAAAACATATGTTATGGATACTTATTAGAATTACCTCCCTGTCAGTTTTTGAGGCAATACATTTATTCTAATGAGAACACTGATGAGTACCTCATTACCACCGTGCCCATATGTTTTCAGAAAGAAATACAGGGTACCAGTCTTATCTTACTCGATCTCTTATATTAAAGATTTCAAGATAAAGCATTAGAGAGAGAAAAAAAAAAAAAAAAAAACATTCTCTGTTTTTAAGTAAACAATCTCTTCAAAAGAAAGGCCAGAAACCATCTATTTATCATGGTTTTGTTCTCTCTGCTGCTTCCTTTCTGTAGATAATTAAAGTGTTCTGAGCTACTAGTAATTGTCAATTTATTTGTGCTGGGAATCAGAAGCATGTTATAGTCTGTTTTCTACAATTTAAAGTGAACTAATACAACTCTGAAGACTCAGTTTTTGCCTCCCTTTCCAAAGGGAGGTCACCTGTAGAAAAAGACCAGCTTCCCAGGTATCCCTTTTCAAAGGATGCTACTCTTAAAGGTAAGAGTTTGTTCCCAGGTGGAGCAAACTCTTTCCTTTAAGACTCTCCCTTTGAGGAAGTAGGCAAATACTTTCAAGTCAGTGATCTCCCTTGGAGATGTATTCCTGACCTTGAAAATAGGTCAAAGTAAACCAAGCCTAATCAACTCTTTCTCCTGTCCTAATGATGTATTCATGCAAATTTGGTAAGAATCCACCTGCTGGTTCAAGACAAAGGGAGAAAAAAAGCTGGTGTCAATAATGACAGGATCCACATAAAAAACATGTTCCTCCACCTCTAGAAGCAGACAGGAGGACATAAAAACTTGCCTTCAACAGAAAAGCAATGCCTAATCTCATCTTTTGCAACTATATGGTTGCATGTGAGATAAAAACCAGTCAATACTGCATTTTCCGATAAAATCTTGCTCATGCTGATCTGTTAGCTTTCATACCTCTAGATAGGAGGGGGTCTCCACAAAATATTTTTATTTCTCCACCAAAACATATGTTGCAGGTACTCATTTAAGTGCCTTGGTGAGGCACTTCTAATGACTATCATGACATGTTTTTGTGAAGAAATAAGAAAAACGGCACTTTTTTTTTTTTAGTTGAAAAAAAAGCGCCTCATCTGGTGCTATGGAAATGCGATCAAGGTTCCAAAATTGTAACAAAACCATCATTTGATACCTCAATATATTTTTATGTCCCCCACTATGAGGAGGATATAATTCGAGGGTTGAGCGCAAGACTATGGTAACTCAAACATATTTTTGAAACCCTTGTTTAGGGGCAACTTGGACCCCTTTGTAAACAATGCAAATTTAGGTGCCATTGCTCATACGAGCAATGGCACCTAAATTTTCATTGTTTACAGAAAGAAATGTTGTAATCTTCATTACTCCTTCATGGTGAGGAGATTAAGTTTGGGGAAAAACAACCATCTGACTTACGTCAGTCTTGCGCTCAACCCTCGATATTGTTTCTGGTACAATCCCATTGCCATCAGTGTGGTCCCACATTGGTGTTAGCGTGACACTTTCTTGTCTGCACAATATTTTGTGAACCAGTAGGTGGATTCTTACCAAATTTTCATGGATATATAATTGAAACATAACAAAGAACTAGATTTTGGTGACCTTGACCTAATTTTCAAGGTCACAGCAGTAGAAAAACTGAAAATTCTGTGGCGGGACATCTGTTTTCTCTGAAAATACCGTTACTAGTCACTTTTGCATTTCTATTTTTAGATGCCCCAGTGAGCTAATCTAGGTGTCTTTTTTTTTTTTTCTTTTTTTTTTATCTCCAGACAATTAATCATGCTGATTCATTTGTAGCAATCAGAGATTCTATCAATCAAAACATTCTCCAGATTCTGGAACTTTATTTGATTTATTCATTTCTTGACACCTGCATGCTGGATTAAAAATAAATACTGATCAGAGTATTTTCCCACTTTTCCCATACTACAGGGCTTGACAATTCCAGTGAACTGTCTGCTACAGAGACAAAATTCCCATGAAGTGTCAAGCCCTATTTTTCTTGAACAGTAACATTTCATTTATCATCTGCTGAATTCATCTTCAATACAAATCACTTGGCATTCCAAATGATTTCATACAGTGCAAACAGCAATACCGATATCCATTTCTGGAGTTAAATATCTACAAACTCTGGGCAAATCAGCAGACAACAAATTGATAAGGAGACAATTTGCATGAAATGACAAAGCCTAGTTTCTGGCAAAAAATAGAAAAAATATTTCAAAATGTCGTCTGCTGAAATGTTTTCCCAGTGCTAAGCGTTATAGGGAATTAATATATTTTCATGGGAGGTAACAAGGGCCACTATTCCCTCATCTGATAAAAACAGCAATTGCATATCTGCAAATACGAGTACCAAGCAACTTCTTCCAGTATACTGCCACAGCAACTAGGACACAAATTTGACCATACCATAAAAAGGTCAATGGTCATCCTAGTATCATCATTTGAACAAACTTAGTAGACTTTGAGTCCCCAATGCTGTATACCGAGATTCAGCCTCAAATCTTTCTTAGTTATGGAGGAGAAGTGTTTTACCATAATTATATGGGCATGGCAGCCATCTTGTTCAATGGCACAGAACCATTTGACCAAATTGTCAACATCCTTCGACAGAAGGCCACATGTGAAATCTTATGAAAATTGTTCATGCGGTTTCGGAGAAGAATATGTTTAAAGATTTCACAATTTTATGCATGTATATAGCCCAGGGGCAAGGGCAGACAACCCCAAAAATTTTGAGTGTATCTAAACTGTTTTACTTCTTTAATCATACAATGTAAGTTTCAACCATTAGTCTTTAATACATACTGAGAAAACGATTTTTCAACATTTTCCTTATTCAAATGTATGAGGATGCAAAGTTGATCCTGCAGTAAAAAGGTCAAAGATCAACCCATGACCATCACTTGAATAAACTTGGTAGTCCTTGAGTCTGCGATGTTATATACCAAGATTCAGCCTCAAAGCTTTCTTGGTTCTGGAGAAGAAGGTTTTTAAGTGTTTTTACCATATATGGGCATGCAGGCAGCCATCTTGTTCAATGGCACAGAACCATTCAAACAAACTGGCAATACCCTTTCGACAGAAGGCCCCATGTGATATCTGGTGAAATTTGCTGAAGCAGTTTCAGAGAAGAAATTTAAAAATTACATAATTTTATACATGTATATACACCAGGGGCAAGTGCAGATAACCCTTAGGGGACAAAATTTTAAATATAACTAAGATGTTTCACTACTTTAATCACACATTGTAAGTTGCAGCCATTAGTCTCTTATACATTTTGAGAAAATGATTTTTCAACATTTTCTCCATATAAAAGCATGGGGACACAAATTTGACCTTGCTGTAAAAAGGTCAAAGGTCAACTTACGGTCATCATTTGAACAAACTCTGTAGACCTTGAGGCCTTAATGCTTTTTACCAAGATTCAGCCTCAAAGCTGGAGAAGAAGATTTTTAACAAATTGTCAACATCCCTTCGATAGAAGGCCCCATGTCAAATGTAACTTTCAGCTATCAGTCTTAAATACATATTGAAAAAAAATGAGTTTTCAACTTTCCCCCCACCCCCCATACACATCTATAGAGACGCAAATTTGACCTTTCCGTGAAAAAGGTCAAAGGTCGACCTATGACCATCATCTGAACAAACTTGGCAGAGCTTGAGACAGCGATGCTATATACCAAGTTTCAGCCCTGAAGCTTTCTTGTTCTGGAGAAGAAGATTTTTAAGAGTTTTTACCATATATGGACATGGCGGCCATCTTGTTCAATGGCACAGAATTGTTTAAACAAAACTGAAATATCCTTTCGACAGAAGGCCCCATGTGAAATCTGGTAAAAATTGCGCAAGCAGTTTCAGAGAAGAAGACATTTAAAAATTACACAATTTTATACATGTATATCCAAGGGGCAAGGGCAGATAACCCCCAGGAGACAAAATTTTGATCATAACTGTATGTTTTATTACTTTAATCACTTATTGTAAGTTTCAGCCATTAGTATTTAATACATTTTGAAAAAATGACTTTTCAACATTTTCTCCATACAATTGCATGGGGACGCAAATTTGACTTTGCCGTAAAAAGGTCAAAGGTCAACCTAGGGTGATCATTTGAACAAATTTGGTAGACCTTGAGTCCATGATGCTATACACCAAAATCCAGACTTGAAGCTTTCTTGGTTCTGGAGAAGAAGATTTTTAAGTGTTTTTACCATATATGGGCATGGCGGCCATCTTGATAAACGAACCGTGACCATTTATAAAAATTTTAAATCCCCCTTTGACAGAAGGCTCCAAATGAAGTTTGAAGAAAATTGGCCCAAGGGTTTCAGAGAAGAAGTCATTCAAAGGTGTGGACGGATGATGGGCAGACGGACAGACAGACGACGGATGGGGAGTGATCACAATAACTCATCCTGTCAGCCTTTGGCTCAGGTGAGCTAAAAAAGTAGGAAAGCAAACTGGAAGTCACTGAAGTTGTCTCCCCTGCTGAGTAAACGCTGACAACAGTCTTTGAGTTTTCTTTTCTTATCTTTTACGGAGAACAGGATTTGAAAAAAATTATGTAATTTAGGCAAGGGGAAGTGATACACTTTCAATGAAGTGAGACAGCTCATCAAAATTGTTTTTGCTCCCTTCTGAAAAGAAGCCTACTCTAAATCCCAAGGGGCAGACTTAGTCCTCTAAGCAGTGAACCAGTACTTTGTGGACATGCATATACTTTCGCCAGTAATGTCAAGTGCGCTTCTTGAATCAGCGGAAGGGGGAGAATGACCACAGAATGATTTCAAGATCAATCTCCACAAAAGTTATGAGGCCAATGCTGGGATTCAAACTTGTGACCCCTGGATCTGCAGTCAGACGCACAACCGACAGCGCTCTGAGGCCTGGCCTTTCATATGGAGACCCCTTTTCTGAAGGGACCTGTGTGCAGGGAACCAATAGGAATCACAGAAGATGTCTACCTTTCAAAACATTGGAGGAAAATCTACCATGCGTATCCAGTCCCACTATGCTCCCTTTTTGCATGCCAAGCTTCCAGTAATTGAATCAAGTTAACCCTTGTCATGCTGAATAAATTAAGATGCCACACCCACTTCCAATTTTCAACCAATCAGAATACTTGATCTTGGTTATTGATATAAATTCACATACTGAATGACAAACAGTGCAGATCCAGATCAGTTGGCTTCTGAAGATCAGTTGGCTTCTTCAGAAGCCAAATGATCTGGATCTACACTGTTTGCAAAGGCAGGGTATATCCAGGTTCAGCAGGATAAGGGTTAAAGCTAGACGTAATGTCCTTAGAGAACCCACATGAATAGCCATCAGCCACTCAGTAATTAGTACTGTATTTACCCTAAGTATTGGGACACTTGAACTCCTTACCATACCTGCCCTAAAATTTGAAAAAGTCTATTTTACTACCTGTTGATTTGTCTAAAATAGTGCTGGATGGGTGGCAAACAGTGTAGACCCTGATCAGATGCTGCTTTCTCGGTTTGCTCAGGCCAGTCTGTCCCAATATTTAGGGTTATTACAGTGTATTTCTCGAACCAGACATTTAAATTTTTAATGCATCATGAATATTCATGTATCAGATTTTCCCTATATCTTCCAGACAGGCCTCAGCAAACAGTGTAGATCCAGATTAGAAGCCACAGAAAGTGGCAGCTAATCAGCATCTTCACTCTTTGACACTCATCCAGAAGTTAACAGCGCTAAGAATGCTGGGTAAAAGTTTCAGCAGACATTTGAAATATTTTCTTATTTTTCCCCCATAGGAGACAATTTGCAGGAAATGTCAAAGCCTGTCAAAGCCTATTTTCTGGAAAAAATAAGAAAAACATTTGCATGAAATGTCAAAGCCTTTTTTGTGTGTGTGTGTGTGTGTGTGTGTGTGTGTGTGTGTGTGGGGGGGGGGGGGGGTTTGAATAAGAAAAATATCTGCATGAAATGTCAAAGCCTATTTTAGGACAAATCTTATGGAGTTATGGAATCAGAATACTTAGGGTAATTATGGTTACAAATCTTTTTGTTCAGCTATAGGGGATGATATACGGGACTCGCCATGCAAAACTGTATCTTCGGGCACATGCAGACAGTGAAGGCCAGATCAGACTGTGCATCTGCGCAGTCTGATCAGAGCCTTCACTGTCTGCTAACAGAATCATTTGATTCTACAGAATGTATGAATGGAGAGCAAAGGTCAGGATGATACTTTGTGCATATGCAGGATGATCTGATTCTGCGCAATTTGCACATGTTCAAAGGCATATTTTCACTTGATGGAGCCCATATGTAAATCTAACTGTATCAAATAAAGAACTAGAATCAATAAGAATTCCACAGCTCTGCAAGTTTTGCCAGAAAATTTATAATAGAATCATTATTAGTTGCTTTCAGCTCAGCTCCAACAAAGTTTGATCACTTTGAACATGCAGAAGCTAAACATAAGAAGTTGCACCTCACAGCCTAAAAAAGTTGGTAAAGACGGTCCTTATCACTCACCTAATTACCAGTTTTGAGTCAATTGGCTTTTTGGTTCAGGAGAAGAAGCTCAATATAGATTTCTAAGATGACTGCCACGGTGACCATTTTGGATTTTCAATCAGAATCATTTCATCTATTTTTGATCTACACATCACCGCAATACTTCCAATGAAGTTTCTAGTGACTTGGCCTTTGGGTTAAAGAGTAGAAGTTCAAAACAGATTTTCAAAATGGTGGCCATGGAAGTCATCTTGGATTTCCATTTGGAATGATTTTAGCTACTTTGCTCTTCAAGTGGCATCGATACTTCCTATCAAGTTTAAAGTCAATAGGCCTTTGGGTCAAGAAGAAGAACTTCGAAATACAGTTTCAAGATGGCAGCCATGGCGTCCATCTTGGATTTCCAATCAGAATGATTTTAGCTATTTTTGATCTACAAGTCACCCTGATACTTCCTACCAAGTTATGAGTTAATTGGCCTTTCGGCTCAGGAGAAAAAAATCAAAATAGATTTTCAACATGGCAGCTATGGTGACCATCTTGCATTCTGGATCAGAACGATTTTAGCTATTTTTTATCTACAAGTCACCCTAATACTTTCTACCAAGTTTCTGAAGTCAGTTGGCCTTTCGGTTCATAAGAAGTTCAAAATACATTTTCAAGATATCTTAGATTTCCAATTGGAACAATTAATCTTGGCTACTTTTGATCTACAAGTCACCCTGATACTTCCTACAAAGTTTCAAGTCAGCTGGCCTTTTAGTTCAGGATATTTTTCTATTTTTAGTTCTGGTGGCCATCGTGTTCATCGGAGCAGAACCATTTTAACTAATTTGGTAGAGAGTCACCGGTAGGCAACATTCCTGTGAAGTTTATTGAAATTGGCACTGGAGTGTAGTAGTCAGTTTATTGAAATTGGCACCGGAGTGTAGTAGTCATTTAAAGCAAATTGTTGACATTGATCAATCACAATAGCTCACCTTGACTTTGTGCTCAGGTGAGATAAAAAAGTTGGTCAAGGCAGCCACTGAAAACAGCATTAGCCTACTAGACAAACACTGCTTTCATCATCTTTCAAAAAAGCATATTTCCGCTGGCACTCTAATCAGAAGAAGTAAATTTGCAAAGTTTTCCAATGAATTGATATAAAACTGTTTTGTTGTAACTGACTATGTACCAACAGTTTTATCCTAGTCATTGATTTTGAAATCAAAATGAATATTTTAATCCCATAGTAAAAACTGTTGTATATAATAAATAAATAAAATCAATGAGTTGGGAGATTTGTGGCAGGTTCTCAATAAGTTCCACTTGTTCAAAGTTTCTGAAATGTCAACATTTTTGTTAAGAAACATCAATAATGGAAATTCAGTGGAGAAAAGCCAAATACAGTTTCATAAACAGTTTTCAAAAAAATCGATTCACTACAGAAACCGTATTATCAGGTCAGACAAATTTTAAGCCATAAATAGTACTTTAGGCCAAAAAAAAATAATCATTAGATTCTCAGGCCCCGCTGCATGTACCAAAAAGTCTGCGCATAAGCCTTTTTTTCCGTGTCCAATAAAAAAAACACATCCGCGTCTGATACAGCATGCCGGTGCGTCGCGGTTTTTAAAATCCTAGTTTTAGATGCAACCGAAGCATACACGGTCACGTAAACGCTTATATTATTGATTTTTTCATTGGATTGAACATTGCGAGTAAGCGTTTTAGCACCATCATTGATCAAAATGGCTGCCGAAGCGCAAGTTGTGTAAACAAAACTTGTGTTTCCTTCGTTTTCAAAGCAGATGTCTCAAATATCCACCCAGATTTCATCCGGGGCTACGGTGCATTGTCCTGGAACATTATAGGCGGTTACGAAAAAGACTGCACAATTGCCGAGTTGTATAACGGCATAAAATCGGGATACGAAGTATCGACGTCTGGTCCTTCCCGGATGAATTACCAAACCACGATGTAAGTGCGTCGATCGGACGCTCAAAAATAGACACATTCGACAATTTCTGTCAACACATCCCTCTCTGAAGGTATATAAACCTTTGGTAGAAATTTAAACTGGAGCTGCACAAACTGATTTTATTACTTTACTTTACTAAACTTTAGCTGGTAGGGGACTATCCTTTATATTTAATAATAATAGGGACATATAAAAAAGTTATCCTCAGTACTTCTCCTTATCTTTAGCTATGTCTAGGTGTCCAAAAATTAAGTATTTTTATGGTAATATTACTATAAAATGCATTTCATGAAACGAGTCCTTTTAAAGGGTTCGTGTAATAAAAAAAAAAGTTCCCTCGCCTGTTCCATGAGTAAAAAAAAAAAAAAAAAAAATTCCTGCCTGCCTCATCCGTTTTTGCCAAAAATGGCCTGAGAATCTAATAATTAATTTTTTTTGGCCTTAGAGCAAATATTTTAGAGCTAAGTACAGAAATGGATAAGATAAATGGTTCCTGTTATCAGGTACAAATATAGGAAAGAATAAATGCTAGTCAGAGTAACTTTCCCAGGCCATAATAAGTAACCTTAGGCCCTCTACATATCTGTGGAATTTTATCCTGATATTCTATAAAGCAAAAGAGCTATAGGTCAAAACACCAGTTCTCCTATACCAAAAAGGGCCATAACTGTCAAAACATTAACAGATTTTTCTCATTAACAACCCAAAATCAAGCATCACTGACACAGATATATTGGCAACATTTGAAATAAATCCATGCATAAATACTAAAGTGTACAATACCAATCTTGGATAAATTTTAACCCTTGTCCTGCTGAATAAATTAAGATGCCATGCCCACTTCTAATTTTCAGCCCATCAGATTACTTGATCCAGATTGTTGCTATAAATTCGCATACTTGATGGCAAACAGTGCAGATCCAGATCAGTTGGCTTCTGAAGAAGCCAACTGATCTGGATCTACACTGTTTGCAAAATAGTGTATATCCAGGTTCAGCAGGACAAGGGTAATTAAGTGAAAACAGTTTAGTTATTGATCGGAAATGGACATATGGCTGAACAGACACCAAACAAAACAGTATTGTATTTTTACTCTAAGTTTTCAGATAGGCCTGAGTAAACAGTGTGGACTCAGATCAGATGCTGAGGAATGTGGCATCAGATCAGCATCACCATCGTTTGCCACTCATCCAACAGTTTTTACACAAATCCCCAGTTAGTAAAATTGACATTCATATTTTAGGACAAGTACTGTGGACTTTAGTTGGCTGTATATTCACGGTAAATACGGTAAAACATAATATCATATTTACCGTAAGTATTTGGACTGACAGGCCTGAGCAAACAGTGTAGACCCAAATGCAACGTGGCAGAACACGGCATCACATCTGAGTCTACACTGTTTACCACTCATCCAGCAAGATTATAGACACAAGAACAGGCAGTAAAATGGACAGGTTCTATTTTTAGGATAAGTATGGTAACAATTTAAGGTGTACAAATACTTAAGGTAAATACAGTAGCTTGCCACTATGATGTGATAGAGAAATAGGACCTCGATGAAGACTCAACAAACATTTGATGCTACCCAGTGTTTCTCATAACTCCAAATAAGGCATTTTTTATTGTTGTTGTTGTTGTTTTTTCAACAAAAGTATTGATATTTTTCTACTTTCTCTTGTGGTACTCATTAGAAATAAGAAAAATATTTACCTGATAATCCCTCTCAACTGAAGTTTTGGTTCCAGGAGAGAGATGCTATCCCTAGAGTTTTTTGGGGTTTTTTTGTTTTTGTTTTTTCATCTCTCCATGAAAACCTGTTTTTAATGAGCTACAACATAGATATGAAAAATATCAGGGCCCAGTTGTTCAAAACTAATAATGTTGTTAGTTAACGTATCGTTAAAACTTTGATCATCATTAAATATGGCATATACACTAATATTTTTGCTGAAAAAAATGTGAGCAGCTTTTGCATTTGAGACTTACTACAATTACCTAGAAATGAGGTGGATGTGTGCAAGGCAGATGTGTGCTAACTCATGGTTTTAACTGCTTAGGGTGGAAAGATTTTTTATCATTTTGTTTTTTAAGAACAGACTATATAAAATGAAGGTCCCCTCAGGATAGCCATTCAATATAGGAAATTTCTGGGTCAAACATCACAAAATTACCCAACAGGGATGGAGAAAAAATAATTAAATTCTTATACAGGTAAACAACCTATTTACCTCTGACACCAATATCAGTATTTTAACAGAAAATTCTGATTTTTGTGATGTTGTTGACCATAGAATGATAGATCATAGAAGAAAATGGAATTTTCATTCTTGAATTCAAACCCTTCACCTGCCGATTTTTCTTTTTCTAAATGAGGTAGCTAAATAAAAAAAAATAAAAGCACAGCAAGCATAATACCCCGCCATAGCCATTATTTGTTTATGTATTAAAGTTATCATTGCGAAAATGTCTGGAAAGAAAATGATGGAGGGACAGATAACAATCCTAAACCAGACCTTGATAATATCAATGGACAGATAACAATCCTAAAGCAGATCATGATAATATCAATGCATATAGCAAGTTTGGTTAAAAGGCCTTGTTATTAACTCAAGTTATCATCCAGAAATGAAAATATGGACGTGTCTCGGGCAGATAACTCCGTAAAAGTTTGACGAAATTTGCTCATTAGCAATTCCAAACCTGATCTCCTTACTGTCAATACATATAGCAAGTTTGGTTAAAATCCCTTGTTATTTACTGAAGTTATCATCCGGAAACGAAAATATGGGCGTGTCTTGGGCAGATAACCCCGTAAAAATTTGATGAAATTTGCCCATTAGTAATCCCAAACCAGATCTCCTTAATTTCAATGCATATAGCAAGTTTGATGAAAATTCCTTGTTATTTACTAAGTTATCATCCGAAAACGAAAATATGGGCGTGTCTCGGGCAGATAACTCCGTAAAAATTTGACGAAATTTGCCCATTAGCTATAGCAAACAAGACCTCCTTAATGTGAATGCATATAGCAAGTTTGGTGAAAATCCCTTGTTATTTACTCAAGTTATAGTCTGGAAACCAAAATATGGGTGTGTCTCAGCAGATAACTCCGTCAAAAATTGACGAAATTTGCCCATTAGCAATCCCAAATCAGATCTCCATAATATCAATGCACACCAAGTTTGATGAAAATCCACTGATGTTTACTCAAGTTATCATCCGGAAAGGAAATACTGACAGACGGACTTACAATTGACAGACGGATGGATGGATGGACACACAGACATCCAAAGTGAAACCATAATACCCCATAATATGTGTGGTGGGGTATAAAAAGACTTACATGAATTAAGAGAAGGCGTCCAAGAAAAAAAAATGTGACCACTAAAATTCCAGATTAGACTGCGTGTCTCGGGCAGATAACTCCGTAAAAATTTGATGAAATTTGCCCATTAGCAATAGCAAACAAGACCTCCTTAATGTCAATGCATATACCAAGTTTGGTGAAAATCCTTAATTGTTTACTCTAGTTATAGTCCGGAAACGAAAATATGGGCATGTCTCGGGCAGATAACTCCGTAAAAAATTTGATGAAATTTGCCCATTAGCAATCCCAAACCAGATCTCCACAATATCAATGCACATACCAAGTTTGGTGAAAATCCCTTATTTACTCAAGTTATAGTCCGGAAACGAAAATATGGGCATGTCTCGGGCAGGTAACTCCGTCAAAAATTGACGAAATTTGCCCATTACCAATCCCAAACCAGATCTCCACAATATCAATGCACATACCAAGTTTGATGAAAATCCATTGATGTTTACTCAAGTTATCATCCAGAAACAAAAAACGGACTGACGGACGTACGACGGACGGACGGACAGACGGACGGACTCATGGACGACCAACGTGAAACCATAATACCCCGCCACTATTGTGTGGCAGGGTATAATGACAAAGGCCAAATGTCCAAATGTCCCCTATTTTTTAGTATATGGATGACATAAAACCCTTAGAAGATTCTTTGATGGATGTGGATGGCCAGACAAAGGTCCAGAATTTTACATATGATCAGAGTCTACACTGTCTGCCACTCATCCTGCAGTTTTTGAACACAAACAGACAGCAATAAGGACATTCAAATTTATGCATTGATTGATTGTGTTGGGGTTTAACATATCAACCCTTGTGGGTTATTTTGTGTCATCTCCCAGAGAAAGTGGGAAAAGAGACAGAAGAGATAGTAGATGAGATGAAAAAGAGGGACAGAGAAGAAATAGGAACAGGAATGAAAGTGAAGAAAAGGAAGAAATAAAAACAGTCCCCCTCTACCCTTACCTGCTACAAAGATAGCAGGCCTTGCCCAACTGTAACCAATATCAGTTGGACACCCCAGTGATGTAAGATACAGCTTGACAAGGCTTAACCCTTGACCTGCTGAATAAATTAAGATGCCACTCCCACTTCTAATTTTTAGCCAATCAGATTACTTGATCCAGATTGTTTCTGTAAATTCACATACTTAATGGCAAGCAGTGCAGATCCAGATCAGTTGGCTTCTTCAGAAGCCAACTGATCTGGATCTACACTGTTTGCAAAGGCAGGGTATATCCGGGTTCAGCATGACAAGGGTTAAAACTTTCTTAACTCTTTCAATGCTGGGTAATTTTGCATGCTTTTTTGTCTTTTGTGGATTTTTTTTTTTTTTTTTTTTTCAAAAAAATCTTTCAGGAATATCATTAGAGTGTGAAACAATTTGGATCCAGATCAGGCCCGACATTTTGTCGGGCCTGATCTGGGTCCAAACTGTTAGCAAAGGTTATCAGCAAATGACAAAAGTCTCCACTGGCGGGGAAAAGAGTTAATACTTAGGGAAATAGGGAAACTCCTGTTTTATCTGTAACCACTCTTTCTGCTGATTCAGTAAATTCATGATATTTTTCTTCTTTTTTTTTTTCCAGAAAACAGGCTTTGACATTTTTTGCAACTTTGCATGAAATGCCAAAGCCTATTTTGTGTGAAAGGCAAAATAGTTCAAAATGTAGTCTGCCAAATATTTTACCCAGCATGCTAAGCATCAGTCATTAGAGCATGCCCATGATGCAATATTACCATAATATTTTAAGTAATAACCACTGGTGCTGTCAAGTTCCATGAATACAGCTTAAAACCATAACATCAGTTGCAGATATAAGAAATTTTAACAAAGGGCTACAACTCCTGTAAAAATCAATAAAGAGCAACCATATAGACTGGCTCCAGTCTCCAGTGACTAAATATTTTTTTTCTCATAATCCTGTTTAATAATCCAATAAAATGAAACCAAAAATAATATCATGACTATACAGGCTGGTCACTAGTGGTTTTATTTTAGTGGATTATTAAGCATGATTATGAGAAAAATATTTGGTCACTGGAGACTGGAGCCAGTCTAAGTAACCATATTGCGATATGATAGATAATTACTGGTTTCAGAGGAAGACGTCATTTGAAAAAGTTAACAAGACAGGCTATGGACCACTATCTATCCTATAAGCTCCCCTGGAGCCTTTGGTTCTGGTGGGCTAATAATGGGATACTAAAAGTAGAATTTTCAATTAATCTGCTATAAAAATTCTTTCTGTCATCAGCACAAGAGGTAGAAGTGACTGATAATTGATTATAAGCGATCAATGGCAAAACACTACCCCAGGGAACAAAGAAAACCCTATTTATGTATAAACCATCATCTCCTATCCTACTTTTTCTGTCCTTCAGGTAAAAGGTATTTTATATTCAGTATTCATTTATATTAAAAGTTTACTACTGACTGACAACCTCTGGGAAATAACATCAAAGCTGTCACCCTCCAACACATTTTGTACATTTCACCTTATTATTTTAATCATGATAGAGAGACAGAACTGTTTAACACTTAGCATGCTGGGTGAAGCTTGCAGCAGACTACATTTTGAAATATTTTTCTTATTTTCCCCGAAAACAGGATTTGGCATGTCATGCAAATTGTCTAAATTTGCATGACATGCCAAATCCTGTTTTTGGGGAAAAACAAGAAAAATATCATCAATCTATTGTCTGCTGAACTTGCCCATAGCATGGTAAGTGTTAATTACTGCCATGGCAAAACATCACTACTGTATTTACTCTGCATATTGAGGCATCTTGACTCCTTAATATACTTGTCCTCAATTTGATGATGATGATGATGACGATTTGGTGTTTCTCTTTCAACAGTATTTAAGTCCTATTAATACAATGGAAGGCAGCTAGTACCGTATTTACCCTAAGTATTCGGACACCTCAACTCCTTACCATATATGTTCTAAAATTTGAACCAGTACAATTCACTACCCGATGTTGTGTCTAAAAAATGCTGGATGAGTGGCAAACAGTGTAGGCCCAGATGAGACGCCGCGTTCTGCGGCGTCTCATCTGGGTCTATACTGTTTGCTCAGGCCTGTCTGTCCGAATATATATGGTAAATATGGTAAAATGCTCTTTGCAATGAAGCACCTTAAAGTCATGAGCTGAATTCAGCCTCCAGCAGGATTTGATTTTTTTTTTTTTTTATTTGGGTTTTACGGCCCTTTCAAAAATATTTCACTTAGAGCTGATCGTTCATCAAAGGCAGGCGAAAACCGGAGAACCCGGGGGGGGGAAAAAACCATCTGACCATCCGTAAGCAGAACTTGGCTTTCCCACATGTGACCCGAGCAAGGCTCGAACCACAGTGTTGAGAAACCTAATGGATTAAGAGTCAACTCTCCTATCCACTAGGCTACAGGGGCCTGCTAGCAGGATTTGAACCTGGGACCTTGTGATCCTAAGTCAGGAGTGCTAACCACTCGGCCACCCAGTCTCTTCTGTCCTGAATTTGAACAGTCCTTATGACTATCTGTTGATGTGTCTGAAAAAATGCTGGATGAATGGAAAACAGTGTAGACCCTGATCAGAGGCTGTATTCTGGGTCTACACTGTTTGCTCAAGATTGCCTGTCTCCAATACGTAAGGTTTTTAACGTATATTTGTTAAAAATAGCTACATAGACAAAGTAATAACTGAGGCGATATAAATTCGGATAATTTTTTTTTTTATTTCTATACCAAAATGTATGTCGTGGACAGCCATTAGAATTGCTCCAACGAGCCAATGTAATAATTAGCCAGGGCCCAGTTGTTCAAAGCGTCATAAGCTTAACGAGCTCGTTAAGGGTCATTTCGTTAACTGTTTTAGCGGATTCAATACACAATATTCTGATATTTTTTGCTGAAAAAATGTGAGTAGCTTTTGCACTGCAAAAGCTACTCACATTTTTTTCAGCAAAAAATTTCAGCATATTTGCGTATCACTCGATGTAAATTTTAACTAATCGTTAACTAACGATGTCGTTAGCTTTGAACAACTGGGCCCTGGGCTAAGCAACTGTCACTTATTCTGTAGGCACAGCCAGGTATCAACAAAGTCTGGCATTCTTCTCACAGAAAATTTAGGTACTTCTAGTACTTCACGAAACCTCATGGAAGATCCCACACTACACATAACGAAAACATACCTATATAATGTTGACTCCCTTAAACCCCATTTTTATAAAGTAAAACTGGGGTTTACACGGGTATACATTATTTTTCTTATTTCTGCTCAAAAACACAGATTGTGGGTACTCGTAAGAACCGCCTTGGCGAGGCGATTCTAAAGAGTACACACAATATATGTTTTGAGCAGAAATATGAAGAATATCTGAATTTTTCATCTGAAAATTTTCATTTTTTGGTGGTAAAATTTTCAGTATATTTGAATTGGCTTGTTTCCCTAATGCATGTATCTAGCGGGAATCATCAAAATGGGGCAATTCCATTTTTGGTACAAAAATAGAAAAATTTCTCCTCTCATTACTCCCTTTATCTGGAGCTTAAAGAATTCTGCAATTATCTAAATGTCAAGCTGTTGAAAAGAAGCCTCTGAAAGACTGTCATTCCTTATAGATTTTTTACTGAAACATGTAGACAGTCCATAGCTCCAGATAAGCAAGGGTATCCAAATAATATTTCCCTTACTGTATTTACCCTAAGATTTCGGACACATCAACTCCTTACCATACTTGATCTAAAATTTGAACAAGTACAGTTTACTACCAAATGTTGTGTCTTAAAATTGCAGAATGAGTGACAAACAGTGTAGACCCTGATGGGATGCCACATTCTGTGGTGTCTGGACAAGGAACTATGATTTGGTGCTTTACGTCCCATTCAACATTGTTTAAATCGCACTGAGATGATGGAAGGGTAATAATGAAAGGCTCAGTGCAATGAAGCACCATCCAGTCATGAACTGAATTCTACCTCCAGCACTAACCATGTGGCACCAAAGTATCAGAAAATTAAAGTTAGATGGGGTAGTAGCCAGTGTCATCACCAAAAGTTCAAACCATATAACCAACGAAGCTGAAATTACAAAATAATTTTTATATGCAATTCCCAGCTCTATGTATGAGAAGGATCCAAATAAATATTTTCCTTATCATTATGAAAACATGCCTATTCAAATATGTTGAAAATTTTAACACCAAAAAATGAAAGCTTTCAGATGAAAAATTCTGATAGTTTTCATATTTCTGCGCAAAACATAGATTGTGGGTACTCGTTAAAACCACCTTGGTGAGGCGGTTCTGATGAGTACCCACAATCTGTGTTTTTGAGCAGAAATAAGAAAATTAATGTATACCCCTGTAAACCCCAGTTTTACTGTATAAAAGTGGGGTTTAAGGGGGTCAAAATTATATAGGCGTGTTTTCGTATATTTTCCACATATGCTGTGGGTACTCACGGGAATCTCTCCTTAGGTAAATTTAGTTAACCCATTGTGCACTGAATGAACTCCCCCACACTATATATTGGAAGATTCTATTTTTGATTTTAGGTATGTCAGGCTATGTGATTTACATATTCCTAGAGAAAAATGGTTGAACTATTTGCAAACAGTGGAGACCCTAATCTGGGTCTGCACTGTTTGCCAATTACCTTTTTAAGGGTTTCCAGATTACAAGGGGTTAAAAAATACCGTAATATGTCTAAGTGTTAGGAGAGACAGGCCTGAGCAAACAGTGTAGACCCAGATCAAATGCCGCTGAATGGGGCATCTGATCAGGCTCTACTCTGTATGCCATTCTTCCAGCAATGTTTTAGACACATCAACACTATTTCAAATTTTAGGACAAGTATGCTATGCAGTAGTAGTGTACCAATAGTTAGGGTAAATACAGTAAGATAAATATCACTACTTTAACCCACTGTAGACTGAATGAACTCCCCCACACTACATATTGGAAGAGTCTATTTTCAATTTTAGGTAGGTGAGGCTATGAGATTTAGATATTCCTAGAGAAAAATGGCTAAAGTATTTGCAAACAGTAAAGACCCTGATCAGACGCCACATTCTGCGGCGTCTGATTTGGGTCTGCACTGTTTGCCAATTACCCTTTTCGGGATCTCCCGACTACAATGGGTCAAGGTGAAAAAAGTGTCTATCAAAAGAAGACAATTTTTACATGTCATATCTTTTGTGTTCAATTCTGTAATCCAAATCTGAGACTGTATGAGCAACAACAACAAATGAGAAAACTCTAACATACCATATTCAATCTGATAACCACACTGTGTGGTTTTCAAAATAACTAGAAAAAAAAAAAACTTCCAACATATCCATCTGATAAGGACACACTTTAAAAAAAGATCAACAGTAAACTTCATGATAGGATTATTTAATGATGCTTAAGCGATATTTTTTTCTGATTTTCTTCATAAGTGCGTAATGTTGTGGGTACAACAATGGTCTTCAGCTCCAAACCTCGAATTTGGGCTGTTCAGGCATTGACATAAGTACAAACTCCCATGGCCCAACAAACCCTTGGATCCTTGGCTATCCAAAGACAGGTAGATCAGACTGAATAAGACCTGGCCCCAAGGTTATAAAACTTTTTTTCATGCTCAACTCAGCTGAGCATGAAATTTTCTCTGCTAATAAATATGAAAATGCCAACAATAGTTGGCATTTTTATATTTATTAGCAGAGAAATTTTCATGCTCAGCTATGTTTGGCAAGAAAGAATTTGCAGTTGTTAGTAATTTGAGATTTATTAGCAGGAAAAAATTCATGCTCAGTTTGGTTGAGCATGAAAAACATTTTATAACCTCAGGGCCTGGTGCACATGTCCAAAAATACATTTTTACCAAGGGTCTCATGATGCACCTTACATATCCAGGGCCTTTGTCGCTGGCTTACATAATCATTGGATGCCACATTTCATTATTACCCTAGATATTGGGATACCTTAACTCCCTACCATATAAACCCTAGTCATGCTGAACACGGATATGCCCTGCCTTTGCAAACAGTGTAGATCTAGATTAAATGTGACCTGCTGCAGTTGTGATCAAGCACTTTAAGGATTCTAAACGAGAATTCCTTGAACTAAAAAACATACTTTCACAGACAATGATAAAAATATATTCAAATATTCCATCTCTACAGTAACCGGTTAGCTGAACTCTTTAAACCTTTCTTAAGCACTCATCAACAGATGACATTTTGATTTTTTTTTTCCAGAAAACAGGATCAGATATTTCATGCAAATTGTCTCCTTTGGAGATAATGTGCATGAAATTTCAAACTCTATTTCTGAGAATAATAAGAAAAAATTTCAAAATATCATCTGCTGAAATTTTTACCCATCATGTTATTTTTAGCCTTAAGTTGGTATTCTTCTCCAGTTAATAAAATTCCCAGTTGCGAACACATGATTTCTGTGCAAAACAACATTTAGTACCATTTAATCCTCCCGTCTAGTTTCCTTCTCTGGCACGCAATATTTGCCGATTATTTCTCAAACAGCCACAAATAAACCCTAATAGTATTGATCACTTGCTATCTGGCACAAAGAAACTGCATAGTTACGGCTGCGAAATTACTGATTAAACACCACTAGAATCATTGTTGACTAATAAAACTTTTTACTGAAGTTGAGCGACAATTTATTGTTTACCATATTCAAACTAATAATTGGACCATCGGAATTGAAAAAGGTTTTCTTTAGCTGCTGCACTGAATATTATATATATAGTGACTTATGGTCACTTTTTTTTTGTTTTCTAGCACAGTATGTGAGCCATAAGACTGCTAGATTTGGTGATAATTTAGAAATCTTTTTTATTACATGTTATTTTGCATCAATAAAGCAATTCCAATGGGTACTACCATTTCTAGACTGTCTCTCATCCAGTGACTATAAACATTTATTTTTAAAATCCAGTTTGATAATCCACTAGAATAAAACACCAAAATAATATGACCATAAAGGCTGGTCTAGCCTTTGTACCGTATTTACCATATGTATTCGGACAGACAGGCCTGAGCAAACAGTTTAGACCCAGATGAGACGCCGCAGAATGCGGCGTCTCATCTGGGTCTACACTGTTTGCCACCCATCCAGCAATTTTTAGACACATCGGGTAGTGAAATGTACTGGTTCAAATTTTAGAATATATATGGTAAGGAGTTGAGGTGTCCGAATACTTAGGGTAAATACGGTAGTCATGATAGTATTTTGGTTTTATTTTAGTGGAGTATCAAACCTGATTATAAGAATAAATATTTAGTCATGGGAGACTGGAGCCAGTCTATAGCATTCCTTAAGTTTGCAAAAAAAAACAAAAAACAACAAAATCTGAAAACTGTTTTGTCTGGTGCCCTGATTTCCACTCAAATAATTATCTGACAACAAAAATAACCAACATGCAAATTTCATTTGAATTGATCACAATTTCAGGGGTGATAGCTCATGTCAGAATTGACATACTTTTTTTTTTTTTTTAAATCTATTTAGTGCCTAATAGCCCTCCATATGAATTGAGCCAGCGCACAACAAAACCTACAATTAGACTTGTGCGACCAGCAAAGACTCAGATCAGCCTGTGCATTCATAGTCTGATCAGTCTTTGATGATCACATGTGCCTTCTGTGGCCCTCCCAGGGGTTTGGGGGAACAGCGAATAAGGCCATTTATTTCAAGGGAACAAGGGAACAAAAGTCTAAAACTGAAGGGAACAGGGAACATACAAAATCAAGATTTTGATTTGGGGGAACAAGGGAAAATGCTGATTTTTTTCAGGGGAACAAGGGAACAGGTACCCACCCACCCCTCCCCCGGGAGGGCCTCCCTTCTACAGCCTCTGGGCTATCCAAAGAGGGATAAAAAAAACAAAACATTGCCATACTGGGTGGATATACAAGCTGATTTGAGTCTTTGCGGGTTTCACAGGTCTTATTGTAGGTTTTGTCGTGTGCTGGCTCAATTTCATTTCACTGACATGGATATCAGTGTGATATTTTACATTTATTAGGGCTGGTCTTAACCCTTCTCCTGCTGATCCCGGATATACCCTGCCTTTGCAAACAGTGTAGATCCAGATCAGTTGGCTTTCAGATCTGGATCTGCACTGTTTGCCATTAAGTATTTGAATTTATAGCAACAATCCAGAGCAAGTAATCTGATTGGCTGAAAATTAGAAGGGGGCGTGGCATCTGAATTTATTCAGCAGGGCAAGGGTTAATGGGACTGGTTATACATGATAGATTTTCCACCATTTTTTACAAGCAAGACAACTTTTGTAACTTCTTGTTTGCTTTCCTGAAAAGAGGTCTACTTCTGAAAAAGAAAGGGAGCAAATTCTTTATGTTTAGAGTAGAACCCTTTTCAGAAGGAATGCAAAGCAATTCTGATAAGGCTGCTTCAAATGAAAGTGTATCACTTCTAGTACAGTAAATGTCCTAAAATTCTGAATGCCAAAGTGTCTGACAAAATGACATATGCAACCAGTGCAGACCCAGATCAGATGGCTCCTGAAGGAGAAGTCTGATCAGGGTCTACACTATTTACCATTCCTGTAAGTATTCTAAGAAACAGCTGCATAAAAAGCACAATTTAGGCCAAAATAGTATGGAATAAAGTGTTCGAAATTTTAGGACATTTGCTGTACAAGTTAGACAGTTTGGACATGCCTGTATAATATAACATGCCTGTATAAACAACTGTATAGCAGATATGCTTTTCGCAAAAACTGGCATGTTTCTTTGGAGGCCCAGTTGAAACATAACAAATTCCAAGTATACAAAATCTTGCAAATTCAGATTAACACATATGAGTGTCGTGCAAAAAGTCCTGTCACTAATAGGCTTCCTTAGTTTTATCCCAGGTATATTTTAAAATGCTTCACTGCACTTGAATGGTGTGTTGAATAGCTAACAATACCGGTTTATTTCATGCAAATTGCTTTCCAACTGACCGAGTTATTTCCAAATTGATTTAGATGCAGACATATACATTGACCAATTTACTTGTTACACTGGAACATGGACCAGAAGACTGTAATTTGTAGCTATATTAAATGCCGCATTAGGCTTAATATAGATTCAAAGCAGATATTTAATGAATTGTGTGGTATATATGGACCTCAGTTTTTATGCGCACAGTTTTTAGGTGGGTTAAAGCTTTTAAAGCTGGGAAATTTTCTGTCGAAGATGATACCCGTCCTGGAAGGCCTAAAACCTCTGTTACCAAGGCTAACATCACTGCTGTAAAGATGTGGTCGAACAGGATGCGCGATTGTCTGTCAAAGATATAGCTAGTTGTACTGGCAATTCAGAAGGCAGTGTGCAAACAATTCTGAAATAGCGTTTGGACCTGAGAAAGGTTTGCGCTAGGTGGATACCTCATTTGCTCACTGAGGAGCAAAAGACACAATGCCTTAAATGTGCCCGGGAACTTTTGAAAACATACAAAGGCTGTAATATCGGGTTATTTCTAACTTGCTAACAGGTGATGAAACCTGGGTGCACATGTCTGAGCCACAAAGAAGGGCTGATAATAAGCAATATGGAAGCGAAAAGATCAAAAACGACCATCTATTGCCAAGAGAACCATAAGTTCGAAAAAAATGTTGTACGCAATTTTCTTTCATTCAAGTGGACCAGTCGTTCAAGTGCCTTTACCATCTGGTCATACAGTCACTGGCTGAATCTACAAGAATTCTGTACTGAAGAAAGTGAAAGAAGAAACGACCAAGCAAAGGATGGTTAGGAGTCCACCTTTTACATGACAACGCCTCCTCTCATAAGTGTGAGGTTGTTAAGTCTTTTATGGCTTCTGAAAAGGTGAAAGTTTTTAACCATCCATCTTATTCAGATGACCTGAGTCCCTGTGACTTCTTTTTATTTCCAAGGCTTAAGGAAATGCTTTCTGGAAATGTATACGTCTAGAAGTTCTCTTGGCAGCGCTATTTATCAGTGTCTCCAACAGATACCAAAAGAGGACTATTTATCTGTTTTTCGCGACTAGGTAAAAAGGTTACAAAAATGTGTTTCAGTAAAGGGGGAATACTTTGAAGGTTGTAATAAAAATATGTTTGATAAAACATAGCACTGAAGTAATCCGAACCCAGTGACAAAACTTTTTGCAGGACCCTCGTAAAAGAAAGAAAATGTTCAAAACAGAAAGCCAACTGTTTATTTTCTCATGTGCATATGCAGATGAAGCCGTGACACTGAGGCTGTTTTTTTTTTGCATTCAAGGGAGCATACCTGGTTTCCTGCCTGAAACCAATTTTAAAAGTCTGCATACAAACTTACTTCAACTACATCTTCTATAGTTTTCTAATGTCATGTTTTAGAGGGTTCATACAAATTGGACTGACACCAAAAATGTCTGATTTCTCATCCAATGAAAGAGAATACTTGTTTTGGAAATTCAACAGTATCATTTTGAAAGACACATCTTGAATTTACCAGACATCTTTCATGCGTTCATGTTTATGATTTTTCTATTTGATTATTTCCTGTACAATATAATTTTATACTTATGTTAGTCTTTAAAATGTATGCTGAGGGAGTTCTCTGCAAATTTTGTCATGTTCACAATTTTAAAAAATTTGTTGATGGACTACACTCGCAAGGAGTGTATGGAGACCAAAGACAATAAGTCAAGTAATTTCTGCATCAAAATTCTATAAAGCAAAAAGTGACCACTTTTGAACTTTCAGTGCTCATTTATATTTAGACATCAACTGTACCGATTAATTTATCACAAGTTGGGCGTATTTACCTGTCAGTATTTACCAGGGCCCAGTTGTTCAAAACTAACGATGTTGTTAGTTAACGTATCGTTAAAACTTTGATCATTGAATAAGATATAATAATAAAATATGTTAATATTTTTGCTGAAAAAATGTGATTTGCAAAAGCTACTCACATTTTTTCAGCAAAAATAACTGTGATTTAGATATTGTACTTACTAGAACAGTTAACAATTTGACCCTTAACAAGCTTGTTAAGCTAACAACGCTTTGAACAACTGGGCCCTGTTTATTATACACTTAACATAACATGGTTGCTAGGCAAAAATCGAAAACAGTACTACCATGCAAAATGCAAGCATTTTGCCATGTTCAGTTAGTTTTGGATTGCTATTAAGTGGTTTTGTATCATGCAATATTCATGCTTTATATATACAAGAAATCAGCTGCATATCTTTCCGATTGTAGGATTGTAATTTTTTGCAAGATATGAGAAATGAGAACCCTGACTATTCCCTTTAAGCTATAATAAAATGAAATCATAAATAGCGTTTTTGTAATGAACCTGTTTCAGTGACCGGGCTATTAAGCCATCTGACAAAAGAAGTTATTTAAAACAGATGAATGAAACTCGTTATTGTATGGACACCACTTTTTAGTGTTTACCTGGAGATAATTCATGTTTGAATCAATAACTAATCATCAATTTTGAAAGAAATCTGTGCTAAGTGCATGCTTCAATTCTCAGGATAACAGAAAGTCATTTTTTTCAAAATGTAAGGAAACTATAAAGTGACAAGAATATTTATCAGGGGCCAAAATGCGTATCAAAATTGATGCATATTAGTTTGTTTGTTGTTGTTGTTTTGTTTTTTTTATTTAAAAAAAAACAAACAAAAAAAAAACATGTCCCCAATCTCCAACATTGTAAATTTGGTGCTGACCTTGAAAATGAGGTTGAAGGTCATCAAACTTTAATAACTCGATGATGTATCTATGTAAATTTGCCCTATCACCATCCACAAGTTTAGGAGATAAGACAGGCCCCTAGCAGTCTCTCTTAAAGATAAAGGCTTTTTATAAAGGCTAATTTTGGCCAAATAAAGGTTTTTCAGAATAAATTTTGTACAAAATAAAGAGCATTTAATGGTTAAATTTCTTGGCAGATCCCAAGCAAAAAAACTCCGTGTCAGCACCTCTCAAGCAAAATAGGGAGAAAAATTGCTGAGAACATCTGATATTTTCATCTTTAAATAGTAATGACAATATTAACTTGCATTTCTGTTTAGAAACATATGAATCTAAGTATCAGAACTATAACTTGTTGTTACGAAATGCTACATATTTACTTTGTCCTTCTCTTGCATTTACAAATTGCCAAATATAAAGGTTTTCTCATCAAAATACAGGTTTTTACACGTTTTTCAGCCAAATTAAAGGTTTTAAAGGCTTTCAACAAAATTAAAGGTTTTAAAGGTTCCCCTAGTGGCCCTGGATAAGAGTATGCACAAGCTGTTTTTGGTTAAACTTTGACACTTTTCAGTACTGTGACCTTGAAAATGAGGTCAAGGTGACCAAAATCTAATCAATGGTCCTGTTGACTGATGTATCTATCCGACTTAAATCTGTCATTCAATTCTTGAGACAGTGCACACAAGCTGTATCTGTTAAGAGTGCACAGAAGTTGTTTTTGGTTAAAAATTGATGCCTTCAGAAAATGAAAATGAAAATGAGGTCAAAGCCACAAAAATTTAATCAGTTCTTAAGTATCTCTCAATGATGTATCCCTTCAAGGTTATTGAAAACCTGCAAAATGGTCCACACAAGAAACTGTCATGCAGACACCAACACTTACAGGGTCCAGCCCAAACAATATGTCCCTGGCCCTGCCATCTCTGGTAGGGATATATATAATGCGATTTTCAAAATGAACCTGTTAAAGAAGCCATTAAGCCAAACCATGAATTCTGTTTGAATCAGACGAAAGAAACACAAGTTATAGCACAGAATACAAGGGGTCTGACAGAAGGACAGACAGAAAGAAACAACCTGACAAAAACAGTAGACAGGTGGAGGGATAGATTAGAGTATATTTTGAAAATGTGAAACAATGAACAGAACTGAACATGTAACTTTTACAATCACTTAACCCTTGTCCTGCTGAACCCGGATATACCCTGCATTTGCAAACAGTGTAGATCCAGATCAGTTGGCTTCTGAAGAAGCCAACTGATCTGGATCTGCACTGTTTGTCATTAAGTATGTGAATTTGTATTGACAACCTGGATCAAGTAATCTGACAGGCTGAAAATTAGAAATGGGTGTGGCATCTTAATTTATTCAGCAGGACAAGGGTTAATTATCATAGCTCCAGGTAAGGCACCTTTTTCAACCAAAAAGTGCTCATACTTTTCTTATTTCTCCATTAGCGCCTCACCGAGGCACTTCTAACGAGTACACACAAGCATATATTTTCATTGAGAAATATATATAATATATAAATGTATAAGAAAAATATTATGAGAATACTCCCCTTATCCAGAGCTATGACTTACTTCACTGTTTACACATTACGAAAACATTTGCCTATTCAAATATATAGAAAATTTCACCACCAAAAAAACTAAAAATTTTTAGATACAAATTCTGATTTTTTTCATATTTCTCCTCAAAACATACATTGTGGGTACTCTTTAGAACCGCCTCAGCGAGGTGGTGGCAATTCTAACGAGTACCCACAATCTATGTTTTTGAGCAGAAATAAGAAAAATAATGTATACCCCTGTAAACCCCAGTTTTACTATACACAAGTGGGGTTTGAGGGGGTCAAAATTATATAGGTATGTTTTCGTGATGATCTTCCTTTCGTCAACAATTAATTATTAGTCAGGACATCAGATAGGAAGATGGGATCATTCTGCCCCAAAGTTTTAAGTGACTCTTTTTTTTGCTAAAAATCTTAGAAACTTTGCCAAATAGGAGGCAAAATCCCATGTGAAAATGTTAAAAATTCATAACAAGCACCCATTCATATAAAACATTTTCACATATTTGGCACATTTTTAGCTAGAATAATCTCTGAAGAAGCTTTATTTTTCCATGAAAGTATATGTTGTGAGTACTCTCTACTCATAATATGTTTTTCAGGAGAAATAAGAAGAAAGTGACGAGCAAATTCCATGAAAAATGAGGTATTGTTACCAACATAAAACTCTAAATCTGCGACCTTGGCCCCAAGCTCACGGAGTAAGGCCGGCCTCATGTTGAACCAAAACCTGTACCATCTAAACTTGTAAATCCATCTAAGTATTCAGGACATGTAGAACTGTAAGAAAATATTCAACATAACACTAGGAAACATTTCTAAGTCTAAGACCTTTACTTTAACATCATCAACTCTTTAACAGCCGCAGGCGACAACTCATAATGAGTCATCTCATCTGGATCTACACTGTTTGACAATAGGTCTTTCAACTTTACATATAAACTTCTTTTGAACCGAAAGTTTGCTAAAAGAAAAAAGCAGACGACAAATGTCGTCTGAAATTTGGCACCAAAAGAGTAAGAAGGACAGGGGAAGAGCTTGCACTGAACAAAGCTTTCAACCAGTATCTCAGGACAAGCCAAGTGTCAGCTGAATCCACCACTGATCTTCAGAAAACTTCAAACTGCAGCAGACAACATTCTCAAATATATATAGACTTTCTTTAATTTTTTTTTTCCACAAAAATAAGGCTTGATATGTCACATGTATCATCTTCACATGAAAACATCAAGTCTTATTTTCTCTAAAAAATAAAAAACAAATAAATTAAGAAAGTCTTCTGCAGCAGTTGTGACTGGCACCTTAAAGGTCATAGGTCAATAATTAACACTCTGATTGCTGGGTAAAAATTTCAGCAAACAACATTTTGAAATCTTTTTTCTTGTTTTTCCTAGAAAATAGGACCTGACACTTTCTCCTCAGGAGACAATTTGCATGAAGTGTCAGATCCTATTTTCTAGGAAAAATAAGAAAAATATCATCAGTTTGTTGTCTGCTGAATTTGCCCATAGCATGGTAAGTTTTAAGCAATTGGAATTAAACCAAATTGAGTTTCCCAGTTAGAAGGTGACATTGCTGTTTCCATGGAAACCTGGCAATATTTGAGAATGAGGAATATTCAACACCTCCCTGTAACTCAGGGCCCCAGAAAACAATTTTGTAACTTTGCACAAAAAGATGTATTCAGGGACCCAGACTGATTGATTGTGTTGGGGTTTAACGACACGTCAACCCTTGGGGTCATTTTGTGTCCTCTCCCAAAGAAAGGGAGAAAAGAGACAGAAGAGATAGTAGAATAGATGAAAGAGAGGGACAGGGAAGAAAGAGGAACAGGAATGAAAGTGAAGAAACAGAAGAAATAAAAACATTCCCCCTCTACCCTTACCTGCTACAAGGGTAGCAGGCCTTGTCCAACTGTAAGCTATTATCAGTTGGACGCCCCAGTGACTTAAGATGTACACGGCATCTTCGCACAACCCAACCACCCCCTCAGGGACCCAGATAAAAGGAGAGGTGTTCAGAAGACTATTTTGTTATTTCTGTACAAAAAGATATGCTATGGGGTACTCATTAACCTTTACCACTCTCTGGGCAGGTTCAGCAAATGACAAACTAGCGATAATTTTCCTATTTTTCCCAGAAAACAGACTTAAAGTCTGAAATGTCAAACCCTATAGCTATTTCATAAGAAAAATAAGAAAAAAATATTAACATATGTGTTAATATAATGTGAGGTAATATTATTTGACTGCTTTCACTGACGATAATGATGATGATGATGATGATGGTGGTGATGATGATGATGATGATGATGATTGGGGTTTAACCTAATGTCAATGACTGTTGTCCCTGATTGAGTCCAAAAGAGTAGCTGGCTCAGGACATGAGATCTGAATATTCCATTTTTATCCTGAATATCTGGACACCTGGGCCCAGTTGTTCAAAGCGTCATTAGCTTAACAAGCTTGTTAAGGGTCATTTCGTTAACTGTTTTAGTGGATTCAATACACAATATTTTGATATTTTTGCTGAAAAAATGTGAGTACTTTTGCACTGCAAAAGCTACTCACATTTTTTCAGCAAAAAATTTTAGCATATTTGCATATCACTCAATGTAAATTTTAACAAATCGTTAACTAACGATGTCATTAGCTTTGAACAACTGGGCCCAGAACTCCATACCATACTTGTCTTAAAATTTGAACAAGTCCATTTTATCTGATAAATCTGAAAATTGCTGAATAAGTGATAAACAGTGTAGACCCTAATAAGACGCCCTGTTCTGCAGCATCTAATCTGGGTCTAAACCATTTACTCAGACTTGTCTGTCCAAATTCTGGAGGTATGTACAATTTTCTTCACAATCTCAGCTGAGTCATTTTATTGATTCACATCTAGCATGCTAGGTAAAAATTTCAGCAGATGACATTTTTTATTTATTTATTTATTTTTTCTTTTATTATTCCCAGAAAATAAGTTCTGACACTTCATGTATACAATGGCAAAGCCTATTTTCTAATTTTATGTGAAAAAAAAAGAGAAAAATATCATCAATTTGTCATCTCCTGAATTTGCCTACAGAGTGGTGAAGTTTAAGAAAAAGACAATTCATCAAATTTCTCAAGACTTTTAAAAACAGCTGTTACAGGTAAATTAACATTTACCACTCTCTGGGCAAATTCAGCAGATGACAAACTGATGATATTTTCTTATTTTTCCAGAAAATAGGCTATGACATTACATGCAAATTGTCTCCTCAGGAGACAATTTGTATGATATGTCATAGCCAATTTTGGGGGAAAAACAAGAAAAAAAAAGTTCCGTGTCGTCTGCTGAAATTTTTACCCAAAGTGCTAAGCATTAAAGTATCAACTGAACCTGTATTTGTTTCTAGAAATTTTGTTTCTAGAAACTGTTGCCTTGACAACCAAAGTAAAAGTAACTTTTGTGTTATTAGATCTTTTTTTTTTCACTTTTAAACAATTCATGAATCATACATGCCATGTCATAATGTAGAGTGTGTTTTCTTTTAGTAAATAAATTAATCAATTTAATAAATACAATTAATCAAATAAAATTTTTATTCTAAAAAAAATCATTCTATAGTAAATGCCCCCACTCTATTTCTGGAGGAAAAAAAAATTAGGAAGCAAAGATCCTATCTAAGTCTGGCTGTTTCTGGCTTGACATCTTAACTTCAATGTCCTGCTGCAAAAATTATAAGAACTCTTCACCCCTCTTTTATGAAATGCAACATTCCTGGGGAGTTCATTAGAATAAATGAAATGTTGTAATTTTACCCTAAAAAATAATGGGACACAGGTGTTAATTATCTAACTGTACTAATGGAGGAAAGGGAAGTAACAAATTCTGCAAAGAGAGTTAATTTAATTGTTTAACAGGTTTCTATTATAGTCTGAAAAAAACAATTTCATCCCACTTCCCCACTCCTCCTTGCACACCTTCAGCCACACCCACAAACTCAGAGCAGTCTACAAGAAATCTATAGGACCGCCAGACATATCAGGCAAAAATGTGTTCTGTCCTCCAAAATGCTTAGAATTTCCAAGTATATTTTAATCATTGGTCTGTCTGGATTTCCCAAACTCTGTTAGCATCAGAAGCACCTCCCTAAAGTGCTTGTAAATAGTACCCACAAATACCTCACCAAAGTGCTTGTAAATAGTACCCACAAGGACCTCACCAAAGTGCTTGTAAATATACCCACAAGCACCTCACCAAAGTGCTTGTAAATAGTACCCACAAACACCTCACCAAAGTGCTTGTAAATAGTACCCACAAGCACCTCGCCCAAGTGCTTGTAAATAGTACCCACAAACACCTCATCAAAGTGCTTGTAAATAGTACCCACAAGCATCTCACCAAAGTGCTTATAAATAGTACCCACAAACATCTCACCAAAGCGCTTGTAAATAGTACCCAAAAGCACCTCACCAAAGTGCTTGTAAATAGTACCCACAACAATGTTTTCATGAAGAAGAAATAAGAACAATATTTATCTGGATCATCTTATCCTATTATTTCAAAAAATCCCAGCATACACAAATATGTCCTTCTGTGCCTGCTTTCACATTTTGTGTCTGGCCAGACACAAAATGTGGAAGCAGGCACAGAAGGACATGCACATGCATGGATCTTGCAATAATACTATATACCTATCTTCATGTGCATGAAGAAGCATTTATTGGACCATTTCATAGCTGCAGATAAGAGGGCTATCCACATTATATTTTCCTATTTCTTGACAAAAACGTATGTTGTGGGTACTCATACCACTTACAGGCGCTTCTAATGAGTACCCACAACATACGGTTTTGCAGAGAAATAAGAAAATTATGAGTAGTTTTCAGATTAAAAAAAAAAGCACCTTATCTGGAGCTATGTCCTTTGGCCCCTAATATAGATGTAGTGTAAGGGACAGAAAACTGTATGGAATGCAAACATTGTACATAGCTACAGAAACAAGGGGTTATCCACATAATATTTTTTTTATTTCTCAACGAAAACATATGTTGTGGGTACTCATTAGAAGCACCTCGCCAAGGCGCTTCTAATGAGTACCCACAATATATGTTTTTGTAGAGAAATAAGAAAGATATCAGCATTTTTGGGATGAAAAAAACGCCTTATCTGTTGCTATGAAACAAGAATGCAGACGCTTTGTGTCTATGATGCTTGAGGTTATGTTTGGGGAAGATATTAAAGTGAAACAGACTATAAGCACCTGGCTGCTCCTCAGATGTCAGATTGAATAAAATATTTCCCTGTGGACTGTAACTTAGACATAACCTGATCCTTGTGGCTTCACCATCTCTCTGGCATTTTATTGGCATTTTCAAGATTCTAGCTCCAGTTAAACCCCCACCTGTTCTATAAAAGGATGTAGGCGGGGCTTATTTCAAAATGGTGCAGGACTTTTTCATTTTGTTACTTGCAGAAGCTTTATTAATGAAAATAAAAGAACTAGAAAACCATCATTCACAAAATTTGTTTTGCTAGAAGGCATGTCTTTACTTTATACATTGACACTAAAATATTGTGTTATAAAAGATTATTAAATGAGCAAGCTGAATAAAATAACCTGAAAGTGCTGAGGAATTCAAACTAGATATAACCTTTAACCTTGGTCATGTGATGTAAACATAGCAACCTGGAGTGTAGAGTACAAATACTGTCCACTTGTAAGATGGCAATCACAGGAAAAGCAGATAAAATTATTATCCTATCTTTGATTCTTCAGAGAAAATTGCACTTATATGCCATGATTCAAAAAGAAAATTGTTAAAACCATTATTAATAGGCATTTATAGGAGCTTATGCTATCTCCATACATGTAGGGAGATATTTTAAGTAGTCAGTTACAATTTTATTCAAGCAAGGGAAACTGCACTAAAACATGTAATATATTGTGAATCCTGTTACTTTAAACCAAGTAAAATACAGTAAACAAATTATATCATTTAGCCACTGTTTGCTGGGTACAATTTGTTAAAAGTCACAACCATTTGTGTCCCATGTAAGCCAGGCATTTAAGGCACGTTAAAAGCTTATTTGCCATATCCATACCTAGTAGTGAGTATATACCTTATTTTGTAGCCTCCTGAGCCAGCAGACCCCAGGTAAACATATAAACAGCTGACCAGTAATCAGTAAGCCCCGCCTACATTTTCTGGTGGTAGCTGCTACCGCAAATGCCAGTTTAAGTAGGGTATAGAGTAAATTATTTCATATCTTCATGAAAGTACATTGCCATTTATGTCACATAGGTAATGCTAATCAGTATTAAATACAGAGATTAAACAAGAGGGACCAGTTGGCCCTGTATCGCTCACTTGATTACCAGACAAGTTTCAAGGCGATCGGTCTTGGGTCTTTTCAATCAAGAGTAGGTTCAATATAGATTTCCAAGATATTGGGCAGTCATGGTGGCTATCTTGGATTTACAATCAGAATGACCTACAAGTCACCTCGATACTTCCAATGAAGTTCCCAGTCAACTGACCTTTTGGTTCAGGAGAAAAAGTTCAGAATAGATTTTCAACATGACAGCTATGCTGACCATCTTGGATATCCGATTTTTTTTTTTTTTTTTCTTGATTTAGGTTTTAAGGCCCTTCAAAGAATATTTCATTTATATCGAGCCGATCGTTCATCAAAGGTGGACCCAAAGAAAAACCACCTGGCCGTCCATAAACAGAACTTGGCTTTCCCACATGTGACCTGAGTGAGGCTCGAACCACAGCAGTGAGAAACCTAATGGCTTAAGAGTCAACTCTCCTATCCACTATGCTACGGGGGCCCACTGGTTATCCGATCAGAACGATTTTAGCTATTTTTGATCTACAAGTCACCTTGACACTTCCAAAAATCTACAAGTCACCTTGACACTTCCTATCAAGTTTCCACTCAACTGGCCAATACGTTCTGGAGAAGAAGTTCAAAATAGTTTTCAAGATTTCCGACAGGAACAATTTTAGCTATTTTGATCTACAAGTCACCCCGATACTTCCAACCAATTTTCGAGTCAATTTACGAGAAGAAGTTCAAAATAAATTTTTAACATGGCGACTGGCATCTTGGATTTCCAATCAAAACAATTTTAGCTAGTTTTGATCTGCAAGTCACCCTGATACTTTCAACCAAGTTTCGAGTCAACTTGCATTTCAGTTCAGGAGAAGAGGCTCAAAATAGAATTTTGTCCTATCAGAACAATCTTATCTATTTTTGAGCTGCAAGTCATCCTAATACTTCTTCCTTCCAAGTTTCGAGTCAATTGGCCTTTCAGTTCAGGAGGAGAAGTTCAAAATAGATTTTCAAGATGGTGGCGGCCATCTTGGATTTCTGATCGGAACAATTTTAGCTGTTTTTGGTCTACAAGTCACCTTGATACTTCCTACCAAGTTTCGAGTAAAGTGGCCTTTCAGTTCAGAAGAAGAAGCTCAAAATAGATTTTCAAGATGGCCCCCAAGGCTGCCATCTTGGATTTCCGATTGGAACCATTTTAGCTATTTTTGATCTATATGTCACCCTGATACTTGCTACTACCGGTAATTTTCAAGTCAATTGGCTTTTCGGTTCATAAGAAGAAGTTCAAAACAGATTTTTCTATTTTTAGCTCTGGTGGCTGTGTGCATCGAGCATTGTGCAGCGTCAACAATTAAGAAATAATTTTTCTCTACTGTGAATTATCATCAAATAACACATAGTGTTGGAGGGTAGATTTTAAACTATGAATGAATTCACTATGGCAAAGGTGGAGTGACTTAATATTTGCATCTGCCCAACAACACCATGCATTATTCCACGATAATTCACAGCAGAGAAAAAATATTTTGATTCCAACATGATACATAAAGGAAAATCAACATAATTGCAATATTTTCAAAAACCTATTTTGCAGCGGATGTCGACAGAAGTAAATGTTTACATGCTATGTCATTAAACACGACCTTTTGCATGCACTATCATACATGTAGCTCTTGATAAGATGCTTTTTTCAGTACAAAAGTATTGAGATTTTTCTTATTTCTCCACATAAACCTATGTTGTAGTACTCTTTAGAAGCGCCTTGGCAAGGCGCTTCTAATGAGTATCCACAACATATATTTTCGTGGAGAAAAAAGAAAAATATTTACTTGATACCCACTCTTATCTAGACCTATGACTATGTTGATGACGTGAATTAATGTAGTTTGATCATGGTAATGTTCCTATAAGGCGTATGGGAAAACATTACGTCATGTTAGAATTTGCTTTAAATGATTACTTCTCCTACACCCCAGGGCCAATTTCAATCAAACTTCACAGGAACTTTGCCCAGGTGATTCTCTACCAAAAGAGCTAAAATGGTTACGCTCCTAAGAACAAGATGGCACGATGGACGACAGACAATGACCGATCACAATAGCTCACCTTCAGCACTTCGTGCTCATGTGAGCTAAAAAGCAAACCACAACCTTTTTATAGCATTACTGGTGAGATCCAAAGCAGAATCTGTGTTAGCTGAACAACTGTGTTGTATCCAAACACAAATATATAGATTATATAGAAAAAATTACCAGAAACGGTCATTTTTCTGTATTTATAATCTATATATTTGTGTTTTGGATACAAGATTTTTCAGGGTTCACCTTTAAATCCTGTTATATATTAAAATGTTCTATAATGGATTGTGTTATAAAAGGTTCTTGTGTATTTGTGTAGGAATAAAAATATCAATACTTCTTGGGAGTTTTTTTTTTTTATTGAGTTGAGGTTTTACAGCCCAGTCAATCCATTGGCGTCATGCTGAGCCGGTCAGTTGACCTAACCACACTTTTACTGCGCAGGCTTTGTCCACTAAGCAGTTAACCAGTATTTGTGCATATTCTTTTGCCAGAAACCGACAACTGCCCTTCTTGAATCAGCAGAAGGGAGAGAATGACCGTAGAAAATATTTCATGATCAATCGCCACGATAGAATGTTGTCAGACCCGGCAGGGATGTAACCTACGACCTCCTGATCACCAGTCAGACATGCATCCATCTGAGCCATCGAGGCCAGCTAATAAATACTCTTTGGTTTACAAGTGCTAAGATTTCTGAACCTTTTATCGACTGAACATACATAACAGCATTTAACTTTGTTTGTCTGAGTTGAGGTTTAACGGCCCTGTCAACAATACTACAGTCATGTTGAGCCATTTCCCAGAGGAAGGGAGAGAGCAAAGAATGGGATAGATGAGAAAAATACCCTGATAACTAATCTGGCTTCAACAATGTAGACCCACAGAATAGGCTGAATATGCAGGGTTTGCACTGACCCTAAGTCTTGTCACCAATAATTCAATGGGAAATAACCAATTTTGCAAAAGGAGTCAAATAAATTACCTTCATTTGCAAAATTCGACACATTCCATAAAGAATTCTTCATGATTTCCTTTTTGAAATTTGACGCTTTAAATTTTTAGAAAAATTACCATACTAATATTGTTAGGCCAATTAGGCCAAAAAAAAATAATCATTAGATTCTCAGGCCCCGCCGCATGTACCAAAAAGTCTGCGCATAGGCCTTTTTTTCCGTGTCCAATAAAAAAAAACACATCCGCATCTGATACAGCATGTCGGTGCATCGCGGTTTTTAAAATCCTAGTTTTAGATGCAACCGAAGCATACACGGTCACGTAAACGCTTATATTATTGATTTTTTCATTGGATTGAACATTGCGAGTAAGCGTTTTAGCACCATCATTGATCAAAATGGCTGCCGAAGCGCAAGTTGTGTAAACAAAACTTGTGTTTCCTTCGTTTTCAAAGCAGATGTCTCAAATATCCGCCCAGATTTCATCCGGGGCTACGGTGCATCTGTCCTGGAACATTATAGGCGGTTACGAAAAAGACTGCACAATTGCCGAGTTGTATAACGGCATAAAATCGAGATACGAAGTATCGACGTCTGGTCCTTCCCGGATGAATTATCAAACCACGATGTAAGTGCGTCGATCGGACGCTCCAAAATAGACACATTCGACATTTCTTTCTGTAAACACATCCCTCTCTGAAGCAGGGCTCGGGAAAACCGGAAAAATAGCCGGTCTGGACCGAAATTAAGAATTCTGAACCGAATTCAAACACCCCAAAACGCTAATAAATCGGTCCAACATTTCCCAAACCAACCAATTTTCACAAATCAATGATGTCTAAAAAATCACAAACGGTCTAGTCTTTCCAAACTGACAACGTCCGCGCACTTTTAAATGCGATATTATGCTAGTTAAAAGGCTCTAAACGGTCATTTGACATGTATATTGGAGGGACAGCTGAATAACGGCAACCTACCCGCAGCACAAATTAATTACGTCATTATCCAAGCATTGTCAAAAAATCAACACTTCACTGACCTTTGCGCGGAAAACAAGCGATTAACACGAATCATCAGTAACGGTAGTCTGATAATTAATCCGTTTGTGTGACACGTGTGAATACACTGAGACTGCAAAACATCCAGGTGCAGTCGGCGTGTCCAAAAGATCAAAGGTCGCTTTACTGAGAGAGATAAAAGAATGCACCGCTTGAACGCATCCGTTTTCTTCCTCTTCTTTTTTGTTTTGATCAACACGGTTTGTCGGTCCCAGATTCGATAAATAAATTCCCAAACCGTGTACGTCCTGATCAGATGTCACATACAACGGCGTCTGATCTGGGTATAATTGATTGCTTCTTTTTTTTTTTTTGTTTTTTTTTTGTTGATTGCCGTAACACGCGAGTATAATTCAAGGTAGATTTCACAGTAAAAATAAGTAATGCACCACTTGCGCTAGGCAAGATTGGTCAGTGCTTAAAATTTAAGCAGTCTGATTAAATCTTGAAACACTGAAAACTGCAAAACCGCCCGTGGCGCAGGCCTTTTTTATTAGACCTAATTAGGTCCATGAAAGTCGTTTCGTTCCGTTTCCCGCCGTCTTCGCGCTTATACAAGACGGGAATCAGTTGTTTATAAATAGTTTAGGAAAACCCTGCGGAGGTGGAAATAACAACAAAACCGTTTTTTTTTTTTTTTTGTTTTTTTTTTTCTTTCTTTTTACATATCTGACTGTATTTATTGATGACGCCAGCTTTGATCATGCTCGTTGTACCCGGACTTCCGTCATATAAGGGAGTTGAGGTGTATTATTTAAAAGGAGTTATAGGACTGCCAATTGTCATTAGTTTTCGTGACAGGTGATATACACATTTTTTTTTTGGAAATGGGCTCATTGATGACGTCATCGTCATCGGCTGGACCGATTCAGATTTCAAAATTTCCAGAGCCCTGCTCTGAAGGTATATAAACCTTTGGTAGAAATTTAAACTGGAGCTGCACAAACTGATTTCATTACTTTACTTTACTAAACTTTAGCTGGTAGGGGACTATCCTTTATATTTAATAATAATAGGGACATATAAAAACATTATCCTCAGTACTTCTCCTTATCTTTAGCTATGTCTAGGTGTCCAAAAATTAAGTATTTTTATGGTAATATTACTATAAAATGCATTTCATGAAACGAGTCCTTTTAAAGGGTTCGTGTAATAAAAAAAAAGTCCCCTCGCCTGTTTCATGAGTAAAAAAAAAAAAAAAAAAAATTCCTGCCTGCCTCATCTGTTTTTGCCAAAAATGGCCTGAGAATCTAATAATTAATTTTTTTTGGCCTTATATATTTTTTTTTTTTTTTGGCTCAAAGATGAACATTATCACGAGACCTGGCCTTATTCTTTGGCAATATGGATCTATTTCCAATCAATTTACAGAAAAAAAAAACAGATCTAGTTTAACTCTTAACCACCATACAAAATTGCAACAAATGACATTCTGAGAAAAAAAGAGCTTGATATTTCATGTTAATCATCTGCTAAGCAGACAATTCACAAGAAACATCAAGCCTTACTTTCTCTGAAGAATGAAAATATATTCTAGAATATCATCTACTGCAACTGTGATGGACACTTTAAAGGTTAAGGTGATAATAAGCTGGAAAGGCGGCAATCAATTTCCAATTTCCTGTTGCAATACAATGAGACCTGGCATGATAAAAGATCTAATAGGGAGGAGGCTTAAAAATGCCAAAAGTAATATTATTTTAGCTTTCTTCTCTGCATGAATATTCCAAGATATCCATTCAAAATCAAACCTATGTCTGACAGCTTAAGTGGATACTTTTTAACTCTTTCCCCGCTAGTGGCGACTTTTGTCGACTGCTGATAACCTTTGCAAACAGTTTGGACACATACCAGGCCCGACATAACGCCGGGCCTGATCTGGATCCAAACTGTTTGACATTCTGGTATTCCTGAAAGATTTTTTTGAAAAAGTTAATTCTAAAAAGAAAAATCTACATACGACAAAAAAGCATGCAAAATTACCCAGCATGCAAAGAGTTAATATGCAGATTTTCCCAATAAGATTCATAACTCCAGATTAGAGACGGTATCAAGATATGTTTCTTATATTTCTCCGTAAAAACTTACCTTGCGGGTACTCATCAGATAAGCCTCAGTGAGGTGCTTCTAATAAGTACCAACAATGTATGTCTTCGTGTAGGCTGGCTCCAGTCTTCAGTGAATAAATATTCATTCTTATAACCCTGTTTAATACATGCACTAAAATCAAACAAAAACAAGAGGGCCATAATGGCCCTGTAATGCTCACCCGAGCATCAGGGTACTTAGAGAACTTGACCTAGAACTGATCAAGGCAGACATTCTAACCAAAATTCATAATGATTAGATTTACAAGTAAGACAATGTAGCATGTCTAATGGACTGTGAAATAGAGGTCAAGGTCGAATGGATGCCAAGGTCGAATGTCTCAAGATGCCATGCTAAGCTGTATGCTTTTGCTAAGTATCACTGGCTGTAGAAAAAATAGTTACTGAGAAACTGGCCTAAACACACACTTCACAAGTGCCAAATATCACAGTCACTAAGAATCTGACCAAAACGGAAAAGCTTAAGAAAGTCACTGGACCATGAAATATGTTTCATAAATGATCCAGTTCCAAACCTCAACTAGAAATCATCAAGACAAACATTTTGAGCAAGATTCATGATGATCACTTCAAAAATGAGACCTCTATAGTGTCCACAAGGTTTTCCTTTGATTTGGCCTGGTGACCTAGTTTCTAACTCCAAGTGACCCAGTTATGAACTAGACCTAGAAATCATCAATACAAACATTTTGAGCAATATTCATGATGATTATTTAAAACAAGTGATCTCTGGAGTGTTAACAAAAGGTTTTCCTTTGATTTGGCCAAGTGACCTAGTTTTTGACCCCAAGTGACCCAGTTTCAAACTTGACCTAGAAATCATCAAGACAAACATTTTGAGCAAGATTCATGATGATTGATTCAAAAATGTGACCTCTAGAGTGTTAACAAGGTCTTCCTTTGATTTGGCCCTGTGACCTAGTTTTTGACCCCAACTGAACAAGTTTCGAATTTGACCTAGAAATCATGAAGACAAACATTTTGAGCAAGATTCATGATGATTGCTTCAAAAATATGACCGCTAGTGTTAACAAGGTTTTCCATTGATTTGGCCCTATGACCTAGTTTTTGACCCCCAAGTGACCCAGTTTCAAATTTGGCCTAGAAATTATCAGGACAAACATTTTGAGCAAGATTCATGATGATTGATTCAAAAATGTGACCGCTAGAGTGTTAACAGGGTTTTCCTTTGATTTGGCCCCGTGACACAGTTTTTGACCCCAAGATGCCCAGTTTCAAACTTGACCTAGAAATCATCAAGACAAACATTTTGAGCAATACACATGATGATTGCTTCAAAAATATGACCGCTAGTGTTTACAAGGTTTTCCTTTGATTTGGCCTGGTTACCTAGTTTCTGACTCCAAGTGACCCAGTTTTGAACAAGACCTAGCAATCATCAAGACCAACATTTTGAGCAATATTCATGATGTTTATTTAAAACATGTGACCTCTGGAGAGTTAACAAGTTTTTCCTTTGATTTGGCCTTGTGACCTAGTTTTTGACCCCAAGTGACCCAGTTTCAAACTTGACATAGAAATCATCAAGATGAATAATTTGAGCAAGATTCCTGATGATTGCTTCAAAAATGTGACCTCTAGAGTGGCCCAGTGACCTAGTTTTTGACCCCAAATGATCAAGTTTCCAATCTGACAGAGAAATTATGAAGACAAACATTTTGAGCAAGATTCATGATGATTGCTTCAAAAATATGACCGCTAGTGTTAACAAGGTTTTCCATTGATTTGGCCCCGTGACCTAGTTTTTGACCCCCAAGTGGCCCAGTTTTGAACTTGGCCTTGAAATTATCAAGACAAACATTTTGCGCAAGATTCATGATGACTGATTCAAAAATGTGACTGCTAGAGTGTTAACATGGTTTTCCTTTTATTTGACCCTGTGACCTAGTTTTTTACCCCAAGATGCCCAGTTTCAAACTTGACCTAGAAATCATCAATACAAAGATTTTGAGCAATATTCATGATAATTACTTCAAAAATGTTACGTCTGGAGTTTTAACAAGGTTTTCCTTTGTTTTGGCCTGGTGACCTAGTTTTTGACCCCAAGTGACTCAGTTTCAAACATGACCTAGAAATCATCAAGACAAACATTTTGAGCAAGATTTATGATGATTGCATCAAAAATGTGAACTCTATAGAGTGTTAACAAAGTCTTCCTTTGATTTGGCCCGATGACATAGTTTTTGGCCCCAAGTGACCCAGTTTCGAACTTGACCTAAATTTCATAGGGACAAACACTGTGCAAGTTTCATCAAGATTGGGTAAAAACTGTGACCTCTAGAGTTTTAACAAACTAATTGCTGACGATGGACAATGGATGATGGATGACAGACCCCGAGGGACAGAGGGTGATCACAACAACTCACAGTGAGCTTGGATAGGTGAGCTAAATATATATATATATATATATATATATATATATATATATATATATATATATATATATATATATATATATATATATATATATATATATATATATATATATATATATATATATATATATATATATATATATATATATATATATAGATATATGATTATGAAGGCTGATCACTAGATTCCAGCATCAGAAAGAAAGGTTTAGTTTTATTTGATTTTTTAGGTACAGATAATGCATTTTTATGCAGTCATTATTTAATTCAAAAGACTAATGACAGTCTAATCTTTGTTGATAAATAAGAAAAAATATCAATAATTTTTGGTTGAAAAGAGGGCCTAATCTGGAGTTATGTTACTTAAAACAAGTTTAGATCACACATAGCTTCATTAGGCTGTCCATGAATTTTATTGCATACAAAACTGTTTATGGCTGCATACAAGTCCAGGATCTTATGGATAGCCATAAACATCATCACCACATTTTTAAACTGTGGCTGCCTCCATCTATGGAACGGAATTTAGGTAAAAAAACAAATAGCAACAGATAAGGCACTTTATTCATTCGAAAAATGCTGATATCTTTCTTATTTCTCAACAAAAACAATGTTGTGGGTAATCATTAGAAGCGCCTCAGCAAGGCGCTTCTAATGAGTACCCACAACATATGTTTTCGTCAAGAAATAAGAAAAATATTATGTGGATACCCCCTCTTATCTGTAGCTATGGTATTAATGTTCCATTATGTGATGTACACTTTGTAGCTTGTATGATGCACATTTTAATATGCGAGTCTGACAATGTATTTTGTAATTTTAACCTTTCATTATGGATTTGTTTGTTTGTGTTGAGGTTTTACGGCCCAGTCAACCTAATGGGGTCATGTCGAGCGCAGTCAGTTTACCTAACCACACGTTTACTGGGCAGGCTTAGTCCTCTAAGCGGTTAACCAGTACTGTGCACATTCTTTCGCCAGAAACTGACAACTGCCCTTCTTGAATCAGCGGAAGGGAGAGAATGACCGTAGAAAATATTTCATGATCAATCTCCACGAAAGAATGTTGCCGACCTCGGCAGGGGTTGAACCCGCGACCTCCTGGTCTCCAGTCGGATGGCGCATCCAACTGAGCCACCGAGGCCAGCCTTTCATTATGGAGTGTCTAACTACAAATGTACACTATATAACTTGTATTTTGCATTTGTATTTTGCTTTTGTTTGTGTTGAGGTTTTACGGCCCAGTCAACCCAGTGGGGCCATGTCGAGCGCGGTCAGTTTACCTAACCACACATTTACTGGGCAGGCTTAGTCCTCTAAGCGGTTAACCAGTATTGTGCACATTCTTTCGCCAGAAACTGACAACTGCCCTTCTTGAATCAGCAGAAGGGAGAGAATGACCGTAGAAAATATTTCACAATCAATCTCCACGAAAGAATGTTGCCGACCTCGGCGGGGGTTGAACCCGCGACCTCCTGGTCTCCAGTCGGACGGCGCATCCAACTGAGCCACCATGGCCAGCCTCTTTGTATTTTGCATTTTGAACTATTCGACTATAAATATGCACAACATAGCCTTTTTTTTTATTGTATTTTGCTGTTTAAACCTTTCATTATGTACCCACAAACCCACAATCTATGTTTTTGAGCAGAAACAAGAAATATAATATATACCCGTGTAAACCCCACTTTTTAAAGTGTGTTGTTAAGGGCCTCCGTGGCCTAGTGGGTAAGATTGCTGACTAATATTAATCACTAGGACTCTCACCTCTGGTTCCAGCCTAGCTCAGATAACGTGAGATGCCAAGTCCTGCAACGGAAGGTCAGGTGGTTTTTCTCCAGGTACTCTAGTTTTGCCCACCTCTGATTAACGATTGGCTCGAAATAAGTGAAATAATCGGTAAAACCATAAAAAAAAAAAAAAGTGTGTTGTTACATGAATTGAACAAATGCAAGGACATGAGTAAGGTATATAATAGCAAATTTTGCTAAAATCCCTTCAACAATGCAGGATGAGACAGAATAATGAAGAGATGGACAGACAGTATATGAATTGGAGGCAACTACAATATTCCCACTTTTCTTCAAAAAGAGAAAGAATAAATGAAAAATTTTAGAAAGTGGTCTGCTGCTGTTCTGATAGGGCTTCAGGGTTAACCCATTTATGCCTAATGGACTCTCATATCTTCGCTCTTTGGACTGGTCCATTTCCAATATAAGGGGTGTCTGGTTAGTTTTTATTATTACCATGTTGTATAGAAATAACTATTTAATGCTAACAGTGTAGACCCTGATCAGATGTTGCATTTTGCAGCGCCTGATCTGGGACTACACTGTTTCCCAATGTCCCTTTTATGGGACGCTGGGCATACCGTATTCGACCTAATTACCGCACATACCCCTATAAGTGCACAGTCAAGAAATTCCGTAGTCTTCAGATTACAACCAGTGTACTTTTTTCTTCACTTCTTTACAAAGGCATATGTTGTGGGTACTCATTTGAATTGCATCGACAAGTTGATGCAATTCAAATGAGTACCCACAACAAGTCGATGCAAATCAAATGAGTACCCACAACATATGCCTTTGTAAAGAAAGTCAGAAAAAATCGCATAGTCATCACTAAATAAGTCCTTTTCTGATCTTTTTTATAGTGTACCTTAGTAGATAGATACATATTTGACCAAAAATGAGTGTGTCCTGTAATTTTGAAAAACCTAAGCGCACAGTGCGGTAATTAGGTCAAATACGGTAAATGGGTTAAGAAATGGAAAATGAGCAATTTCGCTCTGTGTAGTAGATCAGATTATAATATAAAGAAGTCATACAACCGAAGCAGGATTCAAACCCACAAACTATAGAACAGCAGGCAAGTGTTGAACCACTTGCACCACCACAGTTCCTTGTCAAAGCTGAAGAAATCAGAATCACTATCAGTAGCAGAATTCTAACATGGAACTGGCTAGATTCCAATAAAGATAAAAGAGTACTCAGCAACTAATCTGCCTGAAGTTGATTATCTCAGTAATTAGTGCCCATCAGCATTATCAAGGCATAATAGACAATTATTGAGCTCTAGATACCATCATAATCCTAATTCAGCAGACAACAAAGTGCTGACATTTTTCATATTTTCTCAGAAAACAGGATTTAACATTTCATGCAAATTGTCTCCATTGGAGACAATTTGCATTAAATGTCAAATCCTGTTTTCTGGCTAAAATCAGAAAAATATTTCATAAGTCGTCTGCTGAAAATTTTACCCAGAGTGCTAAGCGTTAAGTATTGAGACTGACAGGAATATAATTTTTCTCATTTCTTCATGAACACCCATGTCACAGCTTTTTTGTTTCAGCTCTTGTTTAATGACACATCAACCCTTGTGGGTCATTTTGTGTCATCTCCCAGTGAAAGAGAGAAAAGGAGCAGAATGCTTGTAATGAAGAAGAAAGGGTAAGAAAAAAATTGAATGATTGACAGTCCAGAAACAGAAGAAATACTAACAAGGCCCCTTCCCTCACCTGCATAGCCTGGCACCTTGCTATGAGTTTTACATTTCTAATCTAACAAAGGTAAAATACTCCACTTTGACTATTTTTCTAAACATATCGTCTCCCTTACCAGTCAGAAACTCATCACTGATCAGCCAAATCAAAGAGGACATTCCAAAAGATAGGATTTTTGTCAAATATAAATCGTTATTATGCTGATTCATGTATCAGTTAGACGGGAGCCAGTCTATCACTTGCTACAAGTACAGCAGGGCCTTACCCTATCACCAACACTCATTAATATCACCTGCATGGTTTGCTAATATTTTGAGGAAAATAAGAAAGATAAATACTTTTTGGTTGAAATAAAGTGCCATACCAATTAAGAGCTACGACACGACACGTTTTCATGGAGACTGACATCAGTCGTATATGTTTGCTTGGACCATGATACCATGCCAAATTGACCAAGCCATACTTTATCTTATGCCACCATGCCATGCCAGATTTTATTTTATGCTCTTAGTGATTGAGAAGAAGGGTACATTTATATTATGTACTAAAAGATATACAATTATGAATGAAAATTTCACATCTCATCAGACTGTATAAGTCTAGTTTTTATGGAGAAATATGAAAAATATTTAATTGAGTGCTTAGTTTATCTGGATTCTCTGCACCAGGTAATAAAATCCTTCTGGTACTGCTCCAGATGAGTCACATTTTTTTTTTTTTCAACCAAAAGCTGTTCATATTTTTCTTATTTCTCTACAAAAACATATGATGTGGTACTCATTACACAGAGGTGCTTCTAATGAGTACCACAACATATGTTTTGTGAAATAAGAAAAATATTTATCTGGATATGCCTATTATCTGGAACTATGCAGCAGCTAAGTGCTACTGCTGCTGCAACACAGTTTAGTGCCAGGTTGAAAATTATTTGTGCAAACAATGATAAAAAGAGCCAAAATTAATTTATATAGCACTGGGAAATTGTAGTTACACTTACTAAATTACCAGAAATCAATGTTTGTTTGACATAGCTTGCTTGTGGCTAATAAACTAATGTACCGTAATGACCCTATCATAGCTCTTGATAAGGCGCTTTTTTCAACCAAAAAGTATCTATATTTTCCTTATTTCTCAATGAAAACATATGTTGTGGGTACTCATTAGAAGCGCCTCGCCCCTTTACCTGATACCCACTCTTATCTAGACCTATGCCCTACGTATAAGGACAGATAGGCCTCAGCACACTGAGTGTACACAGATCAGATGCCACAGAATGCAGCCTGTGATAAGTGTCTACACTGTTGGTCACATTTTCAACAGCTGCCACTCATCCAGTATACAATTACAGGCAGTAAAACCATTAATTAACGCTTGTCCTGCTGAATAAATTAAGATGCCATGCCCACTTCTAATTTCCAGCCAATCAGATTACTTGATCCGGATTGTGGCTATAAATTAAAATACTTAATGGCAAACAGTGTAGATCCAGATCAGTTGGCTTCTCGAAAGGCAGGGTATATCCGGGTTCAGTAGGACAAGGGTTAAACTAGAAATGTGTTTGTACAACCATATGCCCCAACCATGTGCTTGTCTTTACAAAATGACAAAGTTGAGAAGAGGCATAACTCTCACAAAATTAATCTGATTTTTTGTTTTTCAAGTTAATCAGGTAGTCCTCAATTCCAATAAGCTCACTAAGTTTCATGGCCCTAGCTCAAGCGGTTATCAAGATATCTTGCTGACAAGAAAAAAAATGATGACTGGACAAATGACTCAAAGCAAAATGCCCCTACAACTTCTTCGAAGTTGGGGGCATAATAAACTTGTTCAAATTTTAGAAAGTAAAGTTAAAAGTTAAGGAAGGTGTCCCAGTTTAGGACTAATATGGTAAATGACACATTCCTCCAAGTTTTTTTTTTTTTTTTTGCTTTTAGGAGAAAAGAAAAACAAGAGCATAAAAGAAAAGGGTTTTCTTTAAAAAAAAACAAAAACAAGAGGCCCACGGGCCACGGGTCGCTCACCTGAGTGACATAGCCACTGCAGATATGCAGATGTTATGCAACTTTTTTCCAATCCTGTCATCGCAACTAATGAAAAGATCATCATTTAAGCAGTTCTTTAATTTGAAGAAGAAGATATATGGCATGCCAGTCAATTGAGCGTGATCATTTGAACAAACTCTAAATGGCAGCCAGCTTGGATTTACGATTGGCACTATTTTAGCTATTTTTTATCTACGAGTCACCCCAATGCTTCCTACCAAGTTTCGAGTCAACTGGCCTTTCAGTTCAGGAGAAGAGACGAAAAATAGATTTCGAAGATGGCCGCCATGGCGGCCATCTTGGATATCCGATTGGCACGATTTTAGCTATTCTTGATCTACAAGTCACCCCAATGTCTCCTACAAAGTTTGGAGTCAATTGGCCTTTCGGTGCAGGAGAAGCTAAATATAGATTTTCAAGATGGCGGCCATGGTGGCCATCTGGGATTTCTGATCGGAACGATTTTAGCTATATTTGATCTACAAGTCACCCTGATGCTTCCTACTAAGTTTCGAGTCAAGTGACTTGGGTTTAGGAGAAGAAGCAAAAAATAGATTTTCAAGATAGCCGCCATGGCGGCCATCTTGGATTTACGATCGACATGATTTTAGTTATTTTTTATCTACAAGTCACCCAAATGCTTCCTACCAAGTTTGGAGTCAACTGGCCTTTCGGTTCAGGAGAAGAAGCGAAAAATAGATTTTCAAGATGGCTGCCATGGCGTCCATCCTGGTTTTAAGATCGGCATGATTTTTGCTATTTTTGATATATAAGTCACCCCGATGCTTCCTATCAAGTTTGGAGTCAAATGGCCTTTCGGTTCAGAAGAAGAAGCGAAAAATAGATTTTCAAGATGGCTGTCATGGCGGCCATCTTGGATTTCCGATAGGCACGATTTTAGCTATTTTTGATCTATAAGTCACCCCAATGCCTCCTACGAAGTTTGGAGTCAACTGGCCATCGGTTCAGGAGTAGAAGCGAAAAATAAATTTTCAAGATGGCGGCCATGGCGGCCATCTTGGATTTCCGATCGGCACGATTTTAGCTATTTTTGATCTACAAGTCATCCTGATGCTTCCTAGCAAGTTTGGAGTCAACTGGCCTTTCGGTTCAGGAGAAGAAGCAAAAAAATAGATTTTCAAGATGGCCGCCATGGCAGCCATCTTGGATTTTCAATCGGCATGATTTTAGCTACTTCTGATCTACATGTCACCCTGATGCTTCCTAGCAAGTTTGGAGTCAATTGGCCTTTCGGTTCAGGAGAAGAAGCGAAAAATAGATTTTCAAGATGGCGGCCATGGCGGCCACCTTGAATTTCCGATCGGCACGATTTTAGCTATTTTTGATCTACAAGTCACCCTGATGCTTCCTAGCAAGTTTGGAGTCAACTGACCTTTCAGTTCAGGAGAAGAAGCGAAAAATAGATTTTCAAGATGGCGGCCATGGCGGCCATCTTGGATTTCCGATCGGCATGATTTTAGCTATTTTTGATCTACAAGTCACCCTGATGCTTCCTAGCAAGTTTGGAGTCAATTGGCCTTTCGGTTCAGGAGAAGAAGCGAAAAATAGATTTTCAAGATGGCGGCCATGGTGGCCATCTTGGATTTCCGATCGGAACGATTTTAGCTATTTTTGATCTACAAGTCACCCCTATGCTTCCTACCAAGTATCAAGTCAATTGGCCCAGGGGTGTAGGAGGAGTAGGCTTTTAAAGCAATTGTTGACGCCGCACGACGCACAACGGACGACGCACGACGGACGATGGACGACGGACATTGACTGACCACAATAGCTCACCATGAGCACTTCGTGCTCAGGTGAGCTAAAAAGTGAAATTGCAAATAGTGTGGACCCTGATCAGACTGCTTCTTCAGGAGCTGTCTGATCTGGGTCTGTACTGTTTGCATTTGGCCTTTTGGCAGAAACTCTGGTATTCAAGATTTTAGGACATTTACCTTAAATGTTTATTTCTGTCTTAAATCAACAGGGATTTGTCTTCTGTTTGATGGAAATGTCTGCAGAACTCCAAAATAATCTCAAAAGCTCATTTTAAGCAAACAGAAGCCATAAGTCTAAGTAAGAATTGTCTCCAGAAAAACTTTTTTTTCTTATTTTGCCATGAAAATACGTTGTTGGTTTCACCAAGATAAAAAGTGCTCAACAAGGAAGTGCATAAAATACAGGGCCCAGTTGTTCAAAGCATCGTTAGCTTAACGAGCTCGTTAAGGGTCATTTCGTTAACTGATTTAGAGGATTCAATATACAATATTCTGATATTTTTTGCTGAAAAAATGTGAGTAGCTTTTGCACTGCAAAAGCTACTCACATTTTTTCAGCAAAAAATTTCAGCATATTTGCATATCACTGGGTGTAAATTTTAACGAATCGTTAACTAACGACGTCGTTAGCTTTGAACAACCGGGCCCAGATGTTTTTGTGGAGAAATAAAAAAAAAATATCAGTATTTTGGGCTGAGAAACTCTTATCTAGAGAAAGAGCAGAGCTGATTAAAGCTATTTATCTAATTTTAAAAGCCTGATCTAACTTTAAAACTGTCGCTTTAGAATTTGATCATCATCTACTCAGTGATGGAAAAAACTGCTCATAGCTCCAGATAAGAGAATAATATTCACAGCTCTAGATAAAGGGTACCAGGTAAAGATTTCTTATTTCTCCATGAGAAAATATTTTGTGAACTCATTTCATACTTGCCTTTGACCAAATAAAAGAATATGTGTGTTTAGGGTAACCCTATCCTACCTAATTTTCCTGGTGAAACCTAGCAGTTTTTTCATGTTTTCTTAAAAAAAAAAAAAAAAAAAAATAGGTGTACTAGGATAAAATATTTATGCTAAATATTCAGTCAAGTAGGTATAAGCAAACTGTTGATCCAGATCAAACTGCTCCTATAAAAGCAGTTTGATCAGGGTCTACACAGTTTGCCATTCTATCAGTACTTTTAGATACATCAAAGGACATTCAAACTGACTTGGTAAAATTTTATGTGAATTATGGTGCTAAGTACAAATATATCTTGTAATTATGGTATAATTCTACATAAAAAAATGTAAAAAAAAAAAAGAAAAAAGATTTCCTACCTAGCCTACTTATTTTTTTTTTCTAACATATTACTCTTAACCTTTTTTTTTATTTGGCCTTAACATTCAACAAGTCTACAGTGTTTGCTCAGGCCCTTCTATCCAAAGGTTATAAGGTATGCATATTTGGCAACGGGAGTTAATTTACTGATACTTCTATATTTCCAAATGTCATATTTGTTAGCTCCCTTAACTCTTTGCATGATGGGTAATTTGTCATCTGTGGATTTTTTTTTTTTAACCCTTGTCCTGCTGAACCCGGATATACCCTGCATTTGCAAACAGTAGCCTGAAGAAGCCAACTGATCTGGATCTGCACTGTTTGCCATTAAGAGTGTGAATTTATAGCAACAATCTGGATCAAGTAATCTGACTGGCTGAAAATTAGAAGTGGGTGTGGCATCTTAATTTATTCAGCAGGACAAGGGTTAAATTAAATTTAAAAAAAAAAAAAATCTTTCAGGAATACCATCAGAGTGTCAAACAGTTTGGATCCAGATCAGGCCCGACATTTTGTCGGGCCTGATCTGGGTCCAAACTGTTTACAAAGGTTATCAGCAGACTACAAAAGTCACCACTAGCGGGGAAAGAGTTGTTTATTTTGAGTCACATTTATTTAGCGAATTTCAAAAATAAAATAAACTGTTATTGCTTACCCTCTTTCCGGTCACTTTACTCTAACTTTGGGCTGTTCTTCAACTGAAAAAAAAAAAATATAATATAAGTATTAACGCGAGACAGTAAATACCGGTAAATGAGCCAAAGTGTCTTCGAACATGTGCAAACTTATTTATTTGCAAGCTCCTGACTGTTAGGCACTTCTTTCAACCAAAAAGTAGACATTTTTCTTATTTCTCCACAAAAACGTTATGAGTACTCAATAGAAACTGAGGCGCTTCTAATGAGTATGGTAAATGTCCTAAAATGTCAAACACTTAATGGTCTGACAAAATGCATATGCAAACAGTGCAGACCCAAATCAGACTGCTCCTTCAGGAGCAGTCTGATCAGGGTCTACACTGTATGCCATTCCACTATGTATTTTAAGAAAGAAGCATATAAAAAGCAAACTTTAGGCCAAAAAAGTATAAAATAAAGTGTTCAAATTTTTAGGACATTTACTGTATCCAAAACACGTTTTCTTGGAGAAATAAGAAAAACATCTATCTGATATACCCACTTATCTTGAGTTACTGTGCCAAAATGTGCAGAATCAGGCCATCCAGCATAACTGCAGCCTATGAGCCTTTGTAGTCTGATGATACATTCTACACTAATACTTAAGCAGACAGTGACAGTCCTGATCAGACTGAATATCAGACAGGACAGACTGATGGATGGATGGATGGATGGATGGGTGGGCGGGTGGGTGGGTGGGTGGATGGATGGATGGATGTACGGTTTGGATGGATGGATGTAAAACATTATCTCCCTTTTTTTTTTTCCTAGAAAAGTGTGAATCCTGATTATCACTTTAACCTTTACACTGCTGTAGGCGACTATATGTGCCCAGGAGGGGTCTGCCAACTCTAAAGCCTGCCATACTTACTATACACCACATGCAACCATTCAGAGCAAGTGTTCTCATACAGGAGGGAGCCTACTTTCATACAAACACGCCACTTTTTATTAGATAGTCGGGTGCTGGATTTTACCCACACTAATAAAGACCGAGAATACCAAATTTGAAGCTGCCATTAATTTCAGCACTCACTTCAACAGAATGATCACGATTTCCTGGAGAAAAGCCCATAACACCTCATTTCCAGTGAGGAAGAAGTAGGAATAACAGTAGAACCTATGTATGTCACTCGTTTCATTCGCAATAGTACACAGTAGGCGCATGACTCATACAGTCCTGGTTTACACGTGACTGTCACGTGACCATCCTCTTACCGGTAAAATGGCCACCTACAATTGGCAAATTATATGTAAAAATTCCAGGTAAATTGAGGCAAAAATTGAGGCAAAATTAAGGGAGTAATGACTTCTCGAGTTGGGGTACCCCCTCTTACAGGCCTCTTTCATTTTTTTCTCAGCACACTAAGGGTTAAAGTATAGCTATAATAATGTTCCAGTATATCTAGAAAATTTCAGATCCACGGATTCACATTTTCTTGATATTGGACATCTTTGTGAGTTTTGTTTTAAATGAATTTTTAACGCATACTAAATAATATCCACAAAATATTCAATCTCCTGGTAAAGCTGGCACACACTAGACGAAAATCACGAAAAAAGCTTTTCTGGGTACTCCTCTTGTCTAGAGCTCCGCTGAAATTATACATAAGTCTAGATAAGAGTGAGTATCAGGTAAATAGTTTTCTTATTACTCGACAAAAACATATGTTGTTGGTACTCATTAGAAGCGCCTCGTAGAGGTGCTTCTAATGAGTACCCACAACATATGTTTTCATGGAGAAATAAGAAAAATATAGATATTTTTTGGTGGAAAAAGTGCCTTATCAAGAGCTATGACAGACTATGCAATTTTTTCAAGATCTAAACTACACTATACAAGAGGTAAAAGAATTATTTTGATAATGCAAATACGTGCCAAAAATTCTGAAGAACATGAAGGAACCCAATAAGTATTCTTCTGAACCAAAATCAATGACAAAGCAGACAAATCTGTTTACAAACCACTCGGGAATTTCATATTCTGGCTTTGTTGTTTAACATTATCAAGCCCATACCTTTTTATCCTAAATATTCTTGGCCCAGTTATTCAAAGCGTCGTTAGCTTAACGAGCTCGTTAAGGGCCATTTCGTTAACTATTTTAGCGGATTCAATATACAATTTTCTGAAATTGTTTGCTGAAAAAATGTGAGTAGCCTCCCATCAAGTTCAAGGTCAATCAGATTTACGGTTTGGGAGCAGATATGATTTGAAGATTTTCAAGATAGCTGCCATGGTGGCCATCTTTGATATCAGAATGAACCATTCTAGCAATTCTAAATCTCCATGCTGCCCCGATGCCTTCCACCAAGTTTCCGTTCCATCTGACTTACAGTTGGGAGAAGATAACAACTGAAGACCATGGTGGCCATTACGGATATGATTCTGATGGAGATGTCAAAAATGTGAAAAGTTACTGACAGACATACGGATAAAGGACAGACCCTGGTCAACAGATGATAGCATAAGCTGACCTAGAGCAAAGCTCCCGGTGAGCTAACAACTGAAAGATCTTCAACAAGATGGCTGCTGTGGCGGCCATCATGGATATCGCAACAAATTTGTTTTAGCAATTCTGAATCTCCATGTCACCCAAATGCCTCCCACCCAATTTTGGCTCAATCTGACTTACCCTTTGGGAGCAGATGAGGCTTGAAGGTTTTCAAGACTGCCCCCTTGTTAATGTTACTGCGTTTAGATGGGAACAGAACGGTTTTTGCTATTCTGAATCTCTATGTGGCCCCAATGCCTCCCACCAAGTTTGGGCTCAATCTGACGTAGAGTTTGGGAGCAAATGTGGTTTCAAGATTTTCAAGCTACAGCCATCTTGGACAGCCAAATGAAACAATTTTAGCAATTCTGAATCTCTATGTTGCTCCTATGCTTCCCATCAAGTTTCCGCTCAATCCAACTTAGGTTTGGGAGGAGATGTTGTTTGAAGAATTTCAAGATGGCTGCCAAGGTGGACATCTTGGACATCGGAATGAAACGATTTTAGCAATTCTGAATCTCTATGTCACTCTGATGCTTCCCATTAAGTTTCGGCTCAATCCAACTTACGGTTTGGGAGGAGATGTCATTTGGAGATTTTGGATATCAGAAGGGAATGACTTTAGCAATTCTGAATCTCTATGTCACTGCGATGCCTCCCATCAAGTTTCAGCTCAATCCGACTTACGGTTTAGGAGGATATGTTGTTTGAGGAATTTCAAGATGGCCGCCATGGTGGCCATCTTGGATATCAGAACAATTTTAGCAATTCTGGACCTCTGTGCTGCTCCAATGCCTTCCATCAAATTTAAGCTCAATCTGACTTATGGTTTGGGAGGAGATGTCATTTGAAGAATTTCAAGATGGCGGCCATCTTGTATATCGGAACGGAACGATTTTAGCAATTCTGAATCTCTATGTCGCTCGGATACCTCCTATCAAGTTTTGGCTCAATCAGACTTATGGTCTGGAAGATGTCGTTTGAAGAATTTCAAGATGGCCAGACAGCCATCTTGGATATCGGAACAGAACGATTTTAGCAATTCTGAACCTCTATGTCACTCTGATGCCTCCCATCAAGTTTCGGCTCAATCTGACTTACAGTTTGGGAGGAGATGTCGTTTGAAGAATTTCAAGATGGCTGCCATAACGGCCATCTTGGATATCAGAATGGAATGATTTTATCAATTCTGAATCTCCATGTTGCCACAATGCCTCCTACTAAGTTTCAGCTCAAACCAACTTATGATTCTGAAAGAGATGTCGAAAATGTGAAAAGCTAACGACGGACGGACAACCGACAGACAACGGACAACAGGCCATGACATAAGCTGACCTGGAGCAAAGAACACACAAAGCCAGAAAATCGAAGACTCGGTTTGATTGAGTCTCTTCATATGCAACACTGTAGTTTGCAATAAGACAGACATGTCTGAGTAAGCAGTATAGATCCAGAGCGGACCTTTCAGCCAGCACTTAAGATTCATCAAAAGGTATGGTAAAACTGTCCTAAAATTTCAAACACTTTATTCCATACTATAATTTTGGCCTAAATTTTGATTTTTATGCACCTGTTGCTTATAATACTAAATGGAATTAAATACTTAGTGGTTTTGAACAAACAGGCCCTGATTAATATTTTTCTTCTTTTTCCACAAAAGATATTTTGTGGGTACTCAGGTGAGGCCCTCCTAATGAGTATCCTGAATATGTTTTTGTAAGAAATAAGAAAAATATCAATACTTTCCACTGAAGAAAGTGCCTCATCTGGAGCTATGCTAACTATTCTTTCACAATTTTAAATTAAAATGCCCCACACATTTCTAATTTTCATCCAATCAGATTACTTGATCCAGGTTGTTGATGCAATATCACATACTGAATGACAAACTGCAAATCCAGATCAGTTGGCTTCTTCAGAAGCCAACTGATCTGGATCTGCATTGTTTGCAAAAGCAGGGTATAAGCAGGACAAGGGTTAACATCAACACCCATAATACTTTGACCTTTGACCATCGGCATTGTCAAATCAAAATGTAACACTTTTAGTATGCTGAGTAAAAGTCCATAGGCAACATTTCAAAATATTTTTACTATTTTCCCCAGCAAATAAGTTGAGACATTTCATGCAATCTGTTTACAATGGAAAGATAAGGAAGAAATGTCAAAACCTAGTTTGCAAGAAATGTCAAAACCTATTTCTTGGAAAAATAAGAAAAATATATATCAATTATCATATGCTTGTCCTGCTGAACCCAGATATACCCTGCCTTTGCAAACAGTGCAGATCCAGATCAGTTGGCTTCTGAACTTTGCAAACAGTGTAGATCCAGATCAGTTGGCTTCTTCAGAAGCCAACTGATCTGGATCTGCACTGTTTGCTATTAAGTATGTGAATTTATAGCAACAATCCAGATCAAGTAATCTGATTGGCTGAAAATTAGAAGTAGGCATGGCATCTTAATTTATTCAGCAGGACAAGGGTTAAGTGCAAGAACAGAATGACAATCCTACCTGGTAAACTGACACACAGATCACTCAAGTCCTAATAATATTTGTCGAAAGTTACGAAAGTTACGCAAAAGAAAAAACAAGTTTATAATATTAAAGCACGAAAGAATCCCAGCAGCACATATGACAAGGGAAGTGAATTAAAAATCAGTATGGTTTATCTCATAAAGCAATGAGTCACTTGCTAATATCTGAGCCCCTACAAGAGAAAAGGGGTTGCATATCCATAGTTCCAGATCAGATGGGTATCAGGAAAATAGTTTTCTTATTTCTTCACAAGACAATTTTGGTTGAAACAAAAAAGCGCTTTATCTAGAACCGATTGCTTTACTATGGAAACGTATGCAAACAGGGTAAGGGGACTGGAGGGCTGTTATTGTAAGATTCAGACTTTTCATAGTTTTAGATATAAGGATGCTGTAATTAACCCCTGTCCTGCTGAATAAATTAATATGGCACACCCCAAATTTTCAGCCAATCAGATTACTTGATCTAGATTGCTGATATAAACTTAAATATTGATTGGCAAACAGTGTAGATCCAGATCAGTAGGCTTCTAAGGTACTCATTAGAAGTGCTTCAGTGAGGCATGTTTGCAAAGGGTATATCCTGGTTCAGCAGGACAAGGGTTAACCCTTATCATGCTGAATAAATCAAGATGACACACCCACTTCTAGTTGTCAGCCAATCAGATTGCTTGATCTAGGTTGTTAATACAAATTCACATACTACATGTATGTGACAAACAGTGCAGATCCAGATCAGTTGGCTTCTTCAGAAGCCAACTGATCTGGATCTACAATGTTTGCAATGTTTGAAAGGCAGGGCATATCTGGGTTCAGCAGGACTAGGGTTAATATTGATATTTTTCTTACTTCTTACACACATTGTGGATACTCATTGGAATAGCCTCAACAACATAATTCTAATAAGTGCCCACAAGTAATTTTGTGGAGAAATAAGAAATGTTTAATTTAATACCCATTTTATTCAAAGTTTTTGCCTTTGTTATTCATTGATTGCATTCTTAATGCTTTGTATGTTGGATAAAAACTTCAGCAGACGACATTTTGAAATATTTTTCTTCTTTTTCTTATAAAATAGGATTTAACATTTCATGCAAACTGTCTCTTAGGAGACAGTTTGCATTAAATGTCAGATCCTATTTTATAGAAAAAATAAGCAAAATCTCACCAGTTTGTCGTCTGCTGAATTTGCCCTTAGTGAAGAAAGAGTTAAAAGTAAATGACAAACACCCTGATTAACCTACACATGTGCATAATCAATCTATGTCTCCACTGTTGCACCTGCAAAATGATGATGATGTGTTCAGGGTTTGATTTTGAGTGAGTACAAGAGATCCAAGCTAAACCCCTGCCAGGCCAAGAATATTTGGTTTTCATGGGTAAATTTGTAAAGATGATCATGTATTTTTTTTTTTTTTTTCATAAACTCTCCAAATCCGAATTCCAGTTCCAGGTATCCTGCATCCAACCCTGGTATTTCATGTCATTTTCAGTTTAAATCAGGGGACTTGTTACAAGGCGGAGAACCTACGTCATAGAAAATGGTGAAAAAGACTATACATTTTTGTGAATTGTTTGTATCGAGGTTTTACGGCCAGTCAACCCAGTGGTGTCATGTCGAGCGCGGTCAGTTTACCTAACCACACATTTACTGGGCAGGCTTAGTCCTCTAAGCGGTTAACCAGTATTGTGCACATTCTTTTGCCAGAAACTGACAACTGCCCTTCTTGAATCAGCGGAAGGGAGAGAATGACCATGGAAAATATTTCATGATCAATCTCCATGAAAGAATGTTGCCGACCTCGGCGGGGGTTGAACCCGCGACCTCCTGGTCTCCAGTCGGGCGGCACATCCAACTGAGCCACCGAGGCTGGCACATTTTTGTGAAAAGGGCCTGTTCAAATCAATTAGTCGTTTTTATAAATTTTTTCGTTGTTTTGATGATAAACAGAATAAGCTCAGAGTAGGTACCAAGGATGAAAGTACATATACATGTATTTGCAGATTTTATGTACTAATGTATTGTCATTGTTGTGAACACTCAAGCACAATATTTTGATAGCCTTATGAGAATATTGTATGTGAGTGTTCTCAACAATGACAATACAGTTATGCATCAAGTTTGCCAATATAAATGCTTTCTTTTTTGTTACATTCTCTGAGCCTATCCTGGTTTTTGTCAGAATAGCAAAATGGAAATGGACAGCAACTTACCGATTTGAAAGGGTGCTTTTCACTATAACTTATAGTCTTTTTCATTCTCTTCTGTGACGTAGGTTCTCCCCCTTGTGTTAAGAAGTATTCAGTGATAATTCTAGGAAAAGTTTTCTTCTCCATAAACACATATGGATACTCATTAGAAGTACCTCAATAAAGCACTTCTGCTGAGTACCCACAACATATGTTTTATGGAGAAATTGAGAAAATTATCACAGAATTATAAAATACTTCTCAACTGTTTTGGTTTCAGTTACACTGCAATGGTGGAAGAGCAATAATGAAAAGCTCTGTGTACTGTAATGTCATACATTGCAAGATGAATTTCACCTCCCTTGGATAAAAAAAGTTCTAACTGCTCAGCTATAAAAACCTTATGAATATTTAACCTTTAGAGCGCCAAGAAAACCTGCATCTGAAAATGTCGTCTGTTTATGTCGTCTGCTGAATATTCTTGCAAACTTTTCAAACCTATTTTTACATACAGGCAAACATTGTGGACCCAGATCAGACTGCTCCTAAAGGAGCAGTCTGATCTGGGTCCACACTGTTTGCAGAAGTGACTTTTAAAGTAACCGGCAGAAGACAAAGCAGATGACAATAGTTGTGATTGGCGCTTTAAGGGTTAATACAACCCATAAGCACAGCAGCAGAAAATAATAATTATGGCAATGTTTTTGTTATTTTTGCCCTAAGACATACATACTGTTCCACCCTTAGTTTTTGAAACAGACTTTTCCATCAGTGAACTTGGAAATGTCCACTATTGTAAATAGGGATATCAGTCAAAACAGAATAGAAACAGTGTAGATACTAATGAGATGGCTCATTATGAGCCATCTGAAAGAGTTAAATACTTACCACACTTGTCCTAAAATTTGAACAAGTCAATTCTACTACCTCTTGATGTGTCTTGTCTGAGGTTTATGACCCAGTCAACCCACTTGGGGCATGTCGAGCATGGTGGATTTATCTAACCACTTTTACTGGACAGGCTTAGTCCTCTATGCGGTTAACCAGTATTGTGCACATTCATTCGCCAGAAACTAACAACTGCCCTTCCTGAATCAGAGGAAGGGAGAGAATGACCGTAGAAAATATTTCATGATCAATCTCAACGAAACACAGCCGACCCAGCCAGCATCGAACACGCAACCTCCCAATCACCAGTCTGACGCATGTCCAACTTAACCACCGAGGCCGGCCTCTTGATGTGTCTAAAATATTGCTTAACAAGTGGCAAACAGTGTAGACCCTGATCATATGCTGCATTCTAAGGCATTTGATCTGAGTCTACACTGTTTTCGTAGGCTTGCCTGTCCCAATACTTAGGGTTTTATGGTATGTTATCATATATGGTGCATTTACTTGCAACATGTTTTGGTGCAGAAATAAAAATTATCTGGAGCTATGTTAACAAGACACCTTTTCACTCCACACAGCCAATAAAATAAATTGCTACAAGTTGCAACATCTGTTTACATACCTTCATGATAGCTGCCATTTTCTGCATTATGTGAAAGAATGCCATACAGTAATCTGTCTGATATGTGTACCATACTTATCCTAAATACAGTATTTGATCTAATTTCCGCACCGTGCGCTTAGGTTTTTCAAAATTACTGGGAAACTTGTGGCAATATATGTATCCATCTAAACTTAGGGTACATTTAAACAAAGATCAGTGAAGGACTTATCAAATGATGCTTATGGGAAGTTATTGTGTTTTCTTTGTTTTTCTGATTTTCTTTATAAACGCATATGTTGTGGGTACTCATTTGAATTGCATCGACAAGTCGATGCAATTCAAATGGGTACCCACAGCATATGCCTTTATAAAAAAGTAGACAAAAATTACCCTTGCTGTAATCTGAAGACTAAGGAATTGCTTGACTGTGCGCTTATAGGAGTATGTGTGGTAATTAGGTCAAATACAGTATTCAGATAAACCAGGCATGACCAAACAATGCAGACGCAAATCAACTTCTTCCTTTTTGTTTTAGTTGCAATTGAACAGCCCTGTCAACAATATTTCAGTCATGTTGAGCCATCTACAAGGAATGCAATTAACTAGAGGGCCAAGATAACCCTGTATCACTCACCTTAGTACCAGACAAGTGACCCCTGGGGTTGGGCCATGTTTTATCCCAGGGCTGTAATTTGAACAAGTCAACTTGATACTTCCAATGAAGTTTTGAGTCAATTGGCCTTTCAGTTCAGGAGAAGAGTGAAGTTTTGTGTCAATCGGCCTTTCAGTTCAGAAGAAGAGTTTCAAAATGGATTTTCAAGATGGCAACCATGACATGGATTTCCAATCGGAATAAATTTAGCTATTTTCGATCTACAAGTCACTCCAATTTTTCCTATCAAAGTTTCAAGTCAATTGGTCTTACAGTTCAGGAGAAGAAAATCAAAACAGATTTTCAAGCTGTCAGCCATGGCTACCCAGGGGTAGCTATTTTTAGCTATTTAGTTGCCCCAATACTTCCTACCAAGTTTTGAGTAAAGTGGCCTTTCAGTTCAGGAGAAGAAGCACAAAATAGATCTTGGATTTCCGTTCGGAACAGTTTTAGCTATTTTTGATCTACAAGTTGCCCCAATACTTCCTACCAAGTTTCAAGTCAATTGGCCTTTCAGTTCAGGAGAAGCGCAAAATAGATTTTCAAGATGGCCGTCATTGCGGCATCATCTTGGATTCCCAGTCACAACAATTTAGGTAGTTTTGATCTACAAGTTGCCCCGATACTTCCTACCGTTTCTAGTCAATTGGCCTTTCAGTTCAGGAGAAGAAGCGCAAAACAGATTTTCAAGATAGCCATCTTGGATTTCCAATCCGAACGATTTTAGTTATTCTTTATCTACAGGTCACCTCGATACTTCCTACTAAGTTTTGAGTCAGTTGGCCCAGGGGTGTAGGAGAAGTAGTCTTTTAAAGCAAACTGTTGACGCCGCACGATGCACAATGGACACTGACCGATCACAATAGCTCACCCTGAGCACTTAGTGCTTGTGAGCTAAAAACAGCCCCATCCTACACCTGCTGCCACTTAAAGCACTGAGCAAAATAGTAGCAGAGGACATTCCAATTTTTTATTTATTTTTTTTTTTCCAGCGACAACAAGACTTGACATTTCATGTGAATCATCTGCTAGCAGATGATTCACATGAAATGTCAAGCCTTATTTTTTTTTCTAAAAATCAAATGGCCGTCTGTTGCAGCTGAGATAGCACTTTACTTTAGGGTTAACAGCACAATCAATATGTTAAACCTCCAGAGTGTGAAATAATTTGTCTTGGAATAAATATTTAATTTCTATAAATGAAATCATTCAACTGTATGTAGCTTAAGCAGTGATCTAGACAAGTGGGCTTATTAACATTTAGCATGCTGGGTAAACATTTCAGCAGGCAATATTTTAAAATACTTTTTTTTCTTTTTTTCCAGAAAAAAGGTTTTGACATTTCATGCACATTGTCTCCTTAGAAGTCAATTTGCATGAAATGTCAAAGCCTATGTTCTGGGAAAAATGTCATCAGTTTGTCATCTGCTGAATTAACGGAGAGTGCTAAAGTTGAAGTATTGAATAATAATACTGTGATAATTTTCCCCAGTTCTTCAAAACAAGTATTAGCCGAAGGAGGTGTCATATCCACAAGCGTTATCGGTCGGTCGACTAATCAAGTTCGTTGAGCATTGCTCATTTTTGGCCATCCAAGTCGATGATCAGTACATTATCAGCCAGGCCAAATAAAAAAATATGTGTGTTTAGGGTAACATGTTAGAAAAAAAAATAGGGTAGGTGGGGATTTTTTTTTTTTTTTTTTTTACAGTTTTTTATATACCGGTAGAATTATACCATAATTACCAAATACATTTTGACTCCACACCCTTATTTACATAAAATTTTATCAAGTCTGTTTGACTACCCTGATGTGTCTTAAAAGTACTGATATATAGGGAAAACTTTAAAATTCTTCTTGTCTGAAACCAGAAGGCCCAGGCCTTTGATATTTGGTATATGACTTTATCTAGTGGACTTGTACTTGTAAATTTATAACCCTGGGGGTCATTTGTATAGAACCATCATGTCACTCTTGAACATACAATTTATACAAAAATCTTAAAGCAATCTACTTGTGTGAAACTTCAATATTAAGTATGTAAATCTGTTAGCTCAGGTGAGCAATATGTTTTCTGTATAGATTTATAGTGAAAATAAGCCCCATGCCCTGGCAGCCAAGCTTTTTGACGAATCATGATCTGAAATTGGTCCAGTGGTTTCTGACAAGAGAATTTTTAGAGTTTCTTCAGAAACCTGCATGGATTCCATAAATCTTTAACAATTTTTAGTCAGTATCACCCAAGGATCATTCCTGTGAAATTTGGTTAAAATTGGCTCAGTGGTTTAGGAGGAGATGTCATTTACAGAAATTGTGGCTGGACGAACAGACGGACGATGACAGACGGTGAGTGATCCCAATAGCTCCTCTCAAGACTTTGGCTCAGGTGAGCTTAAAATATGGGTGGTAAATTGCAGTCTTATCAGCTTTTTTAATTACAGCATGAGTATGTAAGAATTCAGTAGTATTATAAGAATTGGTTTCTTATGTTTATTTCATAGTAGCAGGGATCATTTTCTGGCGCGATTTCGCGATATTCTCGCATTTTTTTGCAAGAAATCGCATCAAAATTCCCGGAGTGAGAAAAAAAATCGCACGCTGAATTTTTCTCATTTCGCGCCGTTATGTTCCTATTTTGCACATGCGGTTCATTTCGAGACTATTGGACTGCTCTGTTTGACCGGTTTCTGAATTATTGTGGCGCCAAAATTCATTACACATAGAACCGCTGGTAACCATTCATTAATCTGTATCATTGAAAAGCTTTATCGTAAAAGCTCATTGTCGGTCTCTAGTTTAAGTAAGCGTTTTTTATCGCTACCTCGAGTCAGCAAAAACATGTCCGCCGACTCGGAAAAAATAAAAGAGAAAATTATCCGCCCCAAAGCCGTCCAGTCGGGATGGCAACATGTTAAATTATCTTGTTCGAGTACAACCCAGCTCGACTGAAGCGGCCACGCTCTCCTCCCCTGATTCGGATGACAATCAAACACAAGACCGAGCTGAGCCTGAATATCAAACCCACTCCCAAGCTCATGAAGCCCTTATTCAGCCGTTTGCATTTTGTTACGAGCCAGGCGTAACGATAAAGAAATGAAAGTGAAACCAGCAACAAGCGTACCTTTCAAGAAAAAATGCCTCAGAAATATTTCAGAAGAATTTCTGAAACCAATCCTTTGAATTGCAGTTTCTGATCCCACAATTTAAGTCCCTGAATTCAGAGTTTAATTCCAGAATTAATGAAACATTTAAGTAATCCAGTAAAGAATGAAAGAGTACAGAGATGCTCATATGAAAATCTTCTCTCCTTATATAATATCAAAGCACATCCTAAAAAAAAAAAAAAAGTACTAGAGACATCACTTATTCTCCAGTATTTGTCAAGAAAATTTAAATGTTCTGTGATATGCCAAAAATAGCTTAATCTAGAATATTCCATCTGGAAATTCCAAAAAGAATATAAACAACTTATTATTGTAATAAACAATATTACAAGTAAACATGAATTTCCAGAAAGTTCTAATTTATATATAAACACTTTCAGTAAACATGAAAATAACAATACTTAAAATAATCAAACACCATATATATAACAATTTTATTAACCTGATTTACTAGTAGAGTACATTACAAAATAAGCAATAATAATACTTATACATACAAAATCTGGCCTTTACAAAAAAAAAAAAAAAAATTCTCAGTTTGTCCGAGCGAGCGAAAACAAAAAAAATCTCAGTGAATTTGAAAATCTCTCACTGTTTTTGTCCAAATGGGATTTTTTCTCTCACAAAAATCTGGGGCCAGAATAATCCCTGTAGTAGACACCGATTCTTAAATCTTATGCTGCAACTACACACAAAACATTAGAAAAAGTACATACTTTATACAGCCCAATCTCCCCTTACGGTCACCTCCAAACAACGGCCATTTTCATTCTCCCCCTCCCGTTTGATTTCCTATATACATGTATCTGTACATGAAGATATGCGTCCATCAGACCTCTGGAGACAGCCCAGTCATTGACCATTATCGACTGTCTTACTGACTTGACTATCTCCATCTTGAAATGCTGCTTATCTATATATTGATTTAGTGAAGAAAGATCTATTACTGGGCGTAACTTTCCATTCTTTTTTGGCACTAGAAATATCCAGAAATAAAATCCGAGAGTTCCCGGTTTCCATACCCTTTCCACTGCCTGTTTGTTGAGATGTTCTACGACCTCTTCTCGTAGTAACGGGGAGGAAGATTATTGGAACTACCGAAAGAGGAGGAACCGACTTGAATGGGATCTTGAACCCATTTTGGACGATAGAGAGGACCAACTTGTTGTCTGTCAGTTCTTCCTATTGTTCCATAAAATGGGCAAACCTTCCTCCCACTGGAATGTCTGGACTTGGTAGGACTGGCAGTGGAAAGGGTTGGTTTTCAGAATTTTGTGGAAGATGAGGCTTGCTTAGAGGAGGGGAACTGTTTCGGATTTCCACTTCTCTTAGCATAGTCTTTATTACTGGATGTGTATGGCTGTGTCTGACCTTTAGGCCTGTAAGGCTGCGTTTGCTTAGGCCTGGAAGGTTTAGTCGGTCTCTTAAAGACCGGAGGAGCCAGATAAGCCACTTTTTGTTGTTGTTGCTGTATATTAGTAGCAGCCAAGGAAGCTGCCAAGAACCTTTGCTGATGGGCCTCAAAATTGCCCTTGGCAACTTCCTTAATCTTATTATCAAATAAAGTATTTGAGTTTATTGGCGCATTGCACAACTCATAGTTGGAATTCTCCAGTAAGAGTTTAGATGTGGCCACCACCGCATCACGTCTAGCTTGAAAGATCTCCGTAGCTAAGATCGTAGACATAGCCGTAGCATGTTTAAGGACTTAGGGACTGCTTCAAGCAGTCTGGAAAGAGTTAGCATGGACATTATCTGCTGCTGCATACATATGTATGCAGCAGAAGAAAACAAGTCCACATGTAAATTTATCGCAATGAGTTGTCTAGTTCTTTTTTCCCATATTTCAATGGTTCTCATCAGAATGGAGCATTTTCCCTTACTGGATACATCCAGCAGGGAAACTTCCGATTCTAATAGAGGAATGTTATCTGTCTGGAAATACTGATTCTGGCTCCTATAATATTTAGTCTGTGTCAGGGAAGATACTTAATTTTGGGAACATATCCGGTCTCTGCCACATTTCTCCAAGTCTATCTTGCTTTGAAGAAATTTGGCAGTATTTTCTACAAACTTAGACTGGGGTAATAGTAATAATGGAGTCGCATGCGACTCATTCAATGCTCAAAGCCAGATAGAGGCTATGCCGGAATATGCTCCTTGGATGGCCTTGGGCATAATTCCGGAGGCAAAAGCCTGAAAACTTCTTTTATTGCCCTATCAAAGGACCAGGTCTCCATCTCAGTTTCTGAGCCCGAGTCCTTTGTAGAGTGCTGTATGACATATTCAGGTTGTGATATTGTCGGGACATTAGTTATTTCCACAGGTTGTAGCATAATGGGTGTCTCTACAGCCAGCGGACTATGTCTACTTCTTTTGTATCTGCCATAATCATGGGACTGATTATCAGATAGTGAAGAAGAAGAAGAAAAAGATGTCGATCTTCTTCTTCTTTTCTTGTGAGAATGTTTGGATCTTTTAGACATTTTTTTAAGAGAGTCTGAAGATGCTGACCTAGAAGACGAGGGGCTAGACGATGATCTATGTCTCCTCCTCTTCTTAAACTTATGTTTCCTTCTGGACTGGTCCCTCCTAGAGACGCGCCAAGGAAGAGAAGTCTATGAAGTTTTTTTGTTGTCCAATCTCCAGTTGTTGTCCAGTGGCTCAATGACAACACTGGGATCTGACATATTACTGAAGTCCGGCTCCAGGGATAATGAACTCTTTTTGAGTTAGTAGCTGGGTTCTGAACTTCATGTCTGTACGAGTGTTCAGATCCCAAATTTAATCTATTTGTTGTGAACTCCATGCCACTGGCATGAGTAGCACCAACTGTTGATTGATATATCTGTTGATCACCGGTGACCGGTGGCCAGTTGGCCGGTGACAGGTTGACTGGTGAATCGTGACTTCTCCCTTGAGTCATTTTATCTAAGTCTGATGACCAGTGACTGGATGACAGGTGACCGGTGATTTGTTTGTGTTGAGGTTTTACGGCCCAGTCAACCCAATGGGGTCATGTCGAGCGTGGTCAGTTTACCTAACCACACGTTTACTGGGCAGGCTTAGTCCTCTAAGCGGTTAACCAGTATTGTGCACATTCTTTCGCCAGAAACTGACAACTGCCCTTCTTGAACCAGCGGAAGGGAGAGAATGACTGTAGAAAATATTTCATGATCAATCTCCACGAAAGAATGTTGCCAACCTCGGCGGGGGTTGAACCCGCGACCTCCTGGTCTCCAGTCGGACGACCGGTGATTGACTGACTTGTAATAAACTGAGAACTGACCAGCTGACCGGTGACCCGTGACCGGTTGGAGATGTCTTCTTGTCTAGTGGGTGAATGGTCAGTGGCAGGTTGACTGGTGGCTGGTTGACCGGTGTACTTCCTTGGGTACAAGTACCCTTGAAGTTGCCACCTGGATGGGTCCACCCCGGGCAGCAGGGCCATGTGGGGTGGTGATCCCATCCTGAACATCTTCGTCTGATGACTCAGACAAGACTTGTTGTTTCTTATTCTTCTTTCGGGCCATAACCCACTTCCTTGACAAATAAATTATTCTCTTCTCTGCAAGCTTCCAGATCTTATTTGTCCAATTAATACAAGCAGAACATGTTGATTCCCTACAAGAAGAAGAACAACATACATCTGTCATGATTATCCCACCAGGCTTTGAATAATCGTCATGCGAGTCGCGAAAACCCATTATGACAAACAAGCGATGAATAAATACAAGAAATCGATAAACAATTCACAGCAAGAATTAAGATGAATAGTGAAAGGCATGATAGAGGAACATGAGAAAAATGAAGGATTATAAATTCAACCAGAGAAAAAGGAAGAAAACATAGATTTCTTCCACCCGGAGAAAAAATCACCGTTTACTTCTCATCCACAGGAAAGAAACTGACACGTGATCAAAAGAGCGGGAAGAGTGACGTCACACATGTGACTGCCTAAGGGGCCTTCTGGATTAAGGCTAATTAAGACAACTGGACGGTCGTTTTTTTCTGTGGAAGGTGTGAAACAAAATAGAATAGCACATTATCTATAGGTTAATGTATTGTGCAGTTAAAATGTGGATTCCATTAAATACCTTGGCGTGACCATCACACATGACTTGAGATCAGGGCTCTAGAAAACCGGAAAATAGCAGGTCTGGACCGAAAATAAGAATCTCGGACCGGTTTCAAACACCCAAAAACGCTAATAATTCTGTCCAACAGGTTTGTGCCTTGAACCCCATTTTTTCTCCAATCAACCAATTTTCACAAATTAATGATGTCTAAAAAATCACAAACTGTCAAGTCTTCCCAAACTGATAACGTCCACGCACCTTTTAAATGCGATATTATGGTAGTTAAACGGCTCTAAACAGTCATTTGACATGTATATTGGAGAGGTCAGATGAATAACGGCAACCTACCGTAACATAAATTAATTACATCACTATCCAAACATTGTCAAAAAATCAACACTTCACTGTCTTTGCGGTAAACAAGCGATTAACACGAATCATCAACGATGGTAGTCTGAAAATTAATCCATTTATGTGACACGTGTGAATACACTGAGACTGCAAAACACCAGGTGCAGTCGGCGTGTCCAAAAGATCAAAGGTCGCTTTAATCCCAACTGAGAGTGAGTAAAGAATGCACCGCTTGAACTGTTTTCTTACTTTTTTTTTTTTTTTTTTTTTTATTTTCTTCAACACGGTTTGCATTTTTTTTGGTCCAAGACTTGATAAATTAATTCCCAAAATGTGTAAGTCCTGATCAGACATTGCATACAGCGTCTGATCTGGGTCTTATTGTTTGCTTTTTTTTTTTTTTTTGACGGCCGTAACACCCCAGTATAATTCAAGGTAGATCGTACAGTAAAAATAAGTAATGCACCACTTGCGCTAGACAAAGACAGGGATTATTCTGGCCCCAGATTTTTGCGAGAGAAAAAATCCCATTTGGACAAAAACAGTGAGAGATTTTCAAATTCACTGAGATTTTTTTTGTTTTCGCTCGCTCGGACAAACTGAGAATTTTTTTTTTTTTTTGTAAAGGCCAGATTTTGTATGTATAAGTATTATTATTGCTTATTTTGTAATGTACTCTACTAGTAAATCAGGTTAATAAAATTGTTGTATATATGGTGTTTGATTATTTTAAGTATTGTTATTTTCATGTTTACTGAAAGTGTTTTATATATAAATTAGAACTTTCTGGAAATTCATGTTTACTTGTAATATTGTTTATTACAATAATAAGTTGTTCATATTCTTTTTGGAATTTCCAGATGGAATATTCTAGATTAAGCTATTTTTGGCATATCACAGAACATTTAAAATTTTCTTGACAAATACTGGAGAATAAGTGATGTCTCTAGTACTTTTTTTTTTTTTTTAGGATGTGCTTTGATATTATATAAGGAGAGAAGATTTTCATATGAGCATCTCTGTACTCTTTCATTCTTTACTGGATTACTTAAATGTTTCATTAATTCTGGAATTAAACTCTGAATTCAGGGACTTAAATTGTGGGATCAGAAACTGCAATTCAAAGGATTGGTTTCAGAAATTCTTCTGGAATATTTCTGAGGCATTTTTTCTTGAAAGGTACGCTTGTTGCTGGTTTCACTTTCATTTCTTTATCGTTACGCCTGGCTCGTAACAAAATGCAAACGGCTGAATAAGGGCTTCATGAGCTTGGGAGTGGGTTTGTTATTCAGGTTCAGCTCGGTCTTGTGTTTGATTGTCATCCGAATCAGGGGAGGAGAGCGTGGCCGCTTCAGTCGAGCTGGGTTGTACTCGAACAAGATAATTTAACATGTTGCCATCCCAACTGGACGGCTTTGGGGCGGATAATTTTCTCTTTTATTTTTTCCGAGTCGGCGGACATGTTTTTGCTGACTCGAGGTAGCGATAAAAAACGCTTACTTAAACTAGAGACCGACAATGAGCTTTTACGATAAAGCTTTTCAATGATACAGATTAATGAATGGTTACCAGCGGTTCTATGTGTAATGAATTTTGGCGCCACAATAATTCAGAAACCGGTCAAACAGAGCAGTCCGATAGTCTCGAAATGAACAGCATGTGCAAAATAGGAACATAACGGCGCGAAATGAAAAAAATTCAGCGTGCGATTTTTTTTTCTCACTCCGGGAATTTTGATGCGATTTCTTGCAAAAAAATGCGAGAATATCGCGAAATCGTGCCAGAAAATGATCCCTGCAAAGATCCACAGTGCTTGCATTAAGGGAAGTCTGGGAGTCAAAGACTCCCAAAAACTGCCCTGGGACTTCCAACAAGAGGCCCACGGGCCATGGTTCGCTCACCTGAGTAACATAGCCACTGCAGACATGCAGATGTTATGCAACATTTTTCCAATCCTATCATCGCACCTAATGAAAATATCATCATTTGAGCAGTTCTTAGTTTTGAAGAAGAATATATGGGCCTGACAGTCAATGGAGCATGATCATTTGAATAAAGTATCAATCACATTTCAACAGAAGGATCAATGTGAAATTTGGTGGAAATTGGCTAAGTGGTTTCTGAAGAATCATGATTTTATACATGTAAACAGCACAGTGGCAAGGAAATATTATAAATATAAACCAGATGATGGCCATCTTAGATTTCGAATCAGAACAATTTTAACTACTGTTGATCTACAAGTCACTTCGATACTTTCAATATAAATGTATATGGCCCATACAAATGGGGAAGCAAATTTGACCTTGGAGGTAAAAAGGTCAAATATCAATATAGAACCATCATTTTAGCAATTTTGGTAGATCTCCTGTCCCCCATAATTTGTGCAAAGATTAGGACCCAGGGCTTCTTTGGTTAAGGAGAAGAAGATTTTTAAAGGTTTTTACCATATATGGGCATGGCAGCCATTTTGATCAATGGACCATACCCATTTTAGCAATCTTTCATTCTCCTGCCGACGGAGGCTCCGCATGAAATTTGAGCAACACTGGCCCGGAGGCTTCAGACGAAAAGCCATTTGAAATTATCAACATTTTTTCCATACAAATGATTGGGCCCATACAAATGCATACAGAAGCAAACTTGACCTTGCCGTAAAAAGGTTAAATGTCAATGTATGACAATTATTTAAGCAACTTTGGTAGACCGCGCATTCCAGATGATATATGCAAAGATTCAGCTACAAGCCATCCTCGATTTTGGAGAATAAGATTTTTAAATGTTTTTTCCCATACAAATGCATAAAGAAGCAAACTTGACCTTGCCATAAAAAGGTCAAATGTCAATGTATGACCATCATTTTAGCAACTTTGGTAGACCCCCTGTCCCCGATGATTTATGCAAACATTCAGCCCCAAAGCGTCCTCGGTTTTAGAGAAGAAGATTTTTAAAGGTTTTTACCATATATGGGCATGGCGGCCATCTTGGCCAACAAACCGTGACCATTTTAGCAATCTTTTGTTCTCCCTACCTAAGGAGGCTCCATATGAAATCTGAGCAAAATTGGCCCAGAGGCTCCAGAGAAGTTGTTTGAAATTCTGAACATTTTTCCCATACAAATGCATAAGGAGGCAAAATTGACCTTACTGTAAAAAGGTCAAATGTCAATTTTTTTTTTTTTTTTTTTTTTTTTTGATTTGGGTTTTACGGCCCTTTCAAGAATATTTCACTTATATCGAGCCGATCGTTCATCGAAGGTGGGCGAAAACCGGAGAACCCGGAGAAAAACCACCTGACCATCCGTAAGCAGAACTTGGCTTTCCCACATATGACCCGAGCTAGGCTCGAACCACAGCGGTGAGAAACCTAATGGATTAAGAGTCAACTCTCTTATCCACTAGGCTACGGGGGGCCTCAAATGTCAATGTACGACCATTGTTTTAGCAATTTTGGTAGCCCTCCTGTTCCTGTAGAACACTTGGCTTCTTGAGAGGAAATCTTTATCAGTGCCCCCAGGATGTAAAAGAAGCAGCATATAAAGGACTTGTTCCCCTGACCTTGGAATATGGTAGTTGTGTCTGGGACCCCCAGGAAGTGGTCCTTCAGGAAGAAATTGAAAAAGTTCAGAACAGGGCAGCTAGATTTGTAACAAGCAAGTACTGCTTTGAAACTGGAAGTATGACTGCAGGGATCACTTTGGACCGTGCCTTTGCGCCTTTGACGCTTTTTGGAACATAATTAGAACAAGAACTCATGCTTAAACTATTTGGAACATAATTCTTCTCAACCTCTGTCAACTCAGAATTTACATTTGTAGTTATTAAATTAGCTTTTTTTACTCAAATCAGAATTCAGTGAATTGTTGTTGTTCAATATTAACTTCAGAACAAGTACTAATGATTGAACATGTTGAAACATCTTTATCCTCAATGTCTGTCGACTCAGAAAAAATATTTGTAGATACAAAATTAACTTTTTTACTCAACTCTGAATGCAGTGAATTGTCAGTGTTCCAATGTGAAGTGTCACCATTTACTTCAGAACAAGAACTAATGTTTGAACAACTATGAGCAACTTTGTTTATATCTACTAAATTAACTTTTTTACTCAACTGTGAATTCAATGAATTGTCAGTGTTCCAACGTGAAGTGTCAACATTTATTTCAGAACGAGAACTAATGTTTGAACAACTTGGAACATCTTTATTCTCAACTTCTGTCAACTCTGATCTAATATTAGTATTCAACTCAGAATTCAGTGAATTGTCAGTATACAAACGTAAAATGTCAACATTAACTTTGGAACAAGAACTAACGTTTGAACAACTATGAGCGTCTTTATACTCAACTTCTAATAACTCTAAACTAATATTTGTAGTTACAAAATTAACCTTTTTATTCAACTTTGAATTCAGTGAATTGTTAGTGTTCCAATGTGACATTAACTTCAGAACAAGAACCATTGATTGAAAAACTTGGAACATGGAACATCTTAACCATCAACATCATTCAACTCTGAGCACATATTTGTAGCTGCAAATTTTACTTTATTTCGTAATGCTGAATTTAGTAAATTGTCACTGTTGAAATGAAAAATGTCAACATTAACTTCAAAACCAGAACTACTGCTTGAACAACTTGAAACATCAAACATATTGACAATATGTACATTCTGATTACCTTTTACTGACTTATTTATCCTCTTGAAAGGGCCGTAACCCTGAGGGACTAGTATTTAATGATCCTCATATACCACCCGTATAAGTACGAGAGTTAAACACACTTTCCTATTACATTAATCTACAGGCCTGGTTTGTGTCCATACTTGCTGATGACACTTAAGAAGGAATTCTTAACATAATATACCTGTTAAAATGCAAAACAGGCTGAACTGACCCGACCAAGCTGACCCGACCAAGCTGAGTTGGTAACAGGCCGAGTTGACCCGTTTCCATAGGGACAGGGACATATAATAGATCTTGCCGATTAATGACCATTACTGATATTAGACACGGGAACACGCGTATGTTCGCGATTAGTATATTTTGGGCCCATCAAATTACCCCAAACCACCCCACACTACCCCAAACCACGCCAAACCACCATTGGTAAAATAAAATATACAATATAGGTCCATTTAGACATATATTGTATATGCATATACATACAAAAATACATGTATTGATGCATTTTGGTGCATATATAGGTCTATTTGCTCACTTGTATTGATGTAGTTTGTTTCTAAATTTATGATCTAATCTGCATAACGTTTTCTGGCATTGTACTCATCGGGTTCTTGTGGCTAGAGTAAGGACCCTATCCACCCATTCTTCTATTTTCTCTTCTTTTGTTTGCATGCAATTAAGGAAAGCTAACTGGGAGGTTTCCTGAAGTTCCCTAAAGGCAAATCTGGCCTCCATTCTCTGAATACCATCATAGTAGGGCAAATCAGATTCCCTTTCATGTAAATTAGCGTAAAATTCAGCTGCTTTTCCTTCTAAGACATATATCAAGTTGGACTTACATTCCAGCGATGACCAGCGTTTTTGCTTGGCATAATTATCAAATTTAAAATAGAATGCTTCCCATTTAGTTTTCGATGCATCAAAGTAAATTGACTTAGGGAGCCATTCAATCTTTGACTTTTGATGTGAGAGCTGATTGGAAGATGGGGCTGACCTTATTGGGGTCTATCCCTGATTCCCCTGGATCTAATTTGGACCTTGAGTTGGTCCCTGAGTACCATAACCTTGGGCTGGGCCATAGGTTTGATAACATGGTTCGAAATCTGGTTCAACTTTGATGTTACCCATCTGCGGTGCAGTGGGGTGCACTTGTGGAGGGGGTTGATAAGTTGGGACATTCCAACAAGGCTGGAAATATCCTTGATTATATGAATAGGCAGTGTGGTAATCCCTATACGGTTGTTGGAACCTGGAAGTTGGAACCTGTACTACTGTTACTCACTTGTGCAGGAATACTGGTGTTACTGATTTGCATTGGCACCGCACTGGCATTACTCATTTGGACTGGAACTGCACCAATGTTACTCATTTGTATCGGAGCCGCAATGTTATTGGATTGTGGCAAACCTGTACCTGGACTGAGCGAGTTGCTTAAATCACCCCCTCCCAATCTCTCAGTTGGCCAAGGATGACTACTTTGTTGGGCCCTTGCAAAGTCAGTGGGATACGACACATATCCTCTAGGCGGGGCATACCTGGACTGGGCCTGTCCCAAACTTTGTGCACTTGTTCTCTCAGGTTGTGAGAGACTAGGTGAAACCGGGGCCAGATAATGTGCAGGTGGTACCCTTAAATTCACATTTGCAATGGCTTGGTCAATGCGTGAAATCATTGGCATAATTTGTTCTGATTGAGAGATTTCAGAGGATTCTAGGTCGTATGGCTCAAAATCAATCCTCTGAAGGAGGTGAGGGGTAACATTTAAATGTCGTACCTGAGCCAGGTCTTCCATCCTCAGATTACCCTTAGACTCCCTCAAATCAAGAATTGCATCACACAGATTCTTGCCAATTCCTGGGAGATGAAGCAACTCTGTAGGAGCACAGAAATTAATTTTAATTTTATTCTGCAAAGACATTTTGGTTTGAATTTAGATGGAAGCTTGAAATACACAAATTTAGACGGAAAATATTGCGGAATAAAGCAAAACTGGGAGGAAAAAAGACAAAGTGTTATACCTTTATTTTATTTCTACAACAAATACCTTTATTTTATTTCTACAACAAAGAGATATACCTTTGTATACTCTCTCCCCTCTTTTAAATTTTTAAGTTTAGCATGTCATTCTGAAAAAGATACAAGAAAACACAAATTTCTGTTGGAATTTTTTGGTTGAATTAATTTCAAATATTAAATACTCTAATTTCTGTTGTTGTTTTTTTTTTTTTTTTTTTTTTTTTGTTTTTTTTTTTGTTTTTTTTTGAAAATAATATGATGAAAAATATTCGAAAGTTTTTTGTATTTATTTTTTTTTACGGCTATTCATGAATCTGCAGAAATCAATTCAACCTTGGCCATCGCTTTTGTTTTAGCAGACTCCCTCAATGCTAAACAATTGCTGTACGCCGCATGAATGTCTTTTTCAGCAGTTTGTGAAAATTTCAATAATTTCAGGGAAAGGTGTTTTCTCGCTGTGCCATATTGGTAAATATTAATTTCTTACCATAAAATATATTCACTTGTTGTAGTGTGAACTCTTAGCTGAGCAGACTGACGAAGATAGTTTTTTCTCTTCAGCAGCTTGGTTGCTCTCTTCCAGAGTTCTCGCACATATTGTATATCTGGAGTCCTCCACTCTCATCACAGGGGTGGCTAGCTACACGACTGTCGTGTGACACGATCTCACCACGTTTAATAATAGTGTGTGTTAAACTAGTCCTGTCACGTTGACCCAATGATAAAATTTTACCCTAAGTTTCCAGCTGGCACACGCATTTGAGAGGTTGATGACATCATAGACCAAGAGTTATCTTTCTTGCTGGGGTCACCCAGGCATATTTTCGACAGAATTTTAACGTACTTTGAGCATCAATATTTTCCTCGTCTCTTAGCAAATTCTTATCAAATCATATTTGATTTTTATATACCTAAAAATAATCATAGTGAAGTTTCCAGTCCCTTAGACCTTTCATCATTGAGGAATAATGACAGTAAAATGGTGTTATGCGTCTCCAACGGCTGGTAAAGGGGAAGTAATCTTACAAAACTCTGGCCTATGCAGCCTCTTAATCCCCTACGAATGAGCTTTAAATGTCTTAAATTGGATGTAAATCAATAATACAAGAGCAGCAAAGTCAATAAATACATTTAATATATACAAAACAAAACTGGTTTGGTGTGTTTTGGGGTGATTTGGGGTAGTTTGGGGTAATTTGATGGACCGGTATAGTTTAGTCTTCCACGCTCGAAAAGCAAGACAAATAACCACAGCAACACATATTCCATCAAGAAGTTCTCCCTATGTGTAGAAGTCACTATTCATACCTCTTGCCAACGTAGCGATCTGAAAATTCAGTTGCTTTGACAGGTATCTCCCGCTATTCTTTTTGTATTTTTTTTTTTTTTTTTTTTTTTTTTTTTTATCAATTTTGGACTGGTTTTCTTTCTACTATGGGTAAAAACCGTCCATTACTAAAACCCGGAACGGAACATGGAATGGAACAGGAAAAAAATAACAGAATGGAATACGGAACGGAACATGGAATGGAACTCGGAACGGATGTACTTAATTTCTCAGAACGGACACCAAGCAATTTTCTCTGAACGGAAAAAGTGCTAAAATGGAACAAATTTGCTAAAATTCGATACAAGAGCTCTATTCTCGGAACGGGAATGAATTCCTTAACATAGAACGAAATCGCTAAAATCCAGAACAGAAATTAATTAATTTCAGAACGGAAATGAAATAATCTCGGAACGGGAATGAATAAGTAAAATAAAGAACAAAAATTGCTGAAATCCAGAACAGAAGTCGGCATTGTTATTTTCAGAACGGAAATGTAATAACCTCGGAACGGGTATGAATTCCTTAATATAGAACGAAATCGCTAAAATCCAGAATCTCATAATCTCGGAACGGGAATGAATTAGTAAAAAACAGAACAAAATTTGCTAAAATCTAGAACGGAAGTTGGCATTTTTTTTTTTTTTTTTCGGAAAGGAAATGTAATAATCTCAGAACGGAAATGAACAATCCAGAATGGAAGTCGGCATTGTTAGCTCACCTGAGCTGAAAGCTCAAGGTGAGCTTTTGTGATCACTCACCATCCGTCTTCGTCGTCGTTGTCCGTATGTCCGTTTGTCCGTCCGTCCACAATCTTTAAACAACATCTCCTCCTAAACCACTGATTGGATTTTGACCAAACTTCACAGAAATGATCCTTGGTTGGTCCTCTTTCAAAGTTATTTAAATGGTTCCGGTCCGTTGCATATCTAGGTCACAGGAGCTAAAAATAGATTTTTTAACTAAAAACTTAAAAAATCTTCTTGTCAGAAACCACTGGACCGATTTCAATATAATTTTGCAAAAATGTTCCTTTGGTGATCCTCTACCAAGATTGTTCAAGCCATTCGGATTCGTCAAAAAACATGGCCGCCAGGGGGCGGGGCTTATTTTCCCTATGTATCTACATAGAAAACTTTAAAAATCTTCTTGTCAGAAACCACTGGACCGATTTCAATGTAATTTTGCAGAAATGTTCCTTTGGTGATCCTCTACCAAGATTTTTCAAGCCATTTGGATTTGTCAAATAACATGGCCACCAGGGGGCGGGGCTTATTTTCCCTATGTATCTATATAGAAAACTTTAAAAATCTTCTTGTCAGAAACCACTGGACCGATTTCCATATAATTTTGCAGAAATGTTCCTTTGGTGATCCTCTACCAAGATTGTTCAAGCCATTTGGATTCGTCAAAAAACATGGCCGCTAGGGGGCGGGGCTTATTTTCCCTATATATCTATATAGAAAACTTTAAAAATCTTCTTGTCAGAAACCGCAGGACTGATTTCCATATAACTTTGCAGAAATGTTCCTTTAGTTATCCTCTACCAAGATTGTTCATGCCATTTGGATTCGTCAAAAAACATGGCCGCCAGGGGGGTGGGGCTTATTTTCCCTATATATCTATATAGAAAACTTTAAAAATCTTGTTGTCAGAGACCACTGGACCGATATCAATATAATTTTGCAAAATTGTTCCTTTAGTGATCCTCTACCAAGATTGTTCAAGCCATTTGGATTCGTCAAAAACATGGCCGCCAGGGGGCGGGGTTTAATTTCCCTATATATCTATATAGAAAACTTTAAAAATCTTCTTGTCATAAACCACTGGACCGATTTCCATATAATTTTGCAGAAATGTTCCTTTGGTAATCCTCTACCAAAATTATTCGAGCCATTTCGATTCGTCAAAAAACATGGCCGCCAGGGGGCGGGGCTTATTTTCCCTATATATCTATATTGAAAAATGTAAAAATCTTCTTGTCCGAAACCACTGAACCGATTTCCATATAATTTTGCAGAAATGTTCCTTTGGTGATCCTCTACCAAGATTGTTCAAGCCATTTGGATTTGTCAAAAAACATGGCCACTAGAGGGCAGGGCTTAATTTCCCTATATATCTATATAGAAAACTTTAAAAATCTTCTTGTCCGAAACCACTGGACCGACTTCAATATAATTTTCAAAAATGTTCCTTTGGTGATCCTCTACCAAGATTGTTCAAGCCATTTGGATTCGTCAAAAAACATGGCTGCCAGGGGGTGGGGCTTATTTTCCCAATATATCTATATAGAAAACTCTTCTTGTCAGAACCACTGGACCGATTTCCATATAATTTTGTAGAAATGTTCCTTTAGTGATCCTCTACCAAGATTGTTCGTCATTTGGATTTGTCAAAAAAACATGGCCGTCAGGGGGCAGGGCTTATTTCCCTATATATAGAAAAATGTAAAAATCATCTTGTCCCAAACCACTGGACCGATTTCCATATAATTTTGCAGAAATGTTCTTTTGGTGATCCTCTACCAAGATTGTTCAAGCCATTTGGATATGTCAAAAAACATGGCCGCCAGGGAGCAGGGCTTATTTTCCCTATATATGTATCTATATAGAAAACTTTAAAAATCTTCTTGGCAGAAACCAATGGACCGATTTCAATATAACTTGGAAGGAATGTGTCTTTGATCACCCTCTTCCAAGGTTGTTCAAGCCATCATGTTTCTCGGAATGGGTCAGTGAATGAAAATTGGAACAGAAAATAATGCTGAAATTCAAAACGTGACGTTACAATTTAACGTGCGTTGCACATGACGTTGCTAAGATACGACGTTAGTATGGACGCCATTACAAAGAAACATGCTATCAGTCGACTTGATAGCGTTTTCATCCAGACTTGGTGCCTTTACCATAATGGATTCTGGTGGGATTAATGTGATTAAACTCCATCCAAATGAAACCTGCTCCTGTCCAGTAAAGAAAAGTTGTATACACGTTTTGAGTGTCAAATAGGGACTGAGGATGTAGTTAACTGAAAATGATCTGCTGCCGCAAAACGTCGCTGTCATCAGAAAGCAGGTAAGAGGACCATCACAGCAAAAACCAGGTAGGAAACGCCCAAGACTTGGTGATATAGATGGGGATGTTAAACCCAAACAGGCAAATAAACAGACCAGAGATATTAAGAAGCTGATGGCTCGGAACAAAACGCTGGAATAGAGCATAAAGATGGCTCGAAACAGACTATGGAACAAGAATAACAAAGACGAGGCGAAGAGCAAATGGCTGGAACAGATGTCTCGGAACAAAACGCTGGAACAGAATATAAAGATGGCTCGGAAAAGACTATGGAACAAGGACAAGGACAGAGCGAGGAACATCATTCTGGAACAATATATGGAAGACAAGTCACGGAACAAGATATGGAGATCACCAGCGAAGAAGGAAAAATACGACAACTTTCTGACTTATTAAAAGAGATGTCAACCAACAAGTCCATTTTGACCGACTTCGTTAGACAAAGCGATTTTTCATTCGACAACATCGTTACATCAACACCAAAGTTAGACCTTAAGAGAGACATAAGATACAGTCTAGAAGTGTGGATACCGGCCGATAAAGTAAAGCTATTTCACAATTTAAATATCAACGAAAAAAGAATTTTGACATCAAAACAGTGAATAAACGACATACATGTAATAATAGGCAGTGCAATGAATCTGCTTGCCTGTCAGTTTCCAGATTTGGAAGGATTCCAATTCTTTTAGTTGGCCATCAGTTGGACTTCGAAAGACATAGCAGACTATTCATTCAAATTATAAACAGGTCGCCAAATGATGGTGGATCCCATTGGCTGACCATTAGTAACATTAACTGCCTTGAAAATACGGTAAAAGTCTATGACTCGGCATATAGAGGTTTGCCACAAGAAGAAGAAATGATAGTGGCAAGTTTAGTGTCGATAACATGTAATGAACTGTGGGTCATATTTCCAAATGTTGCTCTGCAAACAAACGAGTACAATTGCGGATTGTACGCGATAGCAAACGCGACTGCTTTAGCACATGGTATAGACCCCAAAACGCAAATATTTATACCCAGGCTAATGAGAGAGCACCTGTACAAATGTATTGAAGAAAAACATCTGGGACCATTTCCCGTCACAATCAGTCAAAGCAGGCGAAATCCAATTAAAAAAGACGTTGAATTGCCTCTGTCGCATGCCTGACACGCGGACAATGTATATATATTGTGACACCTGTGGAAATGAATATCACCCTCAGTGTGTAGGTATTTGTCATTCTATTACTGACACAACAGAGTTTACATGCCCAAAATGCACAGACGGGAGATAATAAAAAAAGTATATTTTATTATAAAGATTCAGCTTTGTTTTATTCTTTGTTCCATTTTACTTTTTCTTCGTTTTCTTCATTGTCCCCGAATCTCGGAAGTGGGTGTCTTAACTGTTGGAATTATTTGAATCAGGAACAGAATTTGAATAAAGTATTCCTTTCCGTTCTGTTTCAAGTGTTCCATTCTGTGTTCTTTGTTCCGTTCCATGCTTTTTGTCATGTTTGTTCCGTTCTTGCATGATTTCATATTCCATTCCGTTCTGTTCCATGTTCCGTTCCATGTTCCGTTCTGGATTTTAGTAACAAGTGGGGTGATTATAAAAGCCGAGAGTAAAGATCGGAAGTCAGGACCAAAAATCGGGAGTAAATTTAGACAATAACACTAAGCTTGCACCTATCGGGATGAAATTAGGAACATAAGTAGAATATAGACTCTTCTTTAAAATGCATATAAGATTTTATATTAATATCAAATATTTTTCACGTTATAGTATGAAATATACGACTACGTCGCTCATTTTGGGGTCGGGACCAACTTTTGCGGTATTGACGATGTCAAGCATTTTGCAATTTATAGTCAGTCTGGGGATTCCACACGAATTATTTTATAAATTATCAATTAAAAACATGTTACAAATCAGAAAAATGTAAAAAATAAAGTTATTTCATCGCACTGTCCAGTAATTAATTGACCCGGGAGTAGGTCGGGACTAAATTTCGGCTTTGCGATATTGACGATGTCAAGCATTTTGCAAATAATGGTCAGTTGCAGGTTGCCACGAGAATTATTTTGCGCAATTTCATTTAAAAATGTGTCGCAAATCAGAAAAATATAAAAATAAAGTTATTTAATTGCACCTTGTAGTAAATAATTGACCCAGGAGTAGGTCGGGACTAAACTTCTGCTTGAAATCGACTCAGATTTGGTGCACACTAATGTCCGGGACGTTCGGGATGTAATGTCCGGGATGTATGGGGTAGTGGTGCGTTGCACTCAATATCTCTGCTGGTAGTGGTCAGAATTTAATAAACTTGGTATCATTGGAAAATTTAAGCTCCATTCTCAATGATTGATAAAAAATATTTTCCAATTTTTATCCTTTAAAAGCAGATTTTGGACTTTGAAATGTCCGGGATGTTCTGGATGCAATGTCCGGGATATATGGGTAGTGGTGCATTGTCTATAATATCTCAATTAATAATTAACGGAATTTAATGAAATATGTATCATTTCAATTTTAAAGCTCTAATCTAAAAGAAAATTAAAAAACATTATTTATTTTTTACCCTCTTGCAGTCCGTTTTTGACGTCGAAATGTCCGGGATGATCCGCGAGCGCTGGTGGGATGTTCCAGATGTAATGTACGGGGTGCACACTAATGTCGGGGATGTTCGGGATGTAATGTCCGGGATGTATGGGGTAGTGGTGCGTTGCACTCAATATCTCTGCTGGTAGTGGTCAGAATTTAATAAACTTGGTATCATTGGAAAATTTAAGCTCCATTCTCAATGATTGATAAAAAATATTTTCCAATTTTTATCCTTTTAAAGCAGATTTTGGACTTTGAAATGTCCGGGATGTTCTGGATGCAATGTCCGGGATATATGGGTAGTGGTGCATTGTCTATAATATCTCAATTAATAATTAACGGAATTTAATGAAATATGTATCATTTCAATTTTAAAGCTCTAATCTAAAAGAAAATTAAAAAACATTATTTATTTTTTACCCTCTTGCAGTCCGTTTTTGACGTCGAAATGTCCGGGATGATCCGCGAGCGCTGGTGGGATGTTCCAGATGTAATGTACGGGATGTGGTGTATTGCCTTTATGGGGAGTGGTGTATTGCCTTTAATATCTCAACTAATAATAACCAGAATGTAATGAAATATGTATCATTTCAATTTTAAAGATCTAATATAATAAAAAGTTATAAAACATTTTTTTTTTTTTTTTTTTTTTTACCCTCTTGCAGTCCGTTGTTGACGTCGAAATGTCCGGGATGATCCGCGAGCGCTGGTGGGATGTATTGGAACGGTATTGTATCTTTAACATCTTGACTTTTGCCTGTCGTAATTCATAAAAATGGTACCAATTACTACTTTTTAATAAACGCAAAACGCAAACTGGTTTTAAAGTAAAATAAAAAACAAGAAAAAAAAAACGTTACTTTATGGGGTTTCAAATTAAAATACGAGATATTTAAGACATCCAGACGGGTTCAGTTACTGTAGTCTACAGGTTAGACTTAGCGTTATAAAAGATAAAACTAAAAAATCAAATACTAAAATCAGCAAATAAAACTTGTACATATGTTGCGAAAAGATAACAGAAACAATCTGAAACAGATACTGCTACTTGTATATGTATTACACATGCTGCTGTTCACAAGAGGGACATCGCCACTCGTTTGCTGTGGAACCTAAACCTACACATTTTCTATGAAACCAAGTCTTGCACTTACGATTATCACAGTAAATCATGTCATCAATACATTCGGACATTCTGTAATAGCACCAGACTGGAATTTTTTATGCTTTTGCAAGTGAATGAATTAAGTTTACCTCTGCTCTTTTCTTTTTCCTTGGGAAACGCTGACATTTTTCCATTTTCCAAACATTCAATCAAATGCTGTCTCATTTTCGATACGTCGTATATTATTCTGGGATTAAAAGAATCAGAAAAACAAAACTCTACCACATTCGCTATTGCAAAAAGCCCGCAATCATAAGAATTCGGTTGTTGTTGAACGCGCAGAATTTTGACCTGCAATGCCTTAGATGCGTCATTTTTATAAATTTGCGACAACTGAATTAACCCCTTCAATTGCAGAATCATACAACGGTTGTTGTAAAATAAAAATTTAATGTTCCAGAGTGTTTTTTGTTGGATTTGGATTTTATACATATATAAATCAATGAATGCTTACTGAATATTACGTAGCTTGGAATACCCATGAGAGAGAGAGAGAGAGAGAGAGAGAGAGAGAGAGAGAGAGAGAGAGAGAGATCCACAAGTTGCAACACTGTCAATGTTGTTATTTGTACAAAAGGATGGACGGAATGACGTATGGACAACTACGGAAACGGTGAAAACTCGGAAAACTCGACATAATAATAAAAAATTTGCCACGGATTAAACTGATCAGCGGCAATTTGTTCCCATACACGTTTTTACTTGGTGCTTAATGACTGCATTTATTGATCTATGATCTATGAACAATGGTTAATGATTTTACTATAGAAGGGATATAACTCGATTACCTATTGAATTATTTATCTTCACGTATACCTGCCCTTGTATCAAGACCACATTTTAGAAGAAAATCGAACATTGTAAATATATTTATCATGTTTATCGATAAGATCATTTGGAATGAGCATCAGTTAAACGCATCAATCAACACATAACTCGATTGCGGCACGCGTCCAATTAATTAAGAGTTAATGCAATTAGCAAACAAGTCGTTAAAGCTTCACAAGTCGTTAAACACCGTCATTAAGTTAATGACCCGTAAAATTACTCAGCCTAACCTGTATAAACAAAAAATACAACATCTATGCTCTAAAACCAAGATTTTGGGTAAAGTATCCACAATCTATGCTTTAGCAGAAATTAGAAAAACAAACAAACAAACAAAAAAACAATTCTGAAAACTTTATTTACTTTTTTGGGTGCAGTTTTTGAGACTCAAGAAAACAAAAAAAAAAAAAAAAAAAAAAACTACTCGTACCCACAATTCATGTTTTAGAGAATAAATAAATAAATAAATAAATAAATAAATAAATAAATATCCATTTTTTTCTAATTGAACATACCATATAGCATTTGATATTACTTTTTTTTGTTTTACTTCTGCAACATGATGGTGATCCTGAATGATCCCGGACGTATACCAAACGCTTGAAATCATCATATATGTTCAAATTTTGTTTTACAAATTTAACATTTTTATTAGTCTGTAGTTACAAGTTAATGTTGATACATAAAAGACTACATTTACGAATGTTATTTAAAAAAAAATGTCAATCCCACTTAACACCTGGGATCATTCGTACATTTTAAAGTCCGAAATAGACATCCCGGACATTTTAAAGTCAAAAACGGACTGCAAGAGGGTATAAAATAAAAATATTTTTTAATTTTCTTTTAGAAGTGAGTTTTAACATTCAAATAATACATATTTCATTAAATTCTGTTTATTATTAGTTGAGATATTAAGGACAATGCACCACTACCCGTACATCCCGGACATTGCATCTAGAACATCCCGGACATTTCAAAGTCCAAAATCGGCTTCAAGGGGATAAAAATTGAAAAATATTTTTTAATTATCATTTAGAATGGAGCTTAAATTTTTCAATGATACCAACTTTATTAAATTCTGACCACTACCAGCAGAGATATTGAGTGCAATACACCACTACCCCATACATCCCGGACATTCCATCCCGAACATCCCGGACATTAGTGTGAGCCCTCAGATTTGCCTTCTTGCTAATGTCACATACATTGTATTTCCCCGGTCAATTATTTACTTCACGGTGCAATGAAATTACTTTATTTATTTATTTTATTTTATTTTATTTTTTTTCTGATTTGTGACATGTTTTTAAAATGAAATTGCACAAAATAATTCTTGTGGCAACCCGCAGCTTACCATAATTTGCAAAATGCTTGATATCTTCAAAATGCTTGACATCTTGCCGAATTGAATTTGCTTAACGTTGAAACTCGGGTAAAACAGCTGAGGCTGAATCATGTGCATAAGATTTTCTACAACTTGTGTCCTACATATTTGAAGGAGAACTTTGTTCGGTTGAATGCTGTGCATCTGCATGATACAAGGTCTAGTCGTTATAACTTCTTAGTTCCTCATTGTCGAAGTGTTGAACATTCTACCTTCTATTATAGAGGGATTGCAGATTGGAATTCTCTTCCTGACTGGTTAAAAGAATTAGAGAAACCTCACGGGTTCAAAGCATCCCTCAAAAAGTACCTTATTGAGCATCATCAAGAAACTGAGATTGGTGATTTTTTCTTTTATTGATTGCACAATGTTTTTTTCTATCCCATATGTCCAATGATCTACTTGTGCGGCTTGGCATTGAGGATCTGGACCTCATTCTGAAGGAGAGAAGACTTCGATGGTATGGACATGTGGAACGCTCCAGTGGTGCAATCAAGACAGCCTTTGACATACAGTTTGATGGAAAGCGTGTGAGATCTGCCATGCGTGCAGCAAGCCAGCTATCTGGAAGGGGGCCCACTGATGTGGATGTTGACCCTGTACCTGCACGTTAATCAAAAATCCGATTATGATTATGATATGATGTTGAAATGATTCAGAATCTGTGATATATTGTTGTCATGTCTGTAGCACGCACCAGATGACTACTGCTAGCTTTAAGCCGAGCGGATTTGTCCACCGGCCAGCGTGGGTGTCGTTGCCCTGAGCTGGGTTTGATCGTTGGTGGGACCCTTTCCAATCACGTTAGAACACTGCTTTGGGTAGCGGGGCTCAGTGTGGTCGGTGTATGATTCGCTCCCACATTAGGGCTGTCAAATGTAAGGGTCTGATTCTTATCCGTGGTCTTCTGGTGTGCCTGACGATTGATACTATAAGGTTATTGGTATTTGATATATTTATAACTAAGAGCACCCTTCAGTGACAGGTTAACATTGGAATTCTCATGCAATAAAATTCTGCTTCTCTCATGCCGAATTCTTGGAACTGTTAAAATGGACCCCATTGGAAATAAGCCATATGGCTTTATGGGCTATTCATAGGTTTTAAGATCATAATTTTTAAAGTTTTTAAAGTTCTGTGATATGTGGGTGTGGGTGCTGGCGCCCTAGCCCACCATGCCAAAATTTATATTTTTTTCTTAACTTATAAAATCAAATTTAACTTTTAAAGTGATATTTAAAGTAGTTGCGGTCATGGTACCAAAGCTGTAATCCAAACTCATAAATCCATAAACGAATAACGAATCAGAATGTTCAGACCAACAGACATGGACCCCAGAACAAAAGGTGTAATCAGGCGTTCGCGGATAGTAGGCATTACTTGGTAAGCAAGCTTCGCCCACCATGCCCATAGGCCTGAACGAAGGAAATATCGGTAGAAGCGTATGTCCAGGATTTGGGAAGTCTACTTATGGCGCGTCACTGGCAAAGACATCAGAAACAATTCTGGAAACTGCCACATTGTAGGGATTGACTAGATCATGATGTCTCCCATAGAACTTCTTTAGTGTTGCTACCAGTTTGGTTTTTTGATACCCCTGGATCAACAACTTTGTAGTGAGCACTTTCCCACGCTCCATGAAGTCCTGATAATTTGAACAGGTTCTGGCATAACGGATTAACTGTGAAACGTAAACGCCGTATGCTGGTGCAGAAGGGATATTATTGCTCAGGAATAAACCTGTTGCTATAGATCCATCAGACTATTTTATATTATTAAAATATGCTCTTTTTACTAAATCATTCACAAATTCATTCAATTGTATGTAATAATTCTCATTCATATGACATATCGTTTTTTTGTTATGCTTATATGTTGATGTTAATACCTGAATAAATCTGAATCTGAATACCGCAAAAAGCGATATTCTATTCTATTCTAAAGTTACAGCGCCTGGTCAAACACAGATACCGGCTTTTACCCAATAGGAGGTTTGACCTTCACCAGCACGTTCCAAGACGTGGTCTTACGTAAAATGATGATTTGGAAAAAGTGAAAGGAAACAGCGTTAAGGCATAAATCGTTTATTCTGAAACAGGTAATGTACTGTTCAACATGTCGAATGTTTCATATTGTGGTTTTGAAGGAAACTGGCAGACCTGAAGGAGTTTCGAGCTGTCAAAAGCGCGGAAATATATGACATAATGTCGTTACCGGCATTTGCTTTTCATGACACAGGCACGCCAGAATAAATCCATTGCACGCGAATGTATATCATGTAAGATAAATGATTATTTTCCTACTTATTAGACTGATTTTATCTCAGAAACCATTTATCTCACAAAAAAATTAATAATATTATGTCATTCTTACCAACAGTTGGGAGCATAACCTCTACACGTTATTTTTTTTTAACTCAAAAGTTAATAATTTTGCTAGTTTGTGGATTTAACTTTTCAGCTATTTTTTAATGTCCTTTTTTAATTTGTGCCATTTTTTCACCTTTTGATAGACTTTCAGCAATTTTCATGGGCAAGTGGTTGATTTTTTTATGAAAGATCTGTTATGTAACTATCCCGGCACAACCAGTTTTCGTCCACTTAACGATATATCCGATCAGAGCCGCTGACTAACTAAACCCTCGATTTTTTTTACTAATGCATAATTACTATTAGTCAAAACGCATCAAATCAATAATAAAATATATTGAATTTACCTCGTGTTTATCCAGGTCAAGCCGCCATTTTGAAAGCTGTCAAAATCAGTTGGCCCCGGACATTTACTACCTAAATTCGTCCATGTATGGGTATCTATACTGTTCATAAGAAATAAACGCATCATCTAGATTCTCACCAGCTAAAAAGTCAAAATTGAAGTCTGGAAACAAGAATTAACCAATAAAACAGGAAATCAACGTATTTACAGCCTAATGTATCCTAATTTAGTCTTATTGACAGGGTGTAATGGGTTCACAAATGGGGCACAAGAATGTATCACCCCTCCTTAGAACCCTAACTTTTGTACAGAAAGACAGATGAACCCATCCATTACATTTTTCACATTGGCCCCAGTTAACTATGATAATAAATGGTTTCTTGCTAAAATCTGGGCTTGATCGTTTACAGATGATGCACTTTTCATAGTCTGGAATGTCCTCTTCAGAATCACTGTCACAACTTTCAATTTGTACTTTCTTCATTTTTTTCAAAGGAACTCCTGATGGTCCAGCAACTGGTGATGTACTGTTGGTTGAGATTTTTGACTTCTTTGGAATTACTTCATTGATATAAATTGTTTGCTTAGACTTTCCGGTTCTAGATTTTATTTTCGGCTTGTTCTTATCTTGGTGTTCAACAATTTTGTCCATAACTTCATCTTCTGTAATTGCCTTTCCTCCAACAACTTTGCTAAGCGTGTTTCTTTTCTTTTTAGCTGTTTGTACATTTGCAAGAATCTGGCCACCTTTATGTAATAGGAAATTCTCTGCAGATTCTGACAAGGGTCTAACAGGTGTGATACATTCTTGACCTTGACTAAAAGTATTGGCAGGAGCAACCATTGGATCACTGACAACATGTGGATTGAAGGGTATGATACCACATCTCTTGAAAGCTGATAGTATGTTATTAGCTGTAAGAGTTGTTGTGTAGATCTTGCAGGCTAGGCGACAGACATCATACCTTGTGACAAGCTGACCTCCAGATTCGCGTATATGGCGGTGGCATGCTGAATTCCAGGCAACCTCGAACGGACCAAAACAGCTAACATCAAGAGGTTGGAGGAGATGGCTACAATGAGGTGGTAACACAAATAATATTATATTCTGAGATTTTGCCCATTCTATTAGGCCTAAAGATACATGACTCTTATGTCCATCATAGAGTATAAGTACATAATCTGAATCTCTTGAAGGTATGTAATTTATTAGGTGATTTTTCTTATAGTCTTCGAAAATCTCCGTGTTCGACCACCCTGTTTCAGAAACTGTACCGGTAGCACCTGGAGTCGCCCCCTCCATTAGTGAATCAAGCATCCGTGAGCCAGGGAAAACAAAATATGGTGGTACCTGCTGACCCACACCATTGACACATCCGATCACTGTGGTATTTTTAGACTTGCCAGAAGTAACAGCTTGTGCCTTATAGTTCTTACCTGATACTATCTTGGGAGGCTTATGTTCAGCCTGTAGGCCTTTTTCATCCACATTATAAATGCACTGAGGTTTATCTGTGAGATTATACTTGGTAAGAATTCTCTGGAGTTCATTAAAATAACTATCAACTGCCTGTCTAGTAGCACTTCTAGCTCTTGCAATTTCAAGGCTTCGTGGTTTTTTAACTTTAAGTTCAGGCCACCTATCTAGGAAATTATATAACCAGCGGTCGGTCAGTGGATGATGTTTATCTCTTAAGCCAAGAAAAATTGCATAATCTGATGCCAGGTTGATAGTCTCCTGACGACTGTAACCATATCCTACCTCAGCCATAGTTTTCAGATGTCCAGTTAATAATGCCTCCTGCTCATCTGAAAAAAGAGGCAAAGGACCAGACTTCACAACATCCAAACTAACTCTTCCATGAAGCCTGTCCATTAAAGTTGACTTGGGAACTCCAAAAGACTGGGACGCTTTTCTGATGGACATGTCATTGTCTATAACTGCTTCGAAAGCTCTGTTCAACTCATCTGAATCATACGACCTGTAGACACCTCTTGCATTTTGCTTGCGCTGAAAAGAAAACAAAAAATATTCATGTTTTTGTTTTCTTTTCTTTTTTTTTTGCAGCATGCTTACAAAATAATATATGAAAACCAAAATATCAAAATTTATTTCATAACTGAAATAATTTTTGATTTTTTTTTTCTCTTTTCTTTTGTTTAGCTTGCATCACCACAGATAGTTGTGCTGGTGATGATGCAAGATAAATAAATCTGGAAGAAAATATATCTGAAAAAAAAGACAAAGTTAACAAACAAAAATATTTCCATCGGATATAATGATGATAACATACTGAATATTTGCTGACGTATCTATACGGCTGTAGAACAACTGTAGTAGATATGCATGATGTTTGTTAACTGCTCCTTATTAAAGATCTTTGCTGAGACAGGTGAAATTCAGAATTTAAACGTCCATAAAATCATTAGGGCAGAGATATATGCCTTTGAAATAAAAGCAATTAATATCCAATTAGCTAAAATTAGAAAACCAACACATAAAGACAGTAGTCACAAAATTGCACCTTTTATTTTTTTGAACAGTATACTTTGACAGTTCGGCGCATGACCTTTGGGCACCGCCTACATCCGTTTAGCAGACGAAATATAAACATTCATTGATATTTCATGCATTTTTCAAAGAATGTCAGAATAAATTGACAAAAGTTTGGTAATAAGTAAATTTTATCAAAATGGCGCATACAAACTTTTGGGGAACCTTTCTTACCTTTTTAATCTCCATTTTGCGATCGGAAAACTGTTTTGACGTTTCTGTCTCTAATGTAAACAAAGATGCGCGCGCAACACAAAAATCTTGCGAGCGTTATCGTTTTTGTAATGCATTTTCGGGGCCGGACGAAAACAGGTTGTGGACGAAAACAGGTTGTGCCGGGATTATGATCAAGTAATAAAATTTTGTATGCATCGTCTAGAAATGTGAACGCAAGGCCTTTGAAATTAATGAAAAAATATACTTTTTAACTTATTTAGGTTATTTTCAAAATATTTACAAATTTGAGAAATAACCTAAATAAGTTAAAACCTTCAGCCAAAGGAAAGTTAACTCTTACACTTTGGAAGAGAGGTTTCTTTATAATTGAATTTTAACTTTATCAAGTTATAAATCCTCAAAATTTTAACCTTAAAAGTTATGCTCCTGACTGACCAAAAAGCAGTTCTGGCAGAGATAATATAATGTAGCTTGTATAATTAGAATGCATATACTTGTGTCAGATGGCATTTTCTCCACTTACAGTAGCTTGTAAATTGAGAGGAATACACATTGGAGCACAATTTTTCATGCCATATTCTGCTTCTTGGTGTGGCTATTAAAAGCAGCATTCCCAGTCAGGTACTACAGTACGCAGGGATCATTTTCTGGCGCGATTTTGCGATATTCCCGCATGTTTTTTTTTTTTTTTTTTTTTTTTTTTTTGCAAGAAATCACATCAGAATTCCCGGAGTAAGAAATCACACTGCGGATTTTTCTCATTTCGTGCCGTAAAGTTCCTATTTCGCATATGTGGTCCATTTTGGGACTTTCTGACTGTTCTGTTTGATCAGTTTCTGAACTATTGCGGCGCCATAATTCATTACAAATACAACCGCAGGTAACCAGTTATTCATCTGTATCACTGAAAAGCTTTATTTTAAAATTCTTTGTCAGTCTCTGGCTCATGCAGGCATTTTTTGATTGCTACCTTGATTCAGTCTGCCGACTCGGAGATAATTGTCCATCCCTAAGCTTTGCAATCGGGATGGCAACATGTTTAAGTATCTTGTTTGAGCACAATCCAGCTCGACTGAAGCGGCCACACTCTCCTCCCCTGATTCGGATGACGATCAGGCCAGCCTTAAAAAAAATGTATGTTTGCTGTGCTCCTAACCATCATTTGTGAGATGGGTAGGTAGGTAGGTATTTTTTTTTTTTTTTTGGAAGAGTGACTTACAAGATAGTGTTTTATACATATCGAATACAATACCACCTGACATTTTTGCCTGGTATTTGGAATAGAGGTAAATGTAAAAAGAACCTTTTTTTATATTTTAATGCATTAAAATTAATTGAGATGTGACACAGCAATTCCAACTGTTTTACACATGTGCACCCAGTGATAACTCGTATCAGCCTGTGCATCTGCATTACATTAAGACATTGGCGATGATTAATCAGATTTGTAAGTGAATTTATCACAGATCATCCAACACCACTTACAAGCATTACAAGCATGCATAAACATCATCCTTTCCACCACCCCCACCCCCTCCTCTCTCTCTTGTAAAGTGGATTCCGAAGAGCCTAAAAACAAATCAGAATTCCCTTTTTTAAAGTGCAGACTCTGTATTTTGCAATGGTTATAAGGTACAGCTTTCCTTGTTACTGTCCTGCAGGTGGTCATTAAATACTTAAACCAAAAAAAGGTATCTTACCCGTTGTAAAAAAATAAAAAAAAAAGTCAAAAATAGGGCAGGGTGTCACATCGGCTTATTCTGATCAGGACCTACTCTGTTTGCTTGACAGAGTTTGCAGGGCCTAGAAACAGGGCGTCTTTTCAAACATTTTATGCGCAGGCTGGTCCAGGTCATTGTATCTTGCCCAAAAAGTAAGTTACTATTTTGCGGATCACGAGTCTACCTGTTAGTTAATCCCATGCAGAGTCCTATTGGCGGGCTTACAATAACTATTCCGACAAGTCAAACAAAAGTACCTTATCGCAAATTTGAAAAAGAAAGATCCAGATTGATGTGCTCATCTGCGCAGTCCGTTGAGTCTATTTTATTTATTGTGCAGACTTACAAGGCCTGACATTCTTTATGTACGATATTAGCGGTTTTATTACTCTAAGTAGCCTGCGCAGCGGTCTGGTTGCGATTAATTTGTATGAACAAAATAAGATCTGTTTATCACAGTTTAAATTTCTCATAACATCAAAGGGATTATAAAAGTGGCCGATTCATTTGATGGGAATAGGTTTTTCACATGTCAATCATGTGGCTAGTTGGTGAATGTATCATTGAAATGTATATGATTAACCTTTACAGCTCTGTGGACTAATTCAGCAGACGATAAATTGATCACGTTTTTCCAAGAAAACTGAATTTGACATTTCATGCAAAATGTCTTCATTGGAGATAATTTGCATGAAATGTCAAACCTGTTTTTGGGACATATATATATCAGAAATATTTCTAAATGCTGTCTGCTGTAATTTTACCCAGAGTGCTAAGAGTTCAGTCCTTTTTTTTTTACATCTACTTTCCTTACCAGTTTTACCTAATGGACCAATCCGAAAAGTCTGTGTAATTATTTCCCGTGTCCATTGTAAGGACAAAAGGGTCTTATGTTTTAGTGTTCCTCGGGGACGGATAACATTTTGGAACATATTGTGATTTTAATTAGTCTGTATTAATAAATTTCTGTCAATGGACGAAGATTTTTGATGAATCCATCGGTTGGTACAGGCAATACACAACGAGGAAAGGGTAGCATACCGGTGTCAGTCACATGCTTCAATTGCTCGATCGCTGAAGTGTGAACTGCCAACACCTGTTTAACTACCGCTTGCCTAGCAAATAACGGTACTGTCACGGGTGTGAAAAGCACATGGGGGGTTACTACTGTTCTTTTAAGATGGCACCGATGGTACGAATAACACATGGCGGACTTAAGACTTCAGTCAAATAATCCAATCATAAATAGTAGTAGTCCCATGGGAAAAAAACATGCGTCTGGCGAACTCGGCTTTGGAAATTTTTAGGAGTCTGGACCCTGATTTATGCATCCCGGGACACAGGATTCCGCGGTTCCCGAGAACCCGGAGTTGGGCAAGGCCTGCTATCCTTGTAGCAGGTAAGGTTCGAGGGGGGCAAATGTTTCGGTCACACGAATCACCGGAATACTACCGAAATACCGGAATACCCGTGAAAAATATAGGTATACCTGTGAAAGACACCTATTAAAGATACCAATATTGGCTTAAATTAATCAACTAAGTAATATTATGTCAATCTAATGGAAGAGGGATAATATTTAAACCTCAAATAATTTGCAAATTGTCTTTGAAGTGTTTTTTTTTTTTTTGTTGTTGTTTTTTTTTTATTTGAAAACGTTGATAGTCCGCTAAATCAGAGCCGGAATACCCATGAAAAACGTGAATTACCTACACTTCAAACAAAAAGTACATACAACTTTTTGTATAAAATATTTATTAATTGAGTGAATAATTTCTTCCGATTGATTTAGTTATGTATGATGTATATAAAAAAAATATATATATATGGCCAGTAGTAAGTCTCAAACACGACACACAGAAAGTTAATCATTTACGCATGTTTGAAAGTTACGCAGATTAAACAACCAATGCAGTCATGATGAGTAACGTCATCCTTACACCCATGTAGCTTGTATGAATATTCTTTTAAATATAATATAAAAATATTAATATAAATAATGTGTTCCAGCAGCACGCCTTTATAAATATGAGAATCGTTGCATCAATCTGTGTAAATATTACCCCGAATACATTGCGAAATTTTATATATAGCGCTCTCCCCGCCAAAAAAAAAAATACTTTGCAGGTGCTGCTGCTGCCAAGAAAATAGTTTGAACCCCCGAAGCACTGCTGAAAGTTCTAGAGGAGATGTCGATCTAACTGTTTTAGTATTTACGGTGAAAATTAGGATGAACATTTCTTTTGAATCGTCTGCCCCAGCAAATGATTCACATGTAATGTCACGCATAATTTACACAGGAAAATAAGAAAAAAAAATGTAAATGCCGTCTGCTGAATATGCTAAGCCCTTCAAGGGTCAAAGTATGGATACATTTCATTTGACAAGGGAGACAGAAACGGATACACTGGAATGTATCTACACTGCTCGGATCGAGGCCTGGACGGTTGATGATTGGACCAGGGATACGACTGTCCATTTAAATCCCCGTGACTTGGTGTCTTATTTATGCCTCTTTCAACAACAACAACAGCAAAAAAAAAAAAGTCATATTGAGATAATAGAATGCGGCGTCTGGTCAGGTTTCACTGTTTGCAAAAACAGTATAGCCATTTTTCTAGGAATAACCAAATCTCATAGCCGGATGTACCTGAAATGGACCAGCCAGAATCTTACAAGTTTTGCAAACTCCCTCTCTCTCTCTCTCTCTCTCTCTCTCTCTCTCTCTCTCTCTCTCTCTGTCTCTGGAAAGCTCTTTCGTTTTGCCCTCCAAACTCTCTCTCTCTCTCTCTCTCTCTCTCTCTCTGGAAAGCTCTTCCGTTTTACCCTCATATAAATATGACACGTCTCCTTTCGAGCTGTAAGTTGTTTGCACTGACTTCATTGGAAAAATGATATCGCACCGGCGGGAATCATACGCGATTCGATCCCGACTTAACATGAAACACATGTATTTGCTACGGTCATTAGCTTCTTCCACTGCTTCAAGATTGGCAGTTACAAGTTTCTGGAGGAAGAGGGTTCAGTGTACTGGTTAAACGCTATTTTATAAGCTTAATTGGCGCGATTCGTAAAAAAATGCTGTTCCCCATCCCGTTTCGCATGGGCCAGATTCGTAAAGCAATTGCAGTTAACTCCCTTTTAATAGTCAGTTGCAGTTAGCTCCCTTAAAAGAGTAAAACCCTGCAGTGTGAGGACGTTACCCCGCATTTACCAGGGTACAAATGAATATTGTTATGTTATTCTCTGACGGTATATAAATTAATAACATTATCTTTAATTGCTTATAGAGCAATCTTCAAAACTTTTGTTTCCATGTAAAGTGTTCTGTTTTTGTTTCTTCAACATTCGATATGCAAAACCAAGACCGTAATTTATTTAACGAGTAAAAGAGACGTAGGTATAAACCTAGCATCGGCGGGAAAGCATCTTCACATAATATTGTCATATGTCTTCACGGACGTTCTAGGCGGCGTCTTCCTGGGTAGAAACCAATACTAAGATACGAGGACAAAGTGTCTTGCTCAAAGACCTCAAAGACACGACACATGGTGTTCGCAGGTATCGAATTACCACTATCTGGGCTAATTCAGCAGACGACAAAAAAAAAAAAAAAAATCGTTATTTGTTTTATTACCAAGAAAACAGGATTTGACATTTCATGCAATGGAGACAATTTGCATGAAATACAAATCCTGTTTTCTTGGAAGAATGATAAAAATATTCAAAATGTCTGTTGAAAACTTTACCCAGAATGTTAAGCGTTATGGTTTGCAGAAACAAATCGCGCATGGGTCTGTGCACGGTAAAACCTATAACTTGTACGAAGAGACGAATTAGCCTGCACACTCTGAGCCTGCACACTCTGAGCCTGCACATCAGTAGTCTGATCAGAGCCTTCGCTAATCGTATGTACCGCCTACAATCTATGGGTTTAACAAAACGTCTTGTGCGACAAGCGAAGACTCGGGTCAGTCTGCGCAACTGCACATTCTGATCAGAGCATTCGCTGATTGTATTTACCTTCGATAGCCGGGCTGCCAAAAGCGGGATAAACAGTGTGACTGTAACATCACATTCTAGCCCAGTCGAGCCCACACACTTTTCCGGGGTCGGCATTCATAAGCTATTAATCATTTCAACAGTTCATATTTTGTTTGTGTTGAGGTTTTACGGCCCAGTCAACCCAATTGGGTCATGTCGAGCGCGGTCAGTTTACCTAACCACAGGTTTACTGGGCAGGCTTAGTCCTCTAAGCGGTTAACCAGTATTGTGCACATTCTTTCGCCAGAAACTGACAACTGCCCTTCTTGAATCAGCGGAAGGGAGAGAATGACCGTAGAAAATATTTCATGATCAATCTCTACGAAAGAATGTTGCCGACCTCGGCGGGGGTTGAACCCGCGACCTCCTGGTCTCCAGTCGGGCGGCACATCCAACTGAGCCACCGAGGCCTCAACAGTTCATATACTTTGACGATAGAGCCTACTTTTGGATTTATGGCCCTTTGAACACTGAAAATATTTTAGTGAATTCTGTAATATATTTATGTCCACTCTTTTACTTGAAAACTATTTGAGATATTTTCTTGAAACAGTATGAAATATTGGGAAATGGTGCCTCGGTGTGGTGTTACAGTGGTAAAGCTGCTCGCTTTGTCTCCCAGGGTCATGGGTTCGATCCCAGGCTTCTCAAGCCTTTAATATGGGACTTTAAACCATGGTCCACATTTCTCTATGACCTAGCTGTTACTAGGACGTAAAAAACAAACTCACTCATTTGAATTGTCATTAGCCTCTCTTGTCCCTTGTATGCGTAAAGTGTGTTTTTGTGTGACAGACACCCTTTTCACATGGGCTATCTTATTGATTCAATGCCTCTTTGATAGCAGAAGCGCCCCTTTAAGTTGATTAATATTGACACGTGCGGTTGCTGCACGCGAGTGAGAATTTCCCGGTCTTTTACCATAGTACGTCATTTATATTGAGCGCGTGCGGTTGTTGCATGGGAAAAGGCAGTTACAGGAATACCAAATATAAATATGTAATTCGTCGATTGGGGGCAGATGTTTGATTCTCTTTGTGATTTTTGTGATTTTCATGTGTTTGTTTTGTTTTCTACAGCATATTAAGTAAAAATGACCATGCCGGACCCACTTATGTGGCCGGAGTAGACTAAGCCAAAGAATCCGGTACTTTTTCATATGGAGCGTTGTTGAGGCCCATGTTACGTGCTGGAATAGTGAATGGGGCTACCGGGGTTTTCTTAAGACCTAGGGAGCACCCAAATATATTCAGGGAACAAGGCAGCATTGGTTAATATTTTAAGAAAACAAGGGAATTGACCTAATTTTGGTGGATCGGAATGCGGAAATTTTGAAAACCCTTTTGGGATAATAAGACCTTTGCGATCAGCACAGACTCAGATCAACCTGCGCATCCGCATGTGCGTGGAGGATATAACTTCACGCAGACTGTTCTATACAGTGGAAAAATGTCTCCGGGTACAACATTACGAATCTGAGTAACTTCGCACAACTTTGCATAACACACACTTTGCGCGGACTTGCGAGTGTTGTCCGCTGAATATTACGTTTACTCGGTTTGATTCCGAGTGTTTGGGGGAAGTCTGCAAAATGCCTATATTCGGGGTAAAGTTTTTTGTTTTTTTTTTTTGTTCTTTTACCTGATCTATTCTGTACATGTATGTACTTTTCGTTTGAAGTGTAGGTAATTCACGTTTTTCGCGGGTATTCCAGTCGTATTCCGGCTCTGATTTAGCGGACTATCAACAATGTTTTCAAAAAAAAAAAAAAAAATTGCAAAGACAATTTGCAAATTATTTTAGGTTAAAGTATTATCCCTTTTCCATTAGGTTGACATAATATTACTGAATTGATTAATTAAAGCCAATATTGGTGTCTTTAATAGGCGTCTTTCATAGGTATACCTATATTTTTCACGGGTATTCCGGTATTTCGGTAGTATTCCGGTATTTCGGTGATTCGTGTGACCCAACTGTTTTTATTTCTTCTGTTTCTTCACTTTCATTCCTGTTCCTCTTTCTTTCCTGTCCCTCTCTTTCATATCTTCTACTCAGGGGTCATCCTAGAGCTTTCAGAGAGGGAGAAGTTTTGCGACAATTTCAGGATTTCAGGGAGAAGTTTTGGTCCGAATTTTGGATTTCCCTATACATTCTATATATTTTCACTTCTCCCTCAACTCAAGGTAGGGAGGTCAGCCAGTTTAGGGAGACTTTTTTTCCCAAATCGCCCTCTAGGATGACCCCTGTTCTACTATCTCTTTTCTTCCTTTCTCTTGAAGACGACACAAAATGACCCACAAGGGTTGGTGTGTCGTTAAACCCCAACAGAGTCAAAAATCAACAAAGATGTCACAAGCTAGCACTCTGGACTCATTCTGAGCTTTGGCCCAAACTTAGCGGAGAAAGGTTACTGAAGGCCCCTCTACAACCAAATCACTGAAATGCTTAGTTCTAATAATGAAGACGTTCAGCACGAAGCTGGCGTCGACTGTCAGCCCCAAAGGCAAAGTGAAAAGGTCAGTCATAAAATAGCTTTTTATGCACTTTGTTCATTCAACAACAACAACAACCATTCATTGTTTTTAACCCTTGTCCTGCTGAACCCGGATATACCTTGCTTTTGCAAACAGTGTAGATCCAGATCAGTTGGCTTCTAAGAAGCCAGCTGATCTGGGTCTGCACTGTTTGCCATTCAGTATGTGAATTTATATCAACAGTCTGGATCAAGTAATCTGATTGGCTGAAAATTAGAAATAGGTGTGGCATCTTAATTTATTCAGCAGGACAAGGGTTAATATGGATTTAATAGGTGCACTATCCATGCATCCAAATTATCATCACATGCTTCATAGGTGGGTTGGCCAGATCTAACTGAATTTAATTTCAGACCACGCTTGACTTCTTATCCACTGCATGAATTGGGATATAACGTTCAAGTCAACAATATTTCAGTAGTTCAGAGACATTGCCTCCAAATTTGTGGGACTTTTACCCAACCCGATCATATGAATTTGGGTCCTGCTTAGTTACTAGCAGCTCTGCCATGGAGGCTTTAGGCAGCCCATCTATTTTGCGGACCCCGATGGGCAGGGGCCATGCTTTCCAAATACCGAAAACTAGTGTATGCTGATGGCAGCTAAAATGACAATATACTATCATTTGCTTACCTGCCTCGAAGGTTTTTAAGATTATCACATGAAAAGAGCGTAAAGTCTATGACAGTTGTGTAATCTAAAAATCTACATCAAAGTGTACCTTATGCACAAAACGAATCATGCTTAGCTTGTAAGTAGACGGAGAATGAATAGAAATAAAATTCAAAGTGGAGACAAAATTCAAAATGATGGCGATTGCAAATTTTGTGTGCTGATGTCATAGTCTCGTGATTCAACCCCTTGTAATTAGAATACTTGGCGTTATTGGCTGTTTGATGCTATTATCGGCACTGCCGCCGTGTCAATAGTCTCTGCCAAATCACCGAACGCTTATTGTTTTTCAGGATAAGCACTGAACCACCCAAGCGTTTGTTGGACCGTCACATTTTTGGTCACACACATCACTGGTCATATAGGCAGTCAATAGTAATGCGTCTGCATGCCAAACCGCTCCGCGGTTCAGGGAACTGCGAACATTGGACACACTTATAAGTAGTCTCAAGCATGATTTCATTAAAATATCATCATGAATATTCAAAGAAATTATCAGAAGTTCAGGGGTACACAGCTGCACATAATCGTCGCGAGAGGGTGATGCAGAAGTGTATCGATTGGAGATTTCCAATATTTTGTGTTTATTGGCAACAAGCATTAGCTTTCATGAAAAGCTTTCGCTATATTAATAATGACATTCACAATAATATATAGTCTTCACGGTACTATACATTGCATTTAATTACCTCAAAATATGTGTACCCTCAAAAAGTGATCTCCCAAAATCAAAATGTGAGTGGGAAAGCTGCTAAAGGATCTTTGTGATACTAGAAATGTGTCCAAAGGTCGAAAGGACACGGATGCCTCATCCTGAAAAACTAACGCAAATCGCTAACGGCTGAAAAACTTGAACGCAAATTGCTAACGCCATCTCAGACAGAGATGGATAGAGGGCATAAAAAGACTAGCAATGTGTGGAAAGGACACGCATTCCCCGTCTGAACACAAATTATTAACAATGGGCGGAGACGGACGGACAGTGGTAACCTTTCTACCATTCTCCGAATGGCAGGGGCATAAAAATTGTATATATCACAGAGATATCATAGAGGTCTAAATCACATTTATTATGTAATATTAATATCTTATTATACCCCCAACATACTTCATATGTCAAGGGGTATATACTTTTTTCCCTTCCGTTTGTCCCTTTGTTTGTTCATACATATGTTCATTCGTTCAATCAATCAGCTTTCTGTTATGTTCATGGGACTAGGGTCAAAGTTTTTGCGTCAAAATTTATTATAATACCTTACATTAATTTATAAAGACCCTTTGATGGATTTCTGGTGTATTTGGCATGATGGTAGATATAGATCTAAGGTTTTACTCAGTGCCACTCCGGGCCTGACCTTTAGATCAAGGTCACAGATTTAGTAGTTTCATATAAAAGTCAAAATTTTGGCACTTAAGTTTATATAGGTATATTATCAAGACCCTTGAATGAATTTCGTGTATATTTGGCATAATGGTAGATAATGGTCTAGAGTTTTGCTCAGCACAATCCCCCCATTTGTGACTAGATTGTGGGTTCGATCCCAAGCCAAGTCATATCAAAGACTAAAACTGGTACAAGCTTCTTTTTCATTTGGCACCTAAGAGTTGAGCTAGGAATCCGAACTGATCAGCTCGGTGTCAGTACAATGTGACTGGGCAGAATATCATACCGTGTCTGAACATGATATTTTAGTTGGTTAGCTAAAATGAGCATTGAGCTCCCTGTCACACCCAGACACCATTGGGATATGACAGAAATGTTGAAAGTGACATAAAATCCGAATAAAACAATTTTCTTTGAAAGTCATTAATTTTGGCAGAATCAAGTGGCTTCTGTAAGTGAAAGTAGATTGTTTTATTCTGGGTCCGATCATTGTTATGGTAAAACATTTGCGTCATTTTTTTACAGCTTGTTTACTCTGATTATTGTGAAGAACTTATTTTTTGTGAAGAAAAGAAAAAATGTCACCGTGTGCAAATTTCTGAAATTTTTGGCTTAAAGCTCCATATCCCTCAAAAATAGACATTTTATTATCCAAGAAATGTTTAATAAATTGATATAGGTTATTAATATAATCATAAAATGTGGCACCTGACAGCCTGTAAAATTTCAGTCTCTAGTTCTTGAAATGAAATGATTTTTTATCATATCCCTGAATTACTGTGGCCAACATTAATTCAGAGATATAAAAAATCATTTCATTTTTGATTCAGTTCAAAAATGAGAGGCTAACTGAAATTTTATCGGCTGTGAGATGCCACATTTTATGTTCGTATTAAAACTAGATACCAATTCATTAAACCTTTTTTGAATGAAAAATGTCTATTTTTGAGGAATATGGAGCCTTAAAGTGAAAACTATTTTTACATATGTATGTCTTACTCCCATAATCCATGGAACATGTTATAATAATACTATGATAATATAATATTGCAATTTCTTTGCAAACAAAAGCTATCAAAGAATAAAGGTGCACTTTTTATACCTCTGTCAATGTATGTATGGCTGAATCCAGGTACATACCTAGATTTATGCTTCTCCTCAACCTGTTTACTGTATCTTACACCATAGATCCAGATAGGGTGCTTTTTTTCTCAGACGAAAAAGTATTGATTTTTTTCTTATTTCTCCACTTCAAATGAGTACCACAACATGTTATTGTGGAGAAATAAGATAAATGGTTGGACACATCTTATCTGAAGCTGTTACACACATACAAAATGTATGTAAAATTTCTTCCGTTTCAGCAAAGTATAGAAAAATTACAATGAGTGCCTTATTAAGAAGCAAATCCCTCATCAGAAGCTTCTCAACAGGCAACTTGTCATACTTAAACAAGGTATGTATTTAATAGCAGATTTGTGGAATTATCAAATTTTATTACTTGTCCATGGACAAGTAAAGGATCAAAGTCCACTTGTCCAGCCAAGATTTACTTGCCCGAAAATTGACATTTTTCTTATTTCTCATAGAAAACATACATGTATGTTGTGGGTACCCATTAGAAGTGCCTCAGGGAGGCACTTCTTATGAGTACCCATAACATGTTTCCTTCGAAAAAAAAGAAAAATATGTATCACATAATCTGGATACCCTCCTTAGCTAGAGTAATGCAGTCCTTGTCTCAGGACAAGTAAATTGAATTTTCTTACTTGTCCTTAGGGATATGGGACATTGGACAAGTTGGGCATGATAATTCCACAGCCCTGATTAATAGGGTACCATATTTACCCTAAATATTGAGACACCTTAACTCCATATTGTACTTCTTATAAAATTTGAACGAGTCGGACTGTCCATTTTACTGTCTGTTGGTGTGTCTAAAATTGCAGAGCTTTTAAAGGTACTCTTACCTGAAGACACCATCACATGACTGTTTCCCTGAATTTTTGGTACCTTGAAAGCAAACTGATAGTAAATAAAGCTGGTGACCAACTATATTACTGTAATAACCTTGACCATTCTGATTTTCAGAAAATATGATATACTGATCTAACTACAGCCAAATCATACATTGTAATTTTGAAAAGTCCTTTATTTACAAACAATATTTGGTGAGAAAATGCAGGGATTTGAGTGCAGTCTAAAGTAAAAACATCATATATGACCAGCACTTGGAGTCCCAGACTAAAACCAAAAGGTCATATGACCAGTACTTGTCTCCAAAAGCCAGTCTAAGTGGCTCAGTCCGATGCTGGTCCGACTGGTGATCAGAAGGTTGTGAGTTTGATCCCTGCTGTTTCTGGCAACATTCTTTCGTCGATATTGATCATAAAATATTTTCTAGGTTCATTCTTTCCATTCTACTGATTTAAGAAGGACAGTTGTCAGTTTCTGGCCAAAGAAAGTGCACAAATACATGTACTGGTTAACTGCTTAGAGGACTTAGCCTGCCCAAGAGTATGGAGGTTTTTACGCATTATTTTTCCCAATTGAATGGATCCTGTTACAAACTTATGACACAAAATGACCCACAAGGATTGATGTATCATCAAACCCGGTGCTTGCACTAACTGTCAAAATCAGGAAGTCCCAGGACTTCCTAGCTCCAATATCTGGAAGTCCTGGTGATCAAATTTTTTCACTCACTTTCAGAAATTCAACCTCAGTATTCTTAAACCCTCATTTATGGAGTAGAACCACCATTCTTAAGCTAAATAAAACATAAATTCATTCTAAATTTTTGTTATAAATGACTAAATATCTTTAAAAGTTGGGAGTCTCAGACTTCCTGGCATTGATTTTTGGAAGTCCCAGTGCAATTTTTGGGAGTCTCTGACTCCCAGACTTCCCTTAATGCAAGCACTGATCAAACCCCAACACAATCAAAGGACCCCGCCCCCATTCCCAACTGTCAGAATGCAGATTTGATTGGCCTCGCCTAACTGTTTACGAATGGATTGTTTCAACTTAATATTAAGAAGGCATTTAGGGAAAAAAAAAAAAACAGTTTTTTTTGGGTTTTTTTATTAATACATTCAACACTCCTAGAATAATGCTAATAATTAAACAAAATTAGTATTGTGAGAAATAGGTTCGTGTAAATTGTATGCAGTTTTTATTTATATGTTTACTGCACAGACACAAAACATTGCTGTTTACATGTGTAATGGATCATCAGGACAAAACTGGTAATTACCCTAAAATATTTGGACACCAGCTGCTTACTGTACTAATCCTAAAATTTGAATGTGCCCTTTTAACCCATTAAAGATTGAATAAAATCTCCCGCACTATATATTGGAAGAGTCCAATTTCAATTTTAGATATGTCAGGCTATATGATGTAGATATTCCTTAATAAAAATGCAAACAATAGAGACCCTGATCAAACCCGCATTCTGCAGCATCTGATCTGTCTTCTATATTTGCCAGTTACCCATTTTGAGGCTTCCAGTCTTCAATGGGTTAACTGACTATTGATGTGTTAGAAATGTTCAGTCAGAATGGCAAACAATGCAGGCACTCAAACTGCTCTGTTTTAGGAGCAGTTTGATTATGGGCTACAATGTTAGCTGAGGCATGTTTGCTCTGTTTGATTGAGATTTGTAGAAACAAACCAATAATATGTGTACCAAGGCATGTCCCAATCACACTCTTGAGTGTAGCTCTATTTTAGTTAATGCAAAACATTTTTTCTCTCTCTGTGGATGCCATGCAAATTAGAAACAGTTTACAGAGCAGGATCTAGTGAGTACCCATGTAATGTCCTAGCCATGCCATGCCGAAAGGTGTCATCAGAGCAAACATGAACAAGAAAGTCCAGGTTAACCCATACTGTACACAGTAATTCTGTAAGAGGACAGGAAAGGCCTCATAGCTCTTGATAAGATGCTTTTTTTTTTCAATCCAAAAGTATTAATTTCTTTTTCTTATTTCTCCACGAAAACATGTTTTGAGTACTCATTAGAAGCACCTTACCAAGTGGATGAGTACCCACAACATATGTTTTCATGGAGAAATAAGAAAAATATTTACCTGGGCCCAGTTGTTCAAAGTTAACGACATAGTTGGTTAACAATTTGTTAAAATTTACATCGAGTGATATGCAAATATGCTGCACTGCAAAAGCTACTCACATTTTTTCAGCAAAAAAAAATCAGAATATTGTGTATAGAATCCGCTAAAACAGTTAACGAAATGACCCTTAACGAGCTCGTTAAGCTAACGACGCTTTGAACAACTGGGCCCTGATCTTATCTAGACCTATGTGCCTTATCAGGCCCTTCACTCTCTGTATAAGTCTGTTGAAAAATGTTTTTAATTACATGCCCTTAAAACACCTTTTCTGATGTCGCAACTTGTATGTCGAGGGTTGAGCGCAAGACTGGCGTAAGTCAGATGGTTGTTTTTCCCCAAACCTAATCTCCTCACCATGAAGGCGTTATGAAGATTACAACATTTCTTTCTGTAAACAATGAAAATTTAGGTGCCATTGCTCGTATGAGCAATGGCACCTAAATTTGCATTGTTTACAAAGGGGTCCAAGTTGCCCCTAAACAAGGGTTTCAAAAATATATTTGAGTTACTATAGTCTTGCGCTCAACCCTCGATGTGTTTGTGAACATACATACATTTTGTATTTATTTACTTTCATATTCCTCTCATCTGATTGTTTTCTTATTCTAGACTGAAACTATGACTATGAAGGAACCATTTTCCAAAAGATGGTGTGTGAAGGGTGCTATAATGGTATCTGTTATAAGCTTGAGCTGGTCAGCAGCCAGTACCAGACAGCTATACGATACACAAACTGAGAAGGCATTCTGGAAACGATGTGCGAAAGGATGTTGATGAGTAGTCCTTACTAGGAAATCTTGATCTTTTGAAGCAGTTATTTATTGCAAAATAATTTCGGTATTATACATCATCTCTTCAAACAGCTGCTATTGTCATGTCCTGAAGATGTAGCTTGATATTTAGTATCAAAGGAGATAACATCAACAGATACAGTAAATGTCCTAAAGTTTCAAACTCTTTACTTTATGCCATTCATTTTTTTCGCCTAAATTTATTATATTTTGTTTAATGCTCTACTCCACAAAATATTAGATGGAAAGGCAAACAGTGTAGACCCTGATCAGACTGCTCTAAGAACAGTCTGATCTGAGTCTGCACTGTTTGCATATGCCATTTTATGAGACAAGTTGATGTAATAAATTTTAGGACATTTGTAAGGTGCTTTTTTGAACCAGACAGTAGCGTGTTTTTCTTATTTTTCCATGAAAACTTAGTAAAATAGGAAAAAAAACATTTATCAGGATGTCCCTCTTATCTAAAGTTATGTAATCATCGTGATTTTGTCATCTGCAATAAAGTTCTTCTAGGTAGTAAAGAGGGATATCCAGATATTGTAAATACAGTTGAACCCTCATTACAACGGCAGCATTTGTTCCCAAAGACATTTTATTAAAATGAATTTGCTGTTGTACAGAATACTAAATGAGCAGATCGATATATAAGAAAGGTCTTTTGTTCTTATTTCCTCAGGGAACATATGTTTTGGAATTCTGACAAATATCCAAAACATATGTTTCTTTAAAGTATTAAATACAATATTTTTGCATAAATTGTGACTAATTGTTACCTCTTTAGCACAGGTTTCGTGACAGTCAAACTGTCATTATAATTAATTTTGTCATGTACCGAGTGTCGGTGTAAAGAGGGTTGTCTGTATTCTTATTTCTCCATGAAACATATTATTGGTTATGTTTTACAAGCACCAATAGTAGCCACAGCATGATTCATGGATAATAAGAAAAGCAGCTGGACTTGTTGCTTGGGAAAAAAAGTGCCTTCTTTAGAGTAATGTGCATGCAGTCATGTGAAATAAGACTGCATAACAGCTGCAGATGTTTAACATTTGACGGCTTCAATTTTGAAAAAAATAACAAACAAAAAAAAAAAAAGACATGTCATGCAAATGTCAACCCTTAGAGTGCTTCTAAAGAATGGTTCCTTTTTAAGGGGCATTTTTGTCACCAAATATATACCGGTAGACATTGTCTTTATTTCTCTCAAGAAAACCTATGGGTAATCATTTGAAGTGCTGTAGAAGCAACTCTCTAAGCCTGCTTATTGGAGCAGTGTTTTAAATGCTAGGGTAAAGCATCCAGTATTAAGTGTGTGCGATAGGAGATCAATCTCTTGGTTCTCATGAGGATCATCAGACGGGAGACATACAACTGAAGATGTTAAGGAAGTTGGAAGTGTTTTCCAATCTGCCATTGTATCTGGGAAGAATTGAAGGGGAATTGATACACTTGCAGGGGAGGTAACTGTCCATACATTTGCCTCCCTTCGAAAAGGGGTCTGCTCTAAAAGGAAAGAATTTGCCCCCACAGGGAGCAACTTCTTTCCTTTTAGAGTAGACTCCTTTTCAGAAGGGACTGTTTGTGCAGGAAAGCAAACAGTAAGTCAGTTGTCTCCCTTGTATAAATTGGCTGAAAATCCACCAGTTATAACTATTCTTTTTAACATATTCTTTCATTAAAATGTCTCGCTCAGATCAAAATTGGAAGATATGTTTCTTTTAAGAACATTATTTCATGCAAGTCATGCTTTAGATGTTGAAAGCTATGGACTTACATGTCTGTTAATTAATCAAAATTATGTATTTTTTACTTTTAAACCTTTTTGTTTCGTTTTAATACTGTATTGTTGTTTTCTAATGTGTTTTTTCATTAGTCCCTTCCATTTCCTTGTTCATGGCCGTAGCTGTAGATGAAGCACTTTTGTTTTAAGAAGGGCAGTTGTCAGTTTCTGGCGAAAATGTGCACAATACTGGTTAACTGCTTAGAGGGCTAAGCCTGCCCAGTAAAAGTGTGCTTAGGTAAACTGACCATGCTCGACATGACCCCATTCAGTTGACAGGGCCGTGAAACCTCAACACAAACAAAAAGCACTTTTGTATTCATAGTTTCATTTCTCCACCAAAAGAAAAAAAAAACACATACATTATGGGTATTTATTAGAAGGATTTCAGTGAGGAGATTCTGATGAGTACCTGGATACCACTACTGAAATGGTTGGGTTCAGATCGGAAAGATACACTACAACTTCTTTATAACCAGCTCGTTATAACACAGCTTTGGATATAACACGGTTCAAAGATGGATCCCAAAAATGTTTAGATTATATTGAAAAATGACCATAAATGGTCATTTTTCAATATAATCTATACATTTTTGTTTGGATATAACACGGTTGTTTAACTAACACTGTTTATGCTATGGACCCCAACAGTGGTGTTATAAAGAGGTAGCTCCAGATTAGAGGAGTATCCAGGTAAACGTTTGTCTTAGTTTCCATGGAAAATGTGGGTAGTCATGTTTTGTGGAGGAATAAGCATTAAGAAAACATGCCTCTTCAAATATATTGAAATTTCACCACCAAAAACTGAAAGTTTTCAGATAAAAACTCATTTTTCATATTCTGCTCAAAACATAGATTGTGGGTACTCGTTAGAACCCCTTCACCGAGGAGGTTCTAACGAGTATCCACAATCTACATTTTCGAGCAGAAATAAGAAAAATAATGTATGCCACTGGTAGCCCCAGTTTTTCTATATAAAAGTGAGGTTTAAGGGGGTCAAAATTATGTATGTATGTTTTCGTGATAAATATCAATACTTTTTGTTAGAACAAAAAAGTCTTATCTGGAGCTAAAATTATATGTTCAATCCTCGGCCAAGTTATACATAGTTTTGTACTGCTCTTGTAGTTAGTAGTCATTATTAGGGAGAAAACTTGTTCTGAGAATCAAAAATATATTGATTTTGAGATGGACCCAGCAGAAGAGGCGGTTTTGGAGCAACAGTCTCCAAGAGAAACAATTTTTTTTTTGTTTCAAGCCAGAAAGAGAGAAGTTTGATTACAAGAAATAACAGTTATTTAAGGAAGTCAGGAAATTTCGCCCAAACTTCTCCCTTTTTGAGAGCCCAAAGGCTGGTTTCTTGACTGCATAGTTACAAAAACTGGAAAATATTTTAATTACCCTAAATATTTGGATACTGTTTACAGTTTTCATTAGAAAATTAGGGAATATACTATACTGATGCCATGATCCACATGGGTTGACATCTCATAATCATTAAACTTGCAATCAGCATCATCATCATCATACTCCTTTAAAATAGCGTATTATGGTAAATGTCCGAAAAATTCAAACACTAAATTCTATACTATATTGACCTAATATTTATTTTTATGCAGTTGTATCTTAGAATATTTAGTGGAATGGCAAACAGTGTAGACCCTGATCAGACTGCTCCTTCAGGAGCAGTCTAATCTGGGTCTGCACTGTTTGCATATGTCATTTTGTCAGAAACTTTGGTGTTTGAAATTTTAGGACATTTATCATATTCCATAAAGAAGTCCATTTGGCTACCTGATAGATAATAGGTGTGAAATGATGTGATAGAATGGGGAAATAGTGTAGACCCTGATCAAACTGACTGATTAGTTTAATCTTGCTCTTCACTGTTTACTCAGGTCTAATATCCAAATATTTAGGGTAACTGTTGGTGTTGTAAACTTAAAATTTGATGAATGTGTCCTGACAATTTCGTCACATGGGGTAAGGTAAATGTCCTAAAATTTTGAACACTTTATTCCATTCTTGTTTTGCCTAATTTTTGCTTTTTGTGCAGCTGTTTCTTAAAATACAGAGTGAAATGGCAAACAGTGTAGATCCTGATCAGACTGCTCCTTCAGGAGCAGTCTGATCGGGGCCTACCCTGTTTGAATATGCAATTTTGTCAGACACATTGGTGTACAAAATTTTAGGACATTTACCATATACTGAAATTTCACTGCTAAACATGGGAACCCCAAGCTATTTCATTCACCAGTATATTGTTCCAGTAATCATAATACTTTGTTGACATGTTACAAACATGATATATTTTGTACATGTACATTATGAAAAGAATGATAGTAGTTCTGATATTGTTATAAAATGCGCACAAACATTTTATATGTATGAAAAACAACTTTACTTTTTGTATTTCTGCAGTAGTACATTCATTTGTAGTTTTGTAAAAATAGGGCTCAGAATGTAATGTTGTTAATATTTTTTTATTTTTTTTTTTTAAATGTTGACAGTGACGTGTATGGAATAGTGCCCTGTTCACAGAATAACACTGATAATTATTGATAGTTATTTGCATTTCTGTGCAAAAAACATCTTGTGGTTACTTCCAAGACTGCTTCACAGAGGCAATTCCAGTGAGTATGTAAAATATATTGTAATTATAATACCTTACTGAAGTTGCCTCACTGAGACAGTTTTAATGAGAATAATGTTGTTTTGTTTTGTTTTATTAGAAAGGTTTTATTAAATTTACAGAATCAAAGCCATAATCATAAGCCATTAACCCTTGTCATGCTGAATAAATTAAGATGCCACACCCATTTTCAATTTTCAGCCAACCAGATTACTTCAATCCAGATTATTGCTATAAATTCACATACTTAATGGCAAACAGTGCAGATCCAGATCAGTTGGCTTCTTCAGAAGCCAACTGATCTGGATCTACGCTGTTTGCAAAGGCAGGACATATCAGGGTTCAGCAGGACAAGGGTTAATATAGCTGCAGTTAAATGGGAAGAGAGTAGCCAAGTGGTACGTGCTCCAGACTTTGGTTCACAAGGTCCTGGGTTTTACCTATGACTGTATGGTACCTCATTGCACAGAACTTTCATTATCACCTTTCCATCATCTTGATATGGCTTAACCGGTCAGGCAACATTATTTCGTAGAGATTGATTAAGAAATATTTTCTATTGTCATTCTCTCCCTTAAACTGATTGCAGATGGGCAGCTGTCAGTTTCTCGTGAAAGAATGTGCACAGTACTGGTTAAACACTTAAACGGCTAAGCCTGCCCAGGAAAAGTGTGGTTAGGTAAACTGACTGACTTGATATGACCCTAATGGGTTGACTGGGCCATTAAACCTCAACTCAGTTTAAAAAAATATTTATTTGGAAAGGGGCTTAAAACATTAAACCATCAAAAATCATACACATAAGAGGGGATAGATAAATATTTTTCCTATTTCTCCATTAAAAAAAAAAAAATTGTTGGGGTTACCCATTAGAAGCACCGTAGAGAGGCGCTTCTCTAATAAGTATCCACAACATGTGTTTTTGTGAAGAATTAAGAAAAATATCAGTACTTTTTTTATTTATGCAAAAATTCAATATCTGAAGCTGTTTTATTGAACTTACACAATCAGAACCATAGTTAACATATTTACGCTAAGTATTTGGACTCTGACACTTCAACTCTTTATCATACTTGTTCTAAAATTTGAACAAGTACAATTTACTACTGGGAAGTTGTGTCTAAAAATTGCTGGCAAACAGTGTAGACCCTGATGAGATGCCACATTCTGCGGGATCTCTTCTTAGTTTACACTGTTTGCTCTGGCCTGTCTGTCAGAATACATATGGTAAATACGGTACAACCCATTAATATCCTACAGTCATAGCTCTATAAGAATGTGTTTTTCTTTCAGTAAAAAAGTATGAATGGTTTTCTTATTTCTCATTTAAAAACATGGTACCCCTTAGGAGCACCTTACTAATGCACTTAAATTAGTACATGTATCTTTAACCCTTGTCCTGCTGAATTTATTAGGATGCCACACCCACTTCCAGTTTTCAGCCAATCAGATCACTTGATCCAGATTGTTGATATAAATTCACATACTTAACGGCAAACAGTGCATATCCAGATCAGTTGGCTTCTTCAGAAGCCAACTGATCTGGATCTACACTGTTTGCAAAGGCAGGGTACATTCGGGTTCAGCAGGACAAGGGTTAATACGTTTTTGTGGAAAAATAAGAAAACAGTTCCTAAGGAAACCACCCTTCATGGCTGTTGATAAGGCACATTTTTCTACCAAAAAAGTAATGTAGTTTTCTTACTTCTCTATGAAAACATATTGTGGTACTCATTTGAAGTGCCTCACTGAGACACAGCTGATGAGTACCAACAAGTGTTTTTGTGGCGAATTAAGAAAAATATTTATCTGGTTACCCCTCATATCTGTAGCTATGCAGAAACTCTAGACCTGTTAAAGACTTCATTATACTAAAACAGCACAATACCATATTTACCCTATGTATCCTCTACACTGTTTGCCACTCATCCAGCAATTTTTAGACACAACATTGGGTAGTAAATTGTACATGTTCAAATTTTAGAACAAGTATGGTAAGGCGTTGAGGTGTTCGAATACTTAGGGTAAATAAGGTAATGTTTAATTATTATAATGACTGTATGAATATTAATTAACTCTTAAAGCGCTATTAAAGCAAATGTATAGCAGACAATATTCTAGAATTTATTTTGTTATTTTTCAAAGAAAATAAGATATCTAGGCAGGTGATTTACATGAAATGTCAAGACATTTTCTCTAAACAATGAAAAAATAATGAAAGTGCCATCTGCTGCAGTTGTGATTAGCGCTTTAAGGGTTAAATAAAGAACATTAGATTATGTTGATTTAACAAAATGTTATGCAGTGTTTGATTGAAGCTAATAATATTGTATATAATTATCATAGGTCCAGATAATGTGTGAAAGAAGTGATAATTTTTGTTATTTTTTGCTCTGAAACCATCTTGTTAGTACCCATCTGAATTTTGAATTTGACGAGTTGCTGCAAGATTGGTATTGATGCAAAAAAAAATAAAAATATAAATAAAAAAAAAATCTAAAATATAACTTTATCTGGAGCCATTTTTATGCTAGACATGTAGTGGGTCCCATAAGCAAACAATAAAGACCAAGGTCAACCATATTGTGGTCTGTACTGATGTTCTGGCAGCAGTAGGCTGATGTGCATGGATTTGCAGTCTGGTCTGCGTCTTTGCTATTTGCATGTTGGATAATTTTTGTTTTCCCACACTTGCCTTGTATTATTGTTTTCTGCCATATGTGCACACCTTTTGTTACAGAATAAAAACCTTGAAATGTGTGTATGTTGTTTTGTTTTTATTTGTATTCATTCTCTCTCTTCAGATATAATTGCAGGTCTCCTAGTGAAACCTTAATAACCTGTAAAAAACTGTATTTGCTTGAACTTTGTGTGAAACAAAACCTTTAATCCTGTAATTTGCTTCAAAAGTCTTTAAAATCGTGTATTTTCATGAAAAAAAAAAGACAAGCAAAGTCAGAGAAATTATGTTCTGCATGTCAAAAATCCTCCAAAAATGACCAGGTCAACAAGGTACCTACTATCTATACTTTTTGATAGTCTTTTAGTGCAAAACAAACAAGGTACCCACTACATATACACTTTCATAGTATCTGAGCCAAAAAAAAAAAATGAATTAAATTCAAAACGAGGCCCATGGGCCACAATTTGCTCACCTGATAAAAACATCTACTGCATATTTGTAAAAGCCATGCAACATTCTTCCAGCATTGCCACAGCTACTGGGACACAAATTTGACCATACCATAAAAAGGTCAAAAGTCATCCCAATCTCGGCATTTTAACAAACTTGACGGACCTTGAGTCCCTGATGCTGTATACTAGGATTCAGCCTCAAAGCTTTCTTAGTACTGGAGAAGAAGATTTTTAAGTGTTTTTACCATATATGGACCATTTGAACAAATTGTCAGCATCCCTTCGACAGAAGGCCCCATATGAAATCTGAAGAAAATGGGTCAAGCGGTTTCAGAGAGGAAGACGAAAGATTTCATGATTTTATACCTATATATTGCCCAGGGGCAAGGGCAGTGTGTGTGTGTGTGTGTGTGGGTGGGGGGGGGGGGGGGGCAAAATTTTGATCCTAACTAAAAAGTTTTACTACTTTAATCATACATTGTAAGTTTCAGCCATTAGTCTTTTTTTCTTTTTTTTTTTTCAACTTTTTCCCATACAAATCTATAAAGATGCAAATTTGAACTTGCCGTAAAAAGATCAAAGGTCAACCTACGATCATCATTGAACAAACTTGATAGAGCTTGAGACAGCGGTGCTATGTACAAAGATTCAGCCCCAAAGCTTTCTTGGTTCTGTAGAAGAAGATTTTTAAGTGTTTTTTACCATATATGGACATGGTGGCCATCTTGTTCAATGGCGCGGAAGAATTTGAACAAATTGGCAATACCTTTTCAACAGAAGGCCCTGTGTGAAATTGGTAAAAATTGCTAAGTAGTTTCAGAGAAGAAGACATATAAAATAACACAATTTTATACATGTATATAGCCCAGGGGCAAGGGCAGATAATTCCAAGGGGACAAAATTTTGATTATAACTAAAATATTTTACTACTTTAATCACACATGTAAGTCTCAGCAATTAGTCATTAATAAGTTTTGAGAAAATGACTTCAGCATTTTCCCAATACAAATGCATAGAGATGCAAATTTGACCTTGCCGTAAAAAGGTCAAAGGTCAACCTACGATTATCATTTGAAAAATTTGGTAGACCTTGAGTCCTCAATGCTATATACCAAGATTCAGCCTGAAGCTTTTTCGGTTCTGGAGAAGATTTTTAAATGTTTTTACCATATATGGGCATGGCGGCCATCTTGTTCAATGGCGCGGAACCATTTGAATAAATTGGCAACACCCTTTCAACAGAAGACCCCATGTAAAATCTGGTGAAAATTGCTCAAGCGGTTTCAGAGAAGAAATTTAAAAATTACACAATTTTATACATGTATATAGCCCAGGAGCAAGGGTAGATAACCCCCAGGGGACTAAATTTTGATTATAATTAAAATGGTTTACTACTTTAATCACTCATTGTAAGTTTCAGCCATTAGTCTAATACATTTTGAGAAAATGACCTTCAACATTTTCCCCATACAAATGCATGGGAATGCAAATTTGACCTTGTCGTAAAAAGGGCAACCTAGGATCACCATTTTAATAAACTTGGTAGACCTTGAGTCCATGGTGTTATATACCAAGATTCAGCTCCAAAGCTTTCTTGGTTCTGGAGAAGAATACTTGAGTGTTTTTACCTGATATGGGCAAGGCGGCCATCTTGATTAACGGACCTTGACCATTTGAACAAATTTTCAATCCCCCTTTAACAGAAAGCTCCACATGAAGTTTGAAGAAAATTGGCCCAGGGGTTTCAGAGAATTTCAAAGGTGTGGATGGACGGACGGATGGCAAGTGATCACAATAGCTCATCCAGAGCCTTTGGCTGAGATGAGCTAAAAAGTGGAAAAAATGATAAAAATTAATCTGAGGATTTTATCCAATCTTCAGACCATGACAAAAACATCTAGTTTCAAAAAGATTGGCATATAACTGTAGGAGTTACAGACACAAGGTAATACTGCCAGAAGATGCGAAACAATGCACAATGAAACGTGGAAAGCCTAATACCATGCCTCCACACACACATACGCATACACACACACACTTTTTCTTGGAAAAGTTGCAGAGGGGGGTGGGAGATAAACACCCTATATATTTGTCATGACAAGTGTTGCTAAAAAATGATTAGAAAGAAATGACTTAATGTTGTAAGAAGACATTTTGGAACCTTACTACTCACTGGGCTAATTCATAAGAGCATGGCATTTTTCCTATTTTCCCAGAAAATAGGCTTTGACATCTTGCATGAAATGTCAAAACCTATTTTCATGCTGGAGGGTAATTATGTAGGAAAAGAAGAGGTTGATCTTGAATGGAAGAAAGTAGGCTGGTTACTTAATGACCTGCCCTCGTATTTGGACACTTGGTGTAAGACCTCATATTCAAACCTGACAAATGTTAACCAATTGTGGTCTGGAGACCCCTAAAAGAGTATTTGGCAAACAGTGCAGACCCAGATCAGATGCAGAACACTGCATCCGATCAGGGTCTCCACTGTTTGCAAATAAGTCAACCAATTCTCTTTAGAAATATCTAAATCACATAGCCTGATATACCTAAAATCGAAATTGGACTTTTCCAATATATAGTGTGAGGGAGTTTATTCAGTCTATAACGGGTTAATGGAAGAAAAAAATGTGAGTCCTCTGCTTATCCTAAAATTTGAACATCTGATGGTGTGTCTAAAATGTGGGGACCGAAAAGCAAACAAAGTAGACCCAATCAGACTGCTCCTGAGAAATTTGATCTGGATCTACATGATTTGCTTAGATACAACTGTACAAATCTTAATGGTAAATATAGAATTCATGATACTAATTAAAATGATATAAAAAAAAAATACAGAATGAAAAAATTTGTCAAGGAGAATGTAAAACTAATTTCCCATATACAGCATGCACAATTGTAAGCTTTATGTTCAGATGAATTTGTCTTATTTTGCATAATTTTATTCAAATATCATAATTTTCATAACAATCTGTTCTTGTTTGTTCATTTGTTGCAAAGCCTTTCACCATTTTTGATGGTTTCTTTGGTCGCGTCTTGGTTGGAAGGGCAGGTAGTGGAGGAAGGTTGTAGTTTTCATACTGATCAAGATCATCCAGCTTCTTAACTTCATTTTCTAAATCCTTCAAAGGCTTTCCGTTCTCTTGTATTAGTCTGACTTTCTTCTCCTGCAAGCTGTTGGAGTTTTCATACTGATCTAGATCATCCAGAGTCTTGACATGTGACAGGTAGGACACAGAACTTCCCATACCAATTTTGTTATCTGGCAGATGTTTTTTAGGCAGCGGGAGTGCTATTTTTCTTTTCTGGCGTGTCTGTTGCTGTAGTTCTTCACTGTCTGGGTCATACTTCTCATAACTGTTATTCAGCTGGAAAAAAAAAAAAAAAAAAAAAAAATGCGGTGTAACATCTCACCAGAAAAACACTTGCCAGTCATATGAAAAACAAAGTCTGTGACTTTAACTCCCAATCATTGCGAGGAGTGAGGCCTGTATCTAAATCATTGGGCCAGTATCATAAAGTATTAACAAAATCCATCTAGGCTTCCAGGAGATGTACATCTTTTAAACTTACAACAATAACATGAAGAAGTCCATTACCTTGACCTCGAGGTCACTGAGTGCAATGGGGCTTGTACAGAATGAAATGAGCTGATTCTAACATCAATCCAACTATACATTGTATCATTGAATCGATCAAGGCATTCAGGAGATACAGATCTTTAAAAACTGCAGCACAACATATAAATGAAAAACTTAAGTCCTCAATATCTTGGACCCAATATACACTGGACTGATAACTACGGTACAGGTATTGTATTTATTGGAAATATGTTGTCGTGGCTGAGTTTTCATAATTTTGTATGATGAAATTTAAATGCTCATATTTCAGTTATTTGTCCAAATATCTCAGATTTGTTTTCAAAAAGCAATAGGTCAATATATTACCTTTAAGACCGCAGCATTATATTTAAGGAAAACCCAACAGTTTTTGTAAACATCAACGAGAAACCTAGGTACCCATTTTAGCTATTTTTGGCACTTTTAGCAGAAAATCATCAGAAATTCACCCAAAATGATGTTATAACTTCAATATATTTAATTGTGACTTAACATTTTTCAACCAAACCTATTAAAAACAATTTATCACAACTTCAGTTATTATCCAAAATATTTTTTAATGACCATAGTGCTGTAAAATAGCGCTAAAATCAAGCCACGACAACATATTTTGGCAGTTCTGTTAGTGACAAGTCCGGGTATTATTAGGTCCGAGTCAATATGGAGTTTGTTTTAACAAACTTTGAATTTTTACCTAACATCAGTCCAAGTATCAACAAAGTCAGCTCAAGCATTCAAGAATTACTGATCCTTACCAAACATTTTAACATCAAAATCATAGGTCCTTGACCTTGAAATGATGGAATGGCTGAACTTAACAAAACTTTGGACCCGTATTTAACATCAAATCAATTATCAATTAAGTACATTTAGGCATTCAGTTGATACAGATTTTTGAAAGCTTTAATGTAAAACCTTTCAAATGAAAATTATATGCCTGTGACCTTGACCTCTAGGTCACAGTTTAAATAAGGGAAGTACTGAATAGAACTGTGGACCAACATCTATCAACTTGCCAAATATAAACTAAACGCATCCATGGGTTTAGGTCACATAATATAAACTTTAATGAAAAGCAATAATATTCATTGCAACTGGCACAGGCACTGGGACCAGTGTATTAGAGCTGTCTGTACTTTCATACAAGAAAGCTAAAAAGTGTATGTGATCAGGGAAGTCCACTATAAGCCTGCACACGTCATCACTCATATGATAGGCACTTTTTTCAACCAAAAAGTATTGGTATTTCTTATTTCTCTATAAAAACATTTTTTGAGTACCCATTAGAAGCACCTTGTCATGCACTTCTAGTGAGTATCCACAATATATGTTTTTGTTAACCCTTGTCCTGCTGAACCCGGATATTCCCTGCCTTTGCAAACAGTGTAGATCCAGATCAGTTGGCCTCTTCAGATCTGCACTGTTTGACATTCAGTATTTGAATTTGTATCAACAATCTGGATCAAGTAAACTGATTGGCTGAAAATTAGAAGTGGACGTGGCATCTTAATTTATTCAGCAGGACAAGGGTTAAGAAGAAAAATATTTTTTATACTCACTCTTATCTAGAGCTATGATTTGAGCCTGTATTTGATGATAAATAGTACAGTGAGTATCAAATAATTCTGTATGAAAATGGACCATGATGTATACTGATCAGTGCCCAGTTGTTCAAAGCATCGTTAGCTTAACAAGTTCGTCAGTGGTCAAAGCATTAACTGTTTTAGTAAGTACAATATCTAATTAACAGGTGTTTTTCTGAAAAAAAAATGTGAGTAGCGTTTGCAAATACAAAAGCTACTCATATTTTTGCAGCAAAAATATTAGCATATATGCCATATTTAAAAGTCATTTTTGCAAACAGTGTGGACCCAGATCCGACTGCTCCTCTGGGAGCAGTCTGATCAGGGTCAACACTATTTGTCTCTATGCAAAAATAGGTTTGAAAAGTTTGCAAGAATATTCAGCAGACGACATAAACAGACAACATTTTCAGATGCAGGTTTTCTTGGCATTTTAAGGGTTAACCATTACTCTGCTGTACTTAAATAGCAGCAGATGACATTTTAAAATATCTTTCTTATTTTTCACAAAAGATAAGGCTTGATATTTCATTCAAATTGGAGACAATTTGAAAGAAATGGCAAGCCTTATTTTTGTGATAAAGATGAAAAATCCTTGTCATTTGTCACTACAGAATACCGAAATGTATATGCAAATGGGGAATGGTAAAAATCAACATTCTGATCAGTCTGCACTTTTCTTAGGGAAACATTCAGATACTGTAGAATCTATTGGAGCTAAGCCAAAAACCAGAAAGGATTGAGTGTTCAACTGGCTTTAGCCTTTTCTTTTCATGCGTTTTTTGTTTGTTTGAGTTGGTTTTTAATGACAGATTCTCTCTGTCAATTTTAGCTGGCACAGAGATGTAGACTGCTCTACAGTTCGACTAATTTACTATCATAAAAATTGACGTTGTATGAGGTCATGTGGAGCAGTCTAGTACAAATGTTTTCAAGCCACTTCCTGCTTACACTTCCATATTGAACATTGAAATATGTGTCCGCACATAAATGTAGTATGATCTAGTTTCAGAGTTTTGGACGCAGTTTCACTCAACTTATGTTTATTTAATGTTTTTTTAACATTTTCTCACACATGTTTGTATTCATGTCTTGGTTGATGTTTAAAAATAAATGAATGATTAGATGACACATGCATTTTTAAAAGATGCAAAATGAATATCCATGAATCTGAACAAGTATGCTATAAATGAATAAAGCTATTAATATCTTTATAGCACCTTTCAAATTTTTAAAGCAGATGACATTCAGAATTTTCCCTTATTTTGCAGAGAAAACCAGACTAAGCATTTCATATGAATCATCTGCCAGCGGATGAATCCCATAAAATTCTCTGATAAAATATGAGAAAAAAAAATGAAATTGACATCTGCTACAATCGTACGGTCGTAATATGCAGTTTAAGGGTTAACATATCAACACACTTGTATATCATTACGCCTGTGCTGGACTAAAGACATGGCGGGAGAAACTAGACCATAGGCTACTGTTACCTTATAGTTCGTCTGTCATTACTGGCAATGACCAATCCTAATCAACTGTGTGATGTGTTATTATTTGTGTGTTCTAAGATGGCTGATGACACCAATCTTAGCTCTAAACTGCCTGTTGCAGATAGAACAAGAGAGGTCTGAGGAAGAAAGCTCAGTTGGTAATGCCTTAGCTCTGGCTTTCCGCTGTGCACGTTTCTGCTCGGCTTCATTGATTCTTTTTGCTCCGTATTCACCAGCTCCCCTTTTTATGAGGCCTTGCCACTTTGTACGATCCTGTGCAATCTGTTCCCATGACTCTGTTGGTATGTTGAAGTCTTTAAGGGAGGCTTTGAGGGTGTCCTTGTATCGCTTCTTCTGACCACCATGGGAGCGTTTTCCTACTTGAAGTTCTCCATAGAGGATTTTCTTTGGCAAACGTTCATCAGGCATTCTGGTAACATGGCCTGTCCATCTTAACTGTGCCAATTTCAGAAGAGTATGTACACTCTGCATCCCTGCCCTTTTTAGGAATTCTGTGTCTGGAATCCTGTCTTGCCACTTGATCTTTAGAAGTTTTCTAAGACAGCTTGTATGGAAGTGGTTCAGTCTTTTGGCATGCCGTTGGTAAACTGTCCAAGTTTCGCATGCGTATAACAGTGTTGGCAGCACTACCGGTCTATATATTTTCAACTTTGTGTCAAGTCTGATTCCAGTTCGGTCCCAAATACTTCCACGTAGCCGGCCAAATGCTGCACTAGCTTTGGCAATTCTAGCATTGACTTCATCATCAATGTGCACAACTCTAGACAATGTGCTTCCGAGGTAGGTGAACTTGTCTACCACTTGCAGTCGTTGACCTTTCACTGTGATGGTAGGCTCCTTGTAAGGCTTTCCCGGTGCTGGCTGATATACTACCTCAGTCTTTTTGATGCTGATTGTGAGATCATAGCTGTCTAATGAATCAGATACTTGATCCACACCTTTTTGCATTTTCTTTTCTGTTGGAGCACCCTTTGCCATGTCATCAGCAAAGAGGAACTCATCTAGCACCTCTGTCTGCATCTTAGATTTAGCTTGCAACCTTCTTAGGTTGAAAAGTTTCCCATCAAAGCAATACCTAATAGGTATACCATTGTCACCATCCTGGAAAGCATCTGTAAGCATGGCAGAAAACATCATGCTGAACAGTGTTGAAGCTAGTACACAGCCTTGCTTAACTCCATTTGTCACAGGAAATGGATCAGAAGACTTGCCATCATTTTGGACCCTTGCAAGCATACCATCATGGAACTGCCGCACCATTGCTATGAATATGGCAGGACAGCCAAACTTTGCCATAATTTTCCAAAGTCCCTCACGACTGACTGTGTCAAATGCTTTGGTAAGGTCGACAAAGGTCATGTAGAGGTCCACATTCTGTTCCTGGCATTTTTCTTGAAGCTGTCATGCTGTAAAGATCATGTCTATTGTTCCTCTGTTTTTTCCTGAATCCACACTGGCTTTCTGGTAGAAGCCCTGACCGTTCGAGGTGTTCATTCAATTGGTTCAGTAGGACCCTAGCAAGGATCTTCCCAGCAATTGACAATAAAGAGATGCCTCGATGATTGTCACAGACTTGAGGATTCCGTTTCCTTTTGAATAGGTGGATAATTGTTGCATCCTTGAAATCTTGAGGGATGGCTTCTTTTCTCCACATAATGTGAAATAACTCTGTCAGTTTCTCTGCAACTGGAAGACCTCCTGCTTTGTAGATCTCTGCAGGTATTGCATCTGATCCTGGAGCCTTGCCAGATGACAGGAGTTTTATTGCTTTCACTGTTTCAGAGACGGTTGGGAGCTCATCAAGCAGCGGATTACATTCCACCTGTGGTAGTCTGTTGATAGCTTCATCATTGATAGATGATGGCCGATTAAGGACACCATCAAAGTGTTCAGCCCATCTTTCCAAGATAGCTTCTTTGTCAGTATGAAGTTCCATCTGCACTAAGGAGTGGGGTGGTTCCTGAGCTCTGGGGACCATATACTGTCTTGAGTGCATCAAAGAACTTTTTCATGTCCTTTCTGTCTGCAAAGGACTGGATTTCATCAGCCTTTTTTCTCAGCCAGGAGTCTTGCATGTCTCTGAGCCTCGTCTGAACTGTCTTGCATATGTTTGAATAGGCAGTCTTGCTAGATACTGAGCTGGTATTTCTGAGGTAAGCCTTGTGTTTTTGGTGTTTCTCTTCAAGGAGTCCCTGAATTTCTTTGTCATTCTTGGGTGTTTGCGAGATACTGGTCCTAGGGAATCCATTGCTGAAGAGTGAAGGGTGTCTCTGAAGACTGTCTAGCTCTCATCTACATCTTCTGAACTGTGTTCCAGTGCATCTAAATGGCTGCAGAGATCGTTGACGAATGCTTGTCTCTTGCTGTCTTGTTTCAGCTTGGAGACATCTACTTTCTTTGGCACTTTCTTGCCTTGTGGTCGTCGTACAGGCTGAATGTGCAGGTTGAGTTTGCTGACAACAAGCCTTTGATCTGTCCAACAGTCTGCGCCACACATAGTTTTAGTCACTCTGACATCCTGTCTGTCCTTCCTTCGCACTATGACATAGTCAATGAGATGCCAGTGTTTGGAGCGAGGGTGCATCCATGTTGTCTTCGTGAGTTGGTAGACGGAAGACTGTGTTGGTGATCAGTAATTCATGCTCTGCACACTTCATTAAAAGGAGGTCCATTGCTGTTGCACTTCCCTACACCTTCAGATCCAATCACTCCTTCCCAGGTCTGGTGGTCTGTGCCCACTCTGGCATTGAAGTCCCCGAGAAGGATGAGTTTGTCTGTCCGGGGTGCTGCAGAAATCACAGAATCCAAATCATCATAGAACTTGTCTTTAACCTCATCTGGGTTGGTCATTGTGGGTGCATAGGCACTTACAATTGTTGCATGCCTCTTGCCAGATAAGGGAAGTCTTGTTTCCAGCAATATAAACACCGTCTAATCAGTTATTACTGTCCAAATTTAATATAGATTCTGAAGATTTTTATGCTTGATAATCAAAAAGAAAAAAAAAAAGCTGTGCTCAAAATCATGCTGCAAAGTGTTTTCTTTGATATGAGGTCAGTGCGTAAGATAGGTTGTAAGGTTGATCTGCGCAATTTGTTGTAAGCTATTAACAGAACAGGCACTGCATCATGACTCACATGTCAAAAATTAAACTGGACAAATTCAGCAGATATTTTTCCTGTAAAACATAATTTGACATTTCATGCAATTGTCTCAAGACAGGAATCAATTTGCATGAAATGTCAAATGCAGTCTCCTGGGGAAAACAAGAAAAAATATTTCAAAATGTGGTATGCTAAAAATTTTACACAGAGCAATTACCCATTTGATTAATGTGTGTAAAAAAATTCAGTACCTGTCGGATTAAAGGGACAGGGCTTTATGACATGTTTGGTCAAGCATTACAAGATGTTTTTCTAGCTGTTGTTGATTTGCTTAACATTAATAAAATATCTTAGCAGCGGCATTTTAATAAAAGGATGCCTGGGTTTAAGGTGTAACCATAATTGTCAGAAAAAAAGAAAAGTGTTGAAAAAAATCTATATTGCTATCTGCAGCGCAACGCTAACTACTCAAGATACTCCGGTTATTTTCCCTTATTGAATGCTCGATTGTGAAAGTGGAAGTAGACGACAAGTTGGCTTCTTTAAAAAGAACCCAATGAAAGGTCCGCATCTTGCTGTAAAATTGCAGGTTTGCACAGCAAAGTTAATGACGTCATTAGCAACCACTTTAAAGTCCAGGTGTTAAGTTATTGCAGAAAATTTATCACAATTTTAGCTGTATATTGCATGTGATAACTGGCTTTTTGCATGTGTGGCAATGTGTTTAAAGGCTTGAGATCATCAAGCTAATGGGTCAATCTCTAATTACGCTGATAGTTGAATTAAAATTGTCATAAGTTGAGTGTGTGTTTCTCTTGCATGTAACACACCTACTGGTCCTCCTCTAAATCCCTACCAAATATTATCAAAATATCTCATAGGGTATCAAAGTTATAGAGTGCACAAGGATGCATCTACAGAGGAACAGACAGATGGACAGATGCCATGCAGATTGCTATATCCCCCCACTGGAACCTATTGATTGGGGGATAAAAAGTGATCTTTTTTGACCAAACGTGGACAGAAAGTCACATTTTTATATAAGCTGTTCCTTTTTGGAAGAAAAAAATAGAATTAACTTTCATGGAGAAATCATTTATTCTGCCTAGAATGCAAAAATATAAAACCCAAATTTGAAATAGAAATCTAAATAAAACTGACAGGTTTTTATCAGACTTGTCTATGGGTATGCATGCTTTACACTTCTCACCTGTCCTTATCTTTAGATTAATTATGGAACCATAATAACCCTAAATATTGGGACAGACCAGCCTGAGCATATAGTGTAGACCCAGATCAGATGCCGAAATTAAGATTTTTTATGAACCTCTGATAGAATGTCATTTCAGTGCCTCTGGCGCTTTGATAACCTACTGTTGTCTGGTAACCCCTAACAGGGTAGTTGGCAAACAGTTCTTCTCTAGGAATATCTAAATCCAATAGCCTGATATACATAAAGGGGGTCATTGGGTGAGGCAAAGGTGTCGTGTATCTTGCATCACCAGGGCATCCAGCTGATATTGGCTTACAGTTCGGCAAGGCCTGCTATCCTTGCAGCAGGTAAGGGTAGAGGGGGAATGTTTTTATTCTGTTTCTTTGCATTCATTCATTTTCCTCTTTCTCCCCTGTCCCTCTCTTTCATCTCCTCTACTATCTCTCTTCTCCCTTTCTTTGGGAGATGACACAAAATGACCCACAAGGGCTGACGTGTCGTTAAACCCCAACACAATCCATCTGATATACTTAAAGTTGAAATTAGAATCTTACAATATATAATGTGGTGGAGTTCATTCAGTCTACAATGGGTTAGCCCTTATCCTGCTGTTCGAGAACCCCTACCTTTGCCAACAGTGTAGATCTAGATCAGATGGCTTCTGAAGAAGCCATCTGATCAGGATCTACACTGTAATTCAGTTTGTTAATTTGAACGAAAACATTATATGATGTAATCTGATTGGCTGATAGTCAGAAATGGGTGTGGCTAATTAAATTATTCAGCAGGATGAGGGTTAATGTCATTGTCAACAATCTTTCAGTCATGTCATTGTAGTATCTGAATGTGATGATAGGAGCTGATGCCCTTTCAGTATAGTACCTCCTCAATGAAATATCACACCCAATAATTGATACTACTATAACACTTGTTTTTGTATTTGTTTTTATTCTTTACCCCTCTCTGAGTTTATTCAGCAGACAACATATTGACAATATTTTTCCCAGAAAACTAGACTTTGAGACATCATGCCAATTGTCACCTAAAGAAACAAATTGCATGAAATCTCAAAGCCTGTTTTCTGGGAAAAATAAGAAAAAATGTTTCAAAATGTCATCTGCTGAAATTTTTATCCAGCTTGCAGAAAGTTTAGCCCTTCTATAACATAACATTTTATCCTTTTGTCTTATATTTTTGTACATGTCCTTTTATTTATTTAACCCTTAAAATGCCAAGAAACCCTGCATCTGAAAGTCATCTGTTTATGTCGTCTGCTGAATATTCTTGCAAACTTTTCAAACCTATTTTTTGCATACTTGCATACTTGCAAACAGTGGAGCAGACTGATCTGGGTCCACACTGTTTGCGAAAATGACTTTTAAAATCACAAGCAGATGACAAAGCAGAAGACAATTGTTGTGACTGGCAGTTTAAGGGTTTTAACTTTTTTCTGTATATAGACAGGTAGGTAGAATAGACAACTAATAATTACCCCATCACTACAGCTGGAGTCATGCCCCATCTTAAGAAAGTGATCTTTCCGTAGTGGGTCGTAAGTTGGCAAAATACTGGAGTCTGAACTGCCCTTACTGTTACCCTTGTGTGACTTCATTTTTTTGGTGCAAGCTTCAACCAGCTCACGCTGCAATGGTTCATAACGTCTTTCATAATAGACATCATCATGTGTCTTTTCCTGGGAAGTATCTTCAACGCAAGACGGCGTTTCCTGCTCTGGAAGAGTTAGATGGGTTATCTCGTTACATCGTAAATTGCTGTTGCAACTGCTGGCCTTCCTAAAATAGAAAATGAAACCTGAGCCAAGCTAAATGTTAACCCTAAAACTGCCAATCACAATTTTCAAAGTCATTTTTGTAAAACGTGTGGGCCCAGATCAGACTGCTCCTCTAGGAGCAGTCTGATCAGGGTCCACACTGTTTGCCTGTCTGCATAAAATAGGTTTGAAAAGTTTGCAAGAATATTCAGCAGACAACATAAACAGATGACATTTTCAGATGTAGGTTTTCTTGGCATTTGAAGGGTTAATGCAATCCTAAATACTTGACCTATAACCCTCTGAATTTAAATGTGAGCAGATGAAATTTAAAAATACACAATGTCATAGCTCCAGATGAATTTTTTTCAAACAAAAAGTACTTATGGTTTTCTTATTTCTCCATGAAAACATATCTTGTGGATACTTATTAGAAGCACCCTGTTGAGGTGCTTCTAATGAGTACTCACAACATATATTTTCATGGAGCCAGCCTCAGTGTCTCAGTGGGATGCGGGTCTGACTGGTAATCAGGAAGTTGCAGGTTTGGTTCCGGCCAGGTCCAGCAACATTCTTTCATGGAGATTCATCGTCAAATATTTTGTACAGTCTTTCACCCTTACGCTGATTCAAGAAGGCTAGTTGTCAGTTTCTGGTGAGAGAATGTGCACAAGTACTGGTTAACCAGTTGGAGGACTAGACCTGCCCAGAAAAAGTGTGGTTAGGTAAACTGACTGGCTCAACATGACCTTAATAGTGTTGACTGGGCCGTTAAACTCCAACCGAACCCAATATTTTCATGGAGAAATAAGAAAAAATATTTTGCGGATACTCCCTCTTATCTGGTGCTATGTAATGTACTCTCTTATTTTTGTTCTTGAATACAGGGCTTGATCTGTCATTCAAATTGTCCCCTTTGGAGAGGTTTGATCAGAACCTGCTCTGTTTGCCATTTTTAATGACATCGTCAGGTGATGTACCGACAACATTTTGTTTTTCTTTTTTCAAATTTACTGCATTTAAATATTTGGACATATTAATTCCTCACCATATTTATCAGAAAAACTGAAACAAGTCTGGGCCCCGTTTCACTAAACTTCTTAAGTCTAAGATTTTCGTAAGAATTATCTTACGAATTCGTAAGTCAAAAATTGCATTTCACTAACGTCAACTTCTTTACTACAGATTGATGTGTCTAAAATAATTGCTGAATGGATGGCAAACAGTATACACTGTGGCACATGATCTGAATACATCACTTTTGCTCAGGCTATTGCCAAATGTGCTGTAAATATTTTGTTATATGAACTCCTCACTATACTTGTTCTAAAATTTGAACGTCCATTTTACAACTAAACAATGTCTAAAAAATGCTGGAATTGTAGCAAATCTTGTAGACCTTAATCTGATGCCAAGTTGATGTCTGATATAGTCTGTATGGTTTTACTGAGAACTGTTTGTCTCATTACTCAGGAAGACGGGTCAAATACAGTTAGGAGTATCAGTTCACATGGTAAATGTCCTAAAATTTTGAACATCAAAGTTTCTGACACTGTTTGCCATTCAATTAAGCATATAAAGAGATAAATGCATAAAAAGCAAAATTTAAGCCAAATAGTATGTTTGAAATTTTTGGACATTTTGTTTGTGTTGAGGTTTTACGGCCCAGTCAACCCAATGGGGTCATGTCGAGCGCGGTCAGTTTACCTAACCACACGTTTACTGGGCAGGCTTAGTCCTCTAAGCGGTTAACCAGTATTGTGCACATTCTTTCACCAGAAACTGACAACTGCCCTTCTTGAATCAGCGGAAGGGAGAGAATGACCGTAGAAAATATTTCATGATCAATCTCCACGAAAGAATGTTGCCGACCTCGGCGGGGGTTGAACCCGCGACCTCCTGGTCTCCAGTCGGACGGCGCATCCAACTGAGCCACCGAGGCCGGCTTTTGGACATTTACCGTATATTAAGGGGAATACATGTAGATATACTTTAAGGGGAAGCAACTCTACCAAAATTGGTTTTTGCTTCCCTTTGAAAAGGGGTCTAACTCTAAAAGGAAAGAGTTTGCTCCCTTTGGGAGCAATATTTTTTTTTTTTTTTTTTTTCAATTTAGAGTACACCCCTTTCCAAAGGGAATTGGTGTGAAGAAATACAAACAGGAAGACAATTTCTATCACTTCTATTTTCTTTACTGCATGTCTGGCCCGGCCCTTCAGAAAAGGGATCTATTTTATCACGAATCAATTTTGGTAGTTATCTCCCCTGGAAGTGTATTTATTCTCTTAATTAGAAGCATGATCAAGAAGTTACAGACTTGACTATTTCACTTACTTAGTTTCGTATCTAAAAACACTTCTCCTATATGCCTTGGCTTTGCGGAATTTTACATAACGATAAAACACACCAGCTGCTATAACAATGACAAGTACTCCAACAGTTAGTCCTACTATCATACCAGCATTAATTGATTTAGCATGGCTACCATCTGGAAGGAAAAAACTAGCACTGAGAATATTGTTGGTGATAAAAGCAGACAAAATTATGTGATTTTTTTTTTTTTTTTTTTTGTGAAAACAAGCTTAGATGCAAACAGAATTTGTGTTTAGCATCGGTGGTCTGCACTAGCCTTCAGGGCCCAGTTCTTCAAAACTAACGATGTCGTTAGTTAATGTATCGTTAAAACTTTGATCGATAAATATGGCACATACGCTAATATTTTTGCTGAAAAAAATGTGAGTAGCTTTTGCATTTGCAAAACTACTCACATTTTTTCAGCAAAAAAAAAAATGTAAATTAGATATTGTACTTACTAGAACAGATAACATTTTGACCACTAATGAGCTTGTTAAGCTAATGATACTTTGAACAACTGGGCCCTGAAATTTTTGGGATCCACATATGACACATTTACACTGACACCTGCAACTGGACTGTTTCTCTTGTGTATGGAGATACTTAAAACTGATTGTCTGAGTAAAAGAAAAGGAAAATGTTCCATATGTTTGAGTAACCGTTTTTTAACATTTTTCAAAGTAATTTCTGGTTAGTGTAAGGTAAATACCAACCAGTACTTATGAAACAACTGAAACTGATGGTGTAACAGTTACTATATTGTAAGGCCTTGCATTCAAATTTTCCAGTTGCTACTGACCTGTCAGGATGAGCTATAGTGATCACTTTTTGCTTGTCGCCTGTCCATCTGTTAACACTTTCAAACCACAAGTCTTCTAAAGCCATTGAAGTGATTTGTCCCTAATTAAGGAAGAATGTTGCTTGGGTAGGGGGACTGGAAAAAATAGCTAAAATTATGGTAACCTGTGTCTTGGTTTGGTTGCCATGGCAACAGAAGGTTCCCATAGACTTATAATCGGAAAATGGTTAAGTTTCATTTTCTCCATATCCAGTGAAGTGATGTGAACTATGTTTGGCAGTTATGATCATTGGATGAGTGTCTACCCATTTATGTGTTTTATGATAAGTGGGCATTTTGTTTGGTTGCTGTTGCAACATTAAATTAAAAAAAAAAAAAAATAAATGACAACCTCCAAAACCACTGAAGCAGTATGATACGAACTCAGTACAAATATTGCTTGGATAAGGGCAATTCAAAATAGCTAAAATTATGATGATCTGTCTCTTGGTTTGGTTGTCATGGCAACAGAAAGCTCCCATAGGTTTATTACAGGACAATGGTTAAATTGCATTTTCTCATAACCAGTGAAGTGATGTGAACCATGTTTGGCAGTTCTGATCATTTGCTGTATAACCAGTATATGTGTTTTATGACCAGTGGCCATTTTGTTTGGATGCCATAGCAACATTAAATTTAAAAAAAAAAAAAAAAGAAAAGAAAAAAAAATTCCTCCGAAACCACTGAAGCAGTATGACTCCAATATGTACAAATATTGCTTGGATAAGGGCAATTCAAAATAGCTGAAATTACAGTGATCTGCCTCTATGTTTGGTTGCCATGGCAACAGAGAGCTCCCATAGACTCATAAAGGGAAAATGGTCAAATTGCATTTTTCCATAACCAGTGAAGTGATGTGAACCATATTTGACAGTTATGATCATTGGATGATTCTCTACCCAGTTTATGTTTTATGACCATTGACCATTTTGTTTAGTAGGAAATTTGTAAAGACCAGCAGGGGAAAAAAAGACCTCTGTTAATATCAGCAGTGAAAAAAGACCCTGTTAAGCACCAGCAGGAGGAGAAAAATTCTAATGAGTACTACAACATGTTTTTATGGAGAAATAAGAAAACCACCAGGGCCCAGTTGTTCAAAGCTTCCTTAGCTTAACGAGCTCTTTAAGGGTCATTCCATTAACTCTTTTAGCGAATTCAATATACAATATTCTGATATTTTTTTATGAAAAAATGTGAGTAGCTTTTGCACTGCTGCAAAAGCTACTCACATTTTTTCAGCAAAAAATTTCAGAATATTTGCGTATCACTCGATGTAAATTTTAACAAATCGTTAACTAATGACATCGTTAGCTTTGAACAACTGGGCCCAGTACTTTTTGGTTGAAGAAACCACCTTATCTAAAGCTATGCATCTAATTGAAAGAAAAAAGCACTTTAATGTGATATATCTTACCTGCGCTGTCATCATAAAATGGATTAATTGATGTCTGGATTATGAGATTAACTGCTCTTGTCATTGCCTTCTCAACTTCATCATCCCTATACATGGGTGTTGCTTCAGAAAGCACTTCAACTGCTGGAGCATAGTCAGTGTTTGCTATAAGAAAAATACCCTTATTAATCTAAATATTCAGATGCTATAACTCCTTACTATACTTGTCTTAACCCTTCTCTTGCTGAACACGACATGCTTCTTCAGAAGCCAACTGATCTGGATCTGCACCGTTTGTCATTAAATATGTGAATTCCTATCAAAAACCCAGATCAAGTAATCTGATTGGCTGGAAATTAGAAGTGGGCATGGCATCTTAATTTATTCAGCATGACAAGGGTTAAAACATGAACCAATCCATCTGACTGCCTGATGATGTGTCTGAAAACTGCCAGGTGGGTGACCTGGACCCAGTTGTTCAAAACTAACGATGTCGTTAGTTAACGATTCGTTAAAATTTATATCAAGTGATACGCAAATTTGCTGAAATTTTTTGCTAAAAAAATGTGAGTGCAAAAGCTACTCACATTTTTTCAGCAAAAAATATCGGAATATTGTATAGTGAATCTGCTAAAACAGTTAACGAAATGACCCTTAACGAGCTTGTTAAGCTAACAATGCTTTGAACAACTGGGCCCTGGATCACATGCCACATTTTGCTGACCAGTATCTGTTCTGGATTAACCCTTTTCAAGCAAATAAATTAAGAGGCCATGCCCACTCCTAATTTTCAGCCAGTCAGATTACTTGATCCAGGTTGTTGATATAAATTCACATTCTGAATGACAAACAATGCAGATCCAGATCAGTTGGCTCAGAAGCCAACTGATCTGGATCTACTCTGTTTGCAAAAGCAAAGTATATCCAGGACCAGAGTTAACAGTTTGCGCAGGCAAGTCTGTCCAAATACTTAGAGTAAATAGCCTAAAAGGATGTCCAGATATATTTTTTATTCATATTTCTTCATATCAATGGACACCATTTCTGATCTCATGAAGTCAAGGCAGCAATTCAGATATGGGTTAAGGCAAAGGACCAAAGTTCTTCATTTCTGGAATGTTGGCACTTGAACACCATCAGGCCAAAAGCATCATATTAGAGGGTAATTGCATAAAAAATGAAGATGTCAGTTTCATACAAAAGTAAGGCACATTGTTTACCTATTGACTTGTCCTCATAAGATTTGATGTTTCATGTGATTCACATGAACTATCAATTCTTATTTTCTAAAGTGGGTGTGGCATCTTAATTTATTCTGCATGGCAAGTGTCTTAAACAACAAACACATACACCTCTCTGAATGTACAGGCTTTATTTAGAGTCATGCATTTATATATGCAATATCACAGTCCTAAAATGATCCAACCAGAATGAGGAAGAATTACAAACACATATATATGCAATTATACATTATCTTAACATGTACAAACAATACCAGACACTATATTTACTATCATATCCAGTAATGGTAATTCCTCTAAGCAGTACTGCTTTACATAATCCAGCAAATGTTGTTTTTCTTTATATATACACATATGTTAAGAGAACTGGATACACCTGGTTGATTTTCCACCATTTTTCACAAAAGAGACAACTTTTGTAACTTCCTGTTTGCTTTCATATGCACCAAGCCCCTTCTGAAATGGATCTACTCTAAGAGGAAAGAATTTGCTCCCAAGGGGAACAAATTCTTTCCTATTTAGACCAGACCCCTTTTCAGAAGAAGACAAAACAATCTTAACAGAGTTACTTCCCCTGAATGATTATCAGTTCCCCTTAATTTCAGAAGTTCGAAGAATGGGTTTGAAGAATTAGCTCTTTTCATGATGTCTGCGTATGTCAAAGTTTACTAGTAGGAGATTTCTAATTGAACTAAGTTTCATTTAAAAAACCAAATGGTAAAGCAGAATCTCTTGAATTCTACCCTGAAACTCTTAAACTCAAACTATTTGCTGTGACATTTGCATATGCTGAGAGCTGGCAAACAAAAGTGGTGTATGTTAGAAAGGAAACTTCTGTACATATTGAACTGATGATAACATTTTCTGGAGTTGTGGGGTACAATACTTACAAGTATCACAGACAAAGTTGTGTTCACTGTTACAGTCATCTTCCATGTAGATGTACCTGTCATCACTAAGTTTCACAAGGCCAATACAGATTGGTAACACTTTGCTCTCATCTGAATACATGTACATAGAAACAAGTTCATATACATATACCATTTTATCTCTAAGAATTCATATACATATACATTATCACTTGGCACACTTGTCCTAAAATATAATGCTTAGCATGCTGGGTAAAATTTCAGAAGAAAACATTCTGGGCCCAGTTGTTCAAAGCATTATTAGCTTAATGAGCTTGTTAGTGGTCAAAATGTTAACTGTTCTAGTCAGTACAATATCTAATTCACAGGTATTTTTGCTAAAAAAATGTGAGTAGCTTTGCAAATGCAAAAGCTATTCACAGTTTTTCAACAAAAATATAAGTGTATATGCCATATTTAATGAACAAAGTTTTAATGATATCGTTAGTTTAGAACAACTGGGCCTTGAAATATTTTTTTTTACTTTTTCCCTATAGATAAACATGTATTTCAAGTATTTGCAGATTCTTCAACATCTCAATGAAAGCAATTTATTTTCATCAGAACATCAAATTAACTTTTCAAATTAATTTTACATGACCTGCAATTCACAAAAACAGTCGGGGCATAAGCAGTTTCCATGTGCCTCTGGTGTCTGGAAGCATAATGAAAATTAGCATCCATATTACAGATGTATATTATAAATGTCTCATTTAGAGATTTCAGTTTAATCAGTGGTGACTTCTAGTTATAAAAGGGTAACTAAAAGATACTGAGTATATTTTGATTTCAAGGACACTAACCCTTGTCATGCTGAATAAATTAGAATGCCACGCCCACTTCTAATTGTCAGCCAGTCAGATTACTTGATCAAGATTGTTGATATAAATTCACACATTGAATGGCAAACAGTGCAGATCCAGATCAGAGAAGCCAACTGAATGGATTCTACACTGCAAAGGCAGGGTATATCTGGGTTCAGCAGGACAAGGGCTAATATCTGCCCAATAAAGACTCAGGTCAGCCTGCATATTTGATCTGATCAGAGTCTATGTTGTCTGCATGAAGAAACTTTGCAACCTTGGGTATCCAAAATGTGCCCAGTGAAGATTCTGATCAGACTGGACACACGTCTGACATTGCAGCTCTATTGTTTACTACATGATCTACCTTAAGTTGCAATTTAACCCATTTATGCCAAGTGGACTCTTCTACCTCAAGTCTTTGTACAAGTCCATTTACTATATAAGGGGTGTCTGGTTAGTTTTTATCATTATCATGTTTTGTAGAAATTTCTGAATTTAGTGCAAACAGTGTAGACCCTGATCAGACGCCGCTTTCTGCGGTGTCTGATCTGGGTCTAGGCTGTTTGCCTATGTCCCTTTTATGGGACGCTAGGCTTAAATGGGTGTATGGTTGATTCCTGGTTAGAAGCTCTTGACAATGGCAAATTAGTTGGTGTCATACTAGTAGACTTTTAGAAGACATTTAATCTTGATCACAAAATTTTAGTATCAAAGCTGAAATGATATAGGATTTTGGAGAGACTTGTAGGTGGTTCAGTACCTATCTTACACAGAGGCCAGCAGCTTGTTTCTGTAAGTCATGTTCAGTCAGACTCCAAGTACATAACATGCAGTGTCCCTCAATTATCTATTCTTGGTCCACTATTATTTTTATTATTTTTTAATGACTTACCACTGTACACAAAGCATATTTATACAGACTGATATGCCGATGACACAACCTGTATGACATACAAGAATCCATAAGTAAAATGCTCTTAACAGCTTTCATATCTGGTGTCAAAGCAATGGAATGCTTATTAATACAGCAAAAATCAAGTTAACCCTAGTCCAGCAGAACCTGGATATGCCCTGTCTTTGCAAACAGTGTAGATCCAGATCAATTGGCTTAAATTATTCTGCATAACAAGTGTTAATGCTATAACATCTCAAAAGCATCAAAGATTGGTTAATGAAAACCTTAATTTTACATACATAGCTGACTCATTTGAATCAACTAAAAGTGACAAAACTTTAGGCCTATTTACTGATCAAAATTTGACATGGCCTGAACATGTAAAATGTCTTTCAAGATAGCATCAAATATAAGGCTGTTGTCAGGAATAAATACTTTCTTGTCACTTTCGCACAGAGTTTAATATTAGAAGTCAGATATACAGCCACACATAGATTTTTGTAATATTGTTTGGTGAAACACACCTGAAATCATTAAGTTAAAAGTTTTCAAACTACAGAACGAGGGTTGAGCGCAAGACTATTGTAACTCAAACATATTTTTGAAACCCTTGTTTAGGGGCAACTTGGACCCCTTTGTAAACAATGCAAATTTAGGTGCCATTGCTCGTACGAGCAATGGCACCTAAATTTTCATTGTTTACAGAAAGAAATGTTGTAATCTTCATAATGCCTTCATGGTGAGGAGATTAGGTTTGGGGAAAAACAACCATCTGAGTTACGCTAGTCTTGCGCTCAACCCTCGAGAAGTGCCCTTGTCATATTATACTTGAATATAATGTAAAGATATTCATGAAGCTATGAGCACACTTAATATTATTTCTATTTATGACTGACTACTTCTCAGAAAAGCAAAATTTATGTTTGAAGTTTACAATGGGCTGTCTCTGCAATACATTCCATAAAATTTTGAAGTTTAAAATATAAACTATAATATGCCAGCTCTCATATCTTCTGCAACTGGCTGTTTCATCCCACCAAAACTTCACACTTAAAGAGCTTTTTAAGAATACTATGGTATATTCAGGATCACTCATATGGTAATTTGCCCAATAACATTAAAAAAAAACTTTTCATAAGAGATGTATGAAATGACTCTTAGAATCCTTCCATCTCCCCTCCCCCCCACCAACACACACACACACACACACACACACACACACACACACACACACACACACACACACACCACCACCACCACCACCCTCCCCCATTTCTCTTTTTTTCTTTTTATGCCCTGCCACACAATAGTGGTGGGGTATTATGGTTTCACGTTGGACGTCCATGTGTCCATCCATCCGTCATATGTACATCTGTACGTCCGTTTTTCGTTTCCGGATGATCAACTTGAGTAAACATCAATGGATTTTCACCAAACTGTGGTGTGTGCATTGATATTGTGGAGATCTGGTTTGGGATTGCTAATGGGCAAATTTTGTCAATTTTTTATGGAGATCTGCCCGAGATATGCCCATATTTTCATTTCCGGACGGTAATTTTAACCAAACTTGCTATATGCATTGACATTAAGGAGATCTAGTTTGGGATTGCTAATGGGCAAATTTTGTCAAATTTTTACAGGGTTATCTGCCCAAGACACGCCTATATTTTCGTTTCCGGACTATAACTTGAGTAAATAACAAGTGATTTTAACCAAACTTGCTATATATATTGACATTAAGGAGATCTGGTATGGAATTGCTAATTGGCAAATTTCGTAAATTTTTACGAAGTTATTTGCCTGAGACACGCCCATATTTTCGTTTCCAGATGATAACTTGAGTAAATAACAAGGGATTTTAACCAAACATGCTATATGCATTGACCTTAAGGAGATCTGTTTTGGAATTGCTAATGGGCAAATTTTGCCAAATTTTTACACTTATCTGCCTGAGACACGCCCATATTTTCGTTTCCGAATGATAACTTCAGTAAATAACAAGGCCTTTTAACCAAACTTGCTATATGCATTGATATTATCAAGATCTGGTTTAGGATTGTTATCTGTCCATTGATATTATCAAGATCTGGTTTAGGATTGATATCTGTCCCTCCGTCATTTTCTTTCCAGACATTTTCGCAACGATAACTTCAATACATAAACAAATAATTGCTATGGCTGGCGGGGTATTATGCTTGTGGTGCTTTTATTTTATTTTAACTGTTATTGTTGTTCTTAATCCCATCCAGATGTACACTAGATTCTTGAGTTATACATAATTATGTTTATCTGATTTTTATGGAAGTTTGCTTTTTTTACAGGTGAGACACTTTGATTTTGGGGGGCTTTTTTTCATGCTAAATTTGTAACCCTCATAAAATAAAGTCTTTACTTAATGAAATTTTTAACAAAACTTGCCAAAGTTTGGAAAATCCTGATTCCCATACTTCCTGATCCAAGAAACTTGTCCTGGGCTTATGATAGATAACAAAGTCCAACCTTCTTTAATGGTTGAAAACTGATACAAATTCCCATTATCATCTGCACAATGGTTCTCAAGGTCATTCCAGGTGACAGGACTGGAAATGAAACTTTGTCTATGTATTTCTCCTTCTGAAATAGACCATAAAATACACTAAACTTTCAGGGCCCAGTTGTTCAAAGCTAACGACGTCGTTAGTTAACGATTCGTTAAAATTTACATCAAGTGATACGCAAATATTCTGAAATTTTTTGCTGAAAAAATGTGAGTAGCTTTTGCAGTGCAAAAGCTACTCACAATTTTTCAGCAAAAAATTTCAGAATATTGTATATTGAATCTGCTAAAACAGTTAACGAAATGACCCTTAACGAGCTCGTTAAGCTAACGATGCTTTGAACAACCGGGCCCTGAAATATTAGTTAAATAGCGGAAAGAAATATTTTAATGCTGGTCCTGAAAATACCCTGCCTTTGCAAATAGAAGTCAACTGATCTGGATCTGCACTGTTTGTCATTCAGTATGTTAATGTGTATCAACAATCTGTAATCTAATTGGCTGACAATTAAATGTGGGTGTGGCTTCTTAATTTCTTCGGCATGACAAGGGTTAAAACAGTTTTCTTAGTTTTCACCATACTTCTTATTTTTCAAAGAAAATAAGGAATGATATTTCATTCAAACTGTCTCAAACTTGAATGAAATGTCAAGCCATAGAAAAACATTGTTTTGTTTTTCATTTCTTCAGTGTGTTCTTTGTTTCCAAAGGATTCCCCTTTGCATGGAATATCAAGCAAAAGCCTTCAAACATGCACAAAATGTGAGGATTTGTATCAGCCTGCACATGCCCAGTCTCATCTGGGCATTTGTTCTCCAATGAAATGTTCTTAGTAGCCAGCGATTCTGCGTGCAGACAACAAAGGCCCTGATCAGACAATGCATCCACGCATTCTGGTCTTTGCTGTCCGCATATGACCCAAAGGTACATTTCTGCATAGTGGACTCATATGTGCTATGTATACTATGAAGATACATGAAGTAAACTATAAAAAAAAAAAAAACAAAAAAAAACAACAACTTTATTTTCATGCAAAAATAATAAAACAAATTAGCCTAAATTATCACAAAATACACACACACACACACACACACACACACACACACACACACACACACACACACACAAAATGAGAATACCATCTGCTGCTGCTATGATTGGTGCTTTGTCTCTTTGCATGCTGGGTAATTTTGCATGCTTTTTTTTATCATCTGTGGATTTTTTTTTTTAAATTAACTTTTTCTAAAAAAAAATCTGAATACCATCAGAGAGTCAAACAGTTTGGATCCAGACAGGCCGTACATTTGTCGTCTGCAGATAACCTTTGCAAACAGTTTTAACAGCAGACAACAAAAGTCGCCACTAGAGGGGAAAGAGTTAAAGGTGAAAGTATAAGGCATTATCATACAGACATGACAAAAAGCATTAGGCTTGTATAATTTTATTTGCATAAATATAAAAACTGGTGTGGCAATATAGATATCATATAAAACTTACTGTTTTCACAAAGACCATAGTTTAACGTCTCTATAGTTGGCCTCATACTGACCCTCACATAGGAAGAACATACCTTCTCTTCTGTACCATTGACACCTTCAGATAAAATAATAAAATTTATCAAGCAAAAAGTGTACAAACCGTATTCAACCTTATTACTGCATATATCCCTATAAGCGCACAGTTAAGTAATTCCGTAGTCTTCAGATTACAGTCATGTACTTTCATCTACTTCTTTATAAAAGCATAATATGTTGTTGGTACTCATTTGAATTGCCTCAACATGTTGAGGCAATTCATTTGATTACCAACATATGCTTTTGTAAAGGAAATCAGAAAAAAATCACATAATCATCATTAGGTATGATTTAAAAATGATGGATCGATCTTGTATAATTAGTTATTCTATTAACCAAGAAATAGAACATCAGTCATTCAATGTCTTTTTTCACTGAAAATGTGGCAAATTATTTTACGTTCTTATTAATGAACTGAAATATTAGTGCTAAAATACTAAGTTGTGAAAGGGCTGCATGAATATTTTGAAACTTTCATTGTGTTTTAAGTAGACTATTTTCAGCTACTGTAAAAACACTATTCTTAGTGGCAGCAAAATTTGGCAGTTTTTATAAATTAACCTTTTGGAAGATTTTCATTTTGACAGAATTTGGATTTCAGAAAGAAATCCACTTATTCTGAAGCAGTTGTACATGTATCTGTCATTTGAGAGTGAGTTCTACGTGGGGATTTGCTATTGATTTGATGCATTGCTCCTGATCTTGATAAGTGAGTGAAAACAAATCAGTTCCATTGTTATGTAAAAAATTTGTTCAATAAAACAGATTCTGAGCTGTTTTATGTTGTATATATTTCTGTCATTCTGGCATTGGTTACTCGACAAAATAATATAAAAATCTATATGCTATGAAAGTTGAAACTACTCTATTTTTTTTTTTTTTTATAAAGGAAACAATTACATGTAACAGTCTAGAAATCCATTGACAAGAAGGGCAATTTAATGATGCAACAACTCTACTCCGAAATCCTGTTGTTAAAAGTGATTGTCAGTTTGGAGGTGTGCCACTATCCTTCTTTTCAGATTGGTCCACATATTCTTTAAGCTTACAGGTAAAACTGGCATTAATCCTTGTCCTGCTGAATAAATTAAAATGTCACGCCCACTTCCAATTTTCAGCCAATCAGATTACTTGATCTAGGTTTTTGATACAAATTCACATACTTAATGGTAAACAGTGCAGATCCAGATCAGTTGGCTTCTTCAGAAGCCAACTGATCTGGATCTACATAGTTTGCAATGGCAGGACGTATCTGGGTTCAGCAGGACAAGGGTTAATATACCAATTATACCATCAATTTGTGACAATTACATAAATTGCATAATTATGATGTATATTTGTTGGGAATAAATTTTATGCCTGTTCATCTTTTTCATTGAAATCTCGTTTTAACTGGCACTTTCAGTGTTTTTCTTTTTTTGCTTATCTATCAATATGGCAATATCGCCAAAATAAAATGACCGCCAAGTATAAGTGTTTTATAATAATATTCTCTGATCATAACTCACCTTCTTTAATTCTGCAAGATAATCCATAATCTTTGATATTGACCCACACAAAATCTTTAATGTCCATCAATGGTAAAAGGTCAGTACGAATGACATCTCTGTTATATGCAGGCATGAGCCGATTATTGAAGTGTAAGCAAATGTTGCTGCCATTCTTCCATGTTGTGTTAGGAAATATCCGAAATCTTGATGAGGACAACTTCTCTGGTCGAATTTTGAGCTTAACAGGACTTTTTGGCTCAGTATCTAGAAAAAATATGCGAACAAGGCAAAACTCATCACGAAAACATGCCTATATAATTTTGACCCCCTTAAACCCCACTTTTACATAGTAAAACTGGGGTTTACAGGGGTATACATTATTTTTCTTATTTCTGCTCAAAACATAGATTGTGGGTACTCATTAGAATTGCCTCACCGAGGCAGTTCTAACGAGTACCCACAATCTATGTTTTGAGCAGAAATATGAAAAATATCGGAATTTTTTATCTGAAAATTTTCCTTTATTGGTTGTAAGATTTTCAATATATTTGAATAGGCATGTTTTCGTAATGTAACCATTAGCATTCTGTAGGCTATCCAATACCCATATTCTTTCAGAGTAACTTTTACCTGTATACATGTACATATTTTCCCTCCACATGTCCATCCGAACTTTCCCTATTTCATCTATATTTTGCCAGATCCAATAATAGTTTGGCATTTTACCATATACCGTATTCAACCTAATTACTGCATTCAAATGAGTACCCAAAACATATGCCTTAATAAAGAAGTAGACAAAAAGTGCACTGGCTGTAATCTGAAGACTAAGGAAATGCTTGACTGTGCGCTTATAGGGATATGTGTGGTAATTAGGTTGAATATGGTAAGTATGGTTTCGATTCTCTCTAAGTAGCACTGCAAGAAAAACTGACATGTTAATTTCATCCATATTTACCCAGTCTAACCCTACTGGCATAGTTTAACTGTAACTTTTCAATATACTGTATTCAACCTAATTACCACACATATCCCTAAAAGCGCACAGTCAAGCAATTTTGTAGTCTTCAGATTACAGTCAGTGTACTTTTTTGTCTACTTCTTTATAAAGGCATATGTTGTCGGTACCAATTTGAACTGCATTGATGTCGTTGCAATTCAAATGAGTACCCACAACCTATGCTTTTATGCTGAAAATCAGATAAAAATCGCCTAAACATCATCAAATAAGTACTTTGCTGATATTTTTTTAAAGTGTACCCTTAATATATATATGCATATTTTACCACAAGTTTTCCCAACCTAAGCACACAGTGCAGAAATTAGGTTGAATACAGTATGTGTTTAGTTTCAAGCAACTGAGTCCAGTTTAAAAAATCATCCCCATTGTTATAAATATTTTAACATAAAAAAATATCTAAATATACAAATATTTTTCAAGAAAAAAATATAGATGTATCCTAAGCACAGATGTCACAACCTTGTGGTAAAAATATACTTGTCAAAACATCATTGACCTGTAAAAAGGCATTGGTGTGTACATTATGTATGCACATTTGCAAAACCCCAAAACATGGCCCCACCCACCACAATGCATGGCAGTGGCATAAGAAGACTGGGTACAGACTAGCTATTATATGGCAGCAAAAGCTACTCAGTTTTTCCATTAAAATACCAGTGAATTCAACATATGACAGTGTACATGTTAAATACATGTACTTAGCATTCTCTGGGTAAATTCACCAAATGACAAACCAACCTGTATTTATTTTTCCCAGAAAATAGCTATGACATTTCATGCAAAATGTCAAACATATTTTCTCAAAAAAAAAAAAAAAAAAAAAAAATTAAATTTCTGCTAAAATCTTTACCCAGCATGGAAAGTGTTATTAATGTGACATTGATTAAAAATATACATTGTAAAAATTGCTGTTTTTTTTTTTTTTTTTTTTGAGCAGCCATGGATTGTCTGCATTATTATACACACCTTTGATTTCCACAGATTCTTCATCTCCACTGTAAGTCCATCCTGTATTTATATAAATTAACAATATGAAAATAAAAGGACGAAAAACATATTTAATGTTGTCAGGAAACATTCTAAACTGCTAACTGTTCATTTTTTTAATTTCAAGGCAAGATTTTTCGTTAAACCAAGAAATGTGAAACAAAAGTTTCATTCCTGGAAGTTTTACTAATTACTAATAAACAGGAGGAAATTATATAGTACACATGACAATAGCTAGTACTTGACATTTAGGGCACTGGACAATAACAGCTATTCTCTATTGCTGAACAATTCTGACTACACAGAAGTGTCTATAAAGTACTGAATGACACTGTTGTAATTTGATCTGGTTCTAAACTATTTGCTAGGGTATGTCTGTCTGTCTAAATATTACCAGGAGGCTGTGGGTTCAACCCCTGCCAGGTTGGCAACATTCTTTCATGCAGATTTGATCACATTACGAAAACAAGCCTATTCAAATACACTGAAAATTTTACCACCAAAAAATGACAAATTTTCAGATAAAACATTCTGATATTTTTCATATTTCTGCTCAAAACATAGATTGTGGGTACTCGTTAGAACTGCCTTTTCCCAGTATTTTTTGAAAAATCTAAGCGCACAGCGCGGTAAATAGGTCGATTACGGTACTTTTGCTCTAAAATTTGAACAAGTACAATTTACTAACCCTTGCTGGGTCTAATAAAAATTGTTGGATGAGTAGCAAAGTGTAGACCCTGATGAGATGCCGCATTCTGCAACATCTCATCAGGCTTGCTTATCTGAATCCTTTGATCCTATATGGCAAATAATAAAATATGTACATGTATATACTTTTCCCTGTTAATTAAGTCCTTACATTTCATATACATGTATTCCTTTGTAGCAAGCCAGCCTCAGTGGCTCAGTTGGATGCGCGTCCGACTGGTGATCAGGAGGTTGCGGGCTCAATCCCCGCCAGGTCAGCAATATTCTTTCGTGGAGATTGATCATGATATATTTTCTACGGTCATTCTCTCCCTTCCACTGATTCAAGAAGGGTAGTTGTCAGTTTCTGGCGAAAGAATGTGCACAATACTGGATAACTGCATAGAGGACTAAACCTGTCCGGTAAAGGTGTAGTTAGGTAAACTGACCACGCTTCACATGACCCCATTGGGTTGACTGGGTTATAAAACCTCAACACAAACAAACTTTGTAACAAACCCTTCAGGAGCAGTTTGATTTGCATGTAAATGATATACTCAGGAATATCAGAATATTCAGGTTAAGATTAGTATTGGAATATATTTATACTTGAGCTGTGATATGTGGCTGTGATATGTGAAAATATGCCTTCGTGGCATTAGAGACATTTGGAGACAGTTAACCCTTATCCTGCTGAACCCGGATATACCCTGCCTTTGCAAACAGTGAAGATCCAGATCAGTTGGCTTCTGAAGAAGCCAACTGATCTGGATCTGCACTGTTTATCATTAAGTATGTGAATTTGTATCAACAATCTTGATCAAGTAATCTGATTGGCTGAAAATTAGAAGTAGGTGTGGTATCTTTATTTATTCAGCAGGACAAGGGTTATGGGCAAGATAAGGGTCTTCATTTACTGACTGCTTACAGAATCATTTGTGAGCCACAATAAGAGAAAACATACCTTCTGTACCACATGCTCCCAATGTAGACTCAAATGAGCCTGCACATCCACATGGTCTAATCATCTTCATTGTCCACATCTTCACTGCATCCTTGGCTATCCAAAATGCATCTAGTGAAGATTCTGATCAGACTGTGAATGAGCAGGTTGATCTGAGTCTTAGCTGGGCACACGTCTGAAGATATGTTTTCTGATACTGCAGCTCATTTGATACGGAAGAACATGTTGGTGTATCGCAAAGACCCTTATCAGATTGTGTAACTTTGGTGGCCGATCTTGATCCTTATCATTTGCATATGCCCTGATGACATTTTTGTCTCAAGAAGCAACCCTTCCTCTTTCCTGAAAATAAGCATTTCTGATTTCGTCAGAATCTATTCCTCTGTAACAAAAAAACATCCCGTTATCTATGAGTGAATATGTAACATGCATGCATGTGTGTATGTGTGTGTGTGTGTGTGTGTGTGCATGCATTATTGTTTAACTGTTCTCTTGCTAAACACTACATGCCCTGTCTTAGCAAACAGTGTAGATCCAGATCAGTTGACTTCTTCAGAAGCCAACTGATCTGGATCTGCACTGTTTGTCATTACATATGTGAATTTCTATCAAAAATCCAGATCAAGTAATCTGATTGGCTCTTAATTTATTCAGCCTGACAAGGGTTAATGGGAATAGATACTTTCTGGGGAGGAAATTCTTGTCAAAATTGTTTTGCCTTCCTTCTGAAAAAGATGAACTCTTGAAAGAACTTGTTTATCCTCGAGCAAATTACGTGTATTTCCTTTTCAGAAAGGACTTAACTCTTTGCATGCTGGGTAATTTTGCATGCCTTTTTCATTGTCTGTGGATTTTTCTTTTAAAATTAACTTTTTCAAAAAAATCTTTCAGGAATACCATCAGTGTCAAGAAGTTTGGATCCAGATCAGGCCCGACATTTTGTCGGGCCTGATCTGGGTCCAAACTCTTTGCAACGGTTATCAGCAGATGACAAAAGTCACCACTAGCGGGGAAAGAGTTAATTAAATATTCATAATTTGCAGCTGCATCAGAATCAAGGGCAAAGTTTCGATCAAATGAAACAAGGAGACAATTTGTGTGAAATGTCACAGTATATTTTCTGGATAAAAAATAAGAAAAAATACCACTACTGAGTTTGTCCATCAGATGGTAAAGGTAAGCCCTTGAACGCCATACAAAATTGCATAATTTGTTTGATTATTTTTCAGTGCAATACAAAATTGCATAATTATTTTTCAGCACAAATAACACATTTCATGTGGATTATCTGCCTAGAAGACTATTAACATGAAATATCAAGTCTTACTTTCTCTGAAAAATAATAATAATAATAATGATAATAATAAAAAATGTTTCACAATGTTGTCTGCTGCAGTTGTGATTGTCACCTTAAGTTAATCAAAGCACTGACAGCACTAGTTGGTTGATTGTCTCTGAGCTTGGAAATGGTCCTGAACAGGGACTTAAGACTGTTTCATTTAACCCTGTAATTTAAACAAACAGTGCAGACCAATCAGATGCCGTGTTCTGGGGCATCTGATCTGGGTCTGCACTGTATGCCACTGTCTCCGTCCAGGTTTTACAGATGACCCTCTTTACACAGCACTCTGATGTCACAGGGACAAGAATAGCATGGCTATAAATAACAGTTACCTGGATTTCATACAAATGCCCTGTTGGATTTCATTGGTCAATGATAATCACATGGACCACAACCAGGAAATTTTGGTTTCTGTATACCATGGTTAGATTGTAAATAATGAACTAAAAAAACTGATCTGGGCTATACCTTGTTAGATAGGCCATCAGGTGTACCAGAAGTGTAAAGCAAAACTGTGTCTTCAAATACCATATTCACCCTGATAACTGCACTGTGCGCTTAAGTTTTTTTTTTAAAAAAAAAAACACTAGAAAAACTTTAGTAAAATACTCTCCTAATATGTGCACACACTAAAGAAAGATCTGCAAAGAACTTCTTGAGGGGTGTATTTAATGAAACTTATGCAATATTTTTCTGACTTTCTTTATAAAAAGCATATGTTGTTGGTACTCATTTGAAGTGTCTCAACTTGACAAGGCAATTCAAATAAGTACCAACAGCATATGCTTTCATAAAGAAGAAGATACATGGGCTGTAATCTGAAAACTATGATATTGCTTGACTGTGCGCTTATAGGGGTGTGTGTGGTAACTGGATTGAATATGGTATACACAAAATGTACAGATCCAAATCATCCTGCCTTTCCTCTAAGGTTTCAAATGATTTTGTAAGCAGACAGCAAAGGCCCTGATCTGATTGTGCATGCAAATCTGGGCCTTCACTATACTTGAAGATGTCTTTTCACTTAGCATGGCCAATATATTAGACAGCATGCACCCAGATCAGCCTGTACATTTGTCCATCCTGATCAGTATCTGCTTTTATATTTCAGAATTGTTAGACATTGTAGAATATGTTCACCGCTAAAGTGCCAAGCAACTTTGTAGCAGATACCATTTCTAAACTCTTTCTTTTTTTTTCAGAGAAAAAGTCTTGACATTTCATGTGAATCATCTCTAGCAGACAATTCACATGAAATGTCAACTTGTTCTCTCTGAAAAATAAAAAAAAAATGTCATCTGCTGTAGTTGTGATTGGTGCTCTAAGGTTTAACACTTAATAGGCTGGGTGAAAAATTCAGCAAAACATTTTGTACATTTTCTTATATTTATCAGAAAAAATGGTTTTACATTTTGTACAAAATGATTCCTAAGGAGATAATTTGCATGAAAAGCCATCCCTTGTTTTTCTTTGAAAAATAAGAATGATGTCATCAATTGTTTCTCTACTGAATTTGCCCATAAAAGTGTTAAAAGCTAATGAATAGCAATGGCACTAACCCATTGTAGTCTGGAGGCCCCCAAAAGAGCCTGACATACCTAGGATCTTCCAATATATAGTGTGTGGGAGTTCATTCAGTCTACAATGGGTTACCAAATACAGAAACCCTTTGCTGTTCCGATATGCCTTGGTGACCCCTTCTCTCTTGGTATGGCTCAACTGACTTTTCAAGGAAATAAGCACTTAAAGGACAACATTGTTTCAATGATTTGTAATTGTTTTGAAATTTATCAATTAACCTTTAGCAGTCTCTGGGCAGGAAGGTAATCATGAAGTCAAAAAGTTGTCTTCCTTATGAATAATGGTGGATGAGTGGTAAATAGTGTACCATATAATCCAGACACACATTATGTGGCATCTGATCTTGGTTTACACTGTTTGCTCAGGCCTGTCTATCCAAAACACTTCGAGTGAGCTCAGCAGTTGACAGACTGATGATATTTTTATTTTTTCCAGGAAATTAGGGTCTGAAATATTACGCACATAGTTTTCTTAGGAGACTATATTCACATGAAATGTCAAATCCTATTTGTTGGAAAAGTAAGAAAAATATTTCAATATGTTGTCTGCTGAATTTTTTACCCAGCATGCTAAGCAATTAAAGAAGTACAGCTCTCCTTAATTAAGCTCTCCTCTCTGATTCTTTCATTATCATAATTAAGGGCCACTTCAAAAGTATGTGAAACAACATATAATTCAGATCTCAATCAGGATTTGCAGACAGATCTATTTTTTATATTTTCCTGCTAAATGTTTTGGAATAACATTTTTATTAGCCCACTGAAGCCGAAGGCTCACAAGGAGGGCTTGTAATACAGCAAGGCTCTGGCATCCATCTCGTCCACACTTGAACAAATATATTGCCAAGGCCAGTTGGCCAATCTTGATCTATTTCACAGAAAGCCCTCATTGACTTATAACCTGTTCTAGGTTGTTTTTTTTATCCAATCCACTTGCAGGAAACAAGGACATGCAAAAAATCTCAAATGAGTTTGAATTTCGGCCAGATCAGACCAGTGAGTTAGCTGCCCTTGAACACTTGAACATCTAAAAAATTTCCCATAGACTTCTAATGGGAAAATGATGTCTCCATGCTAGCATGTTCATTTTTGATTGATTTATCATTAAAGTTGCTGGTAACCAGGACAAGCATAAAAAGCAACAGAAAGCTTGACTTATGATGGGGAAAATGATGTCTCAACCTTTTCTTGGTTGCTTTGATCCAATCCTTTTTATACTTGCAGGTAACGAGGTCATGCATAAAATCTTGAAAGATTTTGAACTTTGGCCAGATCCGACCATAAACTACGGAGTTAGCATCTAAAAAATTCCCATAGACTTATAATGGGAAAATGGTGTCTCCATGCTAGCAAGTTCATTTTTTATCGAATCATCATCAAAGTTGCTGGTAATCAGGACAGGCATAAAAGCTTGGGAAAATTCAATTTCGCTCCTCCGGTTTCCATGCACCATTTATATGTTTTTTTGCCTCAGGTGAGTGACTTTTGCCCTATTGGCTACTTGTTTTTGATTTTAGCAAAACATGCTCAGCAACAAAGTTGCAGCTGGAGACCTCTGCAAACTTCTCCAAAAGGTCCCAGCTTCCTACAGTTCACAAGTATGAGGGTCCTGCAAAAAGTTTTGTCACAGGGTTCGGATTACTTCAGTGCTATGTTTTATCCAATATATTTTTATTACAAACCTTCAAAGTATTTCCCCTTTACTGAAACACATTTTTGTAACCTTTTTACCCAGCTGCGAAAAGCAGATAAATAGTCTTCTTTTGCTATCTGTTGGAGACACTGATAAATAGCGCTGCCAAGAGAACTTCTAGACATACACTTATTTCCAGAAAGTATTTTCTTAAGCCTTGGAAATAAAAAGAAGTCACAGGGACTCAGGTCAGGTGAATAAGGTAGACAGTTTAAAACCTTCACCTTTTCAGAAGCCAAAAAAGACTTAACAACCTCACACTTATGAGAGGAGGCGTTGTCATGTAAAAGGTGGACTCCTGACCATCCTTTGCTTGGTCGTTTCTTATTGTAAAACTCTTACTTTCTTCAGTACAGAATTCTTGTAGAATCGGCCAGTGACTGTATGACCAGATTGACAAGACACTTGAATGACTGGCCCACTTGAATTAAAGAAAATTGCGTACAACATCTTTTTTGAACTTCTGGTTCTCTTGGCAATACATGGACGTTTTTGATCTTTTCGCTTCCACTGCTTATTATCAGCCCTTCCGATTTGTGGCTCAAACATGTGCACCCAGGTTTCATCACCTGTTAGCAAGTTAGAAATAACCCAACTATTACAGCCTTTGTATGTTTTCAAAAATTCTAGGGTACATTTAAGGCATTGTGTCTTTTTGCTCCTCAGTGAGCAAATGAGGTACCCGCCTAGCGCAAACCTTTCTCAGGTCTGAACGCTTTTTCAGAATTGCTTGCACACTGCCTTCTGATATGCCAGTACAACTAGCTATATCTTTGACAGATAATCGCGCATCCTGTTCAACCACAATCATTACAGCAGTGATGTTAGCCTTGGTAACAGAGGTTTTAGGCCTTCCAGGATGGGTATCATCTTCAACAGAAAATTTCCCATCTTTAAAAGCTTTAACCCACCTAAAAACTGTGCGCAATGAAATGGTCTGAGGTCCATGTATACCACACAATTCATAAAATATCTGCTTTGAATCTATATTAAGCCTAATGCGGCATTTAATATAGCTACGAATTTCAGTCTTCTGGTCCATGTTCCAATGTAACAAGTAAATTGGTCAGTGTATCTATGACTGCATCTATTTCAATTTGAAATAACTCGGTCAGTTGGAAAGCAATTTGCATGAAATAAACGGGTATCGTTAGCTATTCAACACACCATTCAAGTACAGTGAAGCACTTTAAAATATACCTGAGATAAAACTAAGGAGACCAATTAGTGACAGAACTTTTTGCACAACCCTCGTATTGCTCCAATTAGATAAGCATTTTTCATTTTGCAAAATTAATCAAGAAAAACCATCACAAAACAGCCCGCCTTTACATGTTATGTTACAATGTTTGATTGGAGATATTGTTGTTCAATCAAGCAGGTATGAGGGTAAATAAAAATGTATACAGTCTGTTATTAGTGTTCGTCCACGCATCTGTAAAATGTTTATTTATTTATCTGAGCAGGCTCCTCAGCAGGCTCTTTTTGAAAATAAGTTTTTTTTTTATTAAGTCTACTTTTTGTCAAATATTTATCATAACTTTTGATAAGATGCTTTTTTCAGTCCAAAAGTATTAATACTTTTCTTATTCTTCCGCAAAGTCGTATGTTGTGGGTACGCATTAGAAGCGCCTTGCCAAGGCGCTTCTAATGAGTACCCACAACGTTTTCATGGAGAAATAAGAAAAATATTTACTTGATACCCACTCTTATCTAGACCTATGAATTAATTATATTATATAGGTTTTTGGGATGAATTTTAAATAAAATGCATGTACCAGTAAAGAGCAAAAAAAGGTTTAAACTAACAATTTCAGCAGACAACAAATTGATAGTTTTCTTATTTTCCCCTGAAAATAGGCTTTGACATTTCATGCAAACTGTTTCCTAGGGAACATCAAAGCCTATTTTGGGAGAAAATTATTTCAGAAAGTCGTCTGCTGAAATTTTTATCCAGCTTGCTAAGCATTAAGATTCATTGCAACAACAACAATAAAAATTTTAACATTTTATTTAAACTATCTCACAATCAACACAAATACACATGATAAGGTAAAGTATATTATTCTACCATAGTTAACCTAACTATTAGGACAAAACATACCACAGCAAACAGTGCAGACCCAGATCAAACTGCTCCTAGGAGCAGTTTGATCTGGGTCTACACTGTTTGCCATGCAGCCAGCAGTTTTTAAGCACATCACCGGGCATTCAAATGGATATGTGCAAATTTTAGGATAAGCATGGTAAGGAGTTAAGCTGTCTGAATATTAAGGCTAATTACGGGCTTTTCAGGACTTAAGATGACAAACAGATTCTGGCAAATGTTTTTCCTTTTATTTTCTCCATGAAACAAAAGCTACAACATGTGAAAAAGAGGCCTTTCATCGGGGCATAAGCAAACAGCATAGACCCAGATTAGCCTGTGTATCGGTATACTCTGATCAGTCTTTCAAAGCTCTAGATATGAAAGGGGTATCTTTAAATATTTTTCTTATTTCTCGATGAAAACGTGTTGTGGGTATTTATTAGAAGTGCTTCTGTGAGACACTTCTAATGAGTACCCACAACATAATTATGCTTTTGTGGAGAAATAAGAAAAATATCATACACTTTTGGTTGAAAAAAGTGCCCAATCTGGAGCTTTGGTCTTTGCTGTAATCCTGTATACCGTAATAACCCTAAGTATGGGGACAGATAGGTTTTTGCAAACAGTGTAGACCCAGATCAGATGCCGCAGAATGCGGCATCTGATCAGGGTCTACACTGTTTGCCATACATACAGCAATATTTTAGACATGCATACAGGTAGTCAAATGGACTATTTCAACTTTTAAGAAGTATGTTAAGTAGATAAGGTGTCCCAATACTTAGGGTAAATACGGTATGTAATGATTCTGTCAACCATCAGCAAAGGCCCTGATTAGCCTGCTGATCTGCGACTTCACTGTCTACATATACCCTAAAGACACTTTATCACATGGTCCAACTCACATGTGAGCCACCTCATGACAAAACCAACAAAATGGATGTGCGTCCAGCGAAGACTCAGATCAGCCTGGGTATCTGCCCAATCTTTGCTGAGTGCTCAATGGGTAGATAAGGATCCAAGCTTTCTTCATGCGGACAGTGAAGGCTGATCTGAGTCTTGGCTGGGCACACATGCCATTTTGTTGGTTTTGATATGAGATAGCTCATATCATGAGCTGCATCATGGGAAAAGAGACATTATAGCATATGTGAAGCAAAGGCACAGTCTTGCCAGGTTCTGTGCTGTTCATTCACATAAATGGAAGGCCAAGGGGAAAATTCAGCCAAAGAACTAGACATATCCCAGTGGGCACACAACGTTAAAATGACGTCTTATCAACGTCGATGCGACGTGAACACGTCGCATCAACGTTGATACGACATCATTTTGATGTTGTGTGTCTGCTGGGATGGCTTTGCTAAGAGATGGACATGCACACAAAAGATCCTTTTTTTTTGTTCATATATTCTTGGATAATAATCCTAAAGAGATCTCATAATACCGTATTTTCCCTAATTACCGCACATGCTCCTATAAGCTCACAGTCAAGCAATTTAGTAGTCTTTAGATTATGGCCATTATCCATTTCTTTATAAAAACATTTGTTGTTGGTACACATTTGAATTGCCTCAACAAGCAATTCAAATGAATACCAACAACATATGCTTTTATAAAGAAAGTCTGAAAAATATTGTGTAAGAATCATTAAATATGCCCCTCATGAAGTTCTCTGCTGATCTTTCTTTAAATACCAGTACCAGTATTAGGAGGATATTTTACTACAAGCTTTTCTGGTGATTTTTTGAATAATAAAACTTTAAGCGCACAGTGCGTTATTAGGTTGAATACGGTATGTTTTCATGAAAATGTTAGAAAACTTCTGTGTTTACCCTAAATATCTGGATATCTTAACTCCTTACCATATTTTGCCCTAAAATTTTAGCGTCCATTTGACCACCTCTTGATGAATCTACAAACTGCTGGATGAGTAGCCAACAGTGCAGACCCTGGTCATATGCTGCACTGTTTGCTCAGGACTGTCTGTCCAAATAATTGGGGTAACTATAGTATGACATATTTCTGGACCCAAAATCAAAAGTTACAAGAAGTTTTGTCATTATTATAAACAAAAACCATACATAGTCCATTTTGCTTATGTTACAGATTCAGTTTTTGAAAACTCTTTCCCTTTTCTTGTTAGTAGTACATGAACTTATACTTGTGACACTTTCAACTGCATGCATACATTCTAATCATTTATCACCTAAATTTAAGACATTTTCAAATGCAGGCTTCCATTTTGATCTTTTATCTTACTGTAATGCACTGCCAGTTCTGTTTAAACCAAAGAGGTAACTAGAAATTTTTTTTTCGGAGAAAAGAAATGTCACCCCAGCCCACATCCCAACCTCAAATATTCTTAGTCGTGCACTGACCTTGAAAATGAGGTCACTTAAATCTTACTAAATTATTCATACAGTCCCAGTGCTGTATCTATTCAAGTCTGTCCTAAATCAATCCACTGGTTCAGGAGATAAGTAACTTGTTTTTGGTTAAAATTTGACTATCTTTGGAGTACTGTGCCCTTAAAAATCAGGTTAAGACCATCAGTTTATGCATTCTTGCAGTCTGGCCCCGAGGTTATAAAACTTTTTTCATGCTCAAAACTGAGCATGAAATTTTCTCTGCTAATATATATGATAATGCCAACAAAAGTTGGCATTTTCATATTTATTAGCAGAGAAATTTTCATGCTCAGCCATGTTTAGCAAGAACTTGCAATTGTTAGAAATACGAGGTTTTTAGCAGGACAATTTTTCATGCTCAGCTGAGATGAGAATGAAAAGGTTTTATAACCTCGGGGCCTGGTCAGTCTTCCCTGCCTGCCTGAATAAATTTGTGAATCTTGGCTCATAGCTCCAGATTACTCTCCTTATTTTTCAAAAAGTTCGAAAAGTCATTTTTTGCCTGTCACTTTACTCAGAAGAAGTAAAGTTGCAAACTTTTAGCATGATTTATTGCAAAACCATTTGTCGTAAGTACCTATGCACAATGTTTTATTCTGTTCATGGGTCTTACAAATAAATCAAATATTTTCATTTTATCCCATAATAAAAATGGCTGCAATAAAATAGGGTAGGTAGTTTAGATGCAATTTTCAACAAGTTCCACTCGTTCGAAATTTCTGATATTTTCACAATATTATTAGGGAACATCAATAATTTAAAATTATTGAAGAACATCAAAAAACATTTTTTTAACAAAACATTTCCAAACATCCAGTTTACTACAGAAATTGCATAGGTCAGACCCATTTTTGGCCATTAAGTTAATTTTGCGGTAAATATTTTAAAGACAAGCACAGGAATGGAAACGACAAATGGTTTCTGATAAAAATATTGTCAATAGCATATCTTTTTTTCCATTTAGAATAAAACGCCGAATAAAAAATGTCTTTCCAAAGGATGTCAAAAGCACAGTAGGCACTTTTTTTTCACCAAAAAGCTTTGATATTTTACTGATTTCTCCACAGAAAACATATGTTGTGAGCAGGGCTTGAGAAATTGACAATTGCTGATCGTCCGATGTTTTTTCCGTTTCACGCATTTACTATTAGGCTTCAGTAACTTCCATGACTGAGAGTTGGTTTTGAAGCCATGTTTCGGTAATTTCTGTAATTTCTGTGACTGACGGTAGTTTCCGAGGAGTGCTTTATTATTATTATTTCTCTCCCGTTCTTAAACACAGGAGACATTTTTCTGCAATGACTAACATGATGACTAAAGCAAATGCATTCAACATCACATACTCCATGTTGACACACTTCGACAAGAAAACAAGGTCACCTTGTTGCAAATGCAAACATCACAGACCCTGATCAGTCCATACACCCATGAGTCCGATATGCTGAAGAGCTTGTGAATATTCACAGCTGATCTGGTCGTGCATAATTTGAAGGTGCAATAAGGGTATTCTTTGATCCCTAAGTTATTTCTGTCACCGAGATAATGAACACCTGTGCCCCCACCCCCCCTTTTTTTTTTACGACTAGCAGTAACAAGCAAATAGTACCTTATCTGTGCGACATCAACCTGCTCATCAAAACGATTATTCCTGTCTGCCAGATACATGTGAAAATGTCAAATGATAATACCCCCCCCCCCCCCCCATGATCGTGTGGTGGGCAGATAACTGTCAAAAGGCTACGTAATTTGTCCATTTGCAATCCCAAACCAGATCTCCACAATATCAAGGCACATACCAAGTCTGGTGAAAATCCATTGAAATTTACTCAAGTTATCATCCGGAAATGAAAATATGGACGTGTGGTGGGCAGATAACTCAAAAATTGATAAAATTTGCCCATTTGCAATCCAAAACCAGACCTCTATAATATCAATGCACATACCAAGTTTGGTAAAAATCCATTGATACTCAAGTTATCGTTTGGAAATGAAAATATGAACATGTGGCTGGCGGATAACTCTGTCAAAAAATGATGAAATTAGACCATTAGCAATCCAAAACCAGATCTCCATATCAATGCGCATACCAAGTTTGATCAAAATCCATTGATGTTTACTCCAGTTATCATCCAGAAAAGAAATATGGATGGACGGACTTACAGACGAATGGATGGACGTTCTAACGAATGGAGTTATGTGGCTACCATCACTATTTTAGCATACATGTACTTGTAAAAGATTGATTTTATGTGACTAACGGAATAAATTCCATTCAAATACATTGAAACTGTCCATTATTCTTAGCCACCTAACTACCCATTTGTGTGTATGTCTAATGAATGGATAGTAATGTGGCTACCATCACTATTTTAGCATACTTATGTGGCTAAAACATAGCCACATAACAGGAAATAAGCCACATAAAAGATCGATTTTATGTGGCTAACGGAATAAATCCCATTCAAATACATTGGTACAGTAAATCAACACCAACACGAAATAATCTTTATCATGTATTAACATCAACGTTTTGCCATCACGGCTTCTTCAGGATGATTTTTTTTTTTTTATTCTAATACATTGAAACTGTCCATAACTCTTAGCCACCTTACTACCAAGTCATGTATATGGACAGACAGACACACGTAGGTCCAACTTGAAACCATAATACCCTGCCAAAATTGTGTGGTGGGGTATAAAAAAGGTACTGTATTTCACTAAAAACTGGCATTACGGAGGTAATAGTGGCCATTTTTGTTTGTTTGTTTTTTTCTCAATGGAAACGGCGATTTTAGACAGAATTTTTAGATGTCCTTTTGAAGTCAAATTTGCTCCAGCTCATGAAAATCAGCTTCAGATCGAAGAACTAGAAGTTTCTTATGCCCTGGTTGTGAGTACTCATTAGAAGTGAAATAAGAAAAATAACTACCTGATAGCTCCTCTTATCTGGAGCTATGCTGGTTATCCAAAAACTGTCCAGCAATGACTCTAAGCAGACTGTGTATGTGTGTGTGTTGCGGTTTTACGGCCCAGTCAACCCAATGGGGTCATGTCGAGCGTGGTCAGTTTACCTAACCACACGTTTACTGGGCAGGCTTAGTCCTCTAAGCAGTTAACCAGTATTGTGCACATTCTTTCGCCAGAAACTGACAACTGCCCTTCTTGTATCAGCGGAAAGGAGAGAATGACCGTAGAAAATATTTCACGATCAATCTCCACGAAAGAATGTTGCCAACCTCGGCGGGGGTTGAACCAGCGACCTCCTGGTCTCCAGTCGGACGGCGCATCCAACTGAGCCACCGAGGCCGGCACAGACTGTGTAGGAGTGAAGGGCAAACTGTGCCCGTGTTTGAAGACCTGTTTTCTAATGTTGCACAAATATTTTTAACCCTTCTCTTGCTGAACACAACATGCCCATTCTTAGCAAACAGTGTAGAAGAAGCCAACTGATCTGGATCTGCACTGTTTGTCATAAAATATGTGAATTTCTATCAAAAACACGAATCAAGTAATCTGATTGGCTGGAAATTAGAAGTGGGCGTGGCATGTTAATTTATTCAGCATGACAAGGGTTAAAATGTCTTCAGCTAATATTTCTCACAAAGAGGGTAAATGTTGAAAACAACAATTTATCTACCAGTAAACCGTATTCATCACTACATGCTGAATGGTAAGTTTTTTTTCTGGTACTTTTAATATACATTGTATAATACATGTACATGTCTTTCTTTTATTAAGCAGTTTATTAGAAATACATGCCAAACACAAGATGATAAATTTTATCTGTAAAATTCTAATAGCTTCAATTTTTCCTCTTTACTGCTGTCAAAATCAAGCAAGATTTTCTGTTCTGATACCCAGTCTAAGAGAATTATTACTGGCAAGTAAAAATCTTGTAAAATACCTTCCTGAACCCCTCATAATACAGATCTGTTACATCATAAGAATGATGTTGGGTGTTTCCAAGTTAGCTGATCTGGTTCTTTTTGATCACAGCTGTCAACAATTGCTTAAAAACAAACTGCAGGCTCAGGTATCTGCACAAGCATGCCAGGGGTTTCACTAACACAGTCATGTGTTAAAAGTATTCATCACTTTGCAACCTTGCCTTTTACTTCAACTCATTTTCACATTTATTCTTTTAAATCTTGAGGATAAGCCTAGAAAGGCTCAAACAAAGATTAAAGTTAACTGAAATAAGCAAGAAACAAGTTATTATCATAACTTTGAAAAGTTATGAAATCATCAAGATCTCCAATGACATCAATGGTAACATGCCTGAAAAGGTGGTGACATCCCTGAAAAGGAATCTAAAAAAATTATCTTGACTTCAAAAATGTGCTGCCAAAGACCTAAATTCATTTGCCCTAAAAAAAAATTATTGCATACAGTTGACTCTTGCTATCTCGAACTAGCTTTCCTCGAATAACCGCTTATCTCCAAGTGAAAATCTTGTTCCTACTTAAACATGAAAATCTAACAACAGGTAAAAAAATATTGTGGAAAAGAGGAGAAATTGCTCCTAAGGAGCAATTTCTCCTCTTTTCCACAATATTTTCAATATATCTCTAACTTAAAGAGTCCAATTACACATATATTTGTTAAATGTGGTTAATCAAATTAGTTTTTCCCCCAATTCTGCAAATCTGATATGTCGAAGTACGGATATCTCGAAGTATTTCAGAGAGTCCCTTGGAATTCGAGATAACGAGAGTCGACTGTATTTCTATTTGCTTTAACATCATGTAATTTGTCTGAGTTCCTTGACTGGTTCACCCCGAATTTCCAAAAAAAGTATGAAAATATACTGAAGTTAATGACAAGCTTGTAACATATGGACAAATTTTGCCACATATGACTCGACAATATAAATCCAAAATATTATCCCACATGCATAATGCTAAACCTTTACTGAGCAGTATCATGTAATGATTCATAAATGAAGCCATTCCACCCTAAAATACATCTTAGGAACATTTGTGGACAGAGAAAACCTTGATAATGCTGCACACCTGTGTGGTCTGATCAGGGCCTTCAATGTCCACTCACAGAATCATTAGCTACTGTAGAACATATTGAAATACAGTAAAAGCCCTGTTCAGGCTGCGAAGATGCACAAGCATATCCAAGCTGTCACTACTCCATTATACTCAGTAGCTCTTGATAAGATGCTTTTTCCAACCCAAATGTATTGACAATTTTCTTATTTCTCCATGAAAACTTATGTTGTGAGTACTCATTGGAAGCGCCTCAGCGAGGCGCTTCTAATGAGTCCCCACAACATATGTTTTTGTGGAGAAATAAGAAAAATATGTTGATACCCCCTCTTATTTACCCTCTTATCTAGACCTATGAATTACTACAAAACCCATTTTTGCAAGATGTGGTCCATGTGCAAATAACCAAATCAAGGGCTCCAGTTCTACAAACAAGAAACAACATTTAAAAGACAGAAATAAAAGAAAATACTGTATCAGAGCTCTACAGTTCTAAATGCCAGATAAGACTTTTGACGCTTAGCATGCTAGGCAAAAAATTCAGCAGGCGACATTTTGAAATATTTTTCTTATTTTTCTCAGAAAATAAGCTTTGACATTTCATGCAAATGAATTTGCATGAAATGCCAAAGCCTATTTTCTGGGATAGGAGACAATTTGCATGAAATGCAAAAGCCTATTTTCTGGGAAAAATATCTTCAGAGTATCATCTGCTGAATTAGCCCAGAGAATGTCAAAGGTGAAAAAATTTTCTAGAAAGAATGTCATTGAAGTTTATGTCATACCTGCTTACTGAAATGTAAAACAAGCTCCAGAAGAATGAGAGTTGACATTCTTTTTTTTTTTATTTGGGTTTTACAGCCCTTTCAAGAATATTTCACTTATATCCAGCTGATCATTCATCAAAGGTGGGCAAAAAACCAGAGAACCCGTGGAAAAACAACCTGACCGTGTGTAAGCAGAACTTGGTTTTCCCACATGCATGGGTGAAAGTTTTCCTTCTTGATATGGAATTCTGTATTGGAAAGGTTGTCAGGGGTCATTTTTGCAAATCGTGTATATCTGAGGAGAAATTGTTGGGGGTGGGGTGAGGGGTGGGAGGGGGTATGATAGATTAGTGTCATGAATCTCAAATACTTAGTTTTCAAAATAGAGCAAAGAAAAATGAAAAAAAAAAAAAAAAAAAAAAAGCGAGTAAGTAATGTTCTGGTAAGCTGTCTATTTTTTGTTTCAAGTGTTCCGGCATAAATCGCTATTTTCCGTATGTCACCTCACTATTTCCCGAGAACTCCGCTAAAAAGTTTTAATAATAATCTCATTCTCGGAAAACAACTAACAGAAACGTAATTATCTGTCAAAGATTACGTGAATTCAGGGCTTGCGCGCAACAAAGATGTAAAAAGGCTGGGCGTGCTTGATTGCTTAGTATGTGAATGACCATATCAGATCAGTACATTGGTATCGGATAAGAGAAAGATCTGCTGATCGTTTAATCATACTCTAATTGCTGGAGTCAATGCATAATGTCACAATCTGTTTTTGACCATTTTATTTTAATGCAAGCTTATACTTTTCCTAGTCAGAAACTTCTTTCATCGATCTACCCTTAAAAGATGTTTCTTTCAGTATGGTACTGTCCGGTACTGGATTTTAGTTACCGGCAGATAAATTAAATAATCGAGCATGCTCCTATTACAAACTTCCAGATTTGAAAACGTGACGAGAAATCTGTCAACAAAAATTGAAAACAACAGATTAGAATAAGCTGATAATGTTCATACATACGAACATGCACATAGAAGACTGGAGTGAGGCATTAGTGTTGAATGTTATTTTGAACTTTAGAAGTACAGTCAGCAGATAAATACATGAACAGTTGAGTATCTTTTTACTGTTTTCATTCAGAAAAATGCTGCAATTTTAAAGCCTTTTAGGGGGCTCTGATTTGCTTCTGGGGGCTTCGCCCTGGACCCACAAGGGGGCCTAAGCGGCCCCCTTGACTCCCGGCCAATTTTTCAGTATTGGGAGTTCTGCAAACTTTCACCCATGCACATGTGACCCGAGCGAGGATCGAACCAGCTCTCTTATCCACTAGGCTATGGGGGCTCAGTGAGATAAAACAATCAGTGAAGTAAAATTGATTGTAAAATTTTAGTTTATAGACGTCATTTAAGGTGGTTGCTAGGGTGGATGCTAGGGTGGCCTAAGTACAAGGACAAACAGATGGACAAACAGATGGACAAATGAATGGACAGACTGGAACTTGGATGCCCGAGTTGTCCATGCTAATGCAGGTGCAACAAAATGTACTGTATTAAAGCAAAGTATTCTGATATCTTCACTCCTTCCAATACCTGTCACAGTTTGAACATGTCCTTTCTACTAACTGTTAACTCTTAAAGCACCTGCACAACTGCAGCAGACGATACTTTTTTTTTTTTCCCCCCCAAGCAGATGATTCACATGAAATGTCAAGACTTGTTTTCTCTGAAAAATTAAAAAAACAAACATTTTTGAATGTCGTCTGCTACAAATTTTGCTTGGCGCTTTAAGGGTTTATGTGTCTAAAAACTGCTGGATGAGTGACAGACAGTCTGGACCCAGTTGTCTGCTACAAATATTGCTTGGCGCTTCAGGTATGAGTATAAAACTGCTGGACAAGTGGTAGACAGTCTGGACCCAGTTGAGATGTAGCACTCTGCCATGTCTGATCTGGGTCTACACTATTTGTCCAGGCCTTCAGTATTTATCCTAAATACAATGTATTGGGATACTTTAACTCCTTACCATACTTTCCAAAAACAGAAATACTATAAATGGTGATGTGTCAAAAAACTGTTGGATGAGTGGCAAACAGTGTAGATCCTCATCAGATGCTGCATTCGGCACCATATGATCTGGGTCTAAACTGTTTGCTCTGTCCCAATACTTAGGGTAAATACAGTAAAGTACTCATTTGTTTCCACATGAAAAAAAGATATATTCTGTGGTACTCATCAGTCTGCCATATTTATCATTCAGCAACCACTTTAATGACAAATAAACATGTAGTTAAATATAGTTTACAAGGAATAGACACTTCCAAGGGAAGCAACTCCGTAAAATTTATTTTTGTCTCCTTCTGAAAAGGTGTCTACTCTAAAAGGAAAGAATTTGCTCCCTGTGGGAACAATTCTTTCCTTTTAGAGTAGACCCCTTTTCAGAAGAAGCAGCATCAGGAAAGCAAACAAGATTTCACAAAAGTTGTCTCCCTTGTGAAAATGGCAGAAAATCTACCAAGTGTATGCAGCCCTCTTAAAGTTTAGCATGAAGTATGAATGACAAGGAGTTAAGGACACAGCTCTATGTAAGAGGGGTATCCAGATAAATATTCTCATTTTTCGTGCTGTGAGTACTCATTAGGAGTGCCCCTCACTGAGGTGCTTCTGATGAGTACCCACAACATATGTTTTCATGGAGAAATAATAAAAAAAATGTCAATATAGCTCTTGATGCTTTTTTTCAATCCAAAAGTACTGATATTTTTCGTATTTCTCCACAAAAACTTATGTTGTGGGTACTCATTAGAAGTGCCTCAGTACCCTCAACATGTTTTTGTGAAAAAATATTTACCTGATACCCACTCTTATCTAGTGCTATGGTCAAAACTTCTTGATTGAAATAAGACATGTGTCCAAAGTTTACAAATGTCCCCACCCTTTGCTCTTTGGCCATATGGCAACATCTGGCTGCATAAATTTCAACAACTATTTTCCAAATGCTCAATCTGATCTGTCATACATTTTGACCCCTAGCCCCACCCCAGGGCAACTCCAGCACAGAGTTGAAAGTTTAGGTCTGGGTAAGTAGCATACCAAATTTCAACTTCCTAGCATAAAAGGTATCCAAGTTATAACCTCCAAGACATAAATGTCAAAGTAAATTCGAATGTAAACTTAAACATTTGTTAAACATTGGTTACAAACATGACATATGCAGGTATGGCAAAACGCTATATGCCCCATTGCTGCCTTCAGCAGGAGGAGGGCATAAAAATGTGCTTTATCCAGATATGTGTAAGGCGTCTGAATACACTACAACCTCTTTATAACACGGTTTGTTATAACACAATTTTGGATATAACATGGTTCAAACATGGATCCCAAAAATATATAGATTATATTGAAAAATGACCATAAATGGTCATTTTTCAATATAATCTATACATTTTTGTTTGGGTATAACACGGTTGTGTAACTAACACGGTTTATGCTATGGACCCCAACAATAGTGTTATAAAGAGGTTGTGGTGTATTTAGGATATATAGGATATTCTATTAATAACTGAGTCAGTGCATGACAAAACCTACAAAAAGACCTGTGTAACCATCACAAACTCAGATCAGCCTGTACATCCATCCAGTATGGCAAGGGTTCTCATTTATCCTTCTTTGGATAGCCTGGATGTTGTAGAAGGCACATTGGATCAGCAAAGACTCTGATCAGGCTGCACTGATACGCAGGCTGATCAGAGTCTTCGCTGGTCGCAGAAGTCTTATTGTAGGTTTTTCATGCACTGGCTCAATTGTCCATCTTATGAGATCCACTGTAATCTAAAATAGCTAATGAGTCTGCAAGCAAACATATCAGACTGCAGCAATAAAAGGGTAAGCTTGAATCTCACTCACTGTCATTGTCGTTAAAGCATATACCTAGAAAAAAAAACAACAATAAACCCTCCCCCCCAAAAAACAACAAAAAACATTGAACTTTTCTCACTCCTACACAAATACATGATGCTGAATACTCCTTAAATAGAGGTACCATAGATCAGTGGTTAGAACATTTGACTGGCTGAAGGTTGCAGGTTCAAGTCTAGATCAGACCACTGACTGAAAAAACTCTGTTCACCCAGCTGTGAATGAGTATCCTTTGAAGGAAGGCTGAAGGCAGCAAAAGGAGAGGACTGGGCCCCATCTTTCATATGCTGTAGCCCAAGACATCGTGGCCTCCCACTGCCCCTAGGGCCACAAAGCTATGAGACGCCTTTACTCCTTACAATTACCGTAGTAATGCAAATATAAAGAATATCTGTATCATAAATTTCTTGAAGAAACAAATCTTCTTTTCATACAGATACATTGCTTAAGGCTTAGCTTGCTGGGAAAAAAAATTACAATAGATGCCATTTTGAAATATTTTTCTTATTCTTCTGTGAAAATAGGCTTTGACATTTCATGCAAATTGTCCTGAGGAGATAGTCTGCATAAAATGTCAAAGCCTATTTTCTGGGAAAACTAAGAAAAATATCATCAGTTTGTCGTCTGCTGAATTTGCCCAGAGAGTGGTCCCAGCAGGCACACAATGTTGAATCACACCAACAGTTAGACAGAGCTATATATTTTATGATACAGCTCAAATGATAGCAGGGTTTCCCATGTCAGTGTCAAAACTTTTCTTTTGTAAAAGTTCATATGATTGAACTAACACTACTCTCAATTTCAATCTGTTCTTGCACATCTCCTGTGTCAGTGATAATCTGTAGTTGCTGGTTCTGAAGATCTGTAAAGGCGCTCCTGCTCTCTGTTGCCATGACTTGCTCTGTTGCTACAACTGGCTCTGTTTTCATAATTTCTGTTGACTCTGATGTGGCTGTCTGATCTGTTCCTGAGATGATCTGGATTTCATGAGCAATACTCTGAAAAAAGAATGCACATACCGTATTAGACCTAATTACTGCACTGTGTACTTAGGTTTTTCAAAATTACTGGAAAAAAATGTACGTAGTAAAATATGCATTCATCTATTAAAAGTATACTTTAACAAGCAAATTCCATAGGGAATTTATGTCCCCCGCCTTATTTTTATTTGAGGTGTTAAAAATGGGTAAGTTAACCAGAGGACCAATGGTCCTGTATCACTTACCTAAGTATTGAAGCAGGAAACCAGTAATAAAAAATAATTTCAGTATTCTGAAAAAACCACATGCATATCTTCAGACCATCCTTAAAGCACCTGTAAAGTTTCAAAAGGATTGGCTTAAAACTGTGGTAGGAGTTACGGGGACCAGGTACCTACTCCCTATACGCTTCTGTAGTATTAGAACTCAAAAAATGTCTAAGTTAAAAATGCGGAAAAAGTGATAAAAAATTATTTCAGGATTCTGAAAAAAACACATGCATATCTTCAGGCCATCCTAAAGGCCCATGTAAAGTTTCAAAAGGATCGCCAAAAAACTGTGGGAGGAGTTAAGGGGACAAGGTACCTACTCCCTATAAACTTCTGTAATATTAGATCTCAAAAAATGTCTAAGTTAAAAATGCAGAAAAAGTGATAAAAAATTATTTCAGGATTCTAAAAATCCACATGCATATCTTCAGGACATCCTAAAGCCCATGTAAAGTTTCAAAAGGATCGGCCAAAAACTGTGGGAGGTGTTAAGGGGACAAGGTACCTACTCCCTATACACTTCTGTAATATTAGAACTCAAAAAAAATGTCTAAGTTCAAAATGTGTAAAGTGATAAAAAATAATTTCAGGATTCTGAAAAAAACCACATGCATATCTTCAGACCATCCTTAAAGCACCTGTAAAGTTTCAAAAGGATCGGCTTAAAACTGTGGTAGGAGTTACGGGGACAAGGTACCTATTCATTATACGCTACTGTAGTATTTAAACTAAAAAAATCTCTGTTAAAAATGTAGAAAAAAGTGATAAAAAATTATTGTAGGATTCTGAAAAAAACATATGCATATCTTCAGGCCATCCTAAAAGCCCAAGTAAAGTTTCAAAAGGATCGAACAAAACCTGTGGGAGGAGTTAAGGGGACAAGGTACCTACTCCCTATACACTTCTATAATATTAGAACTCAAAAAAAGTCTAAGTTAAAAATGTGTAAAAAGTGATAAAAAAATAATTTCAGGATTCTGAAAAAACCATATGTATATCTTCAGACCATCCTTAAAGCACCTGTAAAGTTTCAAAAGGATCGGACAAAAACTGTGGGAGGAGTTAAGGGGACAAGATACCTACTAAAAATTCGGAACCACGTACCACGCGCCACGGAAAGCCAAAAACAGTGTCCCTCCGCTTTTCTTCGAAAAGGCGTGGGACAAAAACAAGATCAGCAAATGACTTATCTAATGGTGTTTATGAGATGTTTCTGTGTGTGTGTGTTTTTTTTTTCTGATTTTCTTACGAAAGCATATGATTTTCTTTATTAAAGACAAGTCGATGCAATTCAAACTGGTACTCAAAACATATGCCTTTGTAAAGAAGTAGACAAAAATCTGAAGACTTCAGAATTGCTTGACTGTGTGCTAATTGGGGTATGCAGTAATTGGGTCAAATACGGCAATAATCTTTAGGAAGCCAAATTTAATTGTCAGCAGAGGGCATTTTAAAGGAATGGATACATTTCTGAGAAAAAGAATGGTGACACAGAAATGGTTGCCTCTTTTCTCACTTGGAGGAATTGAGAGAGGGGGGCATCTACTTTTAAAGGAATGTCTGTTCCATCTGGGAGTAGTTTCAATGTTTCTCGGAGGCTGTAACTCATGTCAGAAGTAACATGTAAATGCCCTTTTCAAAATTAATCTATAACTATTCACTATTAAGCCTAAGCCATCATCCAAATTTTGTTTGAATTGTATAAAGTATGAATGATAAGAAGCTAAGGACACAGCTCTATGTAAGAGAGGTATAGGGATATTCTTATTTAATATACCAATGATGGTCACTTCTCAAGTCTGAATTAAAAAGTAAATGACTGTATTGAAAAACAAATGTTTATCACTATTTTGTCATCACATTTAGTTTGAACTGGATGAAAGAAACTCAAGGGGCTATAACTCATTGGAATTTAAACATATACTTTAAAAAAAAACAACAAAAAAAAAAAAAAAAACAGCCTGACCTGTGTTTTGTGGCTATTAAGCTATCTGTTTTACTGGACCAAAAGTAAGGAAGCAGTTTTAGTACACTAAAACCAATTTCTAACATTTATTGGGAACTATCACACAAGTCAGAACCAATGCTATAAATCTAGTTATTGAACAGACAAAGATAGTCAAGATATAACATGAAAATCAATCTTTTTACATTTTAATAGCATGCTGGGTAATAATTTCAGCAGACAATTTGTTTGTTTGTTTGTGTTGAGGTTTTACGGCCCAGTCAACCCTATGGGGTCATGTCAGTTTACCTAACCACACTTTTATTGGGCAGGCTTAGTCCTCTAAGCTGTTAAGCTGTATTATTCACATTCTTTCGCCAGAAACTGATAACTACCCTTCTTAATCAGCGGAAGGGAGAGAATAACCATAGAAAGTATTTCATGATCAATCTCCATGAAAGAATGTTGCCGAGCCGGCAGGGGTCGAACCTGCAACCTCCTCATCTTCAGTCGGGCGTGCATCCAACTGAGCCACCGAGACCCAGACAACATTTTGAAATATTTTTCTTATTTTTCCCTGAAAACAGGATTTGGCATTTCATGCACTGAAAACAATTTGCATGACCTTTCAAATCCTATATTTCGGGAAAAAATTAGAAACATATCACCAATTCTGTTTTGTTTGTTATTTTGTGTTGAGGTTTTACGGCCCAGTCAATCCTATGGGGTCATGCTGAGTGTGGTCAGTTAATCTAACCACACATTTACCGGGCAAGCTTAATCCTCTAAGCGGTTAACCAGTATTGTGCACATTCTTTTGCCAGAAACTGGCAACTGCCCTTCTTGTATCAGCTGAAGGGACAGAATAACAGTAGAAAATATTTCATGATCAATCTCCACGAAAGAATGTTGCTGACCTGGCGGGGGTTGAACCTGCAACTCCTGATCATCAGTCTGACGCGCATCCAACTGTGCCACCGAGGCCAGCCATCAATTTTGTCATCTGCTGAATTTTCCCACAGTGTGCTAAGTGTTAAGGGCCACAGGGCAGAACTGACAGATAGACACTTTTTTTGAACTTCTGCGTCTGATCTGGGTCTACACTGTTTGCAAAGGCCTTCTGTCTCAGTAGTGATAATTATTATTGTAGTTACCTGTAGAGCCTGAACAGCAACCCTGACCTGTTCTGGATCATTCATCATCATTGACTGTTGATCCATAGCCTGTTGAGAACTGGATGCATCTAGTGTAAAGAAACAACAATAATATATTTACCCTGTATTCAGACACCATAACTCCCTACTATATTTATCCTAAATATTCAGAAAGCTTAACTCCATACTATACTTATCTTAAATATTCAGACCACTTAACTCCATACTATACTTATCCTAAATATTCAGACACCTTAACTTTTATCAATGTAAAATTGTACACTTATCCTAAATATTCAGACACCTTAACTCCATACTATACTTATCCTAAATATTCAGATACTTTAACTCCATACTATATTTATCCTAAAATTCAGACAGCTTAACTCCATACTATACTTATATATTCAGACACCTAAACTCCATACTATTATATATATTCAGACACCTTAACTCCTTACTATACTTATCCTTAATATTCAGACACCTTAACTCCATACTATACCTATCCTAAATATTCAGACACCTTAACTCCAAACTATAATTATCCTAAATATTCAGACACCATAACTCCATACTATACTTATCCTAAATATTCAGACACCTTAACTCCATAATATACTTATCCTAAATATTCAGACACATTAACTCCAAACTATAATTATCCTAAATATTCAGACAACTTAACTCCATACTATACTTATTATAAATTTTCAAACTTTTTTGACTTACTGATTATATTGGGGTTTAATGACATGTCAACCCTTGTGGGTCATTTTGTGTCGTCTCCAAGAGAAAGTGAGAAAAGAGATAGAAGAGATAAAAGAGGAGATTGAAGAGAGGGACAAGGAAGAAAGAGGAACAGTAATGAAAGTGAAGAAACAGAAGAAAGAAAACATTCCCCCTCTACCCTTACTTGCTACAAGGATAGCAGGCCTTGCCAAACTGTAAGCCAATATCAGTTGAACGCCTCGATGATGAAAGATACAAGAAACCTTTGCCACACCCAACCACCTCACAAATATTCAGACACCTTAACTCCATGCTATAATTATCCTAAATATTCAGACACCTTCTCCATACTATATGTATATATATATTTATTTCATACTATACTTATCCTAAATATTCAGACACCTTAACTCCATACTATAAATATCCTAAATATTCAGACATCTTTACTCCATACTACATGTATACTTATCCTAAATATTCAGACATCTTAACTCCATACTATATTTATCCTAAATATTCAGACACTTTAACTCCATACTATACTATCCCCAATTAGTATTTTGTCATCTATTTCACCATAACGGTAATCATGACTTTCATAAATGAACAAAAATCTCAAGCAGCAAAGATTACAATACACACTGCATTCTTGTATGATAGATTTATCTTTCTAAATGATTTAAGTATCATTTGTTTGCTTTTCTTTTTCACCACTTTTTTTGATTATATATATATTTAGTACCTTAAATGTCTGCTTTTCCTTTTTTTTTTTTTTGCTATTTTTTGTTGTTTTTTATTCATTTGTTTGTTTTCCATTAAATGTAAAAGTCTATAATTTATACAGAAACAAAGGAGATTCCATATGTATACATGTATATGCCTACCAAATTAATTTATACCAGCAGAGAGAAAAAAAAAATCAAACAAAAAAGGAGTATTCTTTTTAACATTTCCAGAAAGTATTTTCTTACCTCCAGCACTGACAGCAGTAACAAACTTGTATTCTGTCTGGGTCCCAGTTTGTGATGGCTCACTGTAGGTTTCATTGTAAGCATGGTCTCCGGTCTCATGTGCCGGCTGCTGCACAATATAGTATGTTTGCTGGGGCACTTCTTCCTCAACAACTGCAACAACAAAAAAAACACAGGCTTTATTTTAAGGCGTAGCATGCTGGGTAAAAATTTCGACATTCTGAAATACAGTCGACTCTCGTTATCTCGGTCCAAGGGACTCTCTGAAACCAGGGGTCAAGCTACAGGGCGACTGGGGTGAAATAGTTGCCCTAGAGGGCTCTGTCACCTTGGGAAGCCCAGAGGGCGACAAAAACTTCGACCTCCGTTTTTGCAACTTTTGAAAAACAAACTTTTTGTTTGGAGAAATCCAGTAAAAACTGAGCAAACATGCAAAGGTAACATTCTGTTGAAAAAAAGTTGTAAGATGTATCAGAAATGCTACTGAATAAAAGTCTTATGTGATTTAACAAGTTTTGGAGGAAAACTGTTTGCCTATTAAGTGACCAAAAGATAGTTTTCATCAATGTCATTAGTTTTCGTGGGTGTCCGTTTTTTTTCATAAATGAACCATTTACATGCTAAAAATTGGTCAAAAACAGCATTAAAATTGCTAAAAACTAACTTTAGAAGTTGACAGACACTTTAGTTAACAAATTTCTTTTTAGCATTGTGTTTATAGCTTACTTATCAAGCCACAGATCTTGATGTTTTGACTGGATCTTCTGAAAAGGATTGTCAGTTTCAAAAAAAAAAAAAAAAAAAAAAAAAATATGAATGAACTTATGTGTCCAGATATACTGCATTTGCCCTACTTACATCTGTGTTACTTTGCATTATTTAATTGGTTTAGAAGTAAGAATGAACAGGTCTACAGTAAAATTTGTTTCCTTCTTTTTTAATTCTCCAAGACATTGCGGTAAAGTGAGTCATGAGTCCTGAATGTCGCGCTTTCAGTAAGGTGATAGGTAAACCGAGTCTTGACGTCTCCCTCATCCTATAAAACTTCTCCCTGTTTTGTCTGGAGGGAGAAGTCACTTCTCCCTAAATTTCTGAGCCAGCTTGAACCCTGTGAAACATTTTGAGATATCCATACCTCGACATATCAGATTTGCGGAATTGAGGAAACACACAATAAATCGAACAACCAAATTTAACAAATGAATATGTAATTTGACTCTTGAAGTTAGAGATATAATGAAAATATTGTGGAAAAGAGGAGAAATTGCTCTTTTCCACAATATCTTGTTACCTGTTGTTAGATTTAAATGTTAAAACAGGGACCAGATTTTCACTTCGAGGTAAGCGGTTATTTGAGATAACGAGAGTCCACTGTACTTTTCTTATTTTTCCCTGAAAATAGGCTTTGAATTTTCATGCAAATTGTCTCCTTAGGTTAGGAGACAATATGCACAAAATTTTCTTGGAAATATAGAAAAATATCAAGTTTTTCTTCTGCTGACTTTGCCCAGAGAGTGGTAAAAGTTAAATATCAGCAGATATTTCAAAATATTTTTTCCTCAGCCTCTAGCCCAGTGCTCCTGACTCCAGATCACAAGATCATAAGTGTAATTCACACTGAAGGCAGACTTCAGTTAATAACTGAATCACAGAGCATTTTAACCATCAACCTTCCATTGTCTTGATATGACCAAAATACTGTTGAAAGAGATGTAAACCACAAATCATCATCTGATTTTTTCTAGAAGACATATTATTCCATTTGTCCCCAGAGGAGACAATTTGAATGAAATGTCAAACCTTTTTTCCAGAACAAAACATAATCAGACATTTGTAATCTTCTAATATTGCAAACAGCATGCTAAAGTTTTAATTGTTTACAAAGTAGTGATAATAAACAGCAGCTTATAATAAGCTTAAGGTTTTCCAAAGTTTGACTCCTGCTTACGGCCAATTCACTTCAACCTAATGGGAATTTATCTACCTTATAAATTTCATCAACTTTTCACTTTCTAACACTTGGTTTACCTAATGTAACTCATAAATTTTAAACCTCAGTATTGTAAAACATCCATTCAAATATTAAATAGATCAGTCCAGACTATCAGTATAGGAATGAATTTCATTTTTGTGGATTTTATCAATGTGAAAATGCCAACAAATCATTCACAAATTCACCGTTGTCCTGCTGAATAAATTAAGATGCCACATCCTTTTCAGATTTTCAGCCAATCAGATTCCTTGAACCAGATTTTTTATATAAATTCACATACTGAATGGCAAACAGTGCAGATCCAGATCAGTTGGCTTCTTAGAAACCATCTGATCTGGATCTACACTGTTTGCAAAGGCAGTGTATATCAGGGTTCAGCAGGACAAGGGTTAAACATAGAGCCACTCACAAACTGAATAAAGCCCAAAGTTTGTTTCAGCCGCATTCGCCAATGATTTACTCACGAACTTAACAATTAGCCACCCACAAACTGAATAAAGCCAAAAGGGCTTTATGTTGAGTTAGCGAGTGATTTGTCGGTCTTTACATACAGATAAAATCTACAAAAATAAAATCCATTTCTTATAATTCCAATTAGGTCATATTACATTGAAAATATAGGCACAATAGCTCTCTTTTAGAAATTTGCAAGAAGACAACAGTTCTGACATTCCTACTCAGTGAATTTAATGAAGTATAAAGGCTGTTTTCAAATTGCTTTCGACCAATCAAATTGCACTAAATAAATGTAAGTCTGTTAATTTGGAATTATACACGTACTTACATGAATTATCGCAAGAAGGCATCTTACTGTGGGTTCCCACTGGAAGAAATACCCACAAAACTAAGAACCCTGATCTCCTGCCTTTGCAAACACTGTAAATCCAGATCAGTTGGCTTCTGAAGAGACCCAACTGATCTGGATCTGCATTGTTTGTCATTAAATATGTAAATTTGCATCAACAACCTGGATCAAGTATTAAAGGGATTGGCTGAAAATCAGAAGTGGGTTGGGTAGAGGTGGTTATTCATTTAGTATGGCAAGGGTTAATTACCTTCTTCAGTTTCCTCTTCTTCCTCCTCCTCCTCTTCCTCATCGTCATCATCATCATCATCATCATCGTCATCATCATCATTCTCTCCCAACATTTTCTGTAACTTCTTATCACGGAAGAACGAGGTAATGTAGTCTGTCTCTGCTTGTGAGGCATGACTCACCACTGTCTCAGAGGGAGGAGCCTTTCTTTTCACACCTCTTCTCACTTCAACATCCATTGTAACCTGGAAAGAAGTATGCATAACAACATTGTGACACTTAACCCTTCTCATGCTGAATAAATTAAGATGCCACGCCAATTTCTAATTTCCAGCCAATCTGATTACTTGATCCGGGTTTTTGACAGAAATTCACATATTTAATGACAAACAGTGCAGATCCAGATCAGTTGGCTTCTTCAGAAGCCAACTCAGAATTGATCTGGATCTACACTGTTTGCTAAGACAGGGCATGACGTGTTTAGCAAGAGAAGGGTTAATGATTAAAGTGCTAAGCAAAGTTATAACAGATTTTTTTATTATTTTTCTTGGCATTTCATGTGAATCTTTAGCAGATTTCAAATGAATTTGTTTGTTTTATTTGGATTTTATGTCACTTTCAACGGTCTTTTAACCATATCACGAGGTGTCAATGCTCACTCTTGAGTGCTTCACTGAAATATCATATGACTTGATATTCCACCCAGTCACATTTTACTGACACAGGGATTACAAATTCTGACCCATAGCTCTACTACACCGGGCTGACAAATTTTGACTCATAGATCTACTTTAATGCTGAGCATCTAGCGAAAGAGCAGCTAGTACCATCTTTTTAAGTCTTTGGTATGACTCAGCCGGGATCCAACCCACAACCTCCCAATCACAAAGTGGACATTCTACCAACTGAGCCACTGTGCCAGGATCCAACCCCCAACCTCCCAATCACAAAGAGGACATTCTACCAATTGGGCCACTTGCAGGGATCCAACCCACAACCTACCGATCACAAAGGGGGCATTCTACCAATTGAGCCACTGTGCCGAGATCCAACCCACAACCTCCCAATCACAAAGGAGACATTCTACCAACTGAGCCACTATGCCAGGATATAACCACAACCTCCCAATCACAAAGGGAACATTCTACCAATTGAGCCACTGTGCCGGGCAGCTGGTGCCAAGATCAAACCCACAACCTCCGGATCACAGTGGATGTTCTACCAATTAAGCACTCTGCCAGGATCTAACCCACTACTTCTGGATCTCAAAGGGGACATACTACCAAATGAGCCACTGTACCGGGATCCAACCCACAACCTCCACCTCACAAATGGAAGATTCTACCAACTGACCCACTGTGCCTGGATCCAACCCACAACCACCCGATCACAAAGTGGATGCTCTACCAATTGAGCCACTGTGCCAGGATCCAACCCACAACCTCCGGATCACAAATGGAAGATTCTACCAATTGAGCCAATGTGCCAGGATCCAACCCACAACCACCCGATCACAAAGTGGATGTTCTACCAATTGAGCCTTTGTGCCAGGATCCAACCCAAAACCTCCTGATCACAAAGAGGACATTCTACCAATTGAGCCATTGTGCTGGGATCCAACCCACAACCTCCCAATCACAAAGTGGATACTCTACCAACTAGGCCACTGAGTCAGGATCCAACCCACAACCTTCCGATCACAAAGGGGAATTCTAATTCTATCAACTGAACCACTCTGCCAGGATCCAACTCACAACCTAGCAATCAAAAAGGGGACATTCTACCAATTGAGCCACTGTACCAGGATCCAACCCACAATCTCCCTATCACAAAGGGAAAGCTCTACCAATTTAGCCACTGTGCCAGGATCCAACCCAAAACCTCCCAATCACAAAGTGGATGTTCTACCAAATTGAGCCACTGTGTCAGGATCCAACCCACAACCTCCAGATCACAAAGGGGATACTCTACCAATTGAGCCACTGTGCTGGGAGCCAACCCACAATCTCCCAATCACAAAGGGGATGCTTTACCAACTGAGCCACTGTGCCTAGATCCAGCCTACCACCTCCTGAACACAAAAGGGATGTCCTACCAATTGAGCCACAGTGCCGGGATCCAACCCACACCCTTCCAATCACAAAGGGGACATTGTATCAACTGAGCTACTGTGCCAGGAATCCCCAGGATCCAACCCACAACATTCCAATCACAAAGTGGATGCTCTACCAATTCAGTCACTGTGCCGGCTGTTTCAAATGAAATATCAAGCTTTATTTTCTCAGAAAAAAACAACAACAGCAAATCTGTGATCTGCTCTAGTTGTACAACAATGATGATGATCTGGGCCCAGTTGTTCAAAGTGTTGTTAGCTTAACGAGCTCATAAGTGGTCATAATGTTAACTGTTCTAGTAAGTACAATATCTAATTCACAGTAATTTTTGCTGAAAAAATGAGAGGAGCTTTTGCAAATGCAAAAGCTACTCACATTTTTTCAGCAACAATATTAACGTATAAGCCGTATTTGATGATCAAAGTTTTAATGATAGGTTAACTAACGACACCGTTAGTTTTGAACAACTGGGCCTTGATGTTTTACCTCCCTTTCAATTTTTTTTTTTTTTATTTGGGTTTTGCAGCCCTTTCAAGACTATTTCACTTTTATATCAAGCCGATTTGTTCATCAAAGGTGGGCGAAAACTGGAGAACCCGGGGAAAAACTACATGTACCTGACCATCCATAAGCAGAACTTGGCTTTCCCACATGTAACCCAAGCGAGGTTCAAACCACAGCAGTGAGAAACCTAATAAATTAAGAGTCAGCTCTCTTATCCACTAGGCTACGGGGGCCACCTTCCTTTCAATATTATTTAAGTCATAAGGAGATGATGGAAGGATAAAAATGAAAGGGTCTGTGCAATGAAGCATCGTACAGTCATGAACTGAATTCTGCCTCCAGCGGAATTTGTACCAGGGACCTCATGATCTAAAGCACTAACCATTCAGCTACCTAGACTCTTCTCTCCTACAACTGTGTTAGCACTTTAACCCTTGTCATGCTGAATAAATTAAGATGCCATGCCCATGTCTAATTTTCAGCCAATCAGATTACTTGATCCGGATTGTTGCTATAAATTCACATACATATATATATAATGGCAAACAGTGTAGATCTAGATCAGTTGGCTTCTTCTTCAGAAGCCAACTGATCTAGATCTACACTGTTTGCAAAGGCAGGGTATATCCGGGTTCAGCAGGACAAGGATTAAGGGTTAAAACTAATTTCTGAGAACGATCATATCGAAAACCAGACCTGTTTTATGTAAATCTGATGTCAGTGCTTCCAGCTAGCCCTTTCTAGAGGGGCTGCCCACACCTTAGTCCTCTCCTGCCGCCCCTCTGCCCTTTACAAGCTGCCCTCTGCCTTTTTAAACTCCAGACATAAAACCCTATATTTTGGTGAAAATTTCATGATGACGATTTTTAAAGGGTTTTTACCATATATGGGCATGGTTATCATCTAGGTCATGTGACCCAGATGCAGTTACCACACATTCGTTCCCCCTACCCATTGAGCTCCATATGAAATTTGGCTTTGATTGGGCCAGTGCTTTTAGATGAGAAGATGTTTGAAGAGTGTGGACGATGAACGGATGACAATTGGGCCTGCCCACACATGTACTATAAGATCATCTATGAGACATCTATGAGACTAAAAGCCGGCCTCGGTAGCTCAGTTGGATGCGCCGTCCGACTGGAGACCAGGAGGTCGCGGGTTCAACCCCCGCCGAGGTCGGCAACATTCTTTCGTGGAGATTGATCATGAAATATTTTCTATGATCATTCTCTCCCTTCCGCTGATTCAAGAAGGGCAGTTGTCAGTTTCTGGCGAAAGAATGTGCACAATACTAGTTAACCGCTTAGAGGACTAAGCCTGCCCAGTAAACGTGTGGTTAGGTAAACTGACCGCGCTCGACATGACCCCATTGGGTTGACTGGGCCGTAAAACCTCAACACACACAAAAAATAAAAAAAAAATGAGACTAAAGGCTCAGGTGAGCTAATGTGTTTTCCAAAGAAAATAGGATCTGACCTTTCATATGAACTGTCCTCATAGGAGATTCCTATTTTTTTTTCTAAAAACTACTTTACACTGTTGTCCACTAATTGTGTTGTGCTTCAAGGATTAACCTTTACCGCTCTCTGGCAGTGCGTGCATTTTTATAAGGAAGTCTGGGAGTCAGAGACACCCAAAATTTGCTATGGGACTTCCACATATTGATGTTTGGAAGTCTGCAGGGAAATGACAGGGCAATGATCAGACAGATCTGCAATGTCAGGCCACAAGACATTGTCACCACCAGGTCCAATGAGCTACTTGTGCGGCTTGGCATTGAGGATCTGGACCTCATTCTGAAGGAGAGAAGACTGATGGTATGGACATGTGGAACTCTCCAATGGTGCAGTCAAGATAGCCTTTGACATATAAGTTGATGGAAAGCGTGGGCCTGGGAGGTTCAAAATGACATGGAAGCAGCTGACAGAGAGGGATTGCAGAGAGTGGAAGCTCTCGGCTATCAACCCTCATGATAGACGTACCTGGAGATCTGGTGTGAGATCTGCCATGCGTGCAGCAAGCCAGCTATCTGGAAGGGGGCCCACTGATGTGGATGTTGCCCCTGTACCTGCACGTTTATCAAAAATCTGATTATGATGATATGATATGAAGTCAGCACACTGCCATTTATAGAGGAGATTTAGCACAAACTCCTATTTTATTTACTTTTTATATGTTATTTTTAAACCCTACAAACAGGAAGAAATTCACATATTGGTAAAAATTATGGCAAAATATGAAATTTTATGTTTAGTTGTACTTCCAGTTTGAAATGTCATGTTACTGAATATTAGTGCAAGCATTGTCTTTGAGCTTAAATTCAGAAGACAACAAACTGATGATATTTTTCTTATTTTTCCCAGAAAATAGGTTTTGATATTTCATGCAAAGGGTCTTTCTTGGAAGAAGAATAAAAATATTTCAACATGTCATTTACTTAAATTTTACCCAGTACGCTAAGCCTTAAAGTACCTGGACCCCTTTGTTCACCATGCCAGCTTTTCTAGTCATCAGAGCCCTTTCACGTTTCTTCTCTGTCAGAAGTCGCCGACGTACATCAGTCTCAAGAACCACAGAAGGATTAAATGGGTAAACTCCTGCTTCTTCAAAGCTGTCTACCAAATTCCTCACACAGAAAGCTTGTGGGTAAACCAGTGAGACAAGCCTACAAATATCGGCCTTTGTGATTGTGTCTGCACCAGTCAGTTCTCGGAATAAACGCACTTCGTGTGTAAAAAGTTCTTTAAAGTAGGAGAAACAGCCTTTCTCTAATGGCTGTGTTAAACTTGTACTTCCTGGTGGAAGAACAAACAGAATTATGTTCCTAGATTTGGCCCATTCAATCGTGTCTGGATCCACTTTTGACTTATTCCCATCATACAGAACTAGGACTGGTGGTGATTTTGCCATACCAAGAAGAGCATGCTCAACGAAATGAGTTTCAAGAAAAGTTCTGAATGTATTATAGTCAGTTTTTCCTGTATTTGTAAGTGTGGCTTGGACTCCAGGGTACTTTCCTTTCAAAAGGTCCTCTGTGAGTTTTGTTCCAGGATATATCAGAAACGGTGGAATCGAGGTTCCCAGTGCATTACCACATCCCATCACACTTATAACTGTGTACTCTGAACGAGACATGATTACATTATGTAATGATTTTACAGCCTTTGCTTTGGGAAATCCGGATTCATATTGTATGGCCACTTCATCTATACAGTATATTCTTCCTGGTTTTTCCAACACTCCATATCTGTGCATTAAAACACGTAATTCTGTGAAATAGTTCTCAATAGTGATATAAGAGTTCTCATTTAGTGGCTTCACATATACGTCTTTATCATACACATTTCTATTCTTGTATCTCCTCACTGCCTCTTCCTTGTCTTTCTTCTTCTGTCGAGCCTTAGTTGTGTCGATAGTCCTCATGGGACCGAATACTTTTTCTAGGACAGGCCATCTCTGTCTGAAAGATTTATGCCATCTGCGACTCAGTTTACTATCTTCATCCAGTTTTCCTTTCCTGATGGCCAATTCAGAAGCAAGATCTAACAACTCAGTCAGTGTAAACGAGTAACCAAGTGATGACATCTGCAGTAAATAATCAGCCAATTTTCTTTCATCCTCTAAAGAAAGAAGTGGTGGGGGTCCTTTCCTCTGCATTTCAATTGAAGTTCTACCATTAACCTTGTCATACAATGTTGATCGTGGAATTCCGAAAACTTTGGCTGCATTTGAAACACTATAACCCTCTTCTTTTACCGCATTATAAGCAGCGGTCAACTCGTCGTGATTATAGGAATAGTATGGAGACTTGAGGCGTCCCTCTACTGCCTTATCTGGGGAAGCCGGAGGAGATGGTGGCTCGACCTTCTGGCTTGTCCTTGACCTTTTCAGTCGACTCTTCAAAACAGGCATTTTCACCTTCTGCAAAGAGAAAATAAAATTTAAGCATGATACGGTTAAACCAGCAGACTGGTGACAGATTACTTACCTTTTTTCAGAAAATAGGGATTGAGGTTTCTTATTTTCTTGGTTTTTCAACATGTTGTTTATTATTATGGAAGTTCAGCAGGATGAAAGTTAACTCTTTCACTGCCATAGGTGAGGATAAAAGGCTTTTGCAAACAGCGTAGATCCAGATGAGATGGCTCATAATGAGCCGTCTCATCAGGATCTACGCTGTCTGACATTCAGTCTTTCAACTTTACATATAAAGTCATTTCCAATTACTATTTTATTAAAAAACAAAGCAGATGAAAAATGTCTGAAATTTGGCACCGAAAGAGTTAAGGGGAGCTAATACACTTCCAGAGGAGGCAACTCTGGCAAAATTGTTTTATTTTCTTTCTGAAAAAGATCTACACTTAAAGCGAGAATTCTCTCTTCTTGAGAACAAATTCATTGCCTTTTAGAGAAGACTCTTTTTAAGAAGGGATTTGGTGAGCAGAACAAACAGGAAGTAACAAACGTTGTCTCCCTGGTGTATCCTTTATTAACCATTTCCATTCTAAAGACAAAATTAGCAAACAACAAATACGGTAAATGTCCTAAAATTTCGAACACCCTAAAATTTCGAACACCTAATATTTTTGCCCAAAATAATTTCTGGAAATGTCCTAAAATCTCGAACAGTAGCAGTTTTGCAAAAAGGGGATTTCTAAAATTTCGAACACAGCTTGCTTCAAATAATTTTTTACCGGCACATTCTAATTTCGGTAATTTTTTTTTTTTTTTTTTTTTTTCCGTTATGGAACCGGAAACTAAAGTAGCAGTGTTGAACGCCACCGCAAAGCATATATGCACACAGCAGTGTCATAACGAATTTTATGTACATAAATGGCACGGGAACCGTATTTTAATTTATACAAACCCAGGAGATACTGACTGAAAATCCACAAAAAAAAAAAAAAGACTTCCATCACAATGCTAGCCATTTCCACGTGACAGTCACGTCCGCGTGATAAGGGTTAGATTATGCGCAGGCAAACTAGACCTGTTGTTACCTTGTGGCAGACATGATAAATATTTTTAATACATGTGAAAATACAGAAAATGCAACAGTCACATTCCCTTGTCCCGCATGTAGAAACCGCGTGCTCGTAACGGTAACGTCACGAGAAATCGTGGCGGAAACCTCTAAGAGCAAAGACGTATAAAATTACTATTATTATTATTTACGTCCTTGCTAAGAGGGAAAACGCATGTGTACTAATGTTCGTTAAATTATAGAGCATTTTTTTTGTCAGAAATGCATATGAAACTGGCAGGTATTAAAATAGAACCTAAGTATTGACACAGATAGGCCTATGCAAACTGTAGACTCAGATCAGACGCCGCAGAGAAAGAGGGAATGAAACTAGTTAGGGGGAACAGGGAACATGGAAATTCGGAAAACACTTTTAGGACAATAAGACGTGGGACCAGTGAAGACTTCGATCATCTTCCGATGCAAAGGCAGTCAGATTTTGCCGTTTGTGGTAACAAACAGGCATGTAAACTCCAGTTCTTGGAGAGTTTCCAAATAATTGGTTAAATACATCACCGTTTCAGTGAAGGTTTTACATGCCTTCTGCGGCGTCTGATCTGGGTCTACACAGTTTGCTCAGGCCTGTCTGTCCGATTACGTAGAGTAAGTACGGAAATTTGGCCAAATCGAATCCCTTCAGAAATCATCCTGGATCCGCCCCTGATTCATAAAAAAATGCTGGGTCCGACTCGTAAAATTCATCATCAAGGCATAGGCAGTTAGCTCCCTTTAAACAGTAAAACCTAAAAAGTGCATGAGGACCTTACTCCGCATTTACCAGGGAGTAAATAAATATAAGTACTGTAATTCTTTTACATTATGTATATATTGAGAACATCATAATTATTAAAATACCCAGAAACTGAACAGTCGCAAAGCAACATTTCCTGAGAACATTTCCCTTGCCCCGCATTAAGAAACTACGTGCTCGTAGCGGTACGTCACATGAAATCGTGGCGGGAAACCTTTTGGGGAGAAAAACAAACTTATTTTATAGAGCCTTTTCTCGTCAGAAATGCATACAAAACTGGCATGTATTAAAAAATTAAAAGAACCGAAATATTGGAACAGATAGGCCTATACAAACAGCGTAGATCCAGATCAGACGCCGCAGTGAACAAGGGAATGAAATTTGGGGGAATAGGGGAATTGGCCTCTGGGCTTTTCAAGATCGTCCTCCGAGTATATTTGTTTCTTAATTAATGCCAGTATTGGTGTCTTTTTTTTTTTTTTTTTTTTTTTTTGATTTGGGTTTAACGGCCCTTTCAAGAATATTTCACTTATATCGAGCCGATCATTAATCGAAGGTGGGCGAAAACCGGAGTACCCGGAGAAAAACCACCTGACCATCCGTAAGCAGAACTTGGCATTCCCACATATGGCCCGAGATATGGCTCGAACCACAGCGGTGAGAAGCCTAATGGATTAAGAGTCAACTATTGGTGTCTTCACAGGAATCCCTGTATTTTTCACGGGTATTTGGTAGTATTCGGTAAGTCGTTTGACCACTAAACCAGAATCCCAAAGTTGATCTGATCATTTCTGCAAAGCGTGACGCACATGCGATAGTAAGAAAGCACTACACGCGAAATTGTAAATTAGCATGTGCATCCATGCATTCTGATCTGGGTCGTTCCTGCTCGTCCGTACACTGTGTCCTTCGATAATATCTGCCGCTAATATTTAAGTTTAGCGAGCCAATGGTTCAATAAGCACGCCGAAAACGTTTTCGCCGTGGGGATTAACGTTAGCCTCCAGCAAAACATTTCCTGTCTGATCGCGTGATTGTCATGATATGCTCAGTGCATCCTATTCGAACAGGTGATGGTCCCAGCAGAAATGATAGGTCCCAATAAGCCAAAATGAACCTAATCATTTTTACAAATGTGATCAGTCTGTGCACTTGCTAGAGACTGCGACTCACGTATTACAGTGTTATATACCATTGACCTAATCAGCGAATTGAGTGGACACCATCCTGCACTAGACTGCATCTCGCATTCTGATCTGACTTACACATATACACAAAGGGTCATTTTCGCCTGAACAGGGATCTAATGAAAGGATTAATATTGATGACATAATTCTTGCAATAAGTTTCGATACCGATTTCTAAATGACAATACTTTTTTTTAACGAGAGAAATATTGCTAAAAACGATAATGGCAGTTCACAGGTTTGGCATACGTAGTTCAGTTTGGTCTAGAGCTAAACTCTTTGATCTTGATCAGGCTGCATTCAGATCTGGTTGTCCGCACTGTTCGTTTATGTATGAGTCCTTTCCAATAGAAAACCTTACGACATTTGAGACCAGCACAGACAAGATCCAACATGCGCATCCGCGCAGTCTGTGTATCGGGGCAGTCTGATCTGGGTCTACGCATATCGCCAACAGAATGCATTATGTCAGCCTCAGATGTCAGCAAGCAGTGTGAATACTGCGCTTCAAAACGGCGGAAATTCTAATCAGTCTGCGCTTTTCACATTTAAACTCAGTACACCTCACCTTTGAGGAAAGGGACTTTTGTGTTTATGTCGTGGCTAAAACAAGAACAAATGTGCGGTAACCTTTTGAAGTATTTTTTGGTCAGCTTGTGTATCTCAGTGCGGTAAAGTGAAGATGGTTGTTACGTAAGAAGACAGTGGACTAAGCAAGCCTAGTTTAAGAAAGTGGCACATTCCCGGAGTGCCGAACAAACGTATCTGGCGATTAATTAGTGTACCGGATAATTAATTGTTTTGTTATGAGAAACATTATTCGACATGGAATCAATCGGATGGAATTGAAAACAAACATCAGTGTGGTATTTATTTATTTGTTCATACAATTTCACATTCAATTTATCAATCACTCATAGCAAATAAGAAAACACTTCCGTCGTGTAGGTCCTTTTTTGTCGTTTCGGGTATCCGAAAGCGTCTGATAGCTAGGTCAATTTTGGCTGTAAGTGAATCTGTCCTAAAATTTCGAACAGTAAATTTTTTTAGCAAACTATAATTTCTAAAATTTCGAACAGCAAGAACTGAAATTATTTAATTTTGTTCGAAATTTTAGGACATTTACTGTAAATACATCATATCTTCTTTTTTTAATTTTTGAAAAGCATTCAGACACAGTTATTGATATGCCAAGCTCTATTTGAAGTACTTTCACATTAAAATATGCAAAAAATGTCTGCTAATTTTCCGACTTCATTCATAATTATACTGTACAGTTTTATCCATTTATTATTGACACGACTTTATTTCCTTGCTTCTCAATTTTCACAGAGACAAAACAATTCTGAATGTAGAATTACGAAGGATTGATGAAATCACTACCACAGACTCACAAAATATTCTGATGGCTTGTACAAATGTCAACAATAACTTTTTACGAGCTGTGAAAACTTCTGTGCATTTTTAACCTTTGTCCTGCTGAATAAATTGATGCCACGCCCTTTTCAAATTTTCAGCCAATCAGATTACTTGATCCAGATTGTTATACAAATTCAAATACTGAACAGCAAACAGTGCAGATCCATATCAGAAGCCAACTGCTCTGGATTTACACTGTTTGAAAGGTAAGACATATCTGGGTTCAGCAGGACTAGGGTTAGCACTCTTCTATCCATCCTCCCCTCCCAAAATTATTTCCAGGGTATCCTAGCTTGCTCTGGTGATGCAGTATGCAATTTTTAGAAAGTTGCCATCTGTTCTAATGTAGATGAATAAAATTTCCATAGTTTATCCTGGTTCTTGTGGGCATTGATTGAGCTGAGGTTTTACCATCCAGTCAACACATTAGGGTCATGTCTAGCCGATCTGTTTACTAACCACACTTTTTTCTGGGCAGGCTTAGTCAACTACCCTTCTTGAATCAGCAGAAGGTAATGACCAATAGCTTCAGGCATACTGGATTTAAATATAGTAAATGAGTATTTTCGGCAAAATTTAAAAGCTAGGGTCATATTATTCATTTACCAGATCCTTATCTGGGGCACTGCCATACTCTGTGAGTGTCTACATTTTGATCTTTTTCTTTTTTTCCAAGATTTTTTTTTAGGATTAAACAGGAATGCAGTAATTGTTTTTGTTTTTGGTTAGTTTAATGCATCTATACATGTATTACCCGTATTTCAAATGATCTCATAGACAAGAGTTCAGTATTTACCAGTATGGGCCCTGAAACTTCAGTTACAAGAACTTGTGAAATGTACATGCATTATATGCAGCATATTAACTAAATCATTCTTAAATGCAGGGATAGAAATCAATAAAGGTCATGGGACCTCTAAATTTTTGGAAAACAAAAAAAAAAAAACAAACAAAAAAAAAAAAAAAAAAAATACCCATCTGCATAATGTTAAAATTATCAAAATGGCAGTCTAGCTTCCTAGACACACAAAAAATATATGACAAGTGTTTATCCCTGTCAGAGGTGTCTGCCTTATATATATATATATATATATATATATATATATATTAATATATTTTACTTTTTTTTTTTGATTAAAAGTAATGTACATTCAATTTCTCCTTTTTCTTTCTCGAAAAACTTAACAGAAAGTTTTATGCCCTTGTGATATAAAACTGCATTAGTTTATCAAGTGGCCATTCAAAGAAAAAACAGCACACAAACTTACCGTTTTAGACTTCTTCTTTGGTCTGCCCATCTTTAGGATAACCTTCTTTCAGTAATATTTCTGAAATGTATAATAAGGGACTTCAGTTAAAGTGACTGGATACACCTGGAAGATTTTCCATAAGTTTATGCCAGGGAGACAACTTTTGTGACTTCCTGTTTGCTTTTCTGCACATCATAACCATTCTGAAAAGGTGTCTTCTCTAAAAGGAAAGAATTTGCTCCCACAGGAAGCTTTTTTTTTCTTCTTCTTCTTCTTTTAATGATGACCACTTTACTGAAGGCCAAAGGTTTATTTCCATTTCGTCTTTTTCCATGTAATGTTATTTTGACAATTTTTCCCATTTCATCTACTCACGCATTCCCATTTCATCTCACACCTATGCAGCCTACTCAAGATTACAGTGGTGGTGTGTACTTATATATATTTTTTATGGAAAACAGGGCAATCAGGCAAAGCTACCAGTGTAGACCAAGCTCTAAGTTTCTTCCTTGTTAGTTGGCCTGTTTCCTTATTATCCATCCTCATCTACTTTGTATGGAAAACATAACAGTTTGATCTCTGATCAATAATTACCATCAGTATTTTCATGATCAATATTAATTTATATCTGAACAGTTTTGGTCCACATTTTTGTCATTATATAGACTGACTAAAAAGTTGATGGAATGGAAATTACCCTCAGAAATGGAGTAGACAAAATGGGAATAGATGAAATGGGAAGTTACCAGGCAGAAAAATATTTTGACAGTTGCCTCCATTGAATGTAAATGCAAATCAAGGTATGTCAATCCACATACAATAGCCATATTCGACTGGGATGTTTCGTGAAATGTCTGTGAAATTTTGTGCAGGAGTGTGATATCTTCTTGTAACCCTACCCTACCTAATTTCCGAGGTGAAACCTAGCAATTTTTTCCTGTTTTACTTGAATAAAATATTTATGTTAACTATTAGGACATGTAGGTCTAAGCAAACAGTGTAGACCCAAATCAAACTGCTCCTATAGGAGCAGTTTGATCAGGGTCTTGACTGTTTGCCATTCTATCAGTACTTTTAGACACATCTAAGGATAGCCAAACAGACTTTTAAAATTTTATGTGAAATATGTGCAAAGTCCACATACATTTGATAATTCTGCTATTATACATAAAAAAAAAAAAAAAGTAAAAAAAAAAAAAAAAAAAAAAATCCCTACCTACCCTACCTATTTTTTTCTGACATGTTACACTAAACATACATAAATTTTTATTTGGCCTAAGAGGGAATAAACTGTTCTTATGCTCATTATTAGTATTTAATGAATCTGAACATATTCTTTTAAATATTCCAACTAAAATTTGGTTATTTTCAGCGAATAAAACCAAAGTTATCACCTTCATTGAATGAGACAAAATGGCAGATTTCATAACTTTTAGGGTTTCTTTTGCCTGAAAAGTTCCATGCCTATTGTCCGTATATAGACAACCTCGACATGACGTCACACCCTGTAGCAACAAATAGTTGCCATTTTGGAGGAGAAAAAATTGCATGTCAACCATTATTTATTCAACAATAAGGTCACGCTTTTTCCATCTTAATGAATTATTTTTCAAGAGAACAGTGCTTAACCTAAACAGTTATCAAAATTTATTAACTATATTATATACCGATACATGTATCAATCGAAAAACAAAAAGAATATGCTAATTTTTCCTTTCCTATTTTTGTTTCCAACACTATTACTTATGTGAAGGTCATACATATATATGAACCTCAATTTGAAACATAAATAAGAATTATCGATAATCAATGAAAAGGAACTTTTCTTTAAATGCACAGGCAAATTTGTACTGATACTGAAATTGAATTTCATACTTTTATAACTGGCCTGGCATTATGAGCATGGAGCGATAGCTAAAGATATGGAAGCAGTTTGGACATTACGCTGTAGTTTGACTGTCAAAATAGAATTCCACTCAATCAATTTTGTCAAAGTTCACCCTCACTAAGATTTTAAAACTCCGCTAAAATGTATTCTGCAAATACATTTTTTTTTGGTAACCTTATCACAGTGTTGGTTGCTGCGGCTTTGAAATGTGAGTTAAGGTTGCTTAAAAGGCCTGCATATGACCTTATTTTCAATGGAGAAAGGTATTCATTTTCCCTACATGCAACTATGATATTGTTAAAATATTTGTTTTAAATATATATACATGTATATATTCTTTGAATGGATGCTTAGGGATTTTCATTTCATAATTTCCTGTCATTCCATGTGCATAACCGCCATTATTTTATTGTGTGAATTAGGTCAACAAAATGTGCAAATTATTAAAAGGCTGAGATGAAAGTTCATTTTAAAAGCCAACCCAGCTTGCAGAATACCCTAAGTATATTTTCTTTGTCTTGTACTTTGTAGGACTAACAATGAACAGGGAATTAACTTTAACGTTTATAGGAGTAATAAAGATGGGCTGTTGTTTTCAAGCGCTCATTTGTCAAGGGTCTTTCTGGATGGTTTATACACTCAGAGACCCCCAAAAATAACATGCTCTTCTCAAACCATGGGCATTTAATATTGGCAGTGGCTATCCATATGGCCCCGTAATATGAAATGTGTCTTTGGCTTAAGAAAAATTGGCTGGTCTTACGGCCTTGAAAGACTAGCCATTCTTATGTGGTTGACTAGCCATGCGGCTAATTTGCAATCTTGTGAAATTCGCGAAGGAAAGTGCTTATTAATTGTCTATCACGACCTTAAATAGGTTATATGGACAACAAATTTAAAAAAAATTCAATGACCTTTTATCGATGCCTGTTTGAGCTGCAGTCGGGAATTATAATTTAGGTTTGTTGGTCTCCATATGGCCTTAGTTGTTGGTGGAGCATAAAACTCAAAACTACACTTAAGACTCTTGCTCGTTTCAGAAGCAGGAAATGCCGGTTTGAGTTTTAAAAGGTCACTAGCCCCGAAAACATTTTCTCCTAACATGGCACATCTCTTACAGCATGTAAATGTGTCAGATGAGCCATGACATGACAAAGTGGTGGGTTGGGTCGGTGGAAAAATGCTGTATAGCTTTCATAGCCGAAGCGTTCTACTGCTTTGGCTTAAGCAGGTGCTTGCAGCAGGTGCGGGATGGGAGGGCTGTTTTTTTAGTTTTTTCTTCTCCTCTATCCTATCTTTCCTTTTTCTACTGCCCCATCTCTTGGGAGACAGCTTTAGATGGACTGTTGCTTTAGGACTCGGCTATCACTGACCCACCACCTGCTCTGTCTCTCTCTCATTAGATCTGTGCCACCTAAGTTTCTCACAATTTAACTTCTAAGTATTCTTTTTCCCAAAATTTAAAGAAACCTATCTTGCTGTCTTCCAACGTGTTGATGTATCTAAAAATTGCTAAACAGTTTTTTTTATGATGGACAATTGGTTTTCAAAGAAATGCATTTTATTTTTTCAGAAATACATACATACACCCAACTATGCTCCATTTATGTGACTGATACCATTTTCCCACGCACTGCCTCATTGATTCCATGGATCTTTGATAGCAGAAACGCCCCTTTAAGTTCTGAATGTGGTATAATATTATGATGATTTTCATCAGCATAAAAAGATTTTTCTTCAGAACTTTGTTACTTTTGTTGCAAAGATAGATTGTGGGAGCTTGTTTGAACTGCCTCGATGAGGCAGTACTAACAATTACCCACAAACTATGCTTTGAGCAATTGCCTATCATAGTCTCGAGACACTTGGAACATTTTTTGGATGAAAAAGACATGTGCGACCAAAGAAGACTCAGATCAGCCTGCGAATGCACAGTCTGATCAGAATCTTCGCTGCTCGTGCGAGCCTTCTAATAATGAGCAACAAGCGAGGACTTCGGCCACATTGGCCAGTTTTGCATTTATACAGACTAAATCAAGAATTTTGATATGTTCATACCATGTGGAAACATTGATGGCACAGATCAGTCTGCGCATCCGCCCAATGTTATCAATATATTTGTTGTTCACTGTGAAGACAATTTTGTATTGATACAGGCTAAATGCAGAATTTTATAATGATATTATAATTTGAACCGCTCCACCCATATGGGAGCAACTGTGGCGCAGATCAGTCTTTGCAGCCGCACAACATAACGAAAACAAGCCTTTATAATTTTGACCCCCTTAAACCCCACTTTTATATAGTAAAACTGGGGTTTACAGGGGTACATATTATTTTTCTTATTTCTGCTCAAAAATAGATTGTGGGCACTGGTTAAAACTGCCTCCAGGATGGCGGTTTTAACAGGTAACCAACTCATTAAAACCGCCTCGCCGATGGCAGTTTTAACGGGTACCCACAATCCATGTTTTGGGCAGAAATAAATTTTTAGCGGAAAATTTTCATTTTTTGGTGGTATTTTTTTTTTAATATATTTGAAGAGTTATGTTTTCGTAATGCTTGTCAAATTCGTAGTTGGCCATATCAATGGAATCTTTAATGGTGTTGAGACCGAGACAAGAAAATTCCATTATTAAGTCTCATACGGGACTGAGATGTAAAAATATGAAAATTAGCCTGAAATTCTCTCGACTCAGTCCACAAACCACCAGTGATTATTTTTCTCACTGAACAATTTTAAAATGTGTGCCCAGGCAAGACTGATCCTTCATTGGTCGCATATGTGATCAGTTCTATAACCTCATCTGCTGGGTCATTTTGAATGCTTTATAAATAACATTTTATAGGAAGAAAATGTTTTTATATATATAGATGAGATAATATAATTCTGTTCCATACTGCCCAATACACACCTAATGTTTGCAAAATATATTTTAATATATATTCATTGGTACCAAACTAAAATAGCCATATGATTAGCCAATATAGGCTATATAGGCTAATCGTACGGGGCCGTACGATTATACGATCTGCCAATATAGGCTAATTGTATGGGGCCATAAGATAAGCCTATATAGGCTATTCGTATGGGGCCGTACGAATAGCCACTGCCTTTAATATTTTGTACAACCATTTAGAAAGTGAGATTTAGATATTTGATGATAGAAATAACAGAAATAACTTAACAGTCTTTGATTAACACATATGGCAATACAAAATAGTGGCCGCAGCTTTCACCTCCGATTTTGTTGGGAAGGTAAAATATCATGTGACTTACAGAACAGGCACAGGGGTGAGTTGCATAAGGAAAGCGCTTTCATGTAGAGCTCTGTAGCGATTTGTCTTGCTATGCAACGGTCTGCTTGTTTGGAGCGCTTTTTAAAATGTCTGCCGAAATGACACGATTTTCAAACTAGAAATTTCTTGTAAAAAACTTGCATCAGCGATTGGTTTTGTGTTCTATGGTCATTTCTGCACGATGCATGTCGTCTAAGGACAGTAAAATAAATCAGAAACATTTCATCTCTTAAAACGGACACTGATAACCTCGGGCGCCGCCATTTTGTTTTGTCTCATTGCTATGCAACAGTCTGTTTCAGTTAGCGAATCAGCTCCGAAAACAGTTACAAAGCGCTACACAGCGCTTTTTACTAACGTACCGCTGCATTGCGAAGTGCTATAAAGCGCTCTGTAATGCTCGCCTTATGCAACTCGTCCCAGATGACTGAGGTTGCTCGCCTTATGCAACTCGTCCCAGATGACTGAGGTTGTCTATAGGATATTTGTATGGGCCTGTACCAATAGCCACTGCCTTATTTTTATGGTTGGCAATGTGCATAAAGTTGTAGTGTCATGCTGATATTTGTCATTAGATGCTAAACAGGCATATAAATTGCTATGATAAAGTGTTCTGTTGAACTGAAGAAATGCCAATCATATTTTGTTTCCCAAATCCAATATGGTCGCCAGGAAAATGCCGCCAATCGGTAACGTCCGCCTACAGGTTTTAGAATGGCAGAAACAAAAATACAGCAAGCAACTTGGTTACTGGAAATTATGCTATACAACTGAAAAATTACATTTTTTATGGAAAAAACAAAGCTCTGTATGAAGGAAACTGGATTAAAATGACGAACTATACACAAAATGGCACACTTTTCATCCGGCTCAAAATAACTCTTCCTGGTAAACGAAATGCTCATTAAGAATTCAATATTAAAAAGCTTCCGAATAAGGTAGATCATTTTGGGATACTTCATTTTTTGTAATATTTTTTTTTTTTTCTATTATTTTAAAATAATCAAATGTATTCATGTCATATGGAAAAAATCAAACTATTAATTTCAGTTGATTAACATTGGGCATGCAAACTCTTTGCAACAAAATTATCCTTATTATTTTCTCCGATTCTAAAGTAATAAGTATCGCTCCCTGGGTACTAGGTTCAGGATCGAGAATGTCAGGCTTTCGAATCCTCGTCGGTTGTAAACGCGTCATTGACTACGCTGTGAAGGTATAGTTCTTTTTTCTAGATACCAAGGAATAAATAGTACTCTTCTGTCGTTCTGTTTAAAATCGTGTTAATTTAACGCACTGTATTCGACTTTAACGATCGATATACATACTGACCTTGATCTGCCGTCATCTGGTGCATGCAACTGTGCATGAACGAAGGATAATGCCATTTTTGCAACTGTAATCAGAAAACTTTCCTGGTTAGTCAATTGATAACATATACTAGGAGACAAATGCTTGTGACAGGTCTCTATAATTCATTTGTATTCGTAGTTTAAATTAATTGGTGGCTAGCTACTGTCCCCAAACCCGTTAAGCACTACAGGGGTTACATGTTCCAAGCATACCCAATTCAGTTACCAAACTAATCATGGGAAAATCATGTCTGCATCCCTGGGTAACCTAAAAGATTAGATGCATGAAATGGAAAAGAGACAGACTGTATATCAAGATAAAAAAATCAGACAAGACTGATCTTAGAAGCGATTTTCAGAAATTACGTAAAAAAAACCCCCGCAAAATCGGTTGGTATGAAACCCACAGACCAGAATCCTGTGACCGAGACCAAAATTTCCATCCTGGATAGCAAGACTAATATGTTTTTAACTTTGTTCATTTTGGGTTTATACTATGAGGTTTAAATAAATAGTATCCAAGAGAAAGGAAGATTAGATCAGACTTATTTTTACTCAGATTTATCATTTCAAGGGGTATGAAACCCACAGACCAAACACTGTTCGTTTTTTTGTTGTTGTTTTTTGAGTTTTTTTCTATAATCTTTAATAAACAAGAAATTGTCACCCGCACCAGTCATTTGTAATCATGTGCCCCTCCTCTCCCACCCATTTTCATGCTTCAAAAACAAATATATATGGAAAATGGCGTTTCTGTTGTAAAAATTGACTTTTTCACCCCCTGAAATCATTCTAGAAGCCCCCACAGAACAAATTTCCGGCTGTCAGAGCAAGCAGAAAAAAATGGAACAAAATTTATGTGGGAAATTTCCACCCTGAAACCACCCAGAAGTCACACAGAACAAATTTCCAGATGACAGACAAAGAAAAAAAGAAAAACGTCTGAAATCATCCAGAAGTTACATAGAACAAATTTCCAGATGACAGCGCAAGACAAAGAGTCTTTTCCGGCTGGGCGAGCAAGCAGAAAAAAATTGGGCTGAAAAATGTTTAATCTATATTTATATTTCTTAGTCTTTTGCATTCAGCGGTATACATATATCTGTGTTTTAATCTTACTTTTGTAGCTCCGCAATCCCAGCACACCCTATATTTTGCAAAAGTCCCCCTCCCACAACAAATACATGGCGCAACTTTACTTGTTTTCATTGAATAATTATGCTGTCTGCAGTATTTGGACTTTTTTGTTGGATTTTCTCTGCATGGCGTATGACTAGCAACTTTTAAAAACGCACATTCCATTTTTCACTGTTCTTTTGTACTTATTTTTTTTATTTTTAAAAATAAAAAATTAAAGAAAAATAATGAGTGATTTATTTTCTTCACATTTTAAAGATAAAGAAAATAAAGAAAAAAAGAATGAGCGGTGTAGATTTTCTGTTAGATCTTTACAGAGAAGGTAAAATTGATACCGGTGATATAAAAAAAGCTCTAGAAGAACTGCAGACAAAAACTGAGCTTGAAAAACAGAAATATAAAAAACAACAAGAAGCTGTTATAAATGAACTGAAGCAGGTTTTGTCACAAAGAACGACTGGATTAAAACTTGTTGACAAACCAAGGTGCGGGTATTTTAAGGCATATGAAATGTTTGTAAGCGATTATAAAGATCCCAACAAGTTATTTAATGACAAGAAACAAATCATAATTAGACAAATTACCGCAGAGTTAGAAGAGTTAGGTGGATTAAAATTCCAGCTTGCACTTACTATACAATTTTACAAAGACGATGGTGCAGATATGAAAATCGTAACTGGTGTATTACACGGCGATCAAATGGCAATCTTAACACCTGACAAAATAGATGAGTTCTATAATAATTCGTAAAGGAAGACAGCAAGACGAAAACGAAAAAAGGTAGATATTTTTTTTTGCCCAAAAACACAGTTTATACACCCCAAAACAATCATTTGTACTACTTTTTCGTCTTTTATTAAACAAAACATGTAAAATTTCATCTACCACCCACACAAAATTTTATCTACTTTTGTTTTAACAGGCAATTGGGCTGCAAAAACAACAATAATTACATCCTATTTAACAAATAATCTACCAATAATAAAACAAAATGATGGAAAAGGAAGGTGAAAAGATGCAGCAACCAGAACATTACGTGACTATACAGAAATCCCAACTAACAAGGTGTAAAACCACAAAGGATAGAGCGCTTGTAGAGAAAATGTGCCTCCTAAATTGCAAGAATGATTTAAAAGGTCTAAATTACAACAAATACGGCAAGAAAGGCCACACAATTTATCCAATAAGCAGTCTTTTGTGACAATTTTCTGTTGTCTGCGCCATCCGACAGAGATGAAAAAAAGAAAAATATTTTAGTTGGATTATATAACCAACGCATACATACAGTCCTAGTAAAACACAACCAGAAAGCTTTTATAAAAGCTGTGGGTTATAATGCAGATGATAGGCAACGTTATAAAATTTCTTGTAATTCTGTTCCCTTAGATGCTGTTATTGCAATACTAGAAGACGAAGAGTTATCACAAAACGACATATTGTTGGATGATATAGATATAACACAAGACTTTGCAGGGTGTTTTGATAAAGAAGAAGTTTCTAACTCAATGTCTTATATTGGTTTCCACATGCAGGAAGATCCATATTATGGAGAAGAAGAAGGAACAGTGATAGATAATTCCAGATTAGTAGGGGATAATTGCTTAACCTTTTGCGACAGGGAGGACAGAATAAGAAGCAAAATCTGTAATAAGTTTGCACAAGAGATAGAGAGTGATAGTGTTAGGGATAATTTTGGGCACCATTTATACAGTTGGTGCCATGCGGGCGGAATATACAAAGACGTAGTTAAAGGGGCATTAAAACATGGATTACTCCGTGTGGAAACCACTTACTATGGCAGGGTCCCAACCCAAGAAGAGATGGATGACTCTATAGAAAGGTGGAAACAAATTCTTAAACCAAATCTGTGTTACTCAACACCCATAGAAAAGCAATGGCTTTGCGTTACAGAACGTATTAACAGAAACTTGGTTATAAAATGTGGAAATCTAATTGCTGTGTGTCATTGGATTAACTCTTTAACAGGTAAAATTGGGGTTGTCTAAAGGAGACAGAAGACCCTAGGGACTTTTACTGGATGGCGACAGAATTAACTTTTAATAAGCCTTTGGATGTCATCTACATGGATGTGGCAGGTAAAGAGATTAGGTTGGGAGTAAACACTTACCGGTACACAAAAATATGTAGTGTAGACAATACTGCAGCACAACTTGTAGGAAGACAATTTTTATACCAAACTGGTACAGCTGATCCATCCCAGTTTGGGTTAGTAAGAAACAACGGGGTGGAGTTTTATGTAAGAAGGAATAAGTGCAGCAAGAGAACAAGACCCAGATTTGCACTAACTTTGGAAGTGCCTGCAGATATTGTTTGTATGGATAAAAGACTTGTTGTAAATGAGGAAATAACAAAACTAAAAGAGCAGAAAGAAAAAATTAAAGTAAGAGAATCGCAAAACCAGGACAGGGAAGATGTCAAGTCAATCATTAAAGTTGTGTCTACTGCACAATCTTTAATACATTGTAAAAAGGGAGATGTTATAGAAGTTTGTGGTGCTATGCAAAGGAACACAAGATATGGATTGAAATATATAATAGTGGACAGTAAGGGAACAACTTACTGGGCAGATGCAAGTACAAACTCTTTTCTTAGCAAGCTTAAACCAACTGCAATACATAATGGGTATGATGTGATATGCAACAAGTTTATTCTTAAAATTTTGGGCCACGGTTACACAAATTCCAAGAATAAATATGTAAAAACAGAAATCTCTAATGTAGAAGAGAATGTAGAAGAAGAATTGGTGGAACTTACGCCTAGGCTTCTACCAAAGAAGGAGGACAATTTAGGAAAACCAAAGGATTATAATAAATTGGATAATTTGGTAGAAGGTACTGTATTAGATGTAAAAGAGTATGGGATATTAAATGTGAGTGGGCAAGACAGGCATGTCATTTTTACAGATAAAGGAGCCTACCTAGACAATTGGTTTCTGCAGGAAATCTATGCCCAACTAGGTGAATTAACAGAGCACAAAATAGTATGTTGTGGTTTTAAAACAACAAAACAGAAAGCAAAGGCAATGTCTGTAAGAATTATTTAATTAAATAAAAAAATTTAGTATATAAAAAAATGAAAGATTTTTACTTGTGGGACCTAGAGCTTATTAAGTTTAGACGCGGGCAAGATTCCATAATAGAAAAGCAGCTGACAAAAAAAGAACTAAGGCAGATGTTCCCGCCTCCGGGCAAGATATATAATCCCGGGAAACTGCCTGTATACAAACTAAAAATATGGAACGGAGAAATTTGTTTGGGAGATGGCAGTAAAGTGTATTAGTTTAATCTGGGCAACCCCCAGATTTTTTTATGCCTACGCCATTTGGAATGGGTCTGGGGTTTTCTTAAACAAACTAGGTCTTGTTGGAGTCGGCACAGGTGCGGTTGGCACAGCTGCTGTTGACCCAGCTGGCACAGGAGACGTGCCTTTATCTACATGTTTCCAGGTTTTACATAACACTTGCCATACAGCAAACCCAGTAACAGCACAATACACAAGTGTTTTGGTAAAATCTGTGTATTCTTGTACACTCCTTCCTATGTCCTGCAATGTGTAAGATTCTGTATTTTCCTTTTCCAAAATAGATTGCGTGTCTGACTCTGGGGTGTAATGACAGTGTAATGACAGGGCAATGATCAGACAGATCTGAGATGTCAGGCCGCAAGACACTGTCACAACCAGGTCCAATGAGCTACTTGCGCGGCTTGGCATCGAGGATCTGGACCTCATTCTGAAGGAAAGAAGGCTCCGCTGGAATGCTCCAACGGTGCAGTCAAGACAGCCTTTGACATACAGGTTGATGGAAAGCGTGGGCCTGGGAGGCCCAAGATGACATGGAAGCAGCTGACAGAGAGGGATTGCAGAGAGTGGAAGCTCTCAGCTATCAACCCTCATGATAGAAATATGTGGATTTGGTGTGAGATCTGCCAAGGGCGCAGCAAGCTAGCTATCTGGAAGGGGGCCCACTGATGTGGATGTTGCCCCTGTACCTGCACTTAATCAAAAATCTGATTATAATATGATGATATGATTTGGCACAACACCACTGCATAGTCTGACTAAAGATGTGGATGGACTACAAACTGCTCTTTTAGGATGTACATTGTTGTAGCTTCAAACATTTAGGATTTGTGCAGTAGGTTGTATACTGATGCTTTATTTCATTGATACTACATGTATATTTTTTGTTTAAATGCAGGTACGCGTTAAGCCTGATAAGATGGGGGTGGTTACAGATGGTGTAAAACACAGCATGAACCCTTTTGATGAAATAGCTGTTGAAGAGGCTGTACGGTTGAAAGAAAAGAAATTGGCATCTGAGATACTTGTTGCTTCTTGTGGACCAACACAGTGTCAGGTTAGTAATATATATCTCTTATTGTACCCCTCAGTGGCCCTAATAGCTCCAGATAGGGCCTTCTTAAGCCCAAAAGAATCAATATTGTTTATAGTTCTCCAGGAAAATGATTTCTTTGGTCATTCTCTCCCTTCTGCTGATTCAAGAAGGGCAGTTGTCAGTTTTTGGGGAAAAAATGTGTACACTACTGGTTAACCACTTAGAGGACTAAACCTGGCCAGTAAAAGTGTGGTTAGATAAACTGAGTGCGCTCAACATGACCCTATTGTGTTGACTGGGCCATAAAACTTCAACACAAACAAACCAGGAAAACCCATGTTGTTGGTACTCATTAGAAGCACCCCTTCAAGGGCTTCTAATGAGAACCTGTGATATGCTTTTGTGGAGAAATATTTATCTTGGCACTCCTCTTAGATGTGTCTGAAGCTGTGCCCTGTTTTTATAAAGTGAGTGTGTGTCTTTGAGGGGGAATACTGGATTTGTCCTGTCCGTCATTTTGTGATTCTATTCTAATGAAGCAGTGTAGCTGAGGTTTACTCGCATCCTATGAAAGTGCTAATTTAGTTCTCATATAATGCTAAGCATGGTGGGTAAAAATTTCAGCAGATGACTATTTGGAATATTTTTCTTATTTTTCCCTGAAAATAGTCTCTGACATTTCTTGCAAATTAATTTGCATGAAATGTCAGAGCCTGTTTTCTGGGAAAAATAAGAAAAAATATCATAAATTTATCATGGGATAGTCTAATAGTACTTTTGGCAAAGGGCAGCTGATCAGAGTGTACCATATTGTCTGGCCTTGACTTATATTTCACAGTTCACTGAACTCAGAAAATTAAATTTTACATAATGCATGGTTTTTAGCTCACTTGAGCTATGCTCAGGATGAGCTATAGTGATCGCTTTTTGTCCGTCGTCAGTGCGTCCAAATGTTTGTGGTCCGTTGACTATGATGGCCGCCCGCCATGCCCATATTTGGTAAAAAACTTTAAAAAATCTTCTCCAGAACCGAGGATGCCTTTGGGCTGAATCTTTGCACAAATCATCGAGGACAGATGGTCTACCAATGTTGTTAAAATGATGGTCGTACATTGAGGTTTGACCTTTTAACGGCAAGTCTATGCATTTGTCTGGGCCCCATACATTTGTACAGGAAAAATGTTGAGAACTTATAAAAACTTCTCCTTTAAAGCTTCTAGGCCAATGTTGCTCAAATTTCAAGTGGAGCCTCCTTGGAAGAGGGGAACGAAATATTGCTAAAATAGTCACGGTCCATTGATCAAGATGGCCGCCATGCCCATATATGGTAAAAACCTTTAAAAATCTTCTCCAGAATCAAATGTGCCCTAGGGCCTAATCTTTGCACAAATCATCAGTGATGGGAGGTCTACCAAATTGCTAAAATGATGGTCCTACGTTGATGTTTGACCTTTTTATGGCAAGGTCAAATTTGCTTCCCCATGCATTTGTATGGGCCCTACACAGTTATATGAGAAAAATGTTGAGAATTCATATTTTGGACATCTCCTCTAAAGACTATGGTCCAGTTGAGTTGAAACTTGATGAGGAGCATTGGGACGCCTAGTACACACAAAATAGCTAAAACTGAGGCAAAGGAAAATCCAAGATGGTCGCCACAGAGATGTCGAAAATCAATTTTCGACATCTCTTCCCAAACCTTTGGTTGATATGATTTGAATCTTGCTCTGTAGCAACAGGACAACTTCTGGATCAAAATGAGCTAAAATCGTGTCTATTGGAAATCCAAGATGACTGCCACAGCTGCCGTCTTGAAAATCTTTTTTGGACATCTTTTCACAAACCACAAAGCAAATTAAGTTGAAATTTACAGTGTAGCAAGAGGTTGACATGCAGATAAAATATAGCTAAATCATGCTGATTGGAAATCCAAAATGGTTGCCATAGCCGTCATCTTGAAAAAAAGTTTTTGACTTCTCCTCCCTAACCGTTTGGCATTTGGTTTGAGACACATGTAGCCACTGGATGACCTCTAAATGGAAAGTAGCTAAGACTGTGCCGATCGGAAATCCAATATGGCCACCACAGCTGCCATCTCGTTTTTAAATGTCTTTTTCTCTGAAACGGCTTGTTTGTTTGGTTGGCGTAGTAAAATTTTTAAGTAGGAAATTTGTGGAGCACCAGCAGGGAAAGAAGACCCTGTGAATCACCAGCAGTGAAAAAACACCCTGTGAAGTATCAGCAGGGAAAGACAATCCTCTCCCATACCAGCAGGAAAAGAAGACCCTGTTGCACACCAGGGCCCATTTGTTCAAAACTAACAATGTCGTTAGTTAACAATTCGTTAAAATTTACATCAAGTGATACGCAAATATGCTGAAATTTTTTGCTGAAAAAATGTGAGTAGCTTTTGCAGTGCAAAAGCTACTCACATTTTTTCAGCAAAAAAATATCAGAATACTGTATATTGAATCCGCTAAAACAGTTAACGAAATGACCCTTAACAAGCTCATTAAGCTAATGATGCTTTGAACAACTAGGCCCAGAAGGGAAAGAAGACTCTGTTGTGCACCAACAGGGAAGACGACCATGTGGAGCTTTACATAGGACTTGTAGCATAGGTGGGAATGACAACATGGTATTGAAATACCTCTTCTCCCATCATTTCCTTACTTATTCAATGAAGATGAGTGCTTGGCATGTATCTACTTTCTGGCCAAGATAAATAGATTATAAAAGAATGACCTTTGAGAGCGATGAATACACTCACAAGGACAAAAATAGCTGAAGTGTCGAAAACTTACAATATCTAATTAAAGTAGCAAATGCTTTAAGTTACAATCAAAATCGTGTTCTGTGAGGGTTAGCTTCTCTTGCCCCTATGCTGTATACATGTATAAAATCATGATATTGTTAAACACTTTCTCTTCAGAAATCAGCCAGCCAATTTCCACCAAGTTTCATGTTGATCCTACTGTTGAAACAAGGTTGAGAGTTTGATCAAATGGTCATGCTCCACTGACTGTTATGCCCATGTATGGTAAAATAATGATCATAAACCCCCACCCCCCCCCCCCAAAAAAAAAAAACACATTCTTCTTCTTCAAAACCAAGAACTGCTCAAATAATGATCCTTTCATTACTTGCAATGACTGGATTGGAATAACATCTGCTTATCTGCAGTGGCTATTTCACTCAGGTGAGTGAGCCATGGCCCGTGGGCCTCTTGTATACATTTCAAGAGAGCAGCTATCACCTTTGTGATTTTTTTTCCTTGACCTCTATTTCATGATTCATTTTCTTTCAGTTTGAGTTAACCCTCAAAGGCCATTCAAAATTGTAGCCAGCAACATTCTAAAATATTGTTTCCAAGAAAATAAGGCTTCACATTTCACATGAATTTGAAATGTCATGCCTTGTTTTCTGGGAAAAAATCTTCTAGAAGATTATCTGCTGCTGTTGTGATTGGTGCTTAACTGGTTAAGGTCTTAGTATTTGGACTGAATCATCTAAACGCTTGCTTTATTGACCATAACTTCCCTACTTATAGTATTGATAGAATCTGGTTAACCCTTATCTTGCCTTTCGCGACAACAGTCGCGCTGGGGGGGGGTGGGGTCTGCCAACTCAAAAGCCTGTCATACTTACAATATACCACATGCAACCATTCAGAGCAAGTGTTCTCATACAGGAGTGAACCTACTTTCATACAAACACGCCACTTTTCATTAGATAGTCAGGTGCTGGATTTTACCCACACTAAAAAAGACCGAGAATACCAAATTTCAAGCTGCCATTAATTTCAGCACTCGCTTCAACAAATTGATCAGGCTTTTCTGGAAAAAAAGCCCATAACACCTGAACCATTTCCAGTGAGGAAGAAGTAGGAATAACAGTAGAACCTATGTATGTCACCCATTTCATTCACAATAGTACACAGTAGGCGCTGGGCTCTTGTAATTTTTTTTTTTTTTTTTTGTAATTTTTTTTTTTTTTTTTTAAGTGTCTTAAACGGTTCCTGGTTTACACATGAATGTCACGTGACTTTCTAGTCACGTGACCATCCTTTCTCCGGTAAAATGGCCACCTAGGATCGGCAAATTATACGTGAAAATTTCATGAAAATCGAGGTAAAATTCAGGGGGTAATAACTTCTCAAGTAGAGGTACCCCCTCTTACAGGCCTGATTCATTTTATTTCCGGCAAGAGAAGGGTTAACCAGTACAGTATTTTGCAAAATAATGAAACTACAACAGTAACATTGTTTGTGTTCAGATAGATATGTTTGAGCCCACACAGCCAGCTTTCTTAACCCTTGTTATTATGCTGAATAAATTAATCAGGGTTCTCACTAGGATTTTAAAAGTAGGAGTCTGGGACTCCCTTTTTATAAAAAGTAGGAGTCCAAGCCAAAAAGTTGGAGTCCCACTCCCCCCAAAAATAGGAGTCCCATTGTTTTTTTTTTTTTTTTTTTTTTTTTCATGACTCTCCTTTAATAGTGAGCATGTCCCCGCTACTTCATTCTATAAATACCTGATGGAGAATCAGTTTCCTTATTTTCACATACTTTTTTGTGGGTTTTTTTACCAACTGATTTTGGTCTCTGCTTTGCTTTAAATATTCCGAGCAATGTGTGTAACCATCTGGTAGTCATTATCACATATCCTGAGGTTATTAATTCAATAGAGTTGGTCCAGAAATTAGATGACCGTCATGTCTCTCTCATGGGGAAAATAGAGACATCTTTGCAGATCAGGAAGACATGACTGCAGACATGACAACCCTAACCTATTTTACTTGCCCCACCCCAACTAAAAAAAAGTTCGGTTCGTTGCTGGCTGAATAAAGTGATTGAGTGTTATGGATATTAAGTGAAACATATTTTAATCAAAACTAACTGAAAAGCTCCATTATATGCTATCACAAACTGATATATGCAATATATCCGCACATTCTGATCATGGACACCTCTGTTGAGCTTCCCGCAAAACGTCAATTCAGTGTTTACATTTGCACCGTGCTGCGATCAATACACGCTACGAAAAAATGTCCGGGACTGAAATTTCGATCTACTGCTTTGATTTGCCGAAAAACTCTTGATAATTTAGTTCAATTTTAAATATGTGTCTGATTCATATGCATTTCTGACAAGAAAGTGCTCTATTATGCAACATGGTAATAGTTCGTTTTTCCCCAAAACGGTTTCCCGCCACGCTGTCAAATGACGTTTCTCTTACGAGCACGCGCTACCGTTACTTACATGCACGTGCTTTCTTCGTGCGGGAGCAATGGAAAATGTAACTTCCCAAATCGTATACCGTCGACCGGGATGCATCTGAGCAGTCCCATAAGACTCTTCACATGGGTTTATGGGATAGATTTTATGGAATTTGGGAAACTATATTTTTTTAGTGACAAGCAGGAATATAAACCATTTAGATGCGCAGCCTGATATCATGCAAAGGGATAAAGTGCACTTGTCTAAGACACGTGTCGTCTTTTAACAGAAAAAAAGTAAGTGGGCGTTTTTTATGTTAGTGACGAAAATTCAACGTCCGAAAATTTTTAAATTGAAAAAAAAAAATGATTACTAAAACAAAAAATTAAAAAAAAAACAACAAAAACCGCCAGTCCCAAGGGATGAAATCATGATATCTGCGCGTGTATTTTCGATGAATCAGTCGGTGGTGCAGGCAATACACATAGCGGGAAGTAAGCGGGCGTTTTTTATGTTAGTGACGAAAATTCAACGTCCGAAAATTTTTAAATTGAAAAAAAAAATGATTACTAAAACAAAAAATTAAAAAAAAAAAACCAAAAAAAAAAACTGCCAGTCTCAAGGGATGAAATCATGATATCTGCGCATTTTCGATGAATCAGTCGGGGGTGCAGGCAATACACATAGCGGGAAGGGGTCGCATACCAGTGTCAGTCGCATGCTTTAACTGCATGCTTTAATTACTTGATCGCTGAAGTGTGAACTGCCAACACCTGTTTAACTACCGCTTGCTTAGCAAATAACGGTACTGTCGCAGGTGTGAAAAGCACGCGGCGGATCACTACTGTTCTTTTAAGATGCTACCGGCGGTACGAATAACACGTGGCGGACTTTAGACTTCAGTCAAATAATCCGACCATAATTAGTAGTAGTCCCACGGGAAAAAACATGCGTCCGGCGGACTCGGCTTTGGGAATTTTTAGGAGTCCGGACACTGATTTATGCATCCCGGGACGCAGGATTCTGCGTCCCCGAGAACCCTGTTAAGGCCACGTACACTTGATATATATGTTTTTTAAACTAGTCTAGTAGAATATGATCAAGAGTTTGTTTGGGATCAGGCAAATCTATGCTATTCTTATGAGCCTTATTCCAGTAGCCTTGTATTATATTTCATCAGGTCTCTTGCATTTCGTTTCAGCAAGATATCCAACAGATGAAACTGTAATGGAAGGAAATAATGAGGTTCATTTCTTGAATTACTTCCCTCAAGCTGCACTTGGTCACAGTATCAGAAAAATATCATTTTATAATATCGTACTTGTGTGTATATTTGTAAATAGTGAGGGCCTCATGGAAGATTAGCTATTACATGTATTTATGTATGTGCTAAATGTTGTAACCCTCGATAAATAAAGTCGTTACTTACTTACTTACTTACTTCTAATTTTCAGCCAATCAGAATTCTTGATCTAGGTTGTTCATACATATTCACACACTTAAAGACAAACAGTGCAGATCCAGATCTATTGGCTTATTTAGAGGCCAACTGATCTTGATCTACACTGTTTGCAAAGGCAGGACATATCTGGGTTCAGCAGTACCTTGGTTCATTTAGTTTTTTTTTTTTTTTTTTTTTTTGCAGGAGACTTTGAGAACTGCACTAGCTATGGGAGCAGATAAAGCTATTCATGTACAGATTGATCCAAAACAGTATGAAAGCATGCAGCCATTGCATGTTTCAAAGATTCTAGCTAAGATTGCTCAGGAAGAAAAAGTAGACATTGTTATGTTAGGAAAACAGGTAAGAGTAATAACTAGGACCCAGATGTCAAAACTTCTTAAAATATGGTAAATACATTGATATTTTTTTCCTGAAAAAATATGAGTACCTTTTGCAAAAGCTAATCACATTTTTGCAGCAAAAATATCAATGTATCTGAAAATACCTTAACTAAACTAGTTAACGAGTTTGTCATTAACAAGCTCATTAAGCTAACAATGCTTTGAACAACTGGGCCCAGAGTTGATTCACTACAGCTGGTGTTAAGTGCTATTCATTTGGATGTATTTGAAAATAGAATATTGCTCAACCATTGGCTAGAAATGGTGAGCACTGTTGAATTAATGTTCATGAACAGCACAATAAATAGAATAGAAAAGGAATGACTCTTGGGAGTGATGAACACATACACAAAAAAGAAAATGCCTGAAGTGTCTAGTTTCCAGGGCTAGACTAGGTGGTATTAGGCCTCATCAGTTACCATAAATTTTCCAAAATTCCAGAATGGCCAAAGGGCCAGAAACTGTAAACTACACTATAATTAGTATGTTTTATAGCTGCCAAACAGCAGTAATACCAGCTGTGGTGAAAATAAATATTGTATTCGACTATTTGACATAATTATCACACTGTGCGCTTACGTTTTTCAAAATTACTGATAAAAGTTTTGGGTAAAATATGTATCTACCTGCTATAAAGGAAATACTTTAAAAAAGATCAGCAAAGGACTTATTTGATGATGTTTTTTGCAATTTTCTTTCTTCTGATTTTCTTTATAAAAGCATAGGTTGTGGGTACTCATTTGAATTTCATCGACAAGTCGATGCAGTTTAAATGGGTACCCACAACATATAAAAGATATATAAAGAAATAGACATATTGAACACTGGCTGTAATCTGAAAACTACAGATTTGCTTGACTGTGCACTTATAGGGGTATGTGCGGTAAGTAGGTTGAATACGGTAGATTCTTTTTAAGGGATGACCCTTGAGAGCATAAATGGAAAATATTAATAAAGAAACAAAACATACTCTGACAATAAAACCAGAGTGTGCTATTTTTATCCCCTCACACAACAAAGTTGTGGAGGGGATATAGGGTTTGTCCCGCACGTAAGTACGTTCATTTGTATGTTCACCTTTTGTCATTGCTCTAGCACCTACATTTATTGATGGATTTTAATATAACTTCACACAAATGTTGGGTATGACAATATTTCGAGCAAGTTCCAGGGTCCTGGGCTCAAGGTCAAGGTCACTATGGCTATTTTAAGAAAAACTTTGTCATCGCTCTAGCGCCTACATTTGTGAATGGATTTTAATGTAACTTCACACAAATGTTGGGTTTGACAATACATGCATCTCAAGCAAGTTTGACTTTCAGGGTCCTGGGCTCAAGGTCAAGGTGAGTGTGGCTATTTCTAGAAAAAACTTTGTCATCTCTCTAGCGCCTACATTTATTGATGGATTTTAATATAACTTCACACATATGTTGGGTATGACAATATCTCGAGCAAGTTCAACTTTCAGGGTACTGGGCTCAAGGTCAAGGTCACTGTGGCTATTTTTAGAAAAACACTGTCATTGCTCTAGTGCCTACATTTATTGATGGATTTTAATGTAACTTCACACAAATGTTGGGTATGACAATATCTCGAGCAAGCCGACTTTTTAAAGTAGCTTCACACGAATGCTGGGTATGACTTGAGCAAATTCGACTTTCAGGTCTGGGCTTAAGGTTGACATGACAAATATTTTCTGTCATGTGAGATCTAATCTCTCCAAACCTGAAAATCTGAATGTTTGCAATTTTAGGTCACAGGCTTTTTGTTTCTTCATTCATATACTTATTATGTGTCATGAAATTTCCCAGTTCAGTGTTTGCCCACACCAAGTAGTCTTGTATGAGGAGATTTGTATTGCCTGCGATGCATTTTTGTTTATTTGATTCACTTCTTGCTTCAAAAGGATGCATTGTTTCAGAATTTATTGACGTATAGTTTTAGATAAGAAAAGTACATGTAAACATATATTATGGGCACTACCATATTTACCCTGTTACCCTGTTATTTAAGTACAGTCGACTCTCGTTATCTCGAATTCCAAGGGACTCACTGAAACACTTCGAGATATCCGTACCTCGACACATCAGAGTTGAGAGAGTGAGGAAAACAATAAATTGAACAACCACATTTAACAAATGAATATGTAATTTGACTCCTGAAGTTAGAAATATATATATAAAATAATGTGGAAAAGAGTAGAAATTGCTCCTTAAGAGCAATTTCGCCTCTTTTCCACATTATTTTGTTACCTGTTGTCATAGTTTCATGTTAAAACAGGGACCAGATTTTCACTTCGAGATAAGCGGTAATTCGAAATAAGCAAGTTCGAGATAACGAGGTTCGACTGTATTAGGACACCTTATCTACTTACATACTAATCCTAAAATTTGAAATGGTCTATTCTACTACCAGTTGATGTGTTTAACCCTTATCCTGCTGCCCAGATATACCCTACCTTAGCAGACAGTGTAGGTCCAGATCATTTGGCTTCTGAAGAAGCCATCTGATCTGGATCTACACAGTTTGCCATTAAGTACATGTATGTGAATTTATAGCAACAATCTGGATCAAACAATCTGACTGGCTGAAAATTAGAAGTCTGTGTGGCATCTTAATTTATTCAGCAGGACAAGGGTTAAAATATTGCTGTATGTATGGCGAGCAGTGTAGACCCTGATCAGAAGCCACATATGCAGCATTTGATGAGGGTCTACACTGTTTGCAAATGCCTATTTGTCCCAATACTTAGGGTTATTATGGTAATAAGAAGGCATATCTGCACTTACAGCATATGTTTTTGTGGAGAAATAAAAAAAATACCAATACATTTTAGTTCGAAAAAAGTCTTATCTAGAGCTTTAACCCTTATCTGCCAGTCACAACAATTGTCGTCTGCTTTATCATCTGCTTGTGATTTTAAAAGTCATTTTTGCAAATAGTGTGGACCCAGATCAGACTGCTTCTCTAGGAGCAGTCTGATCAGGTTCCACACTGTTTGCCTGTATGCAAAAGTAGGTTTGAAAAGTTTGCAAGAATATTCATCAGACGGCATAAACAGACGACATTTTCAGATGCAGGTTTTCTTGGCATTTTAAAGGTTAAAGAGTATATGATTTTTAAACTTTTCTCTTATACAGCCTTAAAAGTACAGCCAGGGATTTTCATACCATTAGTGAAAGTCCAAACTAGGTTGAACAAGAAAAAAAGTGGCTGAAAAGTAGAATATTAATGTCTTTTAGAGATGGTGCATGGGAAGTCCATGAAAGAATGACTGTACTGTATGCAACACCTGACTGAACTGTGCCATGTGAAAATGTGTCTTCAAAACATATAGGGCAAGAGAAGACAAACAGAATCATTGGATACCAACAGAAGGTTTCAATGGTGAGCCAGTGCCCAGATGAGACTTTGTGCATGTGCAGGATGATGTGAATCAGGGCCCAGTTGTTCAAAGCGTCGTTAGCTTAACAAGCTCGTTAACAGTCATTTCGTTAACTGTTTTAGCAGATTCAATATACAATATTCTGATATTTTTTGCTGAAAAAATGTGAGTAGCTTTTGCACTGCAAAAGCTACTCACATTTTTTCAGAAAAAAATTTCAGCATACATGTATTTGTGTATCACTCGATTTAAATTTTAACAAATCGTTAACTAACGACATCGTTAGCTTTGAACAGCTGGGCCCTGCACATTTTGCCCATGTTCAAAGGCACTTTTTGGCTTGACTGTAACATCACTTCTTAGAAATTCTTTAATCAAAAGCACCCTGGAAGTCAGTCAGATAGGAGTTAGCCAGTCTCGATCGCTCAGTTGGATGCACATCACACTGGTGATCGGGAGGTTGTGGGATCGACCCCTTTCAAGTTGGCAACATTCTTTGGTGGAGATTGATCACGAAATAATTTCTATGGTTGTACTCTCCCTTCCGCTGATTCAAGAAGGGCAGTTGTCAGTTTCTGGCAAAAGAATGTGCACATTACTGGTTAACCGCTTAGAGGACTAAGCCTGTTATTAAAAGTGTGGTTAGGTAAACATGACCCCAATGGGTTGACTGGGCTGTAAAACCTCAACACAAACAAAGCAGATTGGAGTTAAAGGTGTCTGATTATAAAAGGGAATATATATATATATACATACATATTTATCCTTACAGGCAATAGATGATGACTGCAATCAGACAGGACAGATGGTAGCTGCTTTATTAGACTGGCCACAGGTATCTAGAGACTGTAATATTTTTATTGCATTATTCATAAGTCTAGCTCAGAGGAGTGTTAAGATATATATTACTGGTTTCTCCATAGAAGCTTGTGCACTCATTAGAAGTGCTTCTTCAAGGCATTTCTACTGAATACTAGAAAATATTTTTTCTTGGAGAAATAAAGATAAAATCAACACTATTTTCTTCGGGAAAAAAAAAGTTCCTTGTCTTGAGCTATGATTATTCACTAACCCCCGTCCTCCCTTCTATACATTATCCCAAACATTGCACAACATACTTATTATGATTTAACCCATTGTAGTCTGTAGACGCCTAAAAGGGCAGTTCGCAAACAGTGCAGACCCAGATCAGATGACACAGATAATGAAGTGTCTGATCAGGGTCTCCACTGTTTGCAAATAGTTCAACCATTTTTCTCTCAGAATAATCTAAATCACATAGCCTGACATACCTAAAATCAAAATTAGAATTTTCCAGTATATAATGTGTATGCTAATGTCGAGGAGTTCATTCAGCCTACAATGGGTTAAAGACATAGTGTTTACATTTTCCAGACTATGGCATTTCAGTTAGTTTCCAACACTTCTTCAGTGATTCACACCAGTTATTTGTAAGAGTTTTTGTTTACAGACACAGTGACATTCCCAGGAAGGTCTGAATACCTGAAAGCTGCCCTGATATATTAAAGTATGCATAATCTGGCTCATACTTATCTCTCTCAGCTGTTCCAATATAGGGATCAAACTTGGTTTTTCATGCATTAAGATTCGCCAAGTCCCATGGGAGGTGTTGAAAACCGAGGCCGAAGGCGAATGTTTATGCATTTTAAAACCATGTTCGATCACTATTATTGCATAAAAACTGAAAAGATGTGCTACATTTCGCGTTATTTCTTGCACTATTTTGTTTCGCCTTTTCACTGATGTCTCGCAAACGTAATTTCCACTGACTATGCTCGTTCTAGGACCGGGCAGTACACAGCTCGTAACGGCAGCAAATCTGTGGCCCCGGTACGATCATATTGAAAGTTGCATAGCCGTGCATTAACAGCACGTGAATTGCCTTGTTAATACACGGCTTTTCGCCGGTTAATGCACGGCTGTTAATAACGTGCGGCACTGCTTTTTGTGCAATAATACACAATAAGGTTCATGATTGTTTATGACCGGGGGTGGTCGGGAGTGGCGATGGTGTAGTGTATCTTACGTCACCAGGGCGTTCAACTGAAATTGGCTTACAGTTGGGCAAGGCTTGTTATCCTTGTAGCGGGTAAGGGTAGAGGGGGAATAATTTTATTTCGTCTGTTTCTTCACTTTCATTCCTGTTCCTATTTCTTCCCTAATCGTCTCTTTCATCTCCTCTACTATCTCTTCTGTCTCTTTGCTCCCTTTCTCTGGGAGACGACACAAAATGACCCACAAGGATTGACGTGTCGTTAAACCCCAACACAATCAATCAATCAATGATTGTTTATGAAGATCAACTCATGATAACCTAATGTATGTGCCTAAGCCCAACATTGAAGTTTTCAGAAACTCACTCAGCTATTCTAGTTATAAAAGCTGAAATGCCATATCAGAGACAGTTAAACACACAAGTTCAATTCAGCAGTTCAAGAACAAATATTTAGAGTGGTAATTAAACTAGTAATTATCTGTGAGTGACAGTTTTCATGCTTCTATCTATAGTTAGAATCTGTGTTATTTCATGTTAAAATATGTGAATATTGTATGTATATGTAGTTTGATCTACTAGGTCTTCTGTTCTTCTTCTCTCATTTTGTCTGGGACATAACAAAATGACCCACAAGGATTGATATGTCGTTAACAAGAACTCAGATCAGGGCCCAGTTGTTCAAAACTTAACGTTGTTAGCTAACGTGACGTTAAAATTTCTGTCTTGAAATATGGCAAATACATTGATATTTTTTGCTGAAAAAGTGTGAGTAGTTTAAGCTACTCACATTTTTGCAGCAAAAATATCAATGTATTTGAAAATACCTTAGCTACAACAGTTAACGAGTTTGTCATTAATGAACTTATTAAGCTAACAATGCTTTGAATAACTGGGCCCAGATCATTCCTTAGGACCAAAGTCTATGCTGTTTACCATTCTGCCTTTTTTGTGTCACATCGACTGTTAGTTAAGGGGAATGGCTGCTTTTTCAAGGGAGGTAAATATCAAAAGTGTTTTGTCCACCTCTGAAAAAGGGTCTGCTCTAAAAAGGGAATGTATTTACTCCCGTAATCTATACACTTTTGTTAGGATTCAATGTTTTTTTTTATCCATATATTAACTACTCGTACTTCTGAAACCATACTATGTGAACCTGTTACGAAGAGGTTGGTGTGTACTTTTTTCTCAAAAAATGCAAGTATATCTAGAGCCTATACAACATAGAATATTAGAGGGAGGCTGATGAATATCATGGCTGTGTAGATGTCGATCTGGATGTAGCTGTTTAATATATATTAACTGCAAAAATGAAAAATGTACCATATTTATCAGAAGTATTTGGACACCTTTAGTCCTTACCATACATGTTTTAAAATATGAACATGTCTATTTTACTACATGTTGGTGTGTCTGAAATATTTTTGGATCAATGGCAATCAGTGTAGACCCTGATTAGATGCTGTGGGATCTTATCTGATTCTTCACTGTTTGATCAAGCCTGTCAGTCCAAATACTTGGGGTAAATATGGTAACTTTTTTATTGTCATTAACCCTTGTCCTGCTGAACCTGGATATATCCTGCCTTTACAAACAGTGTAGATCCAGGTCAGTTGGCTTCTTCAGATCTGGATCTGCACTGTTTGTCATTCAGTATTGGAATATACATCAACAACCTGGATCAATTAATCTGATTGGCTGACAATTAGAAATAGGCGTGGCATCTTAATTTATTCAGCATGACAAGGGTTAAAACTATACAACACATTTTGTTTTGTCAGGCCACATTCGCCTCTAAAGTAGAAAAAGATGATGGTAGTTTGAAAGTAACAAGAGAAATTGATGGGGGATTGGAGACTATAAAAGTAAAATTACCAGCAGTAATCACAGCTGACCTTAGACTGAATGAACCAAGATACGCCACACTTCCAAATATAATGGTGAGTCAGCAAGATTGAGCGAGCTTTCCTGTGTGAAATTTATACTTACTAGGGTAAGCTGGTATATATTGAACAATGTATATATAAAAATGGTTACTGAACTCAGGAAAATTGACCTATATAGAAAGATGCAAGGAAAGGATTTCAGTATACCTGTAGAATGAAAGTGGGTCAACACAGGGAGTCACAGAAGTGGGGATGCAGGAAGATAACACCTCCCTACCTTCTTGATAACTATTTGAGAGTAGAACAATTGTATGAAGAAATACAAACCTTAAAGATTACCTAATCAGGAAGATGCAAGGGATGGATAAAGTTAGAATAAGAATGTAGTTTGGGTGGGTTGTTTGGTGTGAGAGGGGAGGTGCAAGGAAAGCCATACATAGCTATTTTAGTCCAAGCTTTGCCATAAATCAATACCTAATATTAGAATAATCAGTAAGATATACTGGTTGAATGAATGTAGGTGGTCACTGGTTGAGAATCACATTGGGGAGAGGGGTCTGGGACTAAGGGTTGAGTAAGACCAGAGGACCAATGGTCCTGAGACTGTTTGTTCTGAACAAGCTTATGGTAATAATATTAAGGTGAAACATACGGGTATGGTAGCCAGCACAGTTTGAAAAATCTTTGGTGTCTGTATCCTATAGTAACTTGGAATGGAATTTAGCTTTATTTAATTTGGCAAAACAGACACTTCACATAAAATATAGCTTTGCTGAAACTACATATGACATGTAAAAGACCTGGGCATTCTTGTTTCAGACAAGAAGATTTTTTAAAATTTTTTTCCCTATATGAGTCTATGTAAAACAAGTGACCACTGGGGTGGGGCCATTTTTGACCCCAGGGCTATAATGTGAAATCTTGATGAAGGTTCACAAGATGAAGCTACATACCAAGTATCAAAGGCTTGGGCCTTCTAGTTTCAGACAAGATTTTTAAAATTTTGCCTGTAGTAGTGTATGTAAAAAATTGGACCTTTTCATAAAAAAAATGTCAAGGTCAACCCAAGTTATCATTTTTTCAAACTTATTTGGCCCATGTCTCCAATGCTGCGTACCTGGTTCTGGAGAAGAATTCTTTAAAGTGTTTTTAACATATATAGGCATGGTGGCCATCTTGAGCATGTGACCCAGATGTTGCAAACAAACTTTTGTTCCCAAGGCGCATTTGGGCTCCATATGAAATTTAGCTTTGATTGGCCCAGTGGTTTCTGAGAAGAAGACATTTCAAGAGTGTGGATTTTTCCCTGTGTGAGTGAATAATTTTGATAAAGGTCCAGAAGTTGAAGCTACATACCAAATATCAAAGACCTAGGCCTTCTAGTTTCAGATAAGAAGATGTTTAATGTTTTGCCGATAGAAGTCTATGTAAAAAAAATTGACCTTTCCATAAAAAAGATCAAGGTCATCCTTGGATTTATTGTTGGGCCCATGTCCCCAAGACTGCATACCAAGTCCCAGGGTCATTGGCCTTTTGGTTTCTGAGAAGATTTTTAAAGGGTTTTTACCATATATGGGCATGGTGACCATCTTGGTCATGTGACCCAAATTTTCTAGACCCCTACCCATTGAGACTCCATATGAAATTTGGTTTCGACTGGCCCAGTGGTTTCTGAGATGAGGAGTGTGGACGGACGATGGAGCCTGCCTATACTATAAGCTCATCTATGAGCCGAAAAGCTCACTCAGGTGAGCTAATAACCAGTTTTGACTGGTTTATCTCACCCTTCCCCACCTCTGTCCCTATTTGATATTAGATCACCCAGGGAAACCCGATATCGGGATATCGGAGGTTGCGAGATTTCGGAGGTAAACAAATGACTTCATCCAGCGGCAGGGTATGTATTTATCCATTTTTTATAGCTTATATCTTATTCATTTGATAAAAAAGCTGAGTTGCTCGTTCTAGAGACATAATACTGAATATGTTAAGGCAAATATTTCCTTTCTTAGCTACTTTGTGGAGGTGAAAACGGCATTTTAACCAAGATGATCTATTTTTCATCTCAGTTTTTGCCTTTTCGACGGCTACCAGCCCGATCATGGTAAATGACATGTTGGTTTATTATTGCCCAAGGATGGACTTATCTTCTCTTCGACTGTCTTCATAGTTGTTTCAGTTTATCAACAAAAAAATACGCCCCCGGATGAAATTTAAAGCAAGTACTAGCGAAATTTTAGATAACGGAATATTCAGAGGTACATTGACACATAATGCTGTAGATCTCGGAGGGACTGTTGCTGGATTTTGGAGGCACTGAAAATTGACGGAGTGAGTTCTGTCTAAAAAAGCAATATAAATTAAAACCTGCTCGCACAATATGGTGCTAAGCCTGTGTGCAAATACTAGTGTCTCTTTTTGTTGCAATTTTAATAGGGTTTGATTGGTTTGAAGGAGAGTTTAATGTAATAATATTACTAGAACCAATGTCATTACGTTTAAGAACTTGTATGCAATAAAACAGCTTTTCACTGCAAAAATGATGTTCTGTATGTGAAACGTGATATTTTCCTACCTACTTTTCGATTGAAATGTTGATTTTGGAAACTCGTAAGAACCGCAGCACGGATGCGGTGCCAACAAGTGCCATCAGATCAGAAATAATAAATGTAACGTTACCACTGTGAATCTATGATATATCAATTATTCATAGCAATATCCCAACTCGGCACAATATTCACCAATGTCAGTACAAAAAAATCTATAATAAAGTTAACAACAGGTGCTTATTCGTCCATCGGGCTGACATTTGTATATCTAATTACAAGAATCTATCTATTTTCGTATACTGAGTCGTTCATATTTGACCATTACCTGAGTTAGGTGGGTCGCTTAATTTAGAATTTAGCAACAACAACAGCAATAATAATAATAATAATAATCACACGATGAGCCTGGTAAATATTTTCTTTAAAATTTGTGGAATCCAGTTAAACATTCGAAACAAAAAGAAAACACCCATATGTCAGTCATCTTGAAATCTTATAATACCCTTAACTTCCATCATTTTAACGGAATTTCATCAAATATGCATCGAAATCCAAATGTTACAATGTATAGTTTAGAACTATACTGTTCTTTGCTTGTATTCTCCTTGCACGTACAACCGAAAGTCCATATCAGACAATCTTAATTGTATTTTTTTTTATTTATGTAAGGCTCCTGTATTTTAATGCTTGTCGGCAATTTGTCTTATAAGAACTCCCCATGTGGTGTTACTTAACATTGTTGTCTACAAATCTTTACGGACAGTCCGCTTATCTAGGTTTTTAAGCAGTAGCCAGAAAAATTACACATTCCCCTGTAATCCCATTTTCCTAATATAAGTGAAATTTACAAGGGGTCTTCACCACATAAATTTGCTAGCGTGATATGATAATTATATGAGTTGTATCGAGGAGACCTTTGTCATTTTCATTTGCTATCAATAGAAAAAATTACAGATTCTGTAACGTGTTCTTCCATATGCGCTGTGCGTGCGTGTGTGTGTGTGTGATTAGGGATGGGGGTGGACAAATTCATTTCAAAATCAAGCAGATGGGGTTGGGGGTGGAGTTGGCGAACGTAGCCCCCATTGTGGACAAATTATTTAAAAAAATCAAGCAGATTTTAATCGAAAGCACAGGTTACACCCCTAATTTTCGCCTCTGAATCGATATTTTCTGAGCATTTGTACGCCTCCATACGGTCACACCATCCCCATTTCAAAACCCACGGGCCTGGGTTTTTAAGCCTAAATTAAATGTAAGTATCCATGGAGTGTCTGACCGACCAAACAATGAAACGAGGCCTGTACCCCTTTCGGGCCAATTATTTTAAAAATCATGCAGGTTTGGCCATAAAATCACTTTACATTCCTTAATTTTGCATCCCCATCGGCATTTTGTTGGCATCTGTGTCCCCTTTAAGAATAGCCAAGAATTCACACACCCGCCCCTTCCATTTCAAAAGTCTGTGTATAGGCCTGGAAACTCACCAAAGGCCACAAAACGTTGTGATGAACAAATATGAAAACACGCAGAATGAAATTTTCATGTCTTAAAAAATACAAACTTTTCAGAAAGAAAACTGTTAATTTTCGTATTATTATTATTTTTTTTTTCATCGAGGCGGTTCTAACAATAACCCGCAACCTATGTTTTAGAGCAGAAACGACGTGGTTCTTAAGAGTACCTCAATACATATTTTAGAGCAGAAACAAGAAAAAAAAAAAAAAAAAGAAAAAGAAAAAGATTTATAGTACTGCAATCCCCACTTTTACTTTGTGAAGTCGTGTTTGTTACCGGGGTTTTCATCACGAAGGCTGGTTATCTTGATGCTGGTTATCTTGATGTTTTATCTTAATACATCTATGGCACATTATTTCATTTATTCTTTGCCAGTCTGCATAAACGCTTTGTTAGCTTGCTACATGCCACTCCTGACGATTCAGGTAATCGTCTTCAACATATTAAATCAGGCAAGATCACGTTTCAGAAAAGATGTAGGCGTTTTAAAAAGAACACAAAATTTCCTTTCCTCCGATATCCCGTTAACCAATATAAATCTGTCCTCCGACATCCCTGCATCATACCTCCGACATCTTGTTACCAATAAATATGACAACAACCCTAAAGAAATCTAAAAAATCTGCCACTTTAGTAATTTTTTCACATCTGCTTTTTCTTGTATAATTTATAGAAAAGTTCTAGATTATACAGACATACATACTCAATGAAAAAGCTTTATAGGATAAAAGCTATAAACAATTGAAAATGGAATTCGGGTGAAAAACAATGAAATTTCCTTTTCAAACGTGATTTTGAATAAATAGGAGGATACTTTATATTGAAATGCCATTTTCATATATTAAACTATTCAACTGAGAAAATATAGGTGATGTTGCTTATCCTCCAGAAGCACTTTTTTGATCATTAAAAGAGGATAAGTACATACACTGTCGCTGGATGACATCATTTGTTTACCTCCGAAATCTCGCAACCTCTGATATCCCGATATCGGGTTTCCCTGGGTGTTAGATGCTATGTGCATAATCAGAAATATGCAAGGGATATATTTAGATTTAATACAAATATTATTTGGGTGGGTGGCGAGTTTGTGTGGGGTGAGGGTAGTGCAGAGATTGCCAGATATGGTATCTTACTTTACCCACATCCACAACACACACTATCAGTAAGTGTCTAGTATAGTCTGTATCTAATACAGTTGACTCTCGTTATCTCGACCTCACTTATCTCGAATAACCGCTTATCTCGAAGTGAAAATCTGGTCCCTGCCTATACATGAAAACCTAACAACAGATGGAAAATATTGTAGAAAAGAGGAGAAATTGCTCCTAAGGAGCAATTTCTCCTCTTTTCCACAATATTTTCAATATATCTCTAACTTCAAAAGTCCATTTACCTATCAGTTTGTTAAATGTGGTTAATCAAATTATTTTTTCCTCAATTCTACAAACCTGATATGTCGAACTACGGATATCTCGGAAGTATTTCAGAGAGTCCCTTGGGATTAGAGATAACGAGAGTCGACTGTATAAGATTAAACAGAATTGATGGATGAATAAAAATGTACTGTAGGTTGGTAGCTGTTGGGGATCACCTGGGTTGAGAGAGCTGGGATAACCCCTGAGGTTGAAATACATACATTAGTTCCAGTATAATAGACATAGAGCTTCCCACAATTTTATATACTCAAAATCGCTGGAAATTATATAAATTTGGCAGGAATTAAAGTGCATTTTTGTTTGAAAGCAAACAATGTTCATGTATTGTGGCGGTGAGTGGGACATGGGAGATAGCCAGGGTGGGGGATAAATGGACTGGGTCATATTTTTAATGTAGGGAGAGGTGGGAGCAGGACATTTATAGTTTTCCAATATAAAGAATTTACACTGCATTAAAATCCTAGCTCCAGCTAAAGTGATTATTTTTGTGATAGCTTAGGATTTTTCATACCCCGCCACTATCTTCATACCCTGCTACACAATAGTGGTGGGGTATTATGGTATATCACGTTGGTTGTCTGTGTGTCAGTCCATCTGTAGTATGTCCACCCATCCGTATTTTCATTTCTGGACGATATCTTGAGTAAATATCAATGGATTTTCACCAAACTTGGTGTGTGCATTGATATTGTGGAGATCTGGTTTGGGATTGCTAATGGGCAAATTTTATTACCTTTGACAGACTTATGTGCCCGCAACACATCTGTATTTTCATTTCCAGATGATAACCAGTAAATTCAATGGATTTTCACCAAACTTAGTATGTACATTGATATTATGGAGATCTTTTTTTTTGAGATTGCTGATGGGCAAATTTTTGACAGAGTTTTCTGCCCACAACACATCAGTATTTTCATTTTCGGATGATAGCTTCAGTAATTTTCAATGGATTTTCACCAAAATTGCTATGTGCATTGATATTGTAGAGATCTGATTTGGAATTGCTAATGGGCAAATGTCATCAGTTTTAGACAGTTATCTGCCCACAACACATCCGCAATTTAGTTCCAGGCCAATAACTTATCAAATTTAACAAAATGTGATAAACCAAGTATTAGGACAGAGAGGGCTGAGCAAATAGTGTAGACCCAGATCAGCAAACACTGTATTTCATCAGGGTCTATATTGTTTGCCACTCGTCCAGTAGCTTTAGAAACATCACCAGGCAATAAAATGGGTTTATTTAAAACTAGGACAAGTTTGTTGAGGAGTTTTGGTGTCAAAATATTTATGTTTATTAGAAAGCCAAGAAGAAGCCACTAACAGCTAAAAAGCCTGGGGACTACGGTGTTGAAGTAAAGTCAAGTCATCAAATATTAAGTGTAGAAGATCCACCAGTAAGAGAAGCTGGACAGAAAGTCGAGAGTGTAGAAGAATTAGTTGGTAAATTAAAGGATTCTGGATTTGTTAAAGCATAGGTGGGTACATTTTGTGGAATTGTGGGAAAAATGTGGGTAAGGAGGATGAATTCTGAAATATCTTCATATGTATTGTTTTAAAGGAACTTGATATACTTGGTAGATCTTTTTTACCTTTTTATACCCTACCAGGATAGCGGGGTATTGTGGTTTCATGTTGTCTGTCTGTCTGTCTGTCTGTCTGTCTGCATGTTGTATGTCTATATTTTGGTTTCCGGATGTTAACGTAAGTAAATAATCAATGGATTTTCACCAAACATGGTATATGCTTTCATACTGAGATCTGGTTTGTGATTACTAATGGGCAAATTTCTTTAATTTTTGGTGGGGGTGGTTGGATGAGGCAAAGTTGTTGTTTAACTTACATCACAGGATCGTCCAACTGATACTGGCTTACAATTGGGCAAGGCCTGCTTTCCTTGTAGCAGGTAAGGGTAGAGGGGGAATGTTTTTATTTCTTCTGTTCTTCTCTTTCATTAATTTTCCTTTCTCCCCTATCCCTTTTTTCATCTCCTCTACTATCTCTTCTATCTCTCTTCTCCCTTTTCTGGGAGATGACACAAAATGACCCACAAGGGTTGACGTGTCATTAAACCTCAACTCAATTAATCAAATTAGTTTTTGGCATATGTAGTTATCTGCCCGCCACAGTATAGTTATGGGGTATTATCGTTTCACGTTTTTATATGACATGGGAGACTTTTGTGACTTCCTGTTTGTTCTGCAAAGTCTAGATACAAAGTCAAGATTGCAGCTTTGAGTGAGACTTGCCTTGCAGAGGAAGGGCTTTTAAAACAAGTTGGTGCTGGTTACACTTTCTTCTGGAGTGGATACAAGAAAGAAGAGCGACGTGAAGCAGGAGTAGGATTCACAAGTCACATCTTGTCAGCAAGCTCTCAGGACTTCCAAAAGGCATAAATGACTGCCTGATGACACTGGGACTTCCCTTATCTGGCAAGAGGCATGCAACAATTGTAAGTGCCTATGCATCTACAATGACCAACCCAGATGAGGTTAAAGACAAATTCTAGATGATCTGGATGCCGTGATTTCTGCAACACCCGTAACAGACAAACTCATCCTCCTTGGGAACTTCAATGCCAGAGTAAGCACAGACTGCCAAACCTGGGAAGGAGTGATTGGAACTGAAGGAATAGGGAAGTGCAACAGCAACACCTTTTAAGGAAGTGTGCAGAGCATGAACTACTTATCACCAACACAGTCTTCCGTCTGCAAACTCGCAACAAGACAGCATGAATGCCTCCCCGCTCCAAACACTGGCATCTCATTGACTATGTCATAGTGCAAAGGAAGGACAGACAGGATGTCAGAGTGACAAAAACTATGTGTGGTGCAGACTGTTGGACTGATCACAGGCTTGTTGTCAGCAAACTCAACCTGCAAATTCAGCCTGTATGGCGACCACAAGGCAAGAAAGTGCCAAAGAGATTGGATATCTCCAATCTGAAACTAGACAGCAAGAGGCAAGCATTCATCAATGGTATCTGCAGCCATTTAGATGCACTGGAACACAGTTCAGAAGATGCAGATGAGAGCTGGACAGTCTTCAGAAACACCATTCACTCTTCAGCAATGGATTCCCTAGGACCAGTATCTCGCAAACACTAAGACTGGTTTGATGAGAATGACAAAGAAATCCAGAGACTTTTTGAAGAGAAACACCAAAAACACAAGGCATATCTCAGTAATACCAGTTCAGTATCTTGTAAGACTGCCTATTCAAACATATGTAAGACAGTCCAGACTAAGCTCAGAGACATGCAAGACTCCTGGCTGAGCAAAAAGGCTGATAAAATTCAGTCCTTTGCAGACAGAAAGGACATGAAAAAGTTCTTTGATGCACTCAATACAGTATATGGTCCCCAGAAATCAGGAACCACCCCACTCCTTAGTGCAGATGGAACTAGTCTTCCGACTGATAAAGAAGCTATCTTGAAAAGATGGGCTGAACACTTTGATGGTGTCCTTAATCGACCATCATCTATCAATGATGAAGCTATCAACAGACTACCAAAGGTGGAATGTAATCCGCTGCTTGATTAGTTCCCAGCTGTCTCTGAAACAGTGAAAGCAATAAAACTCCTGTCATCTGGCAAGGCTCCAGGATCAGATGCAATACCTGCAGAGATCTACAAAGCAGGTGGTCCTCCAGTTGCAGAGAAAATGACAGTTATTTCACATTATGTGGAGAAAAGAAGCCATCCCGCAAGAATTCAGGGATGCAACAATTATCCACCTATTCAAAAGGAAAGGGAATCCTCAAGTCTGTGACAATCATCGAGGCATCTCTTTATTGTCAGTCACTGGGAAGAGCCTTGCAAGAGCCCTACTGAATCGTTTGAATGAACACCTTGAACAGTCAGGGCTTCTACCAGAAAGCCATTGTGGATTCATGATAGACAGAGGAACAATAGACATGATCTTCACAGCAAATACAGCTTCAAGAGAAATGCCAGGAACAGAATGTGGACCTCTACATGACCTTTGTGGACCTTACCAAAGCATTTGACACAGTTGGTTGTGAGGGACTTTGGAAAATTATGGCAAAGTTCGGTTGTCCTGCCAAATTCATAGCAATGGTGTGGCAGTTCCACACTTGCAAGGATCCAAAATGATGGCGAGTTTTCAGATCCATTCCTGTTGACAAATGGAGTTAAACAAGGCTGTGTACTAGCTTCAACACTGTTCAGCATAATGTTTTCTGCCATGCTTACAGATGCTTTCCAGGATGGTGACAATGGTATACCTATTAGGTATCGGTTTGATGGGAAGCATTTCAATCTAAGAAGGTTGCAAACCAAATCCAAGGTGCAGACAGAGGTGCTAGATGAATTTCTTTTTGCTGATGACATGGCAAAGGGTGCTCCAACAGAAGAGAAAATGCAAAAAGGTGTGGATCAATATCTGATTCATGTGACAGGTATAATCTCACAATCAGCATTAAAAAGACCGAGGTGGTATATCAGCCAGCACCTGAAAAGCCTTACAAGGAGCCTACCATCACAGTGAAAGGTCAACGATTGCAAGTGGTAGACAAATTCACCTACCTTGGAAGCACATTGTCTAGAGTTGTGCACATTGATGAGGAAGTCAATGCCAGGATTGCCAAAGCTAGTGCAGCATTTGGCCAACTACATGGAAGTATTAGGGATTGAAGTGGAATCAGACTTGACACAAAACTGAAAGTCTACAGATCTGTGGTGCTGCCAACACTATCATACACATGCAAAAACTTGGACAGTTTACCAACGGCATGCCAAAAGACTGAACCACTTCCATACAAGCTATCTTAGAAAACTTTTAAATATCAAGAGGCAAGACAGGATTCCAGACACAGAAGTCCTGAAAAGGGCAGGGATGCAGAGTGTACATACTCTTCTGAAATTGGCACAGTTAAGATGGACAGGCCATATTAACAGAATACCTGATGAACATTTGCCAAAGAAAATCCTCTATGGAGAACTACAAGTCGGAAAACGTTCCTGTGGTGGTCAGAAGAAGTGATACAAGGACACCCTCAAAACCTCCCTTAAAGATTTCAACATAAGGGAACAGAATGCTAAGGATCAAGCGAAGTGGCTAGGCCTCATAAGAAGGGGCACTGGTGAATATGAAGCAAAAAATCAGCAAAGCCGAACAGAAACCTGCGCAGCGGAAAGCCAGAGCTAAGGCATTACCAACAGAGCTTTCTTCCTCAGACCGCTCTTGTTCTATCTGCAACAGGCAGTTTAGAGTTAAGATTGGTCTCATCACCTATCTAAGAACACACAAACAATAAACTTCACGCATTTGATTAGGATTTTTCACTGTCAGAAATGACAGATGAATGAACTGCATGCCAAGCCTTTTCTGAAAAAGGGTCTACTCTGTGAAAAGGGATCTTCTCAATAAGGAAAGAATATGCTTCCTCTGGGAGCAGATTCTTTCCTTATAGAGTAGACCCCTTTTCAGAAGGGAACAAAACAATTTTGACTGAGTTGGCTTCCTTAAAAATGTATTAGTCCTCCTTAAAACTACTTTTTAGTTCTCAAGGATATTCACAGCATAATCATAGCAAAGACTTAAGATGTTACTGCTCTTTCACTTGGTGCTCAACGAAACAAAGTATGTGGGAGTCTCATTGTGAATGGATTCTAAAAGGAATGACCCTTGAGGGCAGTGTAGAGTCAAAATTGAAACTACCTTAAGTATCCCAAGTTTTTTTTTTGTTTTTTTTTTTATTTTTGCAAGACGAGCTAATTTCAGCCAGTTAGGCCCCGTCAGTAACCATCATATTTATTTTCATAATGTGGGAATATACTCAGTGATCACAAAGGATGGGAAAATATGAAATACACTATTGTAAAGTATGGGACGATATTTAATGTTCATTATAATGCTGTTCTGTAGATACCATAATAACGCTAAGTATTGAGATAGAAAGGTCAGAGCCAACATTGTAGACCTTGATCAGATGCTGCAGAATGGCTTGCGTGCTATACAATGGGTGTCTTTCGTTTGATTGAAACAAAATTCAAGATGTGGCTTTATGATGAGTAAAGACTGGTTCACTATGAAAGCATGGGGATTATATGTGGATTCTGACTGTGGCTCTGGTCTCTTATAAATGCTAAAATAGACCAGTTTCACAATCATGAGTTTTACCGCTCTCGCTAATCCACGCATAATCTTGTTAATCCAGAACGAGGCTTGCCGTGTATCACAGATAACAGTCACAGATCGTCAGACCGTGACAAAGTACACAATAGAAGATTTGTGGAAATTTCCATGTAATAAGCAGTCTCATTTCTTCTTCATGACTCTCCTCTACATTGCTTTTCAGTTAAATTCAGTACCCTACCCCGAAGAAGATCATTGCTGTCTGTATTAAGTGATCTTGAGTGTTATGGATTTTAAGTGTAATATGCTATCGCAAACTTGTATATGAAATATATCCGCACATTCTGATCATGACCACCTCTGTTGAGCTTCCCGCAAAACATCATTTCAGTGTTTCATGTGCTGTAATCAATATACGCTACGAAAAATTATCCAGGACTTGTTTTTTACTTGCCGACATTTTGATATGCTGCTTTGATTAGCGGAAACAGTCTTGGTAATTTAGTTCTGTTTTTAATATGTGTCTGTTTCATATGCATTTCCAACAAGAAAATGCTCTACAATCCAACATGGTAATAGTTCGTTTTTCTCCCAAAACGGGTTCCCTACCAGGATAGCGTCATCTGATGTTATCATTATGAGCACGCGCTACCGTTGTGAGCACACGCTTTTTTTCATGCGAGAGCTATAGAAAAAATTAACTTGTATTAGAAACGCAAACAGTTCAGTGTATCATCATCTGGGTGCATCTGAGCATCCCATAAGATGAGGCTCTACACAGTGTTTACATGATAGATTCGGTGGTACTTAGAAACTGTTTTAGTGGCCAGCAGAAATAAATGTTTTGATGTACAGATCTCGCAAACAGATAAGGTACTGTTTTGCTTGGGTACTTGTCGTCTTTCAGCAAAAAATGGTGAGCATGCATCTCTGAAGTCGGTGACGAAAATTCGACATCCAAAAATTTTGAATCGGAAAAAAAAATCAATTAAAAAAACAGCAAAAAAAAATAACAAAAAAACTGTCAGCCTCAGAGGATAAGAGACATGACACCCGGGTGTGCATCTCGATGAATCAATCGGTTGGTAGAGGCAATACACGAGGGAAAGGGTACATGACGGTGTCAGTTGCAGAAAGGCCTCTGTGGCACTAAATTAGGTATAGTTAAACTCATATTGCATGCTTTAATTGCTCGACCATTTAACGATCCCTGAAGTGTTAACTGCCAACACCTGTTTAACTACCGTATGCTTAGCAAGTAGATAACGGTACTGTCGCACGTTTGAAAATCACGCGGCGGAGTATTCTTTTAAGATGCTAACGACGGTAAGAATAATGCGTCGCAGACATCAGTCAAATAATCCCATCATAATCATTAACAGTCCCACGGGGAAAAACATGCGTCCGGCAGACTCGGCTATGGGAATCTTTAGGAATCTGGACCCAGATTTTTGCGTCCCGGGATGCAGGATTCTGAATTTATCACAGGTTTAGCGAGTGTCTCGTTTCTGCATTGTCAATACACTGCCAGCCTCGATCTTGATACATTTCCGGCAGTTTTCTGCTTGGCAATTATTGGATATTATGATTGTGAAAAGGGTCTATTGGTTTCCTTGTGATAACTTCTTACTGATAAATTGAATGAAATGCATACAGTCCCTTAAATCAATCACAACTGCAGCACAGAAGACATTTTGAAATATTTTTTATTATTTTTCAGAGAAAATAAGACGACATTTCATGTGAATGATCTGCCTAGCAAAGAATCCCATGAAATATCAAGTCTTATTTTTTCTAGAAAAATATTTAAAAAAAATTAGACTGTAGCCTTTTACAATTTTGCTTGGAACTTTAAAGGTTAAAAGAGGGTAACTTATTGTGTCAATATTATTTCCTGGCATTTTACTGAAAGCTTAGCATGCCAAGTAAAAATTTCAGCAGGCAACATTTAAAAAAAAAAAAAAAATATTTATTATACCAAAAAATAGACTTTGACATTTCAAAGCCTATTTACTGTGAAAAATAAGAAAAAAATATCATCAATTTGTCGTCTGCAGAATCTGTCCAGAGAGTGTTAAAGGTGAAGACATAGATATATGGTGGCATGGTATTATGATATACAATTCTTTTATTTGTAATGTTTTAAATTATGTTGTCTTCATTTCGGTATTTTTCAGGTGGCATAGTGGAAGGTGTATATCTGTGATCTAAACTGAGGCAAGCACCTGTGTTCATTGAAAACCATCATAACAGTGCTTAACTTGTCCTTAACTATAAGATTGTTGACTTAAAAAACTAGCAGGTGATGTTTATGAATTTCTGGTATTACCCAGCATAGCTGGGATAAGAATAGTATCCAATTTCTCCATGTAAACATGCTATGGATACTTGTTGGAATCACCTTAACATATTTTCATGGGAGTATTCAGCATATTTTCATGTTGTATGGCATATTTTCATGGTTTTCATGCAATACTCAACATATTTTCATGGAGAAGCTAGAAAGTATTCATACTTTTTAGTTGAAAAAAAAAAAACAAAAAAAAAAAAACTTATCCAGAACTGTGTCCCAGAAAACATGGCCTGACATTTCATTCAGCTTGTCTCCAAAAATTGTCAACCCCTAATTTCCAGACAAAAAAAAAATGTATTTACACTCATTTATTGTCTACTGATTTTACTTGGAGCAACGTCCAAGGTTAACCATTAAAGAGTCAGTTTCTGAGGAAATAAGGCATGGCATTTCATGTGAATCATCTGCATAGTAGAGTCACATGAAATGTAAAGTCTTATTTTTTCCAGAAAAAAAAAAAATAAAAAAAAAAATGCCTTAAAATGTCATCTGCTACAATCTGCCACAATTTTGAGGCTTTAAGGGTGAAAGATTAATAAGTAGGAATCATATCAGGTGAAAAAGGACCATGTGACATATGGCGATAGGTGTATATAAGATATAAGTAGTGTCCAGATAAATGTTTTACTTATTTCTTCTGACATGGAAACTTACATTTCCAATGCTTATAAGAATCATAAGAATGAAAATTAAGAATCATAAGTCTGAGAAATAAGACTTTATTTTCTGGAAACCCTTTCTTTTCTCTAGAATCGTTTTTATCATGAGGTGATACATATGAGAAGCTTAAATGAACTGCGGAAACAACAAAGAAGGTCCAAATCATGCAGCACATCTTTGCTTGATCTTGGCCTTTGTTGTTGGCATATGTAATAAGGTTTATTTTATTATGACATGGCTTAAAAGTTGATTCTGAGGTAGCTCTAAATAAAGGGATACCCTAATAAATACTTCTCTTATTTGTCCATAAATCGAGGATCTTATATGAGTGGAGATTTCATGTGAAATTTATGAAATGAGCCTTAGGCGAGTTCCATAAATTTCATATAAAATGATCGTGAATATAAGATTTTGTTTATCATATGACTTTTAAACTGTATTTTATAGCAGTAGATTTGTTTGTTTGTGTTGAGGTTTTATGACCCAATCAACTAACCCAATGGGGTCATGTCGAGCACGGTCAGTTTACCAAACCACACTTTTACTGGGCAGGCTTAGTCCTCTAAGTGGTTAACCAGTATTGTGCACAATCTTTTGCCAGAAACTGACAACTGCCCTTCTTGAATCAGTTAGAGAGAGAAAGACCATAGAAAATATTTCATGATGGATCTCCACGAAAGAATGTGCCAATCCGGCGGGAGTCGAACCCGCAACCTCCTGATCACCAGTGGGACATGCATCTAACTGAGCCACCCAGGCTGGCTTATGGCCATAGAAGTTGAGCCATTTTCAAATAAAAAACATACGTTGTCATGGTCGGCATTAAGTGCCACTAACCGAGTGTTATGTAAGGTGTGGTCATATTATTTTTATGACATGGCGTTATCCATTGAATAATAGCAACTTCATATGATAAAAATATATGTTGAGGGTACTCCCTAGAAGCTCCTTGGTGTGGCACTTCAAATGGGTACACACAGTATGTTTTCATAGAAAATAAGAATCAGTTATGTTTGGTTATATAAATGCACCTTATCTAAGCTAAGTTCTGAACACCATAAAATGGTTAAAGTTTATGCTATTAATTGTTTGAAAAACAAAGTAAAGGATCAGATTTGTGATACTTTGATTGTTGCTTAGTGTTGCATTGATTTGTGTTAGGCAGAAATGAGACCACAAAGTCCCAGAAAAGCCTAATTGTCCTTGTAGTTTAGTCTGGGCTCTCACATTTCTGCATCAGATTCTACAGAATTCAAAGAAAAATCCTGTAGAAGACCTGGGCCCAGTTGTTCAAAACTAACGATGTTGTTAGTTAACGATTCGTTAAAATTTACATTGAGTGATACGCAAATATGCTGAAATTTTTTGCTGAAAAAATGTGAGTAGCTTTTGCAGTGCAAAAGCTACTCACATTTTTTTCAGCAAAAAATATCAGAATATTGTGTATTAAATCCGCTAAAACAGTTAACGAAATGACCCTTAACGAGCTTGTTAAGCTAATGACGCTTTGAACAACTGGGCCCTGTCCTAACTGGGTAGATGCTTAGGGTGCTTTTGTCTTCATAATGTGTATTATGCCACCACTAAAATAGTTGACTACACCAGTGATGCTTTTAAGGTTGGTCAAAGCTGAAGTCTGTTTGGTTGAAAGGGAACAATGAAAGTAGCAGATAACCTTTTTTACTGTAATCACCTTGAATATTTTGACACCTTCCTAAAATTTTAACAAGTCCATTTTTTGCTATCTGGTGAGGTCTCATATATCACTTAGAAAATGGGCAACAGTACAGACCTCTGAAAATTTAAGTAAATAAGGTATATAGAGGTGTGTTGACAGATCAGAATCATGGTACAGCAACATAACTTCTCAGAGGCCTTTCATTTCATTACAGATTATGAAAATCAGCTGCATTATTCTTTTATATCCAGTACTGTATTTTTTCTTGTTTTCCTTAACAAAACAAGGCATTGGCTTCTACACAAGTTCCATTATCTTTTAAGACACCGTTCTGCCCTAAATATCTGACAACTCTGTGCAGTACTTATCCTAAAATCTGAACAAGCTCATTTGAGTGTCTAGAAATGTGCTTACCAAACCCGGTGGAATGGCAGTGTTGACCCTGATCAAACCCTTTCTTTAGGAGCAATTTGATCTGGTTCTACATTGTTTGCCCAGGCATGTCTGCCCAAATATTTAGGATATACACTAGATGTACCATATTTACCCTAAATATTGGGACACCTTATCTATTTACCATACTTGTCCTAAAATTTGAAATAGTCCATTCTACTACCTCCTGATTGTCTAAAATATTGCTGTATTTATAGCAAACAGTGTAGACACTGATCAGATGTGGTCTACACTGTTTGCAAAGGCCTATCTCTCCCAATACTTAGGGTTATTACGGTAAATTCAAGCACCTTTTTTGTTGGGAAGAACAAGAAAATGTCACTTGCTTTCTCATGTGCTTTCTGTTGCTTACTTTACACTTGCTGAGTAAAAGTTTCAGCAGATGACATTTACACTAGGCTGGGTGTCCAGTTGTGCTGTATACTTTTATTCCAGTTTGGCCCATATGTGGTAAAATCTTGTTGAGGTTTAACATACCAGTCAACAATATTTCAATCATGTAAAGACACTGCATCTGGATTTGTAGGTCTTTTACTTGCCTTGTGGTGAATGACAAACTCAAGACCTGGCTTAAGCAACTACCTTCTTTACCACAGACATCAAGTAGCCCATCTATTTTTTCCAGCCCTGATGATAAGCGAACGGTGATCACCCAACAAACAGACCTTAAGGAAAATGTCTGAAAATTTTCTACACCAAAGTTTTTGACAAGTTGAAATATGCAAACAGTGCAGACCGAGATCAGACTGCTCTTGAAGGAGCAGTCTGATCATGGTCTACACTGTTTGCCATTCCACTAAATATTTTAAGAAACAACTGCATAAACAAGCAAAACTATGCTAGTCTACAAAAATGTGGAACAAAGTGTTTGAAATTTTAGGACATTTACCTTAATGTATCTTACAAGATAATAATTTGCTTTTTAATGCATAGAAATTGTGGGTAAGATTTTTGCTTTATTGATTTTCGTGTTCATACTTAAATCAGGGAGTTTGAACACAATTATAAATAGCACATTCGCAACAGATTTACTAAATAAATTATTCCATGAAGTAATAATGTTGTCTGTTTTGAGTCTTAAAACTTTACCCATCTATATTTCTGCTTCATCTCCTCAACACTGGATTTTAGCTGACAGTTGCAACCCAAGTTAGAGACCACAGAATATAGCATCTGATAAGGATCTGTGTGGTCTGTCATTGAATTTTAACCCTTGTCATGCTGAATAAATTAAGAAGCCACACCCATTTCTAATTTTCAGCCAATCAGATTACTTGATTGAGGTTGTTGATATAGATTCACATATTTAATGGCGAACAGTGCAGATCCAGATCTGTTGGCTTTGTCAGAAGCCAACTGATCTGGATCTACACTGTTTGCAAAGGCAGGGTATATCTGGGCTCGGCAGGGCAAGGGTTAACAGGAATTTTGCTGTGTTGTTAAAACTCCCCTTTAAATAGTAAATGGATCAGTTTAACTTCTTCAAAATGGAAGAGTCCTCTAAGAATAAATGTTTTAACCCTTAAAGCATCTTCAAAAATTGCAGACGACTTTTTTTACCATGGAAAATAAGGTTTGACATTTCATGTAAGCAGTCTGCTTGGCAGATGGTTCACGTGAAATGTTGACCTTATTTTCTCAGAAAACTAGAACTGTCAGGGAATCAGACTATAGCCCTGCTTCAGCGCTATTTAAGGAAAAGTAAACAATAGTAATATGTTATCATTTGGTAACAGGCCAACTAGGTAAACTACCCCTTAATTCAACCTCCTAGGCCTCAACGTTCCTGAGAAAAAAGGGAAGAAAAATGAATAAAAGGATGAATAAAGAACCACAGCCTGATTCAAATAAACTCAACATGTACCAAGTTCAAACCTTCTAGGCCCAACAGTTCTTGAGAAAAGTGGTGGAAATTTTTAATGTTTGAGAATTGGAGAGAGAGAGAGAGAGAGAGAGAAATGGAGCAATAAAGCAATGAATAAGCAGCAGCATCATGATTTTGGTATACATGATACATCCACCACTGTCCAAGTGTGTACCAAGTTTCAAATCTGGTCTTCATAGTTACCGATAAAATGTGACGAAGAATTTCATCTGAAGTCTGAATATTAGAGAGAGAAAAATGGAGAATAAAGGAATAGGCAGCATCATGATTTTGGTATATACATCCACCCACTATCCATGTGTGTACCATGTTTCATCTCATAGACTTCAGTTACTGAGAAAAATGTGACGAAAATCGTCATCAGAAAATCAGAGAAAGAGAGAAGAAAAAAAAGAGAAATAAAGGAATAAATAAGCAACGGCATCATGATATCGAGACACCGAATACATCCACCCACTGTCCAAGTGTGTATCAAGTTTCAACTCTCTAGACTTCACAGTTACAGAGAAAAGTGTGACAAAAATTTTCATCTGAAGTGGTTAGGCATTAAAAAACAAGAGGCCCACGGGCCATGGTTCGCTCACCTGAGTGACATAGCCACTGCAGGCACGCAGATGTTATGCAACATTTTTCCAATCCTATCATCGCAACTAATGAAAATATCATCATTTGAGCAGTTCTTAGTTTTAAAGAAGAATATATGGGCCTGAAAGTCAATGGAGCATGATCATTTGAATAAACTATCAACCACATTTCAACAGAAGGATCAATGTGAAATTAAGTGGAAATTGGCTAAGTGGTTTCTGAAGAATCATGATTTTATACATGTAAACAGCACAGTGGGAGGGAAATATTATAAATACAAGAAATCCGCGGAAAGCGATGTCGCACCTGCGGGGATTAAGTCATACAAGTTCCTATTTGTATTGAAACAAATCTATTTTGCAGTATTCAAGAAATTGATAGGTTAGAAAAATGGACAAAGTAGAAAATTTGGAATATTGGCTTGCAAAATTTTATCTAAACCTGTCCATTATTTCACAAGATATTGATATTGAGCAGATATCCTTTTTGCCCATTAATCAAGGCCAGTAACTCAGCTGAAAATTGATGAAATCCCAAGCTAGGTATTGTTAACAACAATATGTATGCAAAATATGATCCTAATCCATCAATTCTTTCACAAGATATTGAGCGGAAACCAATTTTGGGGATAAATCAAGGACCCCTAACTCTGCTCAAATGAATCTGAGATTTATGTGCAAAAAATATGCACATCTTCAGACCATGTCCTAATCATATGTGAAGTTTCAAAGCTATTAGCCTAAAACTGCAGGAGGAGTTGCGCTCACGAAACACCCACTGACTATAAGGGTTTTAGGCAAAAACTGACTAAGTTAACAAAGCGAAAAAAGTTGAAAAAAAAATCTGAGATTTATGTGCAAATAATATGCAAATCTTCAGACCCTGATCTTATCATCTGTGAAGTTTCAAAACTATTGGCCTAAAATATGCACATCTTCAGACCATGTCCTAATCATATGTGAAGTTTCAAAGCTATTAGCCTAAAACTGCAGGAGGAGTTGCACTCACGAAACACCCACTGACTATAAGGGTTTTAGGCAAAAACTGACTAAGTTAACAAAGCGAAAAAAGAGAAAAAAAATTCTGACATTTATGTGCAAATAATATGCAAATCTTCAGACCCTGACCTAATCATCTGTGAAGTTTCAAAACTGCAGGAGGAGTTGCACTCACGAAACACCCACTGACTATAAGGGTTTTAGGCAAAAACTGACTAAGTTAACAAAGCGAAAAAAGAGAAAAAAAAATCTGAGATTTATGTGCAAATAATATGCAAATCTTCAGACCCTGACCTAATCATCTGTGAAGTTTCAAAACTATTGGCCTAAAACTGCAGGAGGAGTTGCGCTCACGAGACACCCACTGACTATAAGGGTTTTAGGTAAAAACTGACTAAGCTTTAAACAAAGTTGAAAAAGTTGAAAAAAAATCTGAGAATTATGAGCAAACAATATGCGCATTTACACACCATGGCCAAAACATCTGTGAAGTTTCAAAATGATTGGCCAAAAACTGTAGGAGGAGTTGCGCTCAAAAGACACCCACTGACTATTATGGTTTTAGGTAAAAACTAAGTTAACAAAGCGAAAAAAATTGAAAAAAAATCTGAGAATTATGAGCAAACAATATGCGCATCTACACACCATGGTCAAAACATCTGTGAAGTTTCAAAATGATTGGCAAAAAACTAAAGGAGGAGTTGCACTCACGAGACACCCACTGACTATTAGGGTTTTAGGTAAAAACTGACTATTTTAACAAAACGAAAAAAGTTAAAAAAAAAATCTGAGAATTATGAGCAAACAATATGCGCATCTACACACCATGGCCAAAACATCTGTGAAGTTCAAAATGACTGGCCAAAAACTGTAGGAGGAGTTGCGCTCACGAGACACCCACTGACTATAAGGGTTTTAGGTAAAAACTGACTAAGTTAACAAAGCAGAAAAAGTTGAAAAAAAAATCTGAGAATTATAAGCAAACAATATGCACATCTATACACCATGGCCAAAACATCTGTGAAGTTTCAAAATGATAGGCCAAAAACTGTAGGAGGAGTTGCGCTCACAAGACACCCACTGACTATAAGGGTTTTAGGTAAAAAACGACTAAGTTAACAAAGTGGAAAAAGTTGAAAAAAAAAATCTGAAAATTATGAGCAAACAATATGCACATCTACACGCTATGGCCAAAACATCTGTGGAGTTTCAAAACGATTGGCCAAAAACTGTAGGAGGAGTTGCGCTCACAAGTCAATTGTTGACGAACGGACAAACGGACAGGTCACGGCACGCCTATATCGCACCTGCGTGCTAACGCAGGTGCGACAATAAACCAGATGATGGCCATCTTAGATTTCCAATCAGAACAATTTTAACTACTGTTGATCTACAAGTCACTTCAATACTTTCAATATAAATGTATATGGCCCATACAAATGGGGAAGCAAATTTGACCTTGGAGGTAAAAAGGTCAAATGTCAACATAGAACCATCATTTTAGCAAATTTGGTAGATCTCCTGTCCCCCATAATTTGTGCAAAGATTAAGACCCAGGGCTTATTTGGTTATGGAGAAGATTTTTAAAGGTTTTTACCATAGATGGGCATGGCAGCCATTTTGATCAATGGACCATACCCATTTTAGCAATCTTTCATTCTCCTGCCCACGGAGGCTCTGCATGAAATTTGAGCAACACTGGCCTGGAGGCTTCAGAGGAAAAGCCATTTGAAATTATCAACAATTTTTCCATACAAATGTATAGGGCCCATACAGATGCATACAGAAGCAAACTTGACCTCGCCATAAAAAAGCTAAATGTCAATGTATGACAATTATTTTAGCAACTTTGGTAGACCGCCCATTCCAGATGATATATGCAAAGATTCAGCCACAAGCCATCCTGAGTTTTGGAGAATAAGATTTTTAAATGTTTTTTTCCCATACAAATGCATAGAGAAGCAAACTTGACCTTGCCATTAAAAGGTCAAATGTCAATGTATGACCATTAATTTAGCAACTTTGGTAGACCCCCTGTCCCCGATAATTTATGCAAAGATTCAGCCCCAAAGCATCCTCGGTTCTAAAGAAGAAGATTTTTAAAGGTTTTTACCATATATGGGCATGGCGGCCATCTTGGTCAATGAACCGTGACCATTTTAGCAATCTTTTGTTCCCCCTACCTAAGGAGGTGCCATATGAAATTTGAGCAAAATTGGCTCAGAGGCTCCAGAGGAGAAGTTCTTTGAAATTCTGAACATTTTTCCCATACAAATACTTAAGGAAGCAAAATTGACCTTACCATAAAAAAGGTCAAATGTCAATGTACAACCATTATTTTAGCAATACTGGTAGCCCGCCAGTTCCCGATGATATATGCAAAGATTCAGCCATAAGGCGTGCTCGGTTTTGGAGAATAAGATTTTTAAAGGTTTTTCCCATACAAATGCATAGGGAAGCAAACTTGACCTTGCCGTAAAAAGGTCAAACATCAACGTTCGATAATTCTTTTAGCAATTTTGGTAGACCTCCCATCCCCGATGATTCCTGCAAAGATTCAGCCCCAAGGCATTTTCGGTTCTAGAAAAGAAGATTTTTAAAGGTTTTTACCATATATGGGCATGGCGGCCACCTTGGTAAACGAATCGTATCCATTTTAGCAATCGTTTGTTCCCCCTACCTAAGGAGGCGCCATATGGAATTTGAGCAAAATTGGCCCAGAGGCTCCAGAGGAGAAGTTGTTTGAAATTCTGAACATTTTTCCCGTACAAATACTTAAGGAAGCAAAATTGACCTTACATTAAAAAGGTCAAATGTCAATGTACTACCATTATTTTAGCAATTTTGATAGCCCTCCCGTTCCCAATGATATATGCAAAGATTCAGCCATAAGGCATGCTTGGTTTTGGAGAAGAAGATTTTTAAAGGTTTTTCCCACACAAATGCATAGGGAAGTAAACTTGACCTTGCCGTAAAAAGGTCAAACGTCAACGTACGACAATTCTTTTAGCAATTTTGGTAGACTTCCCATCCCCGATGATTCCTGCAAAGGTTCAACCCCAAGGCATTCTCGGTTCTGGAGAAGAAGATTTTTAAAGGGTTTTTACCATATATGGGCATGGCGGCCATCTTGGTCAATGGACTGCAACCATTTTAGCAATGTTTCGTTCCCCCACCCTAAGGAGGCTCCATATGAAATTTGAGCAAAATTGGCTCCGTGGCTTCAGAGGAGAAGTCGTTTGAAAATGTTAACGGATGGACAGACAGACGGACAGACGAAAAGTGATCACAATAGCTCATCCTGAGCAGAGTTCAGGTGAGCTAAAAATAAATGTGTTTCCGCTAACCCGACCAACCCTGTTTCAAACACCCGACTCTGCTAATTTTTATCAGTAAAAATGCAAAATAAACAAGCAAATTCCATGGGGAATTTATGTCCCCCGCCTTATTTTTATTTGAGGTGTTAAAAATGGTAAAGTTAACCAGAGGACCATTGGTCCTGTATCAATTACCTAAGTATTGAAGCAGGAAACCAGTGATAAAAATAATTTAAAGATTCTGAAAAAACCACATGCATATCTTCAGACCATCCTTAAAGCACCTGTAAAGTTTCAAAGGATCGGCTTAAAACTGTGGTAGGAGTTACGGGGACAAAGTACCTACTAAAAACTCGGAACCACGCACTACGCGCCACGCACCACGGAAAACCAAAAACAGTGTCCCTCCACTTTTCTTCGAAAAGGCGGGGGACAAAAAATAAAGCACTGACCCTCAACAAAATACCTGTATTTTCATAAAATTATAGGCTTGACCCTGTTCTTTTCTGGAGAAAAATTAGAAAAATAAAAACAAAAGTTTTTCCTACCTGCTGACCAAATTTTTTTTCAGCATGTTAGCAGAAACTCACCTATATTTTTTTTTTTTTTTTTTTTTACGCCTTACAGAATGACAGGGCACATCTAGTATATCTATACTTTTTCAAAGCAGGGCTATAAATAGTAAAAAAAAAAAAAAAAAAAAAGAATAGAATGTTGTCTGATGCTACTGTGATTAGCAGTTTAAGAGCTGAGTTGCCTAAAAAATGCAAATGAAATCTCAAGGCAGGCTAGGCAGACAGTTCTCATAAAAGTAATAAAAACAAGAGGGCCCTGTATCACTCACCTGAGTATCATAGCGCTTAGAGAACCTGACCGAGAAATGATTAAGTCAAACATTCTGACCAAGATTCATGATGATTAACAAGTAGGACCATGTAGCATATCTAATGGACCATAAAGTATAGGGCAAGCTCAAATATGGATGACTTTTCTAAAGACATGCTAAGATGTATGCAAGTGCCAAGTATCACTACTGTAGAACTAACAGTTTCTGAGAAACTGATCTAAATGGGTAAACTTAAGAAAGTCATTGACATGAAATATTTGACCCTAAGTGACCCAGTTTCAAACTCAAAATCATCAAGACAAACATTCTGAGCAAAATTCATGATGTTCACTTCAAAAATGTGACCTCTAGAGTGTTAATATGGTTTTCCTTTTATTTGGCCTGGTGACCTAGTTTTTTATCCCAAGTGACCCAGTTTCAAACATGACCTGGAAATCATAAAGACAAACATTTTGAACAAGCTTCATGATGAATGATTACTTCAAAAATGTGACCTCTAGAATTTTAACAAGATTTTCCTTTGATTTGGCTCCGATGACCTAGTTTTTGACCCCAAGTGACCCAGTTTCAAACTTTACCTAGAACTCAAGCCAAACATTTTGAGCAAAAGTCATGGCGATAAATATGACCTCTGGCATTTTAACAAGGTTTTCCTTTGATTTCATCTGGTGATCTAGTTTTTACCCTAAATGACTCAGTTTTAAACCTGATCTAGAAATCATCAAGACAAACATGTTGTGCAAAATTCATGATGATTACTTATAAAATGTGACCTCTAGAATGTTAACAAGATTTTCCTTTGATCTGGTGACCTAGTTGTTGACCTCATGTGACCCAGTTTTGAAACTGATCTAGATTTTATAGGTGCAAACCTTCTGAGCAAGTGTCTTAAGATTGGGTTAAAACTGTGACCTCAAGAGTGTTAACAAACTAATTGTTGACGATGCATGACAATGGACAGAGGATGATCACAATCACTTACCCTGAGATTTGCTCAGGTGAGCTAACTATAGTTTAGAATGATGTCTGCTGCTGTTGTGATTGGTACTTTAAGGGCTAGATTACTATAAATATTTTTCTGTATTCTAAACGTATTGTTTTCCTCCTGAAAATGTCAGAGTTGGCCGTGTCATATAACACCCCTTTGACTATATACTGGCTTTTGGAAGCAAGTTCAGTGGTTGGGGCCTCTTTCTCATCTATTTCATTCTTCTTTTCTTCTCCCTCTTCCTGTGAAACTGCTTGACATGACTGAAATATTGTTGACAGGGCCATTAACCCTTTTATGCCTAGCGTCCTATAAAAGGGATATTTGCAAACAGTAAAGACCCGAGATCAGACACCATAGAATGTGATCTGATCAGGGTCTACACTGTTTGCAGTTACATTGGAAAGTTTCAATAATAAAAACAACTATGAAAATTTCTATACAACACCCCTTTGACTATATAATGGACCCATCCAAAGTTTATGATGGGAGAGTTCACTGAAAACATTCAGGCAGAAATGGGTTAAAACTCAACTCAAATAAACAAAAACCATGGCCCAGTTGTTCAAAGCGTCGTTAGCTTAACGAGCTCGTTAAGGGTCATTTCGTTAACTGTTTTAGTGGATTCAATATACAATATTCTGATATTTTTTGCTGAAAAAATGTGAGTAGCTTTTGCACTGCAAAAGCTACTCACATTTTTTTCAGCAAAAAATTTCAGCATATTTGCGTATCACTCGATGTAAATTTTAACGAATCCTTAACTAACGATGCCGTTAGCTTTGAACATTTGGGTCCATATTTTATATTCACAACTTGTAAAAAGAGTTCTTACACTATATGCAAACAGCAAAGAGCCAGATCAGCCTGTCACAGGGCCTTCCATGTTTGTTGATATGTTCTACAATTATGCAGGTTGATCTAGTCCTTCATTGCCCATGCTCTAAAGGGCTCTTTTGAAGGCTCCATATTCTTAAAAAATAGACCTTTTTTATTAAAGAAAGGTTTAATAAATTGATATATAGTATTAAAACTATCATAAAATGTGGCATCTGACAGCCTGTAAAATTTCAGTTAATCTCTTGTTTTTGAACTGAATCAAAAATTAAGTGATTTTTTTATTGTATCTCTGAATTAATATTGGCAACATTAATTCAGAGATACAATAAAAAAATCATTTCATTTCAAGAACAAGAGTCTAACTGAAATTTTACAGACTGTCAGGTGCGGCATTTTATGATCGTGTTAATACCATGTATTAATTTATTAGACATTTCTTGCATAATAAAATGTCTATTTTTGAGAAATATGGAGCCTTTAATGGCTGTCAACAATATTCCATAAAGGGCTCTTTCAACGGTGGTCAACAATATTCTAGTCCTGTTGAGCAATGTCCCAGAGGAAAGGAAAATAGTTTGGTGTTTAACATCTCTTTTAACATTATTTAAACCATCTCAAGATGATGAAAAGTTGATAATGAAATACTCTGTGCAATGAAGCACCATACAGCCATAAGATAAATTCCACCTCTAGCTGGATTCAAACCTAGGACCTTACGATCTGAAGTCAGAAAACCCACTGTGCTTTCAATATCTTTCAGAAAGTGGTTTTTGGCTGGGCCCTTTACACAGAAGTAAATTTACAAATTTTTGTTTTGATTTAATGGCAAACTATTTGTCGTAACTATCTATGCTTAAAAAGTTTTATTCTAGTCATTGGTTTTTAAAAATTAAATATTTTCACTTTTTCCCATGGTAAAAGTGAACGCAAATTAAGCAGAAATCTGTAGGGTAGGTAACTTGGAGGCAGATTTTCAACAACCTGCTTGTTAGTTTTTCTGAAATTTTCAAAATATTGTTGTGAAATATCAATAATTCAAATTCAGCAAACTGGAAAAGTAAAAAATATTTTCTTCGACTAAAATTCCAAAAAATCTCTTTACTATAGAAATTGCATAGGGCAGACCAATTTTTGGCCATTAATTTAATTTTAGGGTGAATATTTGAGAACAAAACACAGAAACAGAAAAGAAAAATGGTTTCAGAACAAAATATTTTCATTTAAAATAAAATGCCAAGCAAAAAATGTCTTTCCGAGTGATGTCGAAAACACAGTAACCGCTCAGCCACCAGATGCTTTCCCAGAGGAAGGGGGAAGAAAAGAAGAATGAGATAGATGAGAAATAACAACCCTTGAACTTGCTTTAAGTGAGACAAGCACCTTCCTGCAACCTTCCTGCCTAAGCCATTGATGGAAGGGCCAACCCTGCAAAAGTTTCAGCAGGAGAGTTTTTAACACAAAACACATGAACCAGAAGGAAAACTCCTTTGTATTAATAATAATAATAAATATAGCAAACAGTGAGCAATACAATACAATACAAAACAATTTATTTGGAACAAAACACAAAAGTGTTTCTCATCCTTAAACAATGCAAACAAGTACGAGAAGAGCATGGTAAACATGAATACAACATACAATATCAAAATATTACAACAGCAAAGTTCAGATACCCCGGGCCATAGCTATCAGAGGTATGAATGTTGAACCATAATTTTGTAGATGTAAATTTCCCTAAGCATTGCATGGGAGAGATGGGTTAAAAAGAAACAAATCACGCCATTTTGGTTTTCTCATTGTTAGGGTGTATACAAAATTTGAGGACTGGCTCTAATAGCAGGTGAGAAATCTGTGATGAATTTTTGTCAGAAAGAAAGAAAAATGGACAAATAAAGAGATGTGCAATGTGGAAGCTTATTCTCTTTTAAACAATACACTTAGTCGTACCAATTGTTTGTACCAAATTGCAAAATCGTAGGTGAGGTAATTGCTGAGAAATCTGTGATGAAAATTTTTATTTGAGAAAATGAAAAATGGACAAATAAAGGGAATGATGCACATGAGAATGCAGAAGCTCTCTTACACAATGTAAGCAGTCATCCCAATGTTTCTACCAATTTCAAATCCTAGGTGTAGCAGTTCCTGAGTAATCTTTGACACAGGTTTCCCTAAGCATTACACTGGAGTGAGAGATGGAAAAAAGGAAAAAGGTGAAAAGAAGGCAAAAGAAATTTTAGCATTGTGGTTTTCTTTTACACAATGTGCTTCAATCCTCTGTAAGTGTACACAAAATTTGAAGACTCTGGCTGTCTTAGGAGCTGAGAAATCTGTGACAAAAAATTTATGTTGGAGAAAAAATAAAATGGACAAATAAAGGATATGATAAGTATGAGGATAGCGATGCTCTCTTTCACAATACAAGTCATACCCAATGTTTTTTTATGAAATATCAAAATCCTAGGTGAAGTAGCTCTTTGAGATATCTTTGATGAAATATTTTATTGGAGAAAAAGAAAAATTGACAAATAAATAGAATGATAAACAATAGGATACTGATTCTTTCTTACACGATATAAGTGATTGTACCCAATGTTTGTACCAAACACACACAGAGACAAACATTGTTATGGAAAAGACTAAAACTATATACCCCCTACATACTTTGTATGCCGGGAGTATAATAATACTTAGCATATAAGCATAGTTATGTAGTCCTTGACAATATACAAAAGCAAAGCAGATATATAAAAGCAAAGCAGAAACCTTTTTCAGGATAGATTTGCTAGCCATTCTTTCTTTGAACTGTAGAAGTGAGCTAGCCAATTCGATGTTTTCTGGAATGGAACTCCAAATTTTAGATCCAGAATAAGCTAGAGTATTTCTATAAATTTCATAACTGGGTTGTGATATATACAGGAGATTTTCAGATGTTGATCTGAGATTGCGGTTATATAATTCATGTGTAAATTGAAACAAGTCTTGTAAATAAGGGGCTGAACGGTTGTGCATGATCTTATACATTAAAACTGCCTTTTGACAGTTAACTCCTTCTGGAAAAGTCATCCATTTCAGCTTTGAAAACATTTTATGGGAGGGTGTGTCAATTGGTTTGTCTAAAATGGATCTTGCAGCACGTTTTTGGAATTTAACTACAGAATTCTTTAATTCAACATTAGTATTTCCCCAAATGGTCCAGAAGGGGTAGTATAGATGCATTATAGAAAAGCTTTCTGAATGGGGTTGAGAGGTATTGCTTCATTCTATTGAGAAGGAAAAGTAATCAGTTACATTTTTTACTTGTTGCTTCTACTTGTGAGGTCAAAGATAGTATACTGTCAATATTGTAAGCACATCATTATCAGAAGTGGTAACAAATATATATTATACAGAAAAGTAGATACACAAATATTTTATTTTATTATTATTTTCATTTGAATATTTCAGAAAATAAAAGAACATCTGCTAAATGCAAAGTATGCTAGGTAAAAATTTCAGCAGATGACCCTCAATATTTTCTCGCTTTTCACAGACAAAAAAGGTTTGGCATTTCACACATGTACTTTCCTAAGAAAACAATTTGCATGAAAATGTCAAACTCTATTTTTCTTGGAAAAATGAATTCCACCCTATTTTCTGGGAATCAAAAAAAAAAGATTTATCATCTGCTGCATTAAACAGTACACTTCAACCTCTTTATAACACGGTTTGTTATAACACGGTTTTGGATATAACACGGTTTAGAGATGAATCCAAAAAATGTATAGATTATATTGAAAAATGACCATAAATGGTCATTTTTCAATATAATCTATACATTTTTGTTTGGATATAACACCGTTGTTTAACTAACACAGTTTATGCTATGGACCCCAACAATAGTGTTATAAAGAGGTTGTAGTGTACAATTATACAAACCATATAATTTAAATCTATATCACAGAGAGTTCTAATATTTATAAGAATAATTGTTCTAAAACAAATTCAAATATCACAGAGCACTTACTCACAATTGACTGTTCGATTTTATGCTTCACATTGTGTATTTTCTTCACAGTTCACCATTAATCTTCTGAATTTAAATATCCACAGATGACATTTTAAAATACTTTTCTCCCTAAAATAGGACTATTCATTTCATTCAAATAATCTTTGAAGGCAATTCGGATGAAATGTCAAGTTCCATGTTTTTTTTTTTGTTGTTGTTTTTTTATTTTTTTGAAGGTACATGTGGAAAAAATCTCATTTTTAGTTTACTTTAATCTTGGAGTGATATAGTTTTAATGTTTATTGTCAGAATGTCTTTATAAGTTTTATCTTTTCTATCCAAAATATACTCTGAAAGAAAATAATTGGCTCCCATGTGAATCATATCCAATGAATTCATTATATATGATAAGCTCCCGTCTTTAACGTTCCTGTTAGGAGGAGTATTCAGATAATACTTTCCTTATTTGTCCATAAAAACATATATTGTGCATACTCATAAGAAGGATGTCGAGAATCCAGGGAAAATTTGAAATAGTCCATTCTGTTACCTCTTGATGTATCTAAAGGATATTTTCCTTATTTGTCCATGTAAACATATATTGTAATTACTTATAAGAAGCATGTTGAGATGCCAGATAAATATTTTCCTTATTTGTCCACGAAAACATATATTGTGGATACTCATTAGAAGCATGTCGAGATTCCAGATAAATATTTTCCTTATTTGTCCATTAAACATATATTATGGATATTCATTAGAGTATGCCAAGATTCCAGATAAATATTTTCCTTATAATCCATGAAACATATATTTTGGATACCCATTAGAAGCATGTTGAGATTCCAGATAAATATTTTCCTTATTTGTCCATGAAAACATATATTGTGGATACTCATTAGAAGCACGTCAAGAATCAAGATAAATATTTTTCTTATTTGTCTATGAAAAAATATGTTTGGGTACGCATTTGCAGTATCTTTCAAAATAATTTTAATGATTACCTACAGCATACATTTTCATGGAGAAATAAGCTAAATATCAATACTTTTTAGCTAAAAAAAAAGTATCTTATCTAGAGCTAGATACATGATACTGTAATAACCCTAAGTATTGGGATATTTTATCTTTGTTTGTGTTGAGGTTTTACGGCCCAGTCAACCCAATGGATATTTTATCTACTTTCAATACCTGTCCTAAAATTTGAAACAGTCCATTCTGTTACCTCTTGATGTATCTAAAATATTGCTTTGTGTATGGCAAACTGTGCAGACCCTGATCAGATGTCACATTCTGGGGCATCTGATCTGGGTCTACACAGTTTGCAAAGGCCTATATCTGTCCCAATATTGAGGATTATTACAGTAAGTTCCCTTTTTCTAACACACATCTTCTGAGTCTGTAGGGGCTAAAGCTTCTGGCAGGAAGCTCCCTGCTGGACCTTGAAAATGATACCTGAAATAGAAAATAGATGATTTGCTTCATAAGAAGCTAGTTTAAACTTGTATCATGGGTAGCTGATGAGCAATCTTGGATTTCCAATGCAAAGATTTTATCTATGATTGATCTAAAAGTCACCCTGATGCTTCCTACGGAGTTTCAAGTCAATTAGCCTTTCAGTTCAGGAGAAGAAGCAAAACATAGATTTTCAAAATGGTCTCCATGGCGGCCATCTTGGATTTTTGATTGGAACAATTTTAGCTATTTTGATCTACAAGTCACCCCAATGTTTCCTACTGAGTTTCAAGTCAATTGGCCTTTCGGTTCAGGAGAAGAAGCAAAAAATAGATTTTTGGAGGTCGTTTTGGATTTCCAACAAAACGATTTTAACCATTTTTGATCTACAAGTCACCCTGATGCTTTCTAACAAGTTTCAAGTCAATTGGCCTTTCGGTTCAGAAGAAGCTAAAAATAGATTTTAAAAATGGCCTCCAGGGAAGCCATCTTGGATTTCCGAACAATTTTATTTTGATCTACAAGTCACCCTGATGCTTCCTACCAAGTTTCAAGTCAATTGGACATTTGGTTCAGGAGAAGAAGCGAAATATAGATTTTCAAGATGGCTGCCATTTCGGACATCTTGGATTTCTGATCAGAATGATTTTAGCTATTTTTTATCTACAAGTCACCCTGATGCTTCCTACCAAGTTTCGAATCAGTTGGCCTTTTGGCTCAGGAGAAGCGAAAACTAGATTTTTAAGATGGCCGCCATGGCGGCCATCTTGGATTTCCAAACACTCCAAGTTTTGCTATTTTTGATCTACAATTCCCTTCAATGCTTCCTACTAGGTTTCGAGTCAAATGGCCTAGAGGTGTAGGAGGAGTAGGCTTTTAAAGCAAATTGTTGATGAGGGATGATGGACATTGACCGATCACATTATCTCACCTTGAGCACTTCATGCTCAGGTGAGCTAACAAGCATAGTTGGGTGCATAGTGTTTTGCAAACACATTTCTAGTTTACCCAAACAGCATATTTGAATGCTTGATGATGTACCTAAAAAGAGCTGATAGACTGGCAAACATTACATACAATTTACTCAGATATTTTTATCTGAACATTCAAGCTAAATAAGGTATCCAACCATTTGTTATTTCCAAAATTCAAAATAGCTGACTTGCCTGAACGTCAACAATTATTAATCAAATAGAAATTAAGAAACAGAACATTTTTGTTTTTGGTAGCAAATGGAATTTGCTGTAGGATGTAAACAAATATCATACAAATAAATTCTCAGAATAATCTCACCCAAACTGTGAAGTTACATCTGTTTCTTCCATGTTGAATTCTGCCACTGGTACCCCTCTCTTTGCTATCTGTGGAGCAAACATGGCTGCAGGGTATACGTTAGATGAGGTTCCAACCTAAAATACAGCAACTTTTATCTTTAATATACTTATCATAAAATTAACAAAACAAGAAGGAAACTTGGTTTGAACTTCCATTCACAAAGTTCTGAGATAATTTTTTTTATTTCTCCAAAAAATATGATGCTCGTACCCATATGATGTTTCTATGGAAAACTGGATAAAATTATCCAAGAATACCAAATACTCTTCAACCCTTTAAACTCCATGCAAAAATTGTAGAAGACAAAAATTGTAGAAGACGACATTCTCAAGTATATTTTTCGTTTTTTTTTTTTTGTTGTTGTTGTTTTTTTTGTTTTGTTTTTTTTTTGAGAATATAAGGCCTCATATTTCAGATTCACATGAAATAACAGGCTTATTTTCTCTTAAAAACATTTTCAATTGGCATCTGCAGTTGTGATTGGAACTTAAAAGGGTTAACTAGAAATTGTGTTTGTAAAACACTGTTCCCCACCATATGCTTGCCTCTAAAGATAATACAAAGTAAAAATGGCCCAATCTACAAAGGGCCATAACTCCTGAAATATTTTCAGAATTTATCCAAAAGTTAATCAGGTCATCTTCTCATCACTACCAATCTATTCATCAAGTTATGGGGATCTAGCTCCAACAGTTTTTGAGATATTTTGCTGACAAGGGAAAAAGCCCAAATTTACAAAGGGACATTACTCATGCCCAGAAGCAATAAGCCCCTCCAACTTCCTTCATCTATTTATCAAGTTATGAGGCTCTAGCTCCAACATTTGACATATTTTGCTGACAAGGGAAAAATGTCCAAATTTACAAAGAGCCATTACTCTTGAAATTTTTTCAGAATTCAAAAGTTAACCAGGTCATCTACTCACTCGTCATTACCAATCAGTTCACCAAGTTTCAAGGCTCTAGCTCCAACAGTTTTTTGAGATATTTTGCTGACAAGGTAAAAATGGGCTATAATTCATGAGGTATTTTTCAAAATTTATTCAAAAGTTAATCAGGTCATCTACTCATCACTTCCAATCTATTCATCAAGTTTCAAGGCTCTAGCTTCAATAGTTTTTGAGATATTTTGCTGACAATGTAAAAATGCCCAAAATTATAAAGGGCCATAACAAAGTTAATCAGGTTGTCTACTTATCACTACCAGTCCATTCATCAAGTTTCAAGGCTCTAGCTTCAATAGGTTTTGAGATATTTTGCTCACAAGATTACGTCCATATTTATAGCTCACCTGAGCTATGCTCAGGATGAGCTATAGTGATCACTTTTTGTCCGTTGTACATCTGTCTGTCTGTGCATCTGTGCCTCCATCCGGGCAGACGCCAAGTACATTCCAAGGTTAGCATTTTGGTAGAATTTCACTATATGAGGTTGACATTTGTTTATTCCGTCATTGTGGGGTTAATTTTGCATGGGTGTGGGGGGGGGGGGTGTAAAAAATGGTGTTATGGGGTTAAAAAAGATCCAAGAAAGATCAAAGGGACAACCTTATAATGTCCGTCTCTTAAGTACGTCCCTTAACATTTTCAAACAACTTCTCCTTTGAAGCCGCTGAGCCAATTTTGCTCAAATTTCATACAGACCCTCCTTAGGTAGGGGGAACAAAAGACTGCTAAAATGGTCATGGTCCATTGACCAAGATGGCCGCCATGCCCATATATGGTAAAAACCTTTAAAAATCTTCTTCTCCAGAAATGAGGATGCTTTGGGGTTGAATCTTTGCACTTATCATCGGGGACAGGAAATCTACCAAAGTTGCTAAATTGATGGTTGTACATTGACATTTGACCAAATGTACAGGGAAGTTTGCTTCCCTGTGCATTTGCATAGGCCCCCATACATTTGTATGGGAAAAATGCTGAGAATTACAAATGACTTCTCCTCTGATGCTGCCAGTCAAATGTTGCTCAAATCAAATTTCATGTGGAGCCTCCTTTGGGCAGGGGATCAAAAGATTGCTAAAATGGTCATGGTCCTCTGACCAAGATGGCTGCCATGCCCATATATGGTAAAAACCTTTAAAAATCTTCTTCTCCAGAACCAAATAAGTCAAGGGGCCTAATCTTTGCACAAATCATTGCGGACAGGAGGTCTACCAAAATTGCTAAAATGATGATCCTATGTTGACCTTTGACCTTTTTACAGCAAGGTAACATTTGCTTCCCCATGCATTTGTATAGGCCCTATACATTTATATGGGAAAAATGTTGAGAATTCATATTTTGGACATCTCCTCTATAATCCAACTGAATTGAACCTTGATGATGAGCATTAGGGTGCCTAGCAGACACAAAAAAGCAGACCGAAAATCCACAGCCGCCATCTTGAAAATCAATTTTCGACATCTCTTCCCAAACCTTTGGTTGCTTTGAGCCAAAACTTGCCCTGTAGCAACAGGATGACTTCTGGATCGAAACAAGCTAAAATCGTGTCGATCAGAAATCCAAGCTGGCCGCAATGGTTCTGCTCTATTGAACAAGATGGTCGCCAGAGCTAAAACTAGAAAAATCTTCAATCCGCATCTCTTCCTTGGCCAATGGCCCAATTTCAAAATATTTATATGGAAGTGTTCCTCCAATGGCCCTCTACCAAATTTGCTGTAATGGTTCCCCTTGGCTGAACAAAATGGCAGCCAGAGCTAAAAAAAACAACAACCTTTTAAAGACATCTCCTCCACAGCCATTGGCCCGATTTCTAAGTTATTTCACAGAAGTGTTCCTCATATGGCCCTTTACCAAAATTGCTAAAATGCTTCCATCCGTCTGAATAAAATGGCTGCCAGAGCTAAAAATAGAAAAAAACCTTTAAATGACATCTCCTTGGCCAGTGGCCCGATTTCAAATTGATTTCACAGAAATGTTCCTCTTATCCCCCTGTACCAAACTGCTAAAATGGTTCCACTCTGCTGAACAAAGTGGTCACCAGAGCTAAAAAATAGAAAAACCTTTAAACGACATCTCTGTGGCCAGTGGCCAGATTTCAAAATAATTTCAAAGAAATGTTCCTTTTATTCCCCTTTACCAAAATTGCTAAAATGATTCTGCTCTGCTGAACAAAATGGTTGCCAGAGCTAAAAATAGAAAAAAAACTTAAAAGACCATCTTCTTCACCACCAGTGGCCGATTTCTAAATAATCTCACAGATATGTTCTTCTTATATCTTTTGCCAAAATTGCTTAATTGGTTCCACTAGGTACATCACATGGTCTTCTTTCCCTACTGGCGCTCTGCATGGTCTTCTTTCCCAGCTGGTGCTCCACATGGTCTTCTTTCCCTGCTGGTGCTCCACATGGTCTTCTTTCCTTGCTGGCACTCCACATGGTCTTTTTTCCCTACTGGTGCTCCACATGGTCTTCTTTCTCTGCTGGTGCTCCACATGGTCTTCTTTCCCTGCTTGCACTCCACTTGACTTCTTTCCCTGCTGGTGCTCTACATGGTCTTCTTTCCCTGCTGGTGCTCCACATGGTCTTCTTTCCCTGCTGGTGCTCCACATGGTCTTCTTTTCCTGCTGGCACTCCACATGATCTTCTTTCTCTGCTGGTGTTTCACAAATTTCCTACTTTAAAGTTTTGCCATAACCAAATAAAACTGCAAGCCATGCACCATGCCCCGCCACAGGGACATATTCCCTATGCACTTCTGTAGTATAAGGACTGAAAACAATCTAAGTTAAACATGAAGAGAAGCAATAAACAGTTATTTCATAAATCATAAAAAAAACAAACAAAAAACACCAAAAGGTCTAAGTTAAAAATGCAATAAAAAGTGATAAAAAATAATTTAAGGATTCTGAAAAAAACAATATGCATATCTTCAGACCATCCTAAAAGCTTGTGTAAAGTTTGAAAAGGATCAGCCTGAAAATGTATGAGGAGTTGCGCGTACAAGGTACATACTCCCTATACATTTCTGTAGTATTAGGGCTCGAAAAAAGTCTAAGTTAAACATGCAAAAAATGTAATAGAAAATAATTTCAGGATTCTAAAGAAACAATATGCATATCTTCAGACCATCCTAAAAGCGCCTGTAAAGTTTGAAAAGGATTGGCCTAAAACTGTAGGAGGAGTTGCAGGCAGAAGGTACATACTCCCTATACATTTCTGTAGTATTAGGGCTCGAAAAAAGTCTAAGTTAAAAATGCAAAAAATGTAATAAAAAATAATTTCAGGATTCTGAAAAAACAATATGCATATCTTCAGACCATCCTAAAAGCGCCTGTAAAGTTTGAAAAGGATTAGCCTAAAACTATAGGAGGAGTTGCAGGCAGAAGGTACATACTCCCTATACATTTCTGTAGTATTAGGGCTCAAAAAAAGTCTAAGTTAAAAATGAAAAAAATATAATAAAAAATAATTTAAGGATTCTGAAAAAACAATATGCATATCTTCAGACCATCCTAAAAGCGCCTGTAAAGTTTGAAAAGGATTGGCCTAAAACTGTAGGAGGAGTTGCACGCAGAAGGTACATACTCCCTATACATTTCTGTAGTATTAGGGCTTGAAAAAAGTCCAAGTTAAAAATGAAAAAAATATAATAAAAAATAATTTAAGGATTCTGAAAAAACAATATGCATATCTTTAGACCATCCTAAAAGCGCCTGTAAAGTTTGAAAAGGATTGGCCTAAAACTGTAGGAGGAGTTGCTGGCAGAAAAATGGTGGAGCGCTAACGGACGGACGGACATAAGGATGGACGGACATAATACCCCACCACTTTTTTGGTGGCGGGGCATAATAAAATGATGGCCTTTAATCAACATATCTCAAGCCATGACACCATCATTTCCACAAGCTATCTATTTTAGTTTTGTCCCTTTGCAAAAATTGCAATGAAATTTTGTAAGCAAGATATCAAAAAAAAAGTATTTGAGCTGTTGTATTGAAACTTAATGTGTTGATAGGAGATGGTAAATAGATGACCCAATTAGCTTTTGAAAAAATCTGATTTTTCTTTTTTTTTTTTACTTATGGCCCTTTGAAAATTTCAGCATTTTAACCTTGTAAGCAAGATACCTCAAAAACTGTTTAAGCCATTGCCTTGAAACTTGACAGGCTAACGATGCTTTGAACAACTGGGCCTGACATATAGATACTAGTAGAGGAATTATCAACCTTTTATTTTTGTTTTTTTTGTTGTTTTTTTTTGTTTCGTTTTGCTGGCAATGATTGTTATCCCCAAGCTTTCTTGAAAAAGCAATGGGGATATTGTTAATGTCTCCATCTGTCCGTCCATCCCAACATCCGGCCGTCTATCCAACATGCTATCTCCTAAAGTACTGGGCAGAATCCTACCAAACTTGCTACCTGACTTCCCCTCATGGTAAGGGTGTGCAAGAGCAGCATTATTTTTCTTGGGGTCTGTCCGTCTGTGCATCCATCATCAGTCCATTTGTCTATCACACTATCTCAGGAACATTTTCTTCCTTGTATCTATCCTCCATCCATCTGTCCGTCATGCTATCTCCTCCTAAACCACTGGGTGGAATTCAACCAAACTTACTACATCATGGTAAGGATGTGTGAGAGCAACATTGTTTTTCCACTCATCCGTCTGGCATCAGTGCATCTGTCGTCCGTCCATCTGTCCATCACGCTATCTCCTCCTAAACCACTGGGTGAAATTCAACCAAACTTGCTACATCACCCCCTCCCCCCCCCCCCCCCCCAATGATAAGGCTGTGCGAGAGCAACATTATTTTTCCATTCGTCCATCTGGCATCTATCCCTCATGCTATCTCCTCCTAAACCACTGGTTGGAATTTAACACAACTTGCCCCTCATGGTAAGGGTGTGGGAGAGCAAGTCCATCTGTCCGTCATGCTATTAGCAATGAGTGTGGGGATTTGCGATGGCACACCATCGACTGCACATTCTAGTTCTTTGTTTTATAAGGCAGTAAGATCTAATAAAAGTAACAGCAACTATAGTCAAATTATAGAAAGAGCAAACTAGGCCATTACAAACTCATTTGAACTTACCACAAGGCACAAATCACATTTCTGAAGTTCTTCTGCTACTTGATTTAGAATGTCACGATCCAGGTTCTCCCCAAACCAAACCACATTTGGCCTTGTCAGAGCTCCACAATTTTTGCATCTGTTCCAGATAAAGAACAATTCAGATCATTTATCTTATTTTCCACCAAAATATATCTTGCGGGTACTCATTGGAATTGTCAAAATTTAATTAGCCTTTGGTAATTAGCAGGAACCACAGGAGCTTGAAATTCGGTCAGAAATGCATGTTAAAATGGCCCAAATCGACTATGTTATAAGGCAAGCCGAAGGTATCTTCGACTCCCCTATAAGCGGAAGGTGCCTTCGGCTCACCTTTTAGGATAGTCGGTTTGGGCCAATTTAACACGCATTTCTGACCAAATTTCAAGCTCCTGTTGCAGGAACTAGTCCATCCGACCTTTATGTTTTTGTTTCTGAGTGGGGGGTATCTAATAAGCACTGCTTACTGAGAATTCATCTTGTCCGTTGAATGAACCTAGAGATTGCTGTAGGTTGATAGCAGTTCCACACCTTTTTTTTTCATTTCCAATTTTCAAAAAAAAAAACATGTGGGTACCCATATCAGAAGCACATCATGGAGGTGCCTCTAATGAGTACTTACAACATTTATGGGGAACAGGAAAAAACGATCTCAGATTTATCACCAAATATGCTTCCTTAACATATTCATTGATTCATTCTAGACACTTTGTCTGAAAATACTTGTCACTGTTTATATACATAAACACGAAACTGCTATGCCTTACATAATCACACAAATGCAGAAAAAAAATAAGGGAAAAAAATCACTTCAGAAAGCAATTATTTTCACAACATTTCATAAAACTGGGCCCAGTTGTTCAAAGCATCATTAGCTTAACAAGCTTGTTAAGGGTCATTTCGTTAACTGTTTTAGCAGATTCAATATATTATAATCTGATATTTTTTGCTGAAAAATGTGAGTAGCTTTTGCACTGCAAAAGCTGCTCACATTTTTTCAGCAAAAAAATTTCAGCATATTTGCATATCACTCGATGTAAATTTTAACAAATTGTTAACTAACGACATCGTTAGCTTTGAACAACTGGGCCCTGGTCTGGTCTGTTATTTATAATTCTAATAATTTACTTACTTAGGAAGTTGGTCAACTGGTATATTAGCATCCTCAGTATCAGGGTCAGGAGATCTAAAATAAAGCTATATAGCACTAGACAAAGCACTTTTTTTCAACCAAAAAGTACTGATATTTTTCCTATTTCTCCACAAAAACATATGTTGTGGTACTCATTAGAAGTGCCTTACAGTGGCGCTTCTAAAGATTACCACAACAAGTTTTTATGGGGAAATAAGAAAATATATAATATCCCATTTATCTAGAACTCTGGGATTGCATCTGCTCAGTCTGATCAGAACATTCAATGTGTTACAGAATCACTGGATGTTGTAGGATATATTGCTCTATAACAATAAAACCGATCAGGCTGCTCTGATGCACATGCTAACCCTCGTCATGCTTAATAAACTAGAGCAAGTGCCTAGAGAGTTACGAATACCCCTGGCTGGCACCATTTTTTAATTATAAAATATTTTAAAGTTAATGACAATGATATAAGGCTACAATGTCAGTCTCTGAGTGACACTGATCTACCATCCCAAGTACAAGATTTCTGGTGTAAATAGTCTTCAAGACATGAAGCAAATTTATTGGACCATCAAATATAGGTCACTGACCTACATATACTTGAGAAGTTCAACTGATGGTCACATTGATCCATTATACCAATTACGATGTTAATCCATTAAATAATCTAAAAGATATTAAGCAAAATCACTAGATCATGAAATATAGGTCATGCTGATTTTTTATATTTACTTTGAGGTCAAAGTTTGGGTCACACTGTGTCATTTTATGTAAATATGACACTTAGGTATCAAATAGTGGGAGATATGATAAAATCACAGGGCTATGAAATATTGGTCACATAATCCCAAAATGTGATAGTAATACATCAAATTGTCTTCAAAATGTAATATAAAATCACTGGACCATGAAATATAGGTCACAGTGACCTACATTTACTTTTAGGTCAACTGTTGGATCATACTGATTCATAATCCCAAATAATGATGTTCATACATCAAATAACATTCAAGATATAAGGCAAAATTACTGGACAATGAAATATAGGTCAAGGTGACCTACATTTGTTATGATGTCAATCGTGGCATCTCACAGAACCAATATTCTAAGTATCACATCAATCCCTGAAATAGTCTTCAAGATATAAAGCAAAATCACTGGATCATGAAAATAAGGTCACAATGACCTTGACCTTATTACACTGAATGTTGATGTGATAATCATGTCTGATGCCCATCTTTCTTTATTAAGAAGTTGTTTGTATGAACAAACTGCAACATACATGTACTTCTTTATTGAGGTATTAATCCATGAAATAGTCTTCAAAATATAAGGCAAAATCACTGGAGCATGAAAATAAGGTCACAATGACCTTGACCTTATTACACTGAATGTTGATGTGATAAACATGTCTGATGTCCATCCTTCTTTATTAAGAAGTTGTTTGTATAAACAAACTGCAATATACCACTTTACTAGGGTGTCCTAGATTTTGACCTCCAGCCTCGCCCTGGGGCATGACCCAGGGGTTCATAGATGTAGAATGGAAGAGAACCCTCCCAGGTACCCCCATACCAAATATGAAAAGTTTTTGATCAGTGGCTGCAGAGTTATAAGTAATCAAAAAACTTTGAAGTAAAACATGATTATAGAAAGGGTTAATGGACGGAATCACGGGCAAGTACTTACAGGATGGACTTTGTGAGGTTATCCCTTAGATGTTTCTTTGATCTTTTTAACCCCACAACACAAATTTTATTAACCCCACAATGCAAATTTAACCCAACAATGAGGGAATAAACAGACATGAACCTCATAATGTGAAATTCTACAGAAATGCTAACCTCTGAATGTACCTGGCGTCTGCCCAGATGGACAGAAGGATGGACGGAAGGATGGAAGGATGGACAAACGAACAGACAAACATAACCGACGAAAACTATATACCCCTTCGGCATACTTTGTATGCTCAGGGTATAATCAAGCTGCTAAGCCCACTTCTAATTTTCAGCCTATCAGATTACTTGATTCAGGTTGTTGATATAAATTCACATACTGAATGACAAACAGTGCAGATCCAGATCAGTTGGCTTCTTCCGAAAATAAGCCAACGAAGCCAACTTATCTGGATCTACACTGTTTGCAATGACAGAACTAAGCTGGGTTCGGCAGGACCAGGGCTAATGTGAGTCATTGCCTTATGCATATGCCCTGCAGACACCATTTTACATGATGCTGATTAAATGTAAAGAAGCAGTTATTCATGTAACAGGTAATTGTAATAAAACACACTTCATACATAAACACTATAATTTCAGCTGGACAACATTTGGCAGAGAACTGATTTCATATTGCCTTGTATAATTTTGTTAGACCTTAAAGTGAAATCTATTTAGCCACTTTTGCCAGAGAAATGAAAAAATATGGAACTGCCACAAGGATAATTCTCAAAAACAGAGATACACATATTTTTTCTAACTAAATCAAGTAAAACATAAAAGCATATTATCTCCAACCCTCCCCCAACCGCCCCTAAAACAAACACACACACACACACACACACACACACACACACACACACACACACACACACACACACACACACACACACACACACACACACACGATAAACAGTAGTTACCCTTTTCCTCTGAGAGCTTCACAGATTGGACTGTCATAATTCTTTGCAATATCACCACATTTTGTACACCTTGTAGTGAACAAGTTGCCTGTAAAAAAACAAATTATAAAATGTACATTTCAATTTAAAAATAATGTGGCCTGTTGTGAAAAAAAACCATACATCACATCAATGATAGTGTGCTAAAGGAACTGGTGTAGACCCTGATCAATCAGACTGCTCCTAAAGAGTGCACTCACTTAATATTTCTAGAGCACCATTATTGAAAATGCACACTCCTCTTCATGTTTACTGTAAAAAAAAACAATTTCTTACCAGAATGAAGACGTCTAACAAGACCTTAGACAAGATTTATGAACAAGAGGCCTAAGCACCTGTGAAAGTGAAATGGTCGTGGCAGATTTGATTTAACCCTTAAACTGCCAATCACAATAATTGTCGTCTGCTTTATCTGCTTGTGATTTTAAAAGTCATTTCTGCAAACAGTGTGGCCCCAGATCAGACTGCTCCTTTAGGAGCAGTCTGATCTGGGTCCACACTGTTTGTCTGTATGCAAAAATAGGTTTGAAAAGTTTGCAAGAATATTCAGCAGACGACATAAACAGACAACATTTTCAGATGCAGGTTTTTCTTTGCGTTTTAAGGGTTAACAATTTTGAGATATTATTACTAATTTTCTTGTTTGGTTCAAACATACGAGGGTCCTGCAAAAAGTTTTATCACTGGGTTTGGATTACTTCAGTGCTATGTCTTATCAAACATATTTTTATTACAAACCTTCAAAGTATTCCCCCTTTACTGAAACACATTTTTGTAACCTTTTTACCCAGTCGCAAAAAGCAGATAAATAGTCTTCTTTTGGTATCTGTTGGAGATACTGATAAATAGCACTGCCAAGAGAACTTCTAGATGTATACTTATTTCCAGAAAGCATTTTCTTAAGCCTTGGAAATAAAAAGAAATCACAGGGACTCAGGTCGGGTGAATAAGGTGGATGGTTTAAAACTTTCACCTTTTCAGAAGCCAAAAAAGACTTAACAACCTCACACTTATGAGAGGAGGCATTGTCACGTAAAAGGTGGACTCCTGACCATCCTTTGCTTGGTCCTTTCTTATTGTAAAACTCTTTCACTTTCTTCAGTACAGAATTCTTGTAGAATCAGCCAGGGACTGTATGACCAGATGGACAAGGCACTTGAATGACTGACCCACTTGAATTAAAGAAAATTGCATACAACATCTTTTTCAAACTTATGGTTCTCTTGGCAATACATGGGCGTTTTTTATCTTTTCGCTTCCATTGCTTATTATCAGCCCTTCTTTGTGGCTCAAACATGTGCACCCAGGTTTCATCACCTGTTAGCAAGTTAGAAATAACCCGACTATTGCAGCCTTTGTATGTTTTCAAAAATTCCCGGGCACATTTAAGGCGTTGTGTCCTTTGCTCCTCAGTGAGCAAATGAGGAACCCACCTAGCGCAAACCTTTCTCAGGTCCAAACGCTTTTTCAGAATTGTTTGCACACTGCCTTCTGATATGTCAGTACAACTATCTACATGTATATCTTTGACAGACAATCGCACATCCTGTTCGACCACAATCTTTACAGCAGCGATATTAGCCTTGGTAACAGAGGTTTTAGGCCTTCTAGGATGGGTATCATCTTCAACAGAAAATTTCCAAGCTTTAAAAGCTTTAACCCATCTAAGAACTGTGCACATTGAAATGGTCTGAGGTCCATATATACCACACAATTCATTAAATATCTGCTTTGAATCTATATTAAGCCTAATGCGGCATTTAATATAGCTACGAATTTCAGTCTTCTGGTCCATGTTCCAATGTAACAAGTAAATTGGTCAGTGTATATGACTGCATCTATTTCAATTTGAAATAACCCGGTCAGTTGGAAAGCAATTTGCACAAAATAAATGGGTATAGTTAGCTATTCAACACACCATTCAAGTGCAGTGAAGCATTTTAAAATATACCTGGGATAAAACTAAATAAGCCTATTAGTGACAGAACTTTTTGCATGACCCTCGTATTGCATTCCATTCAAACTGTTTCAGCAGTTTGGCTGGCACTCTTAATTTCATATTTTTCCTTCTTGGTCAACAAGATCTGTTGTTTGCCATAGCAGCTAAATTACTGATGCTACAAGAATAAATTCAAAATTGTTTCTTCTATGTCAGAGACATAATTTAATCATTTTAAGTCTATGGGACCTTTCAGCTGCAATCTCAACCAATCCAAAAGGTTGAGAGGCATAAAAAAAAGCAAAAACAACAACAAACAAATATAGGCTTGGTAGAGGCCCACATGAAGATCATCACTGCTAAGTTTGCTTCAAATGGCTCGAGTAGTGCATGTAATAGAAAAGAAGATTTGAAGCTGGGTCTAGCTGTTCTGAAGAATAGCATATTTGCCCAAAGTGCTGGAACAGACAGGCCTGAGTAAACAGTGTAGACAAAAAAATGTAGATTGCAGCATCTGAACAAGGTATACTCTGTCTGCCAGCAGTTTTTAGACACATCAACAAATAGTGAAATGGACAATCATTTTTATGACAAGTATGGTTAGGACTTTAGGTATCCCAAGATTTCTTTAATTCTCTTCTTACAGTTGAAAATGTGACTATTAAATTTCCTTTGTTGGAAGAATAAAAACAAACTAAATTTGAAAAACTCAGTAACATCTTTCTTTCAAACATTGAGTTTTCCTTTCAATTAAATTTAACCTGCTGGACTAAACAACAGAAGACAACATTCTAAAATATTTTCTTGCTTTTTTTTCCCCAGAAAATAAGGTTTAATAAATTGGCTCCTGCATGAAATGTCAAACCTATTTTTCTGGTAAAATAAGAAAAATATCATCTTTCTACCATCTGCTAGTTTGGTAAGGTTAAAATGTTAAAATTAAAAATCGGGGAGGATTCAGAGGGGGTTCGGGTGGTTCAGTTGAACCCACACTTGACTCAAAATTTCATTTTCATGGTAAATTTTGGATAAATTGGGGGCACTTTGTCTTAAACATGTACTTCTCTTCAACAAGTCCATTTTACTACCTGTGAATGTGTATAAAATTGCTGGGTGAGTGGGAAATAGTGTAGACCCTGATGCAGCATCTGATCTGGGTCTACTCTGTGTGCAGGCCTATCTGTTCAAATATGCAGAGGAAGTATGGTAATATGATTGAATTGAACCCCCTCAGAAATTCTCCTAGAACTGGCCCAGCAAATTATTGTCTCCTGCATGAACTGTCTAACCATATTTTCTGTGAAAATAAGAAAAAATATTATTTTTCTTCTGCTGGTTTGGTACAGTTAAAATAAAAAATCTTTCATTATGTACATACGATGTAACTCCAGTATATTTTCTGAGCCTGCTCGTTTGTGTAACTCATCAATATTTTGTGTAATCACCACAACTCTTCTTCCCTGTGACTTCAAACGTTTCTCACACTCAGCAATAGCAATGTGGGCCTGTCAGAATCAAAAAACAAGAGGCCCATGGGCCACCATTCGCTCACCTGCATATTTGCAAATGCCATGCAACAGTCTTCCAGTATTGTCACAGCACCTGGGTCACAAATTTGACCATACCATAAAAAGATCAAAGGTCATCCTAGTCTCAACATTTTAACAAACTTGGTAGATCTTGTGTCCCTGATACACCAAGATTCAGCCTCAAAGCTTTCTTAGTACTAGAGAAGAACATTTTTAAGTGTTTTTACCATATATGGGCAGCCATCGTGTTCAATGATACAGAACTATTTGAACAAAGTGTCAATATCCCTTAGACAGAAGGCCCCATGTGAAATCTGGTGAAAATTGTTCAAGTGGTTTCAGAGAAAAAGACATTTAAAGATTTCATGGTTTATACCTGTATATAGCACAGGGGCAAGGGCAGATAACCCCGCTGGGGGCAAAATGTTTATCCTAACTAAAACGTTTTACTCCTTTAGTCATACATTGTAAGTTTCAGCTATAAGTCTTAAATACATACCGAAAAAAATGATTTTTTCAACTTTCCCCCCCTAAAGAGTTTTTACCATATATGGACATGGCTGCATCTTGTTCAATTGCACGGAACCATTTGAACAGATTGGCAATACCCTTTCGACAGAAGGCCCATGTGAAATCTGGTGAAAATTGCTCAAGCAGTTTCAGAGAAGAAGACCTTAAAAAATTACAAAATTTTATAGTAAGTAAGTAAGTAAAGACTTTATTTAACGAGGGTGACAACATTTAGCAAACAAACTAATCTTCCATGAGGCCCTCAAATATATGTTACAAATATCTGTTACAATATTTTACAATTTTTACAGTATAAATGAAGCATAGGACATCGACTGCATAAATATGATTAAAATAATGCACCCACAATGGTCTCAAAAATCCCTTTTTGACAGCATGCTCACTCTAAAAAAAAAACAACAGATTTGTGGGTGGTTTGGGGCATATATTTCCATTGCACCAACAGAGTCAGTATCCCCTGGAATGAAGACATAAAGAAAAGCAAAAATTTATACCGCAAAACTCCCAAAATTTGGGACACCCAGAACAATTGCAGTTTTAATTTCATGTAATAAAAATGTGTCCAAAAATGTACATGCAATGATAAACAGTGAAGACCCCGAACAGACTGCTTCTGTAGGAGCACTATGATCTAGGTCTGTACTGTTTGCATATGCCTGTCTGTCCAAAAACATAGGATCATTACGGTAATATAAGATGACTATTTCATATTTTACTGTATATATGAAGAAATCGCAGCAAAAAAAAAAAAAAGAAGGGTCCACGACAGTTATTCAAACAACTGACAATGAATATTTCAAAGCTGAATATACGTTCAAGATTATTTGAAGGCAAAATACATGAGCTAGGAAATTAAAGGCAGCATATAAGAACCTTTACTCAATGCCAATAGTTATTAAATGAATAGTTTTCATACTTATATTACAGAAGATTCAAATTATTTATACTACAGTATTTGTAGTGCTGACCTTCATATAGTGGGAAGATGTGAAAAAATGACATGTTTATATCACACTATCTACAATGAAATAAGACAAAAATATAAATATAAAATAAAAACAAAGTAGAGAAATAGACTGAGTGATCATTTTCTTGTTTCGATTCATCCTTAATGGCTGCATCACCGAGTTAGCCATTTGATACATCTATTATGGAATGTTTCAGCTGTCTGACTACATTTAACATTATTCAGGAGACAGTTCCAAACCAAACAGCCTGAGTAACGCATGCTTTGCTTGAAGCACTCCTTTTTTGGTAATGGAGGAATAAAACATCCTGAGGCTGATGACCTCAGATTAACTGACATGTCCATTTCATTTCTAAGTGTAAAATTTTCAGAAATATAAGAAGGGGTTAAACCATTATGGACTTTGAACATGAATTTTGCTTTTCTCAGAAATAAACGATCATAAACAGATAAAATCTTTAGATGTTACATGTATAGAGCCCAGTGGCAAGGGCAGATAACCCTCAGGGGACAAAATTTTGATCTTAACTAAAATGTTTTACTACTTTAATCACATGTTGTAAGTTTCAGCCATTAGTCTTTAATACATTCTGAGAAAATGACTTTTCAAGATTTTCGCCATACATATGCATGGGGACGCAAATTTGACCATGACGTAAAAAGGCCAAAGGTCAACTCATGGTCATCATTTGAACAAATATGGTAGACCCTGAGCTCAATGCTATATACCAAGATTCAGCTCCAAAGCTTTCTTGGTGTTGGAGAAGAAGATTTTTAAGTGTACTTCTACCATATATGGGCATGGCAGCCACCTTGTTCAATTGCCTGGAACCATTTGAACAAATTGGCAATACCCTTTTGACAGAAGGCCCAATGTGAAATCAGGTGAAAACTGCTCAAGCGGTTTAAGAGAAGAAGACATTTAAAAATTACACAATTTTATACCTGTATATAGCCCAGTGGCAAGGGCAGATAACCCTCAGGGGACAAAATTTTGATTACAACTAAAATGTTTTACTACTTTAATCATACATTGTAAGTTTCAGCCATTAGTCTTTAATACATTTTGAGAAAATGTCTTTTCAACATTTTCCCCATATAAATGTATAGGAATGCAAATTTGACCTTGCTGGAAAAAGGTCAAAGGTCAACCTACGGTCATCATTTGTACAAACTTGGTAGACATTGAGTCCTCAATGCTTTATCCCCAGATTCAGCCCCAAAGCTTTCTTGCTTCTTGAGAAGAAGATTTTTAAGTGTTTTTTTCCATATATTGGCTTGGCGACCATCTTGTTCGATGGCGCGGAACCATTTGAACAAATTGACGATACCCCTTTGACAGAAGTCCCCATTTAAAATATGGTGAAAATTGCTCCATGTAAAATATGGTGAAAATTGCTCAAGCGGTTTAAAAGAAGACATTTAAAATTACACAATTTTATACATGTATATTGATTGATTGTGTTGGGGTTTAACGACACGTCAACCCTTGAGGGTCATTTTGTGTCGTCTCCCAGAGAAAGGGAGAAAAGAGATAGAAGAGAGAGTAGAGGAGATGAAAGAGAGGGACAGGGAAGAAAGCGGAACAGGAATGAAAGTGAAGAAACAGAAGAAATAAAAACATTCCCCCTCTACCCTTACCCACTACAAGGATAGCAGGCCTTGCCCAATTGTAAGCCAATATCAGTTGGACGCCCCAGTGATGTAAGATACATATAGCCCAGGGACAAGGGCAGATAACCACCAGGGGACAAAATTTTGATTATAACTAAAATGTTTTACTACTTTAATCAGTCATTGTAAGCTTCAGCCATTAGTCTTTAATACATTTTGAGAAAATGACTTCTCAACATTTTCCCCATATAAATGCATGGGGATGCAAATTTGACCTTGCTGTAAAAAGGTCAAAGGTCAACATAGGGTCATCATTTGAAAAAACTTGGTAGACCTTGAGTACATAATGCTATATATCAAGATTCAGCCTTGAGGCTTTCTTGGTTCTGGAGAAGAAGATTTTTAAGTACTTTTATCATATATGGGCATGGCGGCCATCTTGATTAATGGACCGTAACTATTTGTACAAATATTCAATCCCCCTTTAACAGAAGGTTCGACATTAAGTTTGAAGAAAATTGGCCCAGGGGTTTCAAGGAAGAAGTCGTTCAAAGGTGTTTGACGGATGGACGGACAGACGATGGATGGCAAGTGATCACAATAGCTCATCGTGAGTCTTTGGCTCAGGTGAGCTAAAAAAATGTCTTGGTATGTTATCTGAAAACATATGTTATAGGTACTCATAAGAAGTGCCTTGCCAAGGCGTTTCTAATGAGTACCCACAACATGTTTTCGTCGAGAAATTAGAAAACTGTTAACCTGATACCCACTCTTATTTAGACCTATGAGCAATGACAATGTACATGTACCTGTCTGTTTGCCATGACGGACATTCTCACGGTTGGGACATTAACCCAGCTAGCATTCTATGTAAATCTACATCGGGCCGTCATCAGCCCGTCAGCTACCCTGATGGGCCGATGACGGCCCGATATAGATTTACGTAGAATGCTGACTGGGAAGTGGCTAGTCATCAGCATAATAGATACTTATGTGGCAAAATTCTCTTAAAAGGTTACCCATGTAAGAGGTGATTTTAACCACTTGAATGTCAAGTATACGGATTAAACCACATTTTTACTCATGACTGACTACTTAAGTGGTAAAATTTCCAAATTTCTAGTCACTTATTGTCTCTCCCATGGGTGCTCATAGATCAAATTACTGGATGTGTATGAAAATTATTCAATGGGTTTATTACATCTGTCCTTGACTTTCTATACCTTGTTAGGGTTCTTTGTCGCCATGACTTCTCGTCGGTAGTGATAAAGCTCCCAAACTAGTGAAGGATTGTTCTGAAAGACTTCTGGTGATGCTAATCGCTGGAATAATACAACAACATTTTAGCCATGTAGAGCTGATGCTTATGATAATGATGATCATAATATATGTATTAACCCTTGTCCTGCTGAATAAATTAAGATGCCACACCCCCTTCTAATTTTCAGCCAATCAGATTACTTGATCTGGATTTTGGCTATAAATTCAAATACTTTATGGCAAACAGTGCAGATCCAGATCAGTTGGCTTCTTTAGAAGCCAACTGATCTGGATCTACACTGTTTGCAAAGGAAGGGTATGTCCGGGTTCAGCAGGACAAGGGTTAATACTAGGTATTATGAAGCAGCTAGGAAACTTAACCTTCAGGACTCTCCAGGCAAATTGAACAGATGAAATATGTGTGAGAATTTTCTAAGAAAATTCTCATATCTACCATTTACAGTATTAAAGTCAAACTGGAATGTCAAGGACTATCTTTATCCCCTTTTTTTTGGAAAAAAAGGATGGGGATATTGTTAGGCCTTCATCAGTCCATCCGTCCATCCGCCCGCAGGGACGAATGTATACTAGAGTGTTTTAAAATTATGGCCACCAGTGTATTTCAATGAGCTTTATTCCTTAAACACACAAGCCTACTGATTTGTGTGTCAAAAATTACGTACAAAATATCCTTGTGTGTCTAATTTTTGACACACAAGGGTACTTTGTATGTAAGGAGACACAGAAGTATACACCCATCAAGAAGTTTGTCCGTCAGTCAGTCCGGGCTAACACAATGTGTGTTATTTGACTCTTGTCCATAAACTTATGTGACTCACAGTCACCTAACTCTCAACAGGGCAGATTTATTCCATAAAAGTGAGTGTTATGTGACACAATTTTCATTTTATGTGACGGGTCATATAAGAAAGAGTCACATAACGATCAGTTGTGAGTACAAAAAAGCATGTAACACCCATTTCGTTAGAACTGACGTCTGTCCGTCATACTTTCTCCTCCTAAACCATTGAGCAGAATTCTGTCAAACTTGCTACATCACTTCCCTTCATGGTAAGGGTGTACAAGAGCAGCAGTATTTTTCCGTGGGTCCATCCGTCTGTGTGTCCGTTGTCCATCCATTTGTCTGTCATACTATCTCCTAAACCACTGGAATTCAACCAAACTTGCTACATCACTTCCCCTCATGGTTAGGGTGTGTGAGTCCATCTGTCCATCATGCTATTAGCAACATTAGCAATGTGTGTGGGGATTTGCGATGGTGTGCCATCGACTGTGCATTCTAGTTTTTCCATTTATTTATTTATTTGTGTGTGTGTGTGTGTGTGTGTGTGTGTGTGTGTGTGTGTGTGTGTGTGTGTGTGTGTGTGTGTGTGTGTGTGAGGGGGGCAGGGGTGGAGGGCAGAGGAGAATAGGGAGATATGGCTTGATATTTCATGGAATCATGATCATGGCTTGCTCATCCGAAAAAATACTTAAGAATGTTATCTGATACAATCTTGAATGGTGCTCAAAGGATAAAAGCTGTCCAGATTGCTATTTTTCTTCTCCAAACTGACATCTATATTTGCATGTTATAAATGCTCAAAGCTCTCAAAATAACAGTACAATATACTCAGTGATGATATATGCTGGACAACTTGGTCACTACTGAAAACCCATCCATAGATATTACCATACCAACCTGTACATGCCAGTTCCTCCAGAGCCCACCAGCACCACTAAATGTTGGAACACCACTCTCAGCACTGATACCTGCCCCTGTTAACACCACTATGTGTTTAGCTTTGGCAAAATATTCACGGAAATTGTCCATATTGGAACTTGGCTGAAATACAATAGTGCATATACAGGTGTATACACCAGTATAATGTAACATTTAGAAAGGTCAGACCAGACTAATCTCACCTACTGGGACATTTTCTACACATCATAGCTCCAAATACATTAACCCATTGTAGACTGAATGAACTCACCCACACTATATACTGGAATAGTCCAATTTCAATTTTAGATAGGTCAGGCTATGAGATTTAGACATTCCTAGAGAAAAATGGCTAAACTATTTGCAAACAGTGAAGACCATGATCAGACACCGGCACTGTTTTCCAGTTACCCTTTTAGGGGTCACCCGACTACAATGAGTTAAGTATTTAGAAAATCAGCTTTATTTTGTTTGTACCAAAACATATCTTGTGAGTACTCAAAAGAATTTTATCCAGACAATGTTCCATTAAGCACCCTTTCACCCCTAAGTTTTCATAAGTAACTCAGCCATCTTTGAAATTGAGCATGTCCATCATGTTCATTGTTGCAAATATGGGTGTCAATGACCATTCAAAAGCAGAATGCTGAACAGTGTAGATCCTGATAAACATTTAGGTACAAACTGTCTCAGCTGGTTTTACACCCTTTCCAAAGGATCTATTGTGTATTTAGGTCTGAAAGCATAGCTCTAGATAAGAGGAGTAGCCAGAAAATTATTGTTATTTCTCCATGAAAAGCTATGCTGTGGGCACTTAGAAGCACCTCACTAAGGCACTTCTGATTGGTATACATAATATCCATACTTTTAGTTAAAAAAAGGCATCTTTGCAAAAAAATATGAACAACTAAAAATAAAACACACCCCACCTCCCCCTCCCCCTACTCCCCTGCAACCCCACAGTTGTCATTCTTGTAGGCCACAGGTCATTTCCTTCTGTTCTACATTTCTGCAAAATATTATCAAAATATTGTGAAGGGTATTAAAGTTACAGAAGGAAATAAAATTCAAACACAATAAGGGGAGATAACCCCAAAAGTAAGAATTAAAGCCAGAGTTGTCATTCTTGTACACAACACATCATCTCGTCCTGTTCTACATTTCTACCAAGTAAAATTTAAAGAAAAGGAGATAACCAAAGTTGTCATTCTTGTATGTGACACATTATCTCTTCCAGCTGTTCTGTATTTCTATCAAGTATCATAAAAATATTCTGAAGGGTATTCAACTTACAGAGTGGACACAAAATCAATGCATAATCACTGTCAAATATAACAAAGGGAGATAATGCCAAAAGTAAGAAAGGCAGAGTTATCATTCTTGTATGTGACATGTCATTTCGTCCGATTCTACATTTCAACTAAATACCATCTAAATATTCCAAAGGGTATTTGAGTTACAGAGCGGACACGAAATCAATTTCAAAAACAAAACAAAGAAGATAACTCCAAATGTAAGAAAGCCAGAGTTGTCATTCTTGTATGCTACACACTCGTTTTGTCCTGTTCTACATTTCTGCTATGTATCATAAAAATATTCCAAAGGGTATTCGACTAAAAGAGCGAAAATGAAATAAATGCAAAATCACTGTCAAATAAAACAAAGGGAAATAACACCAAAAGTAAGAAAGGTACAGTTGTCATTCTTGTAAGCAACACATTGTCTTGTCCTATTCTACATTTTTGAGTTACAGAATGGACATGAAATTTATTTCAAACAAACAAAGGGAGATAACTCCATAAGTAAGAAAGCAAGAGTTGTCATTCTAGTACTCGACATGTTGTCTTGTCCTGTTCTACATTTCTACCAAGTATCAATAAAATATTCCAAAGGGTATTCAAGTTACAGAGTGGACAAAAAGGTTTACGCTGACGCCAACTGGGGATCCGTCAAAAAAAAAAACAATATGTCCCCCAACCCTTCGGTAGTGGGGGGACTTATATACATGTACAATGTACAGCGGTAATGGATGTGTACTGTGGTATTTACAAATAACATACAAAAGATTGGTTGCCTACCTATCTGCAAGTTTCGAAACACAAAGCTAGGAAATTAAAATTAACATCACTACAAAAATATAGGTTACAGTGACTGAGTGTACTGCAGTAAGCAGAGCTCTGCAACTTCGTAAAATATATTTTGCCTCCCTTCTGAAAAGGGTCTACTCTAAAAGAAAAGGACCGCTCCCCCAGGATGCAAATGCTCTCAATGGGAGCATGATCCTTTTTTTTTAGAATAGACCCCTTTTTCAGAAGAATTTGGTTTGCAGGGAAGCAAACAGGAAGTCACAAAAGTTGTCTCCCTTGCTAAAAATGAGAGAGAGAGAGAGAGAGAGAGAGAACAAACTTACTCCTTGTCTACTAGAACAGACAGCCATTAATGCAAAATTTTTCCTGAGTGCGCAGATATCATTGTCTTTCACAGATGTTAGCTCTCTATCTAGAGGACACTCTATGGCAGAATTCTTCTTTATCTTCTCCAAACAGGCATGACAGAAAGTATGACCACATTGTAGTAACCTTGGCACTGATCGCAATCTCTCACTATACTTACAGAAGCATACTGGACAGTTTCCTGCTTTCTACAAAAGAAATACCACAGCTCTTGATAAGGTGCTTTTTTCAACCAAAAAGTATCTATATTTATCCTCACACTTTTTTAAAAAAGTGATGGGGATATTGTTAATGCCTCCGTCTGTCCGTCCACCATGCTATCTCCTATTAAACCACTGGGTGGAATTAAACCAAACTTGCTACATCACTTGGCCTTATGGTAAGGGTGTGCAAGAGCAGCATTATTTTTCCATGTGTCCACCCATCCGTGCGTCCGTTGTCCATCCATTTGTCTGTCACACTATCTCCTCCTAAACCACTGGGCAGAATTCAACCAAACTTGCTACATCACTTCCCCTCATGGATAGGCTATGCGAGAGCAACGTTATTTTTCCATGTGTCCATCTGTCTGTGCAGCCGTCTTCTGTCCATTAGTCTGTCACACTATCTCCTCCTAAACCAGTGGGCAGAATTCAACCAAACTTGCTACATCGCTTCCCGTCATGGTTAGGGTATGCGAGAGCAACATTTTTTTCTGCATGCGTCAGTCGTCCATCCATCTGTCAATCACGCTATCTCCTCCTAAACCATTGGGCAGACTTTAACCAAACTTGCTACATCACTTACCCTCATGGTAAGGGTGTGCAAGAGCAACATTATTTTTCTGTGTGTCCGTTCATCTGTCCATCACGCTATCTCCTTCTAAACCACCGGCCGGAATTCAACCAAACTTGCTACATCACTTTCCCTCATGGTAAGGGTGTGCGAAAGCAATATTATATTTCCATTTTTCTGTCTGGCAACGTCCTGTCACGCTATCTCCTCCTAAACCACTGGTTGGAATTTAACCAAACTTGCTACATGGCCTCCCCTCATGGTAAGAATGTGGAAGAGCAAGTGCATCCGTTCATCATGCTAAAAGCAACATTAGCAAGGAGCGTGGGGATTTGCGATGGCACGCCATCATCTGCACATTCTAGTTTTCTTATTTCTTGATGAAAAAATGTGTTGAGAGTACTCATTAGAAGCGCCTCAGCAATCTAATGATTACCCACAACATATGTTTTCATCAAGAAATAAGAATTTATTTACCTGATACCCACTCATATCTAGGCCTGTGAAATATAACATTATGGGTTAAATGTAATAGTCAATTTATATGCTCTGACATTAAAATTGTAAGTGGGGTTTATGGTGATAAACATGTCATAAAGTCTATCTAAGAGTTTTTTTTTTGGGGGGGGGGGGGGGGTTTGTGTGTGTGTGTGTGTGTGTGTGTGTGTGTGTGTGTGTGTGTGTGTGTGTGTGTGTGTGTGTGTGTGTGTTTTGTAGTGGCACTTTTTTTCATGACACATTATACTTATTGTATATGGGATCTGTATTCTGTTGCTTGTGGCATACGTATGAGGGACTTCTGGAAACTAGTGGCACTGTCACAGTCAATTTTCCACAACAGGAATTACATGTGTTATACAACATATTGTAAAAATCGAGGGTTGAGCGCAAGACTGGCGTAAGTCAGACGGTTGTTTTTCCCCAAACCTAATCTCCTCACCATGAAGGTGTTATGAAGATTACAACATTTCTTTCTGTAAACAATGAAAATTTAGGTGCCATTGCTCGTATGAGCAATGGCACCTAAATTTGCATTGTTTACAAAGGGGTCCAAGTTGCCCCTAAACAAGGGTTTCAAAAATATGTTTGAGTTACTATAGTCTTGCACTCAACCCTCGAAATAATCTTTCCTCTGTTGAATGATGTAAGTATTGCATATGTTGCCTATGCAAGGTCAACATAAATGACCTGGTCATTTACAGTGGTAAAAAAAAAGTGGCTACAAATAATGGTGATAATGTTCAAGATGAACAAAAGGTGTATTGCAAAATCCATGGAATACTTGGATATAGTGCCTATGAAATGAAAGCTGTCTAGGTTTAAGTTTATGGGGAGAGTGCTCTAACTTACAAAACTGTCACCAGATAGGTGAGTCTGTTTAGGGCTAGTAGGGAAAATACAAGCCCCATTCAAGGAGGCTGCTAACATCTATGTCAGAAAAGGATGTTTCTATAAAGACACTAGTAGAGGAAGATGCCCAGTTAACTACTAAGGATCTGGCTTAAATTCATTAGCTGCTTTTCCAACACCACAGTGATGGCTTAAAGGCTCAAGAAGGTTTGTGTCTGATGGGTCCTTCCCTTGTGTGGCTTTCATATCATAGATGGATTCCACACATGCATGTCAGTAGGTGCTTTGTATTGTAGTACTGAATATTGCTTGTAAAATAATTTAATAATGCCAGTGTACTCAGGCTCATGGAACTATAACACTGTTCCAGTCACTGTCAAATAAGAAGCATAAATAACACACTTGACAATTCTATACTCTTACGTGCAATTTGAGGTCTTGTCATCATTTGCACTTTGTTTTTCTCTTTTTTTCTCAAATAAATAAAAATAAATCCAGGCTTTGTCCGGTTTGACAGTGTCAGATGTTTTGGGTCTCTGCAGAAAGAAATTGTAAGTATTTCTGCACCCAGTCCCTCTTCTGCTCTAGTGACAATACAGGTAAATGGGGTGGGGGCGCCTCTTAACCTATGATATGGTACAGATGTGTGGCTGGAATTTTCATGACCCTAACTATTCATATATTCAGCAAGTACCAAAATATATACCTATTCATATATTTGTTTGCAAATAGATGCCCTATTCATATACCACTATGAGGATTTCATGACTATTCATATATCTATACTTGGTGTTAAAACAATAAATTAACTGCACAGTAATCTCAAGACACATGCAGTGCTGTCTTGGTAATGATTTTCATTGCTAGAAAAACAGATAAGAGAGCTATTCATATACAGAGCTGGGAGAAAACAGACTTAACGGTAATCATATATAAAGAGCATGAAAATCTTACCTGATCGATATATCTATAGGATCAAAAATGAGGGTTATATATTCCAGCGACTGGTCTGTAGTACCACACCTATTAATAGAACAGAGCCCCCACCCCCACCGCCCTCACCTGTGGATATCCACCATCAATCATACAGCCAGATTAATAACCTGCAACAGTTGCCACTACTTTTCAGTGCCAGCATGCTTCATATAGCAAATTCTACCATTACAGAGACTAGATAAATCTTTTAGATTGTCTACCATTGTTAAAAGGGAGGCATTTTTTGTGATTCCTTTTTGCTTACCTGCACATGAAACCCTTCTGAAAAAGGGAAAGAATTTGCTCCCAATGGGAGGGGAACAAACTCTTTCCTTTTTACAGTTGATCCCTTTTCAGAAGGGGGCAAAATCAATTTTCACACAATTGCCTCCCCTGAAAGTGTAACCATTAACAAGTATCGCAGCCAGCTCGGATACTCTTGCCCTGACAAAGAAGTTAAATTTGTTAAGCTGAAGCCAAGTATATTATATTTTTTTTTTAAATTAAAGATCTACTAAACTACAGTAAAACCTCAATGACTCGAACACAGATGGCTCATTTACCATGGCTAATTCAAACTTGTTTTTGAGTCCCTTGGAAATTCTCTTGATAGCCCAAGAAAGCAAATTAATATTTATGGAAAGTTAAGGGAAATTTTCTTATTTTATCTTGAAATGTATGTTGTGTGCACTCATTAGAATTGCCTCATTGAAGCAATTCTAATGAATACACTCAACATACCATTATTTTATAGAAGATAAAAAAGACATCCCTATAAATTATCCCTTTTTGCCTCCTGAACTGGAGCCATGATAAACCCTCAGTGGCTCAAACTAAACATGAATCCATGATTCGAATAAATCCATGGTCCCAAAGGTGTTTGAGCCATTGAGGTTTTACTGTATTTACAAATTTTAAAGTTGGTACCTACAATAAAAACAAAATTACATACATGTATAAAGAATTTAATGATAACAACAATAATAATATGAGCCATGCCATGCCATGCAAAAATGTGTCTTCAGGCATATGCAGACAGTGAACGCCCACATCATTCTGCACATCCTCACAGTCTGATCAGGACTGCACAAGCTAATCTGGGAATTCACTGTTCACTTACAGAACCATTGGATACAACAGAACCAACAGGATGTTGGAATAGAAAGCAATGGCCCAGATTATACTTTACGCAATGGCAGGATGATCTAAATCTGCATATTTTGCACACATTACGAAAACACGCCTATTCAAATATACTGAAAATTTCACCACCAAAAACTGAAAGTTTTCAGATAAAAATTCTAATATTTTTTTCATATTTCTGCTCAAAACATAGATTGTGGGTACTCGTTAGAACTGCCTCGGCGAGGCGGTTCTAACGAGTACCCACAATCTATGTTTTTGAGCAGAAATAAATAAATAAAAAATAATGTACCCCTGTAAACCCCAGTTTTACTATATAAAAGTGGGGTTTAAGGGGGTCAAAGTTTTATAGGTATGTTTTCGTGATGATTTTCAAAGGCATTTTTTTTCGCTTGAAGATGCCCATATAAATAACTTACCATGTCTAGGGACCTGTTGATTGTTTTGCCTTTGGCTTTCCCTATTTTCCCAAATTTATCCATAGAGAAATGTATTTTATGTAGGTTTTCCAATCTTGGTTTTCCAATGTTTTATAATATTGTGTCGAGGACGATTTTTCCAGTCACTTTAAACTAACACATAACTCAACTTTGCTTTCTTCCGGGTACAGTCTTCCGGGTACAGTCACTGACTGTAACTTGTAATAGCGTATTCGACAAATGGCCATCTGCCAAACTAAAGATTATTGTGGTGTTTGAAATCTGCTATATTTTAGAACCAAAGCATATGTGAGGGCCTTTACTGGAGCATACTTATTGTTATCTAAAATCTGTGATAATTCAGGAATTCAAATCGAAAGTAGAAATGAAAGTAGAAATGAAAGATAACTAATGTAAACAGCCCGCATGTACTAAGTGGAACCGAATCTACCTAAAACTGAGTCGGCCTCAGGTGGGCGAGTGACTAATATTTAGAATTAAAACTATTTACAAGATATGCTAATACCTACCTGGGGGAGATAATAAATGAGATGATGATGGTTTGATCTGGAGTTTTACGTCCCATTCAACATTGTTTAAGTCATATCGAGACGAAGAGGCAGGCCTATAGATAATAAATGAAAGATGCAGCCAGGAAGGCAAATCAAGAGCGTTCACTTGTCCGTCCTCATCTGGAATACTCGTCGACAGTATGGGACCCCTACTATAAACAAAACAGTCAAACTTTGGATAAAGTCCGGCGAAAGGGTGCCCGTTTCGTGAATGTAGACAAAAAGTAACTTCCATGCTTGATGAGCCGAACTGGCCTCCTTTGGAACAAAGAAAAAAGAACAAAAGATTAACAACCTTCATTACGAAAACGCGCCTATTTAAATATATTGAAAATTTCACCACCAAAAAACTAAAAGTTTTCAGATAAAAATTCTGATATTTTTCACATTTCTGCTCAAAACACAGATTTCGGGTACTTGCTAGAAGCACCTCAGGGCGGTTCTAACGAGTGCCCACAATCCATGTTTTTAAGCAGAAAAAAAAATTAAAAAATAATGTATACACCAGTAAACCCCAGTTTTACTATATAAAAATGCGGTTTCAGGGGTTCAAAATTATATAGGTATGTTTTCGTGATGCTACAAAACTTCCAACAACTTAAGTCCTGCCACTCTACCTGACTACGTCAAAGCCTCTACCAGCCGTACAAGATCTTATGATCGGAGCTGCATCCAGATCCAGAAAAACTACGAGTAGTATAAGAACAGCTTCTTACTCCGTACCATCAGAGAATGGAACGCCTCGCCTCCTGACCTGGTGCACTTCGAGTCTGTAGACGAGGTCAGCTCTCGTCTACAGACCTACACAACCTAAACGTCGCAACAATTCTATTTTTTTAACCTGTAAATACAGTTATTTTAACCATTTTGCTGACGTCACTTGCCTGTGATGCTTGTGCCTTGGGCAGTACTGAAGTAGAAGTAGAAGAGAGAAAAACAAAGATATAGAGGATGTTTTTGGAAATCAAATGGATCCAGAGTGCTCGATCTTCCTGACTTGAGTCTTGAAAGTGTCAATGACTCCAGGCAGATTACTGTTTACTTACTAAAGCAATATCCTTTTCATGCCTGTGATTTGTTTATGTTGTATGTTTGTCAATTGCATGCATTGTGATATTTCATTTTGTTAGCTTCACTTATGTTTGTCCAAGTAAAAAGTTGTATGTTATTTCATATCAAAGTCGACAAAACATAAATCTTCTATGTCCTACTGTCCTGTAAAAGAAATAGAAGTCTATAATCTTTATCTGGTCTCAGCTAGCAGTATTGGTGTGCTCGTCTTCCTTTGTCTTCACTTTGTAAATAATACTCTCCATCAATGGCAATGATTACGGTCCTTGTAGACTATACATAGTCTTGAACCTCTTTCTTTCTATACTGTAACGACCCCTTGCAAAGATTTTGCGCATACTGACACAATAAAAAAAAAAAGTTTTAAAACGAAAAGATCATGACATCTTCAGAGTTAAAAGGCAATGTACAGTAATTAAAAAAAAAAAAAAAAGAAAGAAAAACAGGTTAGAAATTTTAACAGATTTTGTTGAGCTTTTACTTTTGATGGTCCAGAGACCGAACTGTCACACTGAGCTAGCGGGTGTCAGGTCAAAACAACAACTTGCATAGCAGTTGTCTGACCAGTCTTAAAGCTGCATCTCCTGTGTTGAATCCACCTCGCCAGGCTGACATCAGAACCCTAGATCAAGCATAGAGGCGTACTGCACACAATGTTAACGTACACAGATTACACTACTGCATTCACCTGGGTGCGTCACCAGCATGGTCAAAGACAACAGCCTCCTCAAGCTTTGATTTAAATGGTTTTAATCGAAGCTTGAGGAGACTGTTGTTTTATCCGCCGCGTTCAGAAGTGCAAGACACTCGCGAACATTTTGACCCGGATCCCTGCTCCTGCAGGTGCTCGACAATATATACTCGTATATACAGGGATCCAGGGCAAAACGTTCGCGATCACTTTGCACTTCTGAATGCATCCCGGTTACATTCATGTAGGTGATCCCGGTCATTACTTTGAAAGACGAAGAAGACGAAGAGGAAGAAGAAGAGCGTAACTAGAGGGGCAGGTATTATATTCCAATAAGCAACTGCTTCGGGAAAAAAGGAGTACTTGTAACACTAAAATTCGTTCTGAAAATCGTACAATATTGATTAAGTGCTTAGTTAGATTCGCTCCATAATTTTGCACAGTATACGTATAAGAGAAAAATGCCTATAAATAGACTGGCAGGGTCTAACTTATTATCTTTTTGAACAGCGAGCTAACGTGGACCTTCTTCCAACCTTATTGTACTGCTCCAAAGATGTTTGAAAAATCGTGTGTAACAACAGGAGCAGTATTTGAGCAAGGTCTTTAAAACCGAGGGGTCGGCTAAGATCAGGACCTTCGCTACATTAAAGGTTGAAAGGAGCTTGTCAACTCCAGCTATAGAAATTATGCATTAATGGCAACATGTAAAAGATTTACCATGAAAGTCGCACCATTCAACATTTGAGCCGGGTCACAGCATTTCCAACAAGATTGATTGTGCGCCCAGTGAAGATTAGCTTGTGGATCTACACATTCCCCAGTAAGCATTCTTCATAAATCTATAGCGGGCCGTCATCGGCCGTCAGGGTAGCTGACGGGTCGATAACGGCCCGCTGTAGATTTATGAAGAATGCTAGCTGGGTCTAAGCAGAACCTCTGTCCGTCTGTCTAAAGAAAGCAATGGCTCTGGTCAGCCATTGTGCCGGCAGATCTGAGTCATTACTTGGCGGACATGTGATCTAGAAAATTATGTATCCCGGCTCATTTTTCTGTGGCAATTTTAACATGGCCAAGTGGTGCTTTGAGAAAACTGGTCCCCCCTCCCCCCCCCCCCCCCCCCCCCAAAAAAAAAAAAAAAAACAGCAGCAATTGCTAGTATCCACTTCAGGGTCCTCTTCTTTTTTTCAAAACAACAGTTCCCTCCGCATCTGTTAAGTGCATTTTCAGGAGAATAAAGAATTTTTCTGTGGCAATTTTAACATGGCCAAGTGGTGCTTTGAGAAAACTGGTCCCCCCTCCCCCCCCCCCCCCCCCCCCCAAAACAAAAAACAAAAAAAAAAAAAAAAAACAGCAGCAATTGCTAGTATCCACTTCAGGGTCCTCTTCTTTTTTTCAAAACAACAGTTCCCTCCGCATCTGTTAAGTGCATTTTCAGGAGAATAAAGAGTTTCTAGAAAATGTTCGACTGTCCATACCTGAATCCCCTCTTCGATCGAGCATATACAAGCCAGGGAATGATCATGTGCCAACGAATTGTTGATGTTTTTTCTCAACAACACAAGTTTACTCAATGATTTTGGATGCCGGCCACCCACCCCTGTTACGAAATTACATGCATAGCTTCGGTGGAGAGGGACGAAAACGGGGATTGAGGGGTCTTACGGCAATATGGTGGTATTAAGTCGAATGTGCGATCGGAAATTTTTAACAACTCTGCCTATTCATATACTTGAGCATGTAAACGTATAAGCCTTTGCATGTACTTGTCTTTCAATAGTTATATACACTTATATAATGCCTGCTAGTATTTATTAGATACAGTAAAACGTCTCTTAGAACGGACCATTCTATCTTAAAACTAAAGGGATATAAAAAAAAAAACTGGACAAAAATTAAGCGGTTATGTTGGAATTTAGTTGATGAATGATACAACGTACCTTGGTTTCAGAAAAACGTATTAATACAGAACTGATATAAAATAGGGTCAGTCTTACACTTTCCTATGGAGAAAACAGAAAAGATCCAGAGGCTTATAATTCTACTAACTTAGTAGAATTACAAGCCTCTGAAAATATCCTACAAGGAGTTTTTATACTATACTATACCCAGCAAGCATTCTTTATAAATCTATAGCGGGTCGTTATCGGCCCGGCAGGGTAGCTGACGGGCCGATAACGGCCTGCTATAGGTTTATAAAGAATGCTAGCTGGGTATATAGGAATGGATACCTACCCATCACTGAGTTTATTTGACATTCTGGCATGCTATGCATTTGCCCCGAGGGCAAGCTGGACTCCAATTCAACTTGTCCGTCACCTGTTCGAATTGCCCAGTTATATGATGAATCTCTCTCTCTCTCTCTCTCTCTCTCTCTCTCTCTCTAAGCCATGCATACACTGTGGGCCGACATGTACAATATTCTGATTCTGACGTGGGTATTCTCCCTCACTCTCTCTTTCTCTCTAAACTAGCTGTCCCTGGTGGCTAGGTCGAATGCACGTCCGACTAGTGATCAAGAAGTCGCAGGTTCGAACCCCGCCAGGTCCGTCAACCTTCTTTCGTGCAGATTGATCATGAAATATTTTCTATGGTCATTCTCTCCCTTCCGCTGATTCACTGACTCGGGAAGGCGTGAGTGTGCACAAATACAGGTTAACCTCGTGGGGCATTAAATCTGTCCAGGAAAAAACGTAGTTAGGTAAACTGACCTGCTCGACATTACCTAACAGTGTTGACTGGGCCATTTAACTCCAACGCAACCAACCTACTCTCTAAACTGCACATACATGGCACATTGTAGGTACCTTATTGTTGCAATAAGCCAATTTGAGCCTTGGCCCATGTACACTGCGGTCCGTTTCATTTATGTCATTTGTGAGATATGGTTATAATGATCATTACGACAAACTGGTTGTTGATAAGCCTGACGGCCCGAAATTTAAAACTAACAACCAAAATATGAATATCGTAGTTTGCTGCCTGCGTGAAGTTTAACAACCTATATACTTAAACTTCACGCAGGCTGCAAACTACGATATTCATCAGTGTGAATATATCCCAAACCCTTGACTTTACATATTGTTCACATCCTTGTTTAGCAAAAAAAAAAAAAAAAAAAATGTTGACTTGGCCTGGGGCTTGGCACTGGGGAGGGGCAAGTAATTAATAGTAATTGAAGATGCTTTTCAACGCTCATTTAGTTGCCATTGATCGGATTAGGCGCCGTGGATCGTAGTTCGCACACACACACACACACACACACACACACACACACACAAAAACAACAACTCTAGGCCGAACTATTTCACAACTGCTAGATAAAATATCTTGGTATTCTGATGTTGGTCTTTCAACTGCATCAGCGTAAATTATGACCATTTGTTTTCTCCAGTCGATTCATCTCGTGTGTCACTTGCACTTTAGGGCGGGGGATGAAATCAATAACGTGACATCAAAGTGTTTTGACATATGGACCTATTGTTCCAGTCTTGTTTGATTGCCAGGTCACGTGAGGTGATAACCGATATGTAGAAGGTTTCTAAAGGGTAAAATATTAGGTTGTAACGGATTTCTTTGCGAATACTGCTTCCATTTTTATTTCAATTTGTAAGAAAAAGTAAATTTTCATATGAAATAATAACTTTAATCAATTTATTGTATTTAAATTAAGTGACTACGTATTTAATTGGTATTCTATGGCAAACGTTTCTTCAAAAGAGTCGTTTAGTAATCCCTCAACACCCTCCAATTTGTGCGTGACGTCAATGAACACGTGGTTTGTGGGCAGTATCGATGATTTGACGCCCGCCATTTTGACGAAGAGTGACACTGTCTGGGAATAGGTAAGCTACCAATTACGAAGCTTCCTTCTTAAGTCGGCGTTTAGAAGACTGACATCAATGTTTACGCGTAAACAAATGGTTTACTAGAAATATGATGTCTTGATTGACGTGCGTCATCCATGTTCAGCTGTAATAATTGAGATCAAAGGTGCCGACAACTTTTCGGCACTTTTGATTTGAGAGCATGACCTACATATTTCATCACCGTAAAGTCAAAGAATTTGATTATTCGCAGATTCAGGATTGTTTTTACTAAAATGCCAAAGCAAGGTTGATTTAACGGCAAGGCTGAAAAGAAAAGTAAGTTTGATAGCCGGGAAAATTGTGATATAAATTTAATTGGCACCGCCGATAACATTTATAAAGCAAAATCGGCCCATTTTGCTATGTAATATAGGCTATGGGGCAAAGTGCAGAACAATTTGATCGTACTGCCACACTTTTACACCAATCTTGCCTGCAGATGCTAGTGGAAGACAAGTGACAAAAAAAAAAAAAGTCCCCAAAAGTATTAATTCAGAAAGACAAAGCGAGTAGCCATTAAAAATGAAAAATACCTCTAGACCAGGTACAGTAACGGGCTTATCTGAACCTTCTGTCTGTCTTATTTTTTTTTTATATGGTGGCCAAAAAAAAAAAAAAAGCTTTGAACCCCTAGAGAAGATTCAGGTTATCATGGGACATACCATAACTTTGGATGTTGCCCTTCAAATCAGTGCATTTCTGCATTTTCTTCTGTTTTAAACTGCACCTTTCCGTTTTCGCTCTAATTCCAGCACTGTGCACTTATTTTTTTTTCAAAATTACTAGAAAAACTTGTAGTAAAATAGCCTGCTAAAACTGGTACACTTAAAGAAAGGTCAGCAGAAAACTTCATTAGAGGCTTATTAAATGATATGCAATACTTTTCTGATTTTCTTCATAAAAGCATATGTTGATGGTACTCATTTGAATTGCCTCGACTTGTCGAGGCAATTCAAATGAGTATCAACAACTTGTTTTTATTAAGAAGTATTTATCACTGACTGTAATCTAAAGACTACCAAATTGCTTGACTGCGCTTATAAGAGCATGTTCGATTATGGTATTTTAAAATTGAAAAAACTTCTACTTAACCTGGTTTTAAGCCCATTGGACTTAATACATTCAGCTTTCAGTCAGCTGTTGTCTGTATAGGCAGGAGCCCTCCAACAGCAAACGAAAAAAATTAAACCTATTAAGGCTAGGGTTTTTAGCTCACCTGAGCAAAAGCTCAGGGTGAGCTATTGTGATCACCCTCTGTCCCTCGTCCGACTGTCGTCAACAATTAGTTTGTTAACACTCTAGAGGGTACAGTTTTTACCATACCTTGATGAAACTTGCCCAGAATGCTGTCCATTTGAAATCTAGGTCAAGTTCGATACTGGGTCACTTGGGGTCAAAAACTAGGTCACCAGGTGAAATAAAAGGAAAAACTTGTTAACACTCTAGAGGTCATATTTTTGAAGCAATCATCGTGAATATAAATCAAAATGTTTGCCTTGATGATTTCTAGGTCAAGTTTGAAACAGGGTCACTTGGGGTCAAAAACTAGGTCACCAGGCCAAATCAAAGGAAAAACTTGTTAACACTCTAGCGGTCACATTTTTGGAGCAGTCACCATGAATCTTGCTCAAAATGTTTTTCTTGATGATTTCTAGGTCAAGTTTGAAACTGGGTCACTTGGGGTCAAAAACTAGGTCACCGGGCCAGATCAGCAGAAAACCTTGTTAACACTCTAGGGATCACATTTTTGAAGCAGTCATCATGAATCTTGCTCAAATTGTCGTGATGATTTCTAGGTCAAGTTTGAAACTGGATCACTTAGGGTTAAAAACTAGGTCACCAGACCAAATCAAAGGAAAACCTTGTTAACACTCTAGCGGTCACATTTTTGAAGCAATCATCATGAATCATGCTCAAAATGTTTGTCTTGTTGAGTTCTAGGTCAAGTTCGAGACTTGGGGTCAAAAACTAGGTCACCGGGCCAAATCAGCAGAAAACCTTGTTAACACTAGCGGTCACATTTTTGAAGCAATCATCATGAATCTTGCTCAAAATGTTTGTCTTGATGATTTCTAGGTCAAGTTCGAAACTCCTGGGGTCACAAACTAGGTCACCTGGCCGCACCTTGTTAACACTCTAGCAGTCACATTTACGAAGCAGTCATCATGCATCTTGCTCAAAATGTTTTTCTTGATGATTTCTAGGTCAGGTTTGAAACTGGGTCACTTGGAGTCAAAAACTAGGTCACCAGGCCAAATCAAAGGAAGACCTTTTTAACACTCTAGAGGTCACATTTTTGAAGCAATCATCATGAGTCTTCGCCAAAATGTTTGTCTTGATGACTTCTAAGTCAAGTTTGAAACTGGGTCACGTGGGGTTAAAAACTAGGTCACCAGACCAAATTAAAAGAAAACCTTGTTAACACTCCAGAGTGCACATTTTTTAAATAATCATCACAAATATTGCTCAAAATGTTCGTCTTGATGATTTCTTGGTCTAGTTTAAAACTGGGTCACTTGATGTCAGAAACTAGTTCACCAGGCCAAATCAAAGGAAAACATTGACGCTCTAGAGGTCACATTTTTGAAGTGATCATCATGAATCTTGCTCAAAATGTTTGTCTTGATCATGATAATTTCTATTTGACGTATATTTCACTGTCCAGTGACTTATTTAAGTTTTCCCATTTAGGTCAGTTTCTCAGTAATTATTGGTCCTACAGAATGATATTTGGTACTTGTGAAATGTTTGTGTTTAGGTCAGTTTCTCAGTATGGCCTCTTGAGTGCAGTCATCCAAACTTGACCTTAACCTCTATTTCACAGTCCATTAGACATGATACATTGTCTTATTTATTAATATAATCATTTTGAATTTTGATCAGAATGCTTGCCTTGATCAGTTCTAGGTCAGGGTCTCAAAGTGCTATGATACTCAGGTAGGCATTACAGGACCATCATGGCCCTCTTCTTTAATCTTTAGATTTACCGGAGATTTCCTAAAAAGTTGCGGTCAGAATAAAATATGAAAATGCTTGGGTCAATTAAATAAAATTATTTTCGAACAAAATACATGTAAAAATGCAATATTTTAACCCCAACTTTGAAAGGCATAGAATAAAATTCAAAATGCAGGTTTAATTTTTCTGGAGGAGCTTATTAAAATGGCGAGGTCTGGTGACAACCGGCTGTCAGCAGACTTTTAGGTCTAGTGACAACCGGTTGTCACTAGACCAAAAGTCTGGTGACAACCGGCTGTCACTAGACCTAAATGTCTGCTGACAACCAGCTATATTTACTAATAAAATTATGGAAAATTTGTCCTTATCATGGAATAACAATGAATAAAAAAGTATAATAAGTTTCCATTGACAGTGTTTTCAAAGAAAAGTACCGAATAACTTTTAAATGCTTATACAATGTAGCTTGCATTTAACATTCAATTATTTTCTATCAGCTTATTTAATACTAGCATACCTTTTATGGAACAGATAAATGAATTTATATATAAGACAAGAAATAGAAACATGCACATGCACACAGGGCCCCTAGTGGAACCTTTAAAACCATTAAAAACCTTTAATTTTTTTGAAATCCTTTAAAACCTTTAAAGTTGGCTGAAAAACCTGTATTTTGATGAGAAAAACCTTATATTTGGCAATTGTAAATGCAAGAGAAGGGCAGAGTAAATATGTAGCATTTCATAACAACAAATTATAGTTCTGTGACTTAAGAGTAATATGTTCCTAAACAGAAATGCAAGTTAGTATTGTCATTTCCATTTAAAGATAAAAATATCAGACTTTCTCTGCAATTTTCTCCCTATTTTGCTTGAAAGGTGACGGCGCAAGGATTCTTTTGCTTGGGATCTGGCAAGAAATTTAACCATTAAATGCTCTTTATTTTGTACAAAATTCATCCTGAAAAACTTTTATTTGGCGAAAAATAGCCTTTATAAAAAGCCTTTATTTTTAAGAGACTCTCCTAGGGGGCCTGTATACATGTAACAGGAAACAAACTACAATGTACTTCCAAATAACATGTTTTTGTAGTCATGCAGATTTGAAGGTTTTGGTTGAAGTATATTTCAGTTAAATAACCAATTCATAAAAGTTCATAAATAATGAACCCATCTTTACTGGTTTCTAAATCTATAATGGTTTCTTTTCTTAAAATTAGAGCTGTCAGAGGATCTCACTACATCCCCACTGCAGCACTATCAGAGGAGAAAAACTTATAGTGTTGAAATATTTTAAATTCATGCTTACCAGATAACATCACTGTAGGATATGGTTACATGGCAACATAAATCTATGAAATGATTTAAATCCATGAGTTATGGGCCCTTGGCCCTGATTCCGGTACACACAATACATCAACCCACCGTTCATGAGTGTACCAGGTTTCAACTTTTGTTACCCTTACAGTTCTTGAGAAAACTGGGACAAAAAATTTTCATTAATGGCAAATTGTAAAACCTATCAAGGGATGGAACTTTAACATATTTCAAGACCATTTTTATAACAAATTACAAAGATCTAAAATGTTACTGAAATACCGGTACACTGATCACTTATATGACATACAGGGGCTTCTACAAAGGCATTGTTACACAAGAAGGAAGCTCTGGAGATAATTTTGAACCTGTTTTCCAAGAGTATTAAAACTTCCAAGCTGTGGCTTATGCATTAAAATGGTATTATGTCAGATACATATCATATTGAGAGGCAAGTATAGCGATACATATCATATCATGAGGTGACTATATTGTTACAGCCCTAAATGCTAGTCAAGAGTTTATATCTATGTACTAAATGAAGATACCCTCTCTAGATACAGTCATTACTTAAAGGAAAATATACATAAACTATTAAGCATGATTGGCTGAGTAATTTGGTGAAAAAATTATGAAAATTGGTTGGTAAGTAAGAAAGTTGTTGGATTTTAACATTCTATAAAATGCTGTCATGGAAGCTGCCATTTTTGTGAGTGAGTGATGTCATAACCACCGAATTAAATATGCAAAAATAGTAACATTTTGTTGCTGTCTAACCGTAAATGTATTCATTTGCATAAAAACTAAGAACTATTTCACATAAGCAGAATATTCCTGCCCATAGACGACTTTTATTTGTGTTTTAAAAGCTAAACATCTGATTAAATATTCAAAATATTTAATATTCAAAATGGCGGCACCCATGCTCAGGGTTATATGAAATATAAAATATATCTTTCTTATTTCCTAACCGATTTTGATCAAATTTGCTCCAAAATTCTTGTTTTTTCCTAGAGCTTAATACTTGCAGACATACCTGTACATTGCATTTAGTGGGTGTTTCCCTTTGATTATTGTATTGGAAAGGAAATAAGTTCGAAGTAAAACTGAATAAAATAGCAGTGCAGATGCTATTAAAACAATGCAGTCTTCTCAAAACTGACTAGAGTACAGTTTATATGCAAAAGCTCCATAGCTCTGATCGCTGAAACCAAATATGGTAAAACATTACATTTAGCATTAAAAGTCTTCCATAACAGTCAAAGAAAAGTAATCATACATCATGTACAGTCCTTACTTCAAATGCTGGGGCGATCTCTTATAACTTGGACCACAGCTGATCTACTCCCAAACCTGGATAGGAGAGAGTGACGATGCGGGGGTCTTAAATGTATTCATGTAAATATTTAACCTGGTTATGTCCTGTGATTAACGCCATTTTTGCCTCCCACCCCAAAAATAATAATATTTAAAGATCTTGACTCTATGAGATACTATTTGACTGATAAGTACAATGAGTTAAATATTGTTTAGATGCCTCACTTAAATGATTAATGTACCAACAACGGTCTTAAAAATCTTATATAAAAGAAAAAAAATAGCAAAATAAATGCCTGAAAATGTAGAATTAACTGTGAAACCAATAATTATTACACAGGATTATTGGAAAAATACAGCTGGTTGTCACCAGACTTTTTGGTCTAGTGACAACCGGTTGTCACCAGACCTAAAAGTCTGCTGACAGCCGGTTGTCACCAGACACTTCCTATTAAAATCATAAGGTAGACTTTCCCATAAACCTATAAAAAAACACCCTCTGGTCTAAAGAAAAACAATTAGTCAATATACAAACACAGTGATTTATTTACAATTTTATACCTATGCGTCCCAGGACTCGCTTGGGCTATATAAAGTGAGTCCTACTAGAAAATCCTTGTGTCCATTACAGAATTTTCCGCTATAACTTTATGAGTGCTTGGACTCGCTGAGATTTAAAATGTGAGTCCCAAAACAAAAATGTGAGTACGGGACTCGGGATGCGCAGGTAAAAAAATCACTGCAAACACAGTGTTCAAGCCAGGCTGCGCCTTTGCGCCATTGGTGCATATTTTCATGTCTTGGCACAGAAAAAATAAGTTCTTGTGCCATTCAGGTGCAGAAAATTTATTCCAATATTGGCCGAAAATGCGTTGTGATCGGGTGCTTTTACTTGCGAATGAAGTGAGCTCTACGGTAGAGAATATGATAAAGGAAAAGTAACATACAACGATATATACTTTCAGCAGTAATCACTCTGACCAATTTTCTTCCGTTTTTTCTTCCCCGGAAGTTGCACCGGAAGTTGGAGGACTTGATTATGGGTCTCACTAATAAGTGCCACGAAGTGACCAAACAAGTGTCAATAAGTGTCACAAACATATTCTGTTGATTATTTTTATTATTTATTATTGATTTACATAATATTTGTATATACTAATATTCATTCTTTAATGATGCTGTGAAGAGTGCAGATATAGGTTGCCTTATCTGTAGCTATGGTAGATACATTTCACACTATGGCCTGTGGTTTAGGATAATTCCTCAGTAAACGTAAAGCAGCAAGTCTTCATACTTGCATTGGGGTGGGCAGCTCATCACAATATATTACCATGATCTACTTTTCACATTCCACTGACTTATCTTCACCTTGTATAGTTGGGTCAGTTTCTCAGTAAGTTTAAGATCTAAGGACTTGATACTTGGATCTGTTATCTGCAGTGCCCAGTATAATCAATGTACTGCCATCACTGGTGGGTGGATTCTCTCTGAGTGTAGGCTGAAGAATTAATCCTGACTTCTAAGCAGGGATTTAGATTGTTTCATTTAATCCTTAACTTCTGCCGGCCTCGGTGGCTCAGTTGGATGCGCCGTCCGACTGGAGACCAGGAGGTTGCGGGTTCAGTCCCCGCCGAGGTCGGCAACGTTCTTTCGTGGAGATTGATCATGAAATATTTTCTACGGTCATTCTCTCTCTTCCGCTGATTCAAGAAGGGCAGTTGTCAGTTTCTGGCAAAATAATGTGCACAATACTGGTTAACCGCTTAGAGGACTAAGCCTACCCAGTAATCGTGTGGTTAGGTAAACTGACCGCGCTCGACATGACCCCATTGGGTTGACTGGGTCGTAAAACCTCAACACAAACAAATCCTTAACTTCCAGTTATTTAAGCGAACAGTGCAGACCCTGATCACACACTGCATTCTGTGGTGTATGACCTGGATCTACACTGCCAGTGTCCCAGTCCCAGGTTTTACAGATAACCAAACCTCTTTACACAGTACTCTGACAAGAATAGAGCAGCTATATATAAATAACTGTTTCTTGGATTTCCTTCAAACAGAATGTTTGATCTCATTGGTCAATGATAATCACACGGACAACAACCTTAAGGAAGTTTTATACTTTTGCTCAATTGTAAACAACTGACCTAAAAATTGCTAATGGTAAAGCGGAATGTATACACCTTCAGTAGAAAGAACTTTGATGTGGAAATATTTACTTCCCTTTTCAATAGGTGGCTACTCTTAAAGGAAAGAATTTGCTCCCTTTTGGAGCAAATTCTTTCCATTAAGAGAAGCACCCAAATTTTGAAAGGAATCAAGTACCGTACTATGGAATTAAATTCTGCAGAAGTTGTCTCTCTACAGAGTGGTGTTATATCAGTCAGATTTCTCCATCAGCACATGATTTCCTTTTTTCTCCTTAGAGATTCCAGTCCACATGGTTATGAAAGATGTCCGTGCTGTCTCAGGTCCTGGCAAACACATCAACAGATGGACAGATCATAAGTGTGGCTCCTGCACTCGGGACAGAACTAAATCAAGTTGGGTGAGTTCCAGGCAACACTATAACAAATGGGTGTTAAACAACCAATAATGTATCATGGTTTTCCCATATTTGTATGAATAATTTCAGTTTTCTTAATGAGAAGTAAATTGGAACCTCATTATAACGATTTAGATTATGGTAAATGGCCTAAAATTATGAACACTTTATTCTATACCTCTTTGGCCTAAATTTTGCTTTTTATGCAGTTGTTTCCTAAAATACTTAATCACGCCTGGTAATCTCGTAAGGGGTAGCTGGTGGTTATGCACTCAAAATTTTTACGCAAACTTCCGGCCATGACTTACGAGACCTCCAAATTTCAACAAACTGGTAAGTTCTCCTAATTTATTTAATTTTTGTCAATTTCATTGACATATTTTGAAAAATCGGACAATGCTATTCCCAACAACTCATTTCTGCATTGGAAAAGATAGGTGTGGGCTTGAAAAAACAAGCTGCTAATTTTTAATTTAATTTCACCCAGAGAGGGGTAGTCCAATATTTCTGTTTTGACTTTTTTTCCAGTGCAAAATGAAGGTATTTTCAGCCATCTGGGCTATGAAATACTTGTTTAAAATATCAAATAAGATGTACTGCAACCTACGTCTACATTGAAATGCATGAGATGCTAAATTTCCCAAGCATTTGTTCTGGAGAATGAAATAATTGTGCCGAATATGACTTAAGAGGGCGATTACCTCTTACGGGGGCATTTTGGATATACATGTACAGCACAGTCTCCTTATAGCACTGCTGTACAAAGCCAAAACTTGTTAGCTAAGCAACCATGTTTTATTTAAAAAAAAAAAAAAAAAAATATATATATATATATAGATTGAATTAAAAAAATGGCATTCATTTTGCAATATATTCTGTACAGTTTTCCTTGGATACAAATTATTTTTGAGGTCCTTCTGTAAACTGTGTTTTATCTGTAAACCTGCTATAATAAACCTTGTTTTAATAAATACAGATTTTAGGATTCTTGGAAACCTTGATTTCAGCAAATCCTAGATTTCAGCAATTTGCATGCAAATTTTGACCAATATACACGTAAAATTGTATTTGTGGCGTTCATATAATAGTTATTTTCAGGTATGAATTTCCAGCAGTAAGAGGTACAGTGTTCAAGCCAGGCTGCGCCATTGCGCCAATGGCGCAGGTTTTCATATTTTGGCGCAGAAAAAATAAGTTCTTGCGCCATCGTGGCGCAGAAAATAATAAAAAAAAAAAACGAAGTTGAAAAGTCGCCAATTCTGCCGGAGTTCGACAAACAACGTTGTTGGTTTTTATACTGCACTGTTTATTTATACTTGCACTGGCAGAAGTGTTCCGGATAGCGACTACCAATTATATCATGCCTTCTGATTGGATACGGAGATCCAATCAGTGTTCGTGTTTCATGTATTGAAAGCACATGGTCTGATGCGCAATATTGTTGATACGTTGTCATGGCTGAATGCAAAAGGAAAGAACGATCAATATTGAGCTTTTTCCCCAAGGGATCTAAGGGGGAAAACACAGAATCTTCGACTAAACTAAGTGAAGAAAGGCCCCTCCCAATCGACAAGCGATCAATCTGACCCTTCATCCCCAGCTGCTGCGACAGAAAGCGAACGTGACAAACCAAAACAAGTGAAAAAGAAAGTAGTCAAATAAATCGTGGCTTTCAAGAACCGTGGTTACGATTGTTCCCATGGCTTGTATATGATAAAGAAGATAATATCATGAGATGTTCGCTTTGTGTCAAACACAAAAAGAAAAAATTGTGTTGTCCCCAGATTTTTTCAATTGTCTCCAACTTTTTGGAGGATAGGGGCCCTTGGGCCCCAAAACTGAAATTCCTGGCTCGAACACTGGAGGTAAATCACCACCTGTCATTAAACTTCAGTAAGTTGCACACCCTTACGCAGTCTGAGACGTCATATACTTTGCCTCCAAAATTCCTAATCAGGAAACTGACACTAATCATCACATTTTAATCCCTGAGATTAATATTGTCAGTTTTCCAAAAAGCAATCTGACTACTTTAACTGCAGTGAGCATAAATCCAGTCTACCTGTCAGTTGAATGTTTGAGCAGGGAGGATGTCTGCACCTTGCTGTGTGAGGCTTTTGCTCAATAACATGGACACTTTCATGTTTTGATTTTTTTTGAACTAATGGATCTCAGTATCCATGTGTCTGACATATCTCATTTTTAGCTTGCCTGAACAACATTCACGGAGAACTATTGTACTACCCTCGGCGTCGGCGGCGGTGTCCACAAATGTTAAAGTTTGCATTAAAGTTTTTAAGACCGCATTATTTCCTAACCTTATCACCGATTTGATTCATCTTTGGTATGATTATACATATTGGTCCAAAATTTTGTGCAGTACCATCCCCACCATCCTAGGTTGTGTCAAGGTCAAGGTCACAGACTTAGAATTTTCATGTTAAAATTTTATGTCAGTTTTTAGGACCTCATTATTTTTGTATTTGATTGACAAGCGCGAGTTCACATGAGCTATCCTGTCTTGTTTGAGTTACGAGTCTTTTGTACTATATTGTTCTTGATTTGTTTGATTTAAAGTTTTTTTGCCCAGTTAATACTGTTAAGGTCATTTTGATCCAGATTTTGGTTTTAGTACATACTAGTGGTGGGACATCGGTTGGAAATCATAATCGATCATCGGTTGGCATCGGTTGCTGCTGCCGATGCGATTTTCCGATTATAATCGGTTCCTGAATGATTCGATTTGGCGTGCATGTTTCACTGTTAATCCTTGTTCATGGTCATATGTTTACAAGTTCATTCAACTGTACTGCACAACAACTCAACTCTATATTTACAAAGCGTTTGTTAGTACTATTTTTCAGCGATTTGGTGGCCTAAATGATTTTTTTTCTTCTTTGGCTAGAACCCCCACCCCCTTCATGATCACCCCCAATATACAGTCCTGATAACAGAGCGCACATCAAAGGCTTATCTTATCTAAGTGATTATGGAGTCTTTATAAGGCTGTTAAGTCTCCTTAGGTGGGGCCATATAAGGGTTAATTCTTAAAATTGAGCAGCATTCAATATGTTACTATCAAATAAATTCATTTGCAAATTTTGCATTTAACTTGATTTTATTTGTTGATTTGTATTGTATCATTTTATTTTTTTATTTATTATTATTATTATTTTTTTTTTTTTTTTTTTGATAGTTTTTTTTCTAAACACAAAAGTGTTGTTTTTTTCTTGCATTGTGAAAAAGTACAAATGAACTGAAATAGAAATATAAAATTGGAAATATTTATTTATTTATTCATTTATTTATTTTCTAAAGTAAATAAGAACACTGCACAATTATTCCATTTCCATTTCAGTAAAACAATACATTATGGAATATGTCAAAAAGTTCTTGGACAATTTAGAATTTGTATTTTATGCCAAAAAGCTTCTCATACTATCTTCCTAATCTTCTGTATTTGATCCAAAGAAACAAATAAAGGGGGCATTTGGTGATAAATTAGCGTATAGCATAAATATCTGTATTTCACCATGAAATATATTGTGGGTTTCATTAGAACTGCCTGGGAGAGACAATTCTAATGAACAAAAACCAGGTATATTTTATTGAATAACTAGAAAAAAAAACATCAAATTATCACCAAATTACCCACATTTGTTTCTCTGTCTTCATCATAAACTTTGCTGATATAAAATCTAATTTCCCCTTATCAGACCCCTACCTGAAAGGATGGCCAAAGTCACCAAGAATTTCTTATCGTAATCTCCTCAGAGTCATTAGGGTGTTATGCAATCCAAAATGTGTCTTTAAGCATGTTATTAATAATTTAAACTTTTTTTTTTTGCAGATTCAAATAATATTAATAAAAAAAACTTAACATAGAGAGAATACATATCTATGATGCTTTAAAATGCTGTTTAAGACATTGTATAAGTTTCAACCCACCTGTATGGTTCAGGAAGAATTAAAATGAAAATGTCCGACTACTAGTCCAGTGTCGGGTACTAGTGTGCAATCGGTAAATTTCAGCGTTGCTTTATTGATTTTAAATGAAAAACTGGGTGAAAAAACAACAACAACAAACGACAGATACACTAGTCTGAAGGGCTGAAGCTGTTTTACTAGTGCTATGACACTTTTAATTAATAATAAACTTTGAAGAATTTGTTCCATTCAGAAATTTTCAGCGGCAAAAAGTACATCAAAACGGACATTTGTGCGAGTCATAGAACCAGGTAGCTTAATTTTAGGGAACATGAACTATCAATACATTTGACTTTAACAGTTTACACATTATTTCCACCCATCTGTTGTACAGAATGATTCTGTTTCATCAAATCAACCGTGAACCAGTCGGCAGGCTTGGTGAATCTGAATGACACGTCATAACTACACACTAGCCAATAAAAGAAACTTGCTCTGCCCCGCCTTCTACTGCGTAGTTTTGTAAATCAAAAGCGGCGGCATATTGTCACAAATCTTTATGGTCAATGAGTTGTGTAATCAGTGACAGATGTCCTCATACACTGTGAAAACACTTCCGTGAATACTCAAGTATAGTCTCTTGAGTACATCAATAGGTAACTGTTTGTTTTACCCCACGTGGTTATTTGAAAACGTGCAGCGTCAATCAGTTTGCCGATGATCGATTGTGAGAAAGTTCAATCGATTATCGGAATCGGGAGCTTCCAGCACGCCGCTAATCGATACCACCTGATCATCGGTACACCACTAGTACATACTTTGTGTAATCAGTGATGAATTATGACGGTTTCAAGTAATAAAAATATATCCAAAATTGCCAAAATTATCACCTTATGTAGTGGTGTGGTATACTGTATATACTGAGTTTTTGCTAATATCTTAAGAACAAATAAATGGATTTTGATCTGATTTTTTTATATGCAATCTATTGATGTTGTCTAGAACTAGGTTGAAGTAGAAAATGGGCCAGTTTTGGTACTTTTCAACAGTTATGGTCCAAGATTGATTTCAGAAATATAATTTTGCTTAATACCTCTTTATAACACTTTTGATGGCATCCAAAGCAAAAACCGTGTTAGCTAAAGAACCGTGTTGTTGCCAAACAAAAATGTATAGATTATATATTATTGGAGTTACTAAAATATCACTCACTTTAAAGATCGACTTACTAGCTCAAAAGTAAAGGGTTGGTTCTCGGCCAGACAACTAGTGTGGAAATGGTAACCATGTTCTCAGTATAAAAGTTCCCAATGCTGCAGTATATATATATATATATATATATGAAACAAATCGAGGACCCATTCCAGGCACTCCAGAAGAGTCCTCGGCTTGTCCAATCAATTCTAAGTGTCCCTCTATCAAGACCGCACATTGGTTGGCTAGTTGCTAGAACTGCGCATGTTTTAGAATGACCCGCTATGTCTAGACACCCCAATGTGGTCACTAGTTCTGCGTGTGAAATATGGGTCATCAATAATTATTGTAGCGATTTCATTAGCTGTCAAATTCTTTACCCGAAAGAAAGACGGCGGCCTCCTGAAATATCAAAACATGTTTCATAAAAGAAACATTAGACTGGAATTAAGCTTACTAGCGAGAACACGAACTGTTTCCATGGCATGGACTTTTAATATATGGACTAAAACTAATTGAGGCAAACCGGGAATAGGATGTGACACAAGCATGTGTTTAAATAACTAGAAAGTAAATATGAAAATGTTCCGTCTGATATCTTGCTGATTATTTATGTAAATAACATACCGACAGGGATATTTCAAATCTATACATTATTGTTTAGGCTGTATAAAACTATAGATCATAAAGACAAATGAAAATAAATGGTCATTTTTCTATATATTCTATACATTTTTGTTTGGAAACAACAGTTTTCGGGTCCACCATCAAACCATCTTATGTCCAAAACCATCTTATAACGAGCCATCTTATAAAGAGGTTTCGGTGTACCTTGAGTTAGGTTACATACACCCCACCCCCCACCCCTAGATAGTAGCTTTGAAATTTCAAGCAAATTCTCCCCAAAGAGGCAATTTACATGAAATGTGTCTATTTTTTTCTGGGAAAAATAAAACTTGGCTTAATTAATATTACCAAGCATGCTAATCATTAAGTGCAATGGACTGCTGTATTCCTGCATAAAAGATATACATGTACATATATTTATTTCAGTGGTAACCCCTCCTTGTTGACCCTGACTACAGTACCAATTACACTGCAGGCTCAGAAACCAAACCCAGACCTTGAGAATGAGAAACAAGCAATTTACAGGTATAATCTGAACTGTATCCAAGTCAGAAGGGAGTTTTGTCGACCAAAAATTATGGATAGTTCTCTTATTTCCATAAAAACATATGTTGTGGGTACTCATTAGATGCACCTTAGTGAGGCACTTCTATCCACAACATTTGTTTTGGTGGAGAAATAAGAAAAACATTTTTTTTTAGATACTCCATATTTTGAGCTATGCCTGTGATAAAAACGGAACCTTAGCATTGTATTAACAGTTAACCCTTGTTCTGCTGAATAAATTAGGATGCCATGCCCACTTCCAATTTTCAGCCAATCAGATCACTTGATCCAGATTGCTGGTATAAATTCTCACACTTAATGGCAAACAGAGCTTCTTCAGAAGCCAACTGATCTGGATCTACACTGTTTGCAAAGGCAAGGTATATCCGGGCTCAGCAGGACAAGGGTTAAGGCCCAAATCAACTAGCATATTGTAAGTCTGATAAAGACCCTGAAGATCAGGGCCTATGTAGCCTTTTCATTAGCAGAAGGCCTTTTACTCTTTCAGCATGGCCTACTTTTAAGTGGACATATACTTAGTAGATATTCCACCATTTTTTACAAGGAAGAGACAACTTATATGATTTCCTACAATCCCCTTCTTTCCTTTTAGTAGACACCTTTTCTGAAGGAAGACCAGCCATTTTGAAAGAGTTATCTCCCTGAAATTTTATGCATTCCCTTAAGCCTTTCTAAATGGATCTTCTGTAAATCTCACTAGCATCCGCCCTCTACTTAACTGATTTTAGCCTCTTACTTCCAAACTTAATGAAAAAACTGCCTATGCAGCTTATCTGTAAAGTCTTTAGTAATTTAACCATTTTCCTCCAGGCTAAGAGGCTTAATGGCTCAGTTGGCAGAGTGTTGTGAGTCTGGGGTGTCATGTGTTTGATCCTGGCTGAGTCATACCAAAGACCTTAAAAATACTAATACGGTATATGTAATTGCACTTTCCCTTGGTGATTAGCATTTACAAAGTAGGGCTCGGAGTCAAAATGTTGATAAAATTGACTATAGACTATTGTGTCATGTGTCTGGGGTGTGATATTTGAGTGAGGCAGTCCTCTAAATGTGATTATTGAGCTTTCTGCCACATCACTGTTGTGTTATGACTGAAGGATTGTTGAGAGTTATGTAAAACCCAAATAAATTCTTTCGGCATACAGTGAAGGCTGTGATCAGACTTCATTGTTCCAGATAAGAGGGGGTATCCAGAATTTATTTTTTTCATTTCTGCACAAAAATACATGTTGTGGGTACTCATTAGAAGCCCCTTTTTGAGGAGCTTCTAATGAGTACCCACAACATATGTTTTCGTGCAGAAATAAGAAAAATAATTATAGTTTTCAGTTGAGAAAAGTGCCTTATCTGGAGCTATGGATAATAAAGGTTCTGATATACAGGGTGATCTAGGACTTAACTGTATCAGTATGCACTGAAGCACTTTTGTACATGGACAGCTCATTTTATGGGAATGCATAGGTCTAGATAAGAGTGGGTATCAGAAATATTTTTCTTATTTCTCTCGAGTACTCACGTATGTTGTGGGTACTCATTAGAAGCACCTTGGCAAGGTGCTTCTAATGAGTACCACAACATATGTTTTAGTGGAGAAATAAGAAAAATACCAATACTTTTAGATTGAAAAAAAAAGCATCAAGAGCTATGGGAATAGCTACACTTTCAGATGAGGCAGCTCTGTCAAAACTTTTTTTTGTCTCCCTTCTGAAAAGGGTGTGCTCTTTAGAAAATTAATTTGCTCCCAATTTTTTTTTTCCTTTCAAAGTAGATCCCATTTCAGAAGTGAGGTGTATACTGGCTCCAGTGACTAAATAATTTTTCTTATAATCCTGTTTGATAGACCACTAAGATACAACCAAAAAGTATCATGACTATAAAGGCTGGTTACTAAAAAATAAAAAAATATCATGACTATAAAGGCTGGTCACTTTCAAATTTTCTAATGATTAGGCAAGGTGCTTCTAATGATTACTCCCAACATATATTTTCATGGAGAAATAAGAAAAATATTTACTGATACCCACTCTTATCTAGACCTATGCATCCTAACTCTGGGTTGTTTGAGTAGTCAGCTGGTAAATGCAGCAGTCATTGTGGGTTTTTCATGAATACTGGTCAGAGTTTACATTATACAAATCCAACATCTGGCTTAAGCACTATATAGTACACATAACTCATTTTTGTTGTCATTGTTATTATATATTTTAGTTACAAAAAAAAATGTCTTAAATATGTAACAAAATAGAAGTAGTTTTCAGCCAAAAACCATGTAAAAGTACGTGATTTTTGTCTCAAAAGTTGGAGAGTTGGGTGAGAAAAAAAATTCAATGGTTCTAAGGATATTTGAGTTTTATCTGAGGGTCCAAAATAATAGGGTGGGCACTCACTTCAAAAAATAAAAAAAATAAAAATAATAAAATAAAAAAAAAAAAAAAAAAAAAAATAGATGATAATTCAAGAATTCTGACAAACTTTGACCTAATATGTCCTGCTCATTAAGTGGTTCTGCGACCATTATCTGAAAATTTTAATTTTAGTACTTAGACACTTATTTTTCAGTAAAAAAAAATATCGATACATTGTTGTTTTCTCCATAAAAACACAAGTTGTGGGTACCCATTAGAAGTGCTGTGGCAAGACATTTCCAGTGCATACCCACAAATTATGTTTTTATGGAGAATCAAGAGCTGTAAATGGTTATTTTAGTGTCATGTAAGAAATTATTTTATGCAGCGGTTTTAATATCTTTTAAAATTTGGTTCACTGACTGTATTTGCAGTTTTCAAGTATTTAACTAACTGTTACAGTAGCATTTATACTGTAATTTCCAGGCATCCATTGTTTCCATTGATGGCTCTTCTGTTTGAGAAGTGTGAGGCTCTCTCCCAAATAGCAGACACACAGATGGACAGTTTCGATGCTGATATCCAGGCTTTTCTTCAACATCAGGATAAAGAGAAACAACCATTCTTGAGTGATGATGAGGAGTTAAATGGACTGGTAACTTACTCATAGCTACAGATAAATTTTTTCAGCCGAAAAGTACTAAAAGTTTTCTTATTTCTCCACAAAACCATAATTATGCTGTGGGTACTCATTAGAAGCACCTCAGCAAGGCACCTTATATGTTGTGGGTACTCATTAGAAGAACGGAGGTGCTTCTAATGAGTACCCACAACATTATGTTTTTGAGAAATAAGCAAAAAATGTGGCTACTCCTTATCAGGAAAAGAACGTGGATACTCCTTATCTGGAGCTCTGCTTACTGTACTTTTCATTCATTTGTCTTGGAACTAAGCAATAGCTGAAAGGTCACACAAGCTGCAGTGTGAGAAATGTTCTTTCAGGCATGTCTGCCTAGGGAAGACTGAGATCAGCCTGAACAGAGGCTTCTATAATCGCAGTATATACCTGAAATTATTATGTGTTTACATGGATGTATCAGTTCTGAAGTGATTTATGACTCCTGATAAACTTTAAAATTTTGCTTCTGTACCACTGGCCTGCTGATATAAATGTTAAAAAGTTGTCTCCGTGTTTGTGTCAATTCTGCAATTCTGATGTGATTTATGGCTTCTGATAAACTAAAAATTTACTTCTGTGCCACTGGCCTACTGGTAAATGTTTAAATGTTTCTGTGTCAGTTCTGACATGATGTATAGCTTCTGATAAACTTTTGAAATTTGTTTCAGTGCCACTAGCCTACTGATAACTGTTAAAAATTTGTATCTGTGTGATCACTTTGTTTTTTGTCTTGCAGATGTTAAAAGCAATACAAGTATTACGGATTCACCTTCTAGAGCTGGAGAAAGTGAATGATTTATGTAAAGACTTCTGTAATAGATACATCACGTGTCTTAAGGGTAAATTACAGAGTGAAAACTTGTTGCGAACAGAATCAGACTATGACCAGTCTATGTTTGATGAACCACCACCAGAAGAGAATATGTCACCAGTCCAGATGCAGGGAGTCACCAGTGTTGGAAATAATGTACTAATACAGCCTAGTTTTCAGCCTAGTGTCTCAGCAATGCCCACTCTCGGTCCAGGTCAGATTATGTCTGGTGGAACGGTATATCAGATGGTCCAAACAGCACAAGGCCTTGTGGCACAGCCTATACAGGTATCATTATTTCTGCTGGAAGTACTTAGAAGATTTTCCACCATTTTTTACAAGGAAGAGACAACTTATATGATTTCCTACAAGCCCCACTTCTTTCCTTTTAGTAGTAGACACCATTTCTGAAGGAAGACCAGCCATTTTGAAAGAGTTGTCTCCCTGAAATTTTATGCATTCCCTTAAGCCTTTCTAAATGGATCTTCTGTAAATCTCACTAGCATCCGCCCTCTACTTAACTGATTTTAGCCTCTTACTTCCAAACTTAATGAAAAAGCTGCCTATGCATTTTATCTGTAAAGTCTTTAGTAACCATTTTCCTCCAGGCTAAGAGGCTTAATGGCTCAGTTGGCAGAGTGTTGTGAGTCTGGGGTGTCATGTTTTTGATCCTGACTGAGTCATACCAATGACTTTAAAAATACTAATACGATATATGTAATTGCGCTTTCGCTTGGTGATTAGCATTAACAAAGTAGAGCTCGAAGTCAAAATGTTAATAAAATTGACTATTGCATAGCTCCAAATATATTACTTTTATCAACCAAAAATAATTGAAATCTTTCTTATTTCTGAAACAGGTGAAAAAAATGGAAACAACATTTTTCCCCAACCGGGGATCGAACCCGGTCCGCGGGACTCAAAGTCCTACACTCTATTTTTTCGCTATAAAAGCCGGCTTGTACCGCAAGGCAGTACAAGTGTATCATATACCTATACCCCGGTGACATTCTCCCCCACCAAATTGAAGTACAGCCCAGAATTTCTAGGAGTCCGAGACTCACGTGAAATGAGACTCAAGGAGTTTTATGCACACATGTGGGTTATTTACGGTGGGCACCAAATGAAACAGGTGAAAAAAATGGAAACAACATTTTTCCCCGACCGGGGATTGAACCCGGCACGCTGAACTCAAAGTCCTACACTCTCCCGCGTCGTTATAAAAGCCGGCTTGTACCGCAAGGCAGTACAAGTGTATCATATACCTATACCCCGGTGACATTTCTCAACAAAAACGTGTTGTAGGTATTCATTAGAAGTGACTTACCGACACGCTTCTAAAGGGTACCCACAACATACGTTTTTGTAGAGAAATAAGAAAAAATATTTTCCTGATAGTACCTCCTCTTATCTGGAGCTATGATATTATATTTGTGGTCACCCACCTGCGATGGAGAGGGACATATTGTTTTCGATCTAGATCTTCTTGGTATCAGCATTAGCTTCACAGTTTCATATGTACTCAATCTTTTAAATAGGTTGACATATTTTCATCAGACTTGTAGGGTTATATCGTTGGTACAAGTTTTAGAACAGATTATATTCTGGTGATCCTGAACTCATTTAACCCCTAAAACGCCAAGAAAATATTACTTAGAATGTTAAAGGTGGGGATGGGGTGAGGAGGGAGAGATGGTGATGGTGGTGGTGGTGTGTGTAGGTGGGGTCTGTTTATTCTGAAAACAAATTTGTATTTACCTTAAGTATTTAGACTGATAGGCGAAGCAAACAATGTAGACCCAGTAGACCAGATAAATGTTGCAGAATGCACCATTTGAACAGGGCTTGCATTGTTAGCCACTCATAGGTCCTGCAATTTTTTGATAGATTAACATGAAGTGAAATGCATTTGTTCAAATTTTAGGATAATATGTGTTTACGTGTCTGAATATTCAGGGTAATATTTTATGACTACTCCAGTTAAGAAGGGTATTTAGATAAATCATTGTTCTATAAGTTGCTTTTTTATCCAAACAGTGTTGGTTTTTCTTATTTCTTCATACATTTTGTTGTGGATATTTGTTAGAAATGCCTCATATCACTAAAGTATCCATAACATGTTTTTGTTGTAAAATATGAAAAATATTGATCAGGATACCTCTTTTATATAGAGCTATGTAAAAATAAATTATTTGTCAATGAAAAAAACACTTTGTGGTATCTTATATGAACAATTTCAGTTTTCTCTATAGACCCAAGAGGGCTAGGTAAAATATGGAGAATAAGAAAATATTTTTAGCCCCAAAAGTGTTTCTTACCTCCAAAAACACCACAAGGACTACCGGTAGATAAAATGTGGAGAAATGAGAAAATATTTTTAGCCCTCAAAAATTCTTACCTTTACACGTATCTAGAGGACTAGTGAAAATGTTACTTCAGTGCATTTGCAGATTGTGAAGGTTCGGATCATCCCACACATTGCAAATTCTGAAGAGTACTTTGCAAAACTAAGATACAAGTGTATAAAGGTATATTGCAAAGGAGTTTGTTACGTAAATGTCCTAAAATTTCGAACACTTTTGTTCGGTATTTGGCCTAAATTTTGCTTTTTATGCAATTGCTTCTTAAAATACTCTGTGGAATGGCAAACAGTGCAGACCCAAATCAGACAGTAGTTGCCTATGCTGTTTTGCTAGAAATTTTGATGTACAAAATTTTAGGACACTTACCGTAATCATAGATTTAATAGATAGTAGCCAAATGTTTTTATCTTCTTAGCTCTCCAAAGAACTTGTTTGGATAATAAATGCCTTGTCAGGATGCTTATGAATACTCACAACATATGTTTTTATGTTTTGTAGAGAAAAAAAAAATTTTTTTAGTATGTTCTGGTTGAAAACAGTGCCTTATCTAGACCTATTGTAATGTCAGTCTTTTTTTCAGATTCAGCCACAGATAACCACACTAACAACACCTCTGATACATGGAAGCACACCATTATCTCAGATAGGAGTTGGAACTACGTCACAGATTACCTCCCCTACAAATAGTGCAGGTAACTATCATGCTCCTGTCATTTCTTTCATTCGCTAAACTCTTCCTGTATGCTTCTTTGCTGTTACCCTTAAAGTGCTGATCATAACTGCAGCATATGACATTTTAATTTTTGTTTCATTTTTCAGAGAAAATAAGTCTAAACATTTTGTGTGAATCATCTGCCAAGCCTTATTTTCTCAGAAAAATAATTAAAAAAAAAAAAAAAAAAAAAAGAAAAAAAAAAATCCACCTGCTACAGTTATACTTGGCTCTTTTAAGGTTTCATTATGCTGTGTAGAATGAGCAATATGATTGTTGTGGCTCTGTTTTTGTACAGCAGGATAGTTTTCACCTTGCTGTCTTCCAGTCATTTGTAAATGTCCCCACACGTAAGGGGAGGGGACATATGGTTTTTTGGCGTGGATCCTGTTGGCATCGGCATTGGTGTTGGCATCACACTTTCTTATCTGCACAGTATCTTGTGAAGCAGTGGTTGGATTCTTGCCAAATTTTCATGGATATATGGGATATAAGAAAGAACTGATAAGATATTGGTGACCTTGACCTAATTTTCAAGGTCACAGCAGTAGAAAAACTGAAAATTCACTGTGGGGGATGTCTGTTTTCTCTGAAAATACTATTATTAGTTTGATTTTATCACACACATCTGTGCTTATTGTCAGAAATACCGAAATATATATATATATATATATATATATATATATATATATATATATATATATATATATATATATATATATATATATATATATATATATTTATTAGATTTCTGAGATTTAAAAGGATCACTGTCTCGAAAACAGTGAGGATAAAGTTTACATTTTAACAAAGTTAACGTAGAAGGATGCTTACAGTTTAAACACAAACAAGAAAAAATAACAGTTTATGATATCTTAAAGTGAATAAAGAGGACTTTTAAAAGAGATATATTTTTATGACAACTCTGGATTTTTTTTTTCTCTATAAAATAATGTTTTGGGTATTCATTAGAACTGCATCACCAATGGACATTTTTAGCCTAAACAACCAAACATTTGTACTATAAATAGTAAGTATTTAAAACAAAATCAGTGAAACATGTCTGTTCTAAACACGCTTGGAATAAAAAAAAGTACTTCTAATGTGAACCCACAACTTTCATAGTGAAGAAAGAAGAAAAATATTCACTGCATCCTTGAAGTTTTTATCCCAGATACCTTCACCAAACTGTTCATAGTTCTAGGTATTTAAGGCAAAAATTTCTGATATTTTTCTTATTCCTCAGCAAAACCACATGTTGTGGGTTCTCAGAATCATCTCACTGTAACACTGCTAATAGTTAGCCACAACATATGTTTTTGTTGAGAAATAAGAAGAAAATGTTTCTCTGGGTATTCTTATCCAAGAGATTGGACTATTTCCCTGCTGATGTTAGAAAGATCCAGTATCTATTTACAAGGCTGTTGTAAGAAAATGTCTAAATTACTTCTGTTGTTGTAATTGCCAATGTCAAGGCTAACAGTATAGATCCTGATCAGATACCAAACAGGTTCTGCATTGTTTGCCAAAGTCCCATTAAGGGAACCTAGGCTAATATGTTAGGGAAAAACAGGTAAATATTTGTATTATTTCTCCATGAAAACATGTTGTGGGTACCCATTAGAAGTGCCTCATTGAGGTGCTTCTAATGAGTACCCACAACATGTTTTCTTGGAAAAAATAAGAACAATATGGGTACTTTTTGGTTTGAAATAAAGAAAAACACCTTATATGGTGCTATGTTAATGGGTAAATGATTTTCAGTTACAAATTCACTGGGGTCAGTATCATCAGCTCTAGACTCGGATGATGATGATAGTACAGGGAAGAGGAAGAGTAAGAGAGGAGTATTACCAAAGAGTGCCACACAGATCATGAAATCCTGGTTGTTTCAACATATTGTGGTAAGGAATAAGGTTCTTTTAAATTAACCCTTAACTCACCGTTCTCAATAGTAGGCAATATTCTAATATTTTTTTTTTTCTTTTTCTTTTTTTTTTTTTTTTTTTAAGAGAAAAGGGTTTGATATTTCATGTGAATTGTCTGCTGACCAGACCATTGCTTTCTTTGAAAAGTGAAAAAAAAAAAAAAAAAAAAAAGAAATGTTTACTGCTACAATTTTGAATGACACTTAAAGGGTTAAAATTCACCTTAGCTTCAGATACTTGTATATATTCAGATTTTTTTTTTGTTATTGTGTTTTTCAAGGACATAGATGTGACTCATTAGAATTCCCTTAACTGATCTGATTCTTTTGTATTGCCAAAGTCATCAGAAAAATAATGGAAATTGTTTAGATAAAAAATAATACACAGAAGATGTTACTGTTTTTGTGCTAAACATATCATAGTTCCAGATAAGGCACTTTTTATTGATATTTTCCTTATACCTCCACGAGAACATAATTATGTTGTGGGTACTCATTTGAACTGCCTCATTAAGGCACTTCAAATGAGAACCTACAAAGTATGTTTTTTGTGGAGAGAAAAATATTAATTATAAAATAAAATAAATATATAAATAAATATTTATCGCTTATATTAGGGGTTGCCTCAGCATATTTTTAGGATGCTGATTGGAATTAGCTCATTGAGGCAATTCCAGTGAATATTTCATAGCAAAATTTATTCTAAACTGTCACCTTCATTATGCACTTATCTGGAGCTATGAATTCTTGTAAATTGTCAGCAAAATTATCAGTTTTACCCCTTGTCATGCTGAATTAATTCAGATGACATGTCCACTTCTAAGTTTCAGTCAATCAGATTGTTTGATCCAATTTATTAGTACAAATTTGCATACTTAATGATAAACAGTGTAGATCCAGATGAGTTGGCTTCTGAAGAATCCAGCTGATCTGGATATACATAGTTTGCAAAGACAGGGCATATCCGGGTTCAGCAGGACCAGGATTAACTTCACATTGCAATGGCAATGACAGGAATAACATTGGACAGGTAACAAGAAGATGTACCGGTATATGTCTTGCAGACACCAAGTTGCCATCAGTTTGGTGTGTCCTGGTATATTTCTACTGATTTGGCTAGTGCTTCTAACCATTTCATCCAGAGTTTCTGATGTAGACACATTCGTCTTTGTTCCTCCCATAAACGGTGTGAGGCAATACTGTTTTCACAATGTCCATCTATATATCTGTCCATCAATTAATTTTTGGTTTTTGCTTCTTATCTTGCTAAATAAGTTATCAGAAGGCAGCCACAGGCGTATGATGCCCTGCTTGCAGAACTCTTGTTGATACTGATTGTTAATTTGGACATGTCCATTGTTGCAAATAGGAATATCAGTCAAAAATCAGAACAGCAAACTGTGGCACCTTATTAGAATGCTCTTTATGAGCCATCTCTTCTGGATCGCCACTGTTTGCAAAAATGTTTTTTGATTGAAAGGGCTAGAAGTATCTATGCCTTATATCTTAGTTATACCATGGTTTGTGTGTACGATGCGATAATGCACAAGCCTGAGCAAGTACATTATCACACATACATGTATAGAACCATGGTATAACTGATTATTCACATTTTCATGCATGTAGATTATTCTTTACATTCTTTCGTGGAGATTGATCATGAAATATTTTCTACGGTCATTCTCTCCCTTCCGCTGATTCAAGAAGGGCAATTGTCAGTTTCTGGCAAAAGATTGTGCACAATACTGGTTAACCGCTTAGAGGACTAAGCCTGCCCAATAGACGTGTGGTTAGGTAAACTGACCGCGCTCAACATGACCCCATTGGGTTGACTGGGCCGTAAAACCTCAACACAAACAAATCTACATTGTGAGATAATTCACGCTGAATGTTGGGAATTAAGGCTACTGCATGATAAGTTTATGTTAATGCATTGTAATTTAGAAAGTACATGTCCGTTTTGATTAGCCACACATCTTTTCTGAAGCTCTGTAATCAGCTTTTGTGGCAAGATTGGCAAGAAGAAATATTTGAAATAGGTTCAGATAAAAGGTGAATCTGGACAAATATTTTTCTTCTTTCTTTATGAAAACATGTTATGGATACTCATGAAAAGCACCATGGAGAAATAAGAAAAATAACAATGTTGATACTTTTTGGCTGAAAAAATGACAAATGAGTAAAAAATATAACATAAATTATATCTGGTTCCTGTTTCAGCATCCATATCCAACAGAAGATGAGAAAAGACAAATAGCTAGTCAGACAAACCTTACACTCTTACAAGTTAATAACTGGTAAGCTTGCTTTGGTATAAATAGTGATATGGTGACACCGTAATCTTACTTGTAAAATTTGAACAAGTCCTCCATTTTAGAGGACTATATACGTTTGGTACATTCTCTGCCATTTCTCACAAGGAAGCCAACTTTTGTAACTTGCTATCAAACCCTGTCTGAAAAGTGGTCTACACTAAACAGAAAGAATTTGCTTTCCTTTTAGAGTAGAACCTTTTTTTAGATAGTACTTGAAATGTGACTGATGCTCTATGGCTCTGTATAGCTCTATGTTTACATTTTGTTTTATTCGTCAAATTTTCTGTAGTCTTCTGCCTTACAGAAAATAGTTTTCCTAATCCTCAGGGTAAAAGCTTGCTTAATATAATGTTTGGAACAGCCAGACGGTGGAATGTTATGTCAAGGCAATATGTATGCGACATCATTATAATGTCAGTAAACAAAGAACATCATTGGCGGATGTTCACAAGCAATATTCTTTGTCTCTGTCTTATGCCCGCCTTGACGGGAACATTTGACATCATTTTTCATTGAGAAATGAAACGCATAAAACTTGAATGCTTCATTCAAAGAGACAGCACTAAACATGTAAATATTCAGATGCAGTACCTCCCAATCATACTCACTTTAACCCTTGTCTTGCTGAGTAAATTAAAGTGCCACGCCCACTTCTAATTTTCAGCCAATCAGATTTCTTGATCTGGATTGTTGCTATAAATTCACATACTCGATTGCAAACAGTACAGATCCAGATCAGTTGGCAACTTCAGAAGCCAACTGATTTGGATCTACACTGCTTGCAAAGGCAGGGTATAGCCAGGTTCAGCAGGACAAGGGTTAAAATTTGATCAAGTCTATATCTAAAATGTACCGGCTGAATTACAAGCAGTGCAGATCCAGAGCAAACCATCTTCTTTGCTCTGAGAAATATATTTGCCTGAATATTCATGGCAAATAAGATATGTCATATTGGGAATAACAAAAGTAGTCTTTTGAATGAAAACTTATTGGTACAATGTATGTCAGTAAACTGAATAAATACCAAACTAATGGGAGCACTGGTCGGGTGTGGCGAAGGTGTCAAGTATCTTATGTCACTGGGGCGTCCAACTGATATTGGCTTACAGTTTGGCAAGGCCTGCTATCCTTGTAGCAGGAAAGGGTAGAGGGGGAAGGTTATTATTTCTTCTGTTTCTTCACTTTTATTCTGTTCCACTTTCTTCTCTGTCCTTCTCTTTCATCTCTTCTACTGTCTCTTCAATATCTTTTCTCCCTTTCTCTGGGAGACAACACAAAATGACCCACAATTGTTGACGTGTCATTAAACCCCAACACAACCAGCCAACAGGAGCACTTTAATCATTAGCCGCAAGTTTTTGCCTCCCCTTTCAAACATAGACCACTCCAACACAAATTAACTTGATTTGTCAGTATATAAATACCTTCTCAGTGTGGAGCCAAGGAGCAAATTCTTCACTTTATAAAGTAACTCCACTTTGAGAAGGGAGGCAGATTGATCTCCTTTGGAGGTGTATTTGTTCACCTTAATTGGCAGGTGTATATATTCACCCTTGCATGCTGGGTAAAAATTTCATTAGCTAACATTTGAAATGTTTTTCTTATTTTTCCCAGAAAGTAGGATTTGTCGTTTCATGCAGATTGTCTCTTAAGGAGATATAGAGATAAAAATATAATTTGTCTCAGTGCATGAAATCTCAAATCCTATTTTCCAGGAAAAAAATAGGAACAATATAAACTGTCTACTGCTGAATTTGTCCATAGATTAATAAATGTTACTGTCCTGTAGCCTATTCAGCCCTGTAGACAAAGACAGTGTAGATGCTAATGAGATGGCTCATGAGCCATCTCGTTAGGATCTACACTGTTTGCCATTGTAATTTGTACTCTTGATTTATACCTAAAACTCTGTTTGCAAAAATCGATGTCCATATGAAAGTATGGAGGAGTCCATGAGAAACTAATGGTTACTGTTACATTGCAGGTTTATAAATGCGAGAAGAAGAATATTACAACCAATGTTAGATGCAAGTAACCCAGAACAAACCAAAGCAAAGAAACCAAAGCATACAAGCAGACCACCTCAGAGATTCTGGCCATTTTCTTCAACTACTGCTGAGAATACTGAGACAGAGACAAACACCTCCGAGGTCCAGCCTATAACCACAACAGCACCAGTATCTGTACCTGGTCAGACCATTATTTTAGGACCTGGATCTTGTAAGTTTGATTGTGTAGTAAATGTCAATTTTTAAATTGGTTTGAGAACCTCTAAATAATCAAAGCACTGACAGCACTGGTGGGTGGATTGTGTCTGATGATAAGCTGGGAAAGTGGTCCTGAATGGGGACTAAAGACTGTTTCATTCGACCCTAAACTTCCTGTAATTTAAGCAAACAGTGGAGACCCTGATCAGATGCTGCCTTCTGCGGCATCTGATTTGGGTCTGCACTGTTTGCCAATATCCCAGATGTCCCAGTCCAGGTTTTACAGATAACCCTCTGTTAACAACACTCTGACTTCCACACTTTTTAAATGTCTTCTCAGAAACCACCAGTCCAATCAGTGCCAAATTTCATACTGAGCCTCCAAGGGCCAGGGGAATGAAAGCTTGTTTGCGGCATCTGGCTCACATCATAATCATATGACCAAGATGGCCACCATGTCCATATATGGTAAAAACCCTTTAAAAATTGTTTTCTCTGGAACCAAACGGCCACTGGCCCTGGGGCTTGGTATGCAGCATTGGGGACATGGCCCAAATTAAATTTAAAAAAAAAAATGGTAACCAGTTGACCTTGACATTTTTTGGGAAAGTTCAATTTTTTTTACATAGACTCATACAGGCAAAACTTTAAAAATCTTGTCTGAAACTAGAAGGCCCAGGCTTTGATATTTGGTATGTAGCTTTATCTTGTGGACCTCAACAAAGGTTCTTCAAATTATAGTCCTGGGGTCAAAAATGGCCCCGCCTCAGGGATCAATTGATTTACAGATTCACATAGGGAAAAATCTTTAGAGATCATCTTCTTCATCCAGGCCTTTGATATTTGGTATGTAGCTTTATCTAATGAGCCTCTACCAAGATTGTTCAAGTTATAGCCCTGTGGTAAAAAATGGCCCTGCCCCGAGCTGACTTGTTTTACATAGACTCATATAGGAAAAACTTCAAAAATTTTCTTGTCTGAAACCAGAAAGCCCAGGCGTTTGTCAGATATTTAGTTTATCTAATGGACCTCTACCAAGGTTGATCAAATCAAAGTCTTGGGGTAAAAATGGCGCCTCGCATGTGGTCACTTATTTTACATAGACTCATACAGGGAAAAACAAATAGAACATATTCTTGTGTGAAATTAGAAGGCCCAGGCCTTTGATATTTGAAACATAGCTTCATCTCTTAGGCCTTAATCAAGATTGTTCAAATTATAGCTCTAGGGTAAAAATGGCCTTGCCCTAGAGGTCACTTGTTTTACACAGACACATTCTGGCAAAGCTTTAAGAACTTGTCTGAAGCTAGGCCCAGGTCTTTGATATTTAGTATGTAGCTTCATCTAGTGGACCTCTACCAAGATTGTCCAAACTATAGCCCTGGTGTTGAAAATAGCCCATCCCAGTGGTCACTTGCACGGTCTCATTTAAGGAAAAACTTAAAAAATTGTATTGTCTGAAAATTAGAAGGCCCAAACCTTTGGTATTTAGTATGTGGCTTCACCTAGTGGGCCTTTACTAAGATTGTTAAAATTTTGGCCCTGTGGTCAAAACGGCTCTAACAGTCCTTAAGGTCACTTCTTAAATAGACTTGTTTGGGCAAAAAAAAAACTTTAAAAATCTTCTTGTGTGAAACTAGAAGGCCTAGGCCTTTGACATTTGGTGCTTAGCTTTATGTAGTGCACCTTTACAAAGATTGTTCACATTATAGCTCTGGGGTAAAAAATGGCCCCACCCCAGGGGTCACTTGTTTTACATAGACTCAAATGGGGAAAAACTTTAAAAACCTTCTTGTGTGAAACTCAAAGGCACAGGTCTTTGATATTTGGTATGTCATTTTATCAAAGCCATATTTTATCTGAAGTTTCTGTTTTGCCAAAATAATTAAAGCTAAATTCCATACCAAGTTACTATAGGATACAGAAACTTAAGGTTTTTCGAACTGTACTGTCTACCTTACCCATATGTTTCATTCTTTAAAAATGTTATCATAAGCCTGCTCAGAACAAATAGTCTCAAATGAGGTACAGGACCACTGGTCCTCTTGTTAGGTGCTTCTGATGAGAACCAAAACATATATTTTTGTGGAGATAATAATAAGAAAACATTCAAAACTTTTAGGCTGAAAACAGTACCTTATCTGAGACTTTGTATTGTAATGCAGATGTTTATCTAACTTCAGTTATCACTACTAATGGCCAAATAGTCAATCTGCAACAAGCCAATATGGCAGCCATGTTGGAGCAGGTACGGCAGACATCTTCATCACCACTAGCAAATAAAGAAACAAATGACAGTAATAACAACAGCAATAATACAGAAGAGGGATACGAGGAAGATCAAGAACAGGAAAGAAATATCAAACAAGAATTAACGTGACACAGGATACCAGTCATGAAGTGTATATAATATGACACAGATTAACTGTGATTAACTTACATAAAACCATAGAAGCTGTGAAGGAGGAGTATTTGGTGATAATTCTGAGATAATTTTTCTTATTTCTCCTTAAAAACATATGTTGTGGTACTTATTAGATGGATGCGCCGTCTGACTGGAGACCAGGAGGTCGCGGGTTCAACCCCCGCCGAGGTCGGCAACATTCTTTCGTGGAGATTGATCATGAAATATTTTCTACAGTCATTCTCTCCCTTCCGCTGATTCAAGAAGGGCAGTTGTCAGTTTCTGGCGAAAGAATGTGCACAATACTGGTTAACCGCTTAGAGGACTAAGCCTGCCCAGTAAACGTGTGGTTAGGTAAACTGACCGCGCTCGACATGACCACATTGGGTTGACAGGGCCGTAAAACCTCAACACAAACAAACAAACTTATTAGAAGTGCGCTTCCAACAACAACAACAACACATCCTGGGTAATGATTATAAATGCTAGTCTGGGCCCAGTTGTTCAAAGCATCGTTAGCTTAACAATCTCGTTAAGGTTCATTTCGTTAACTGTTTTAGCAGATTCGATATACAATATTATGATATTTTTTGCTGAAAAATGTGAGTAGCTTTTGCTCTGCTCTGCAAAAGCTACTCACATTTTTTCAGTAAAAAATTTTAGTATATTCGCATATCACTGGATTTATATTTTAACGAATCGTTAACTAACGACATCGTTAGCTTTGAACAACTGGGCCCAGGCGTTCTAATGAATATCAACAACATATGCTTAGTATCACCCAAAACTCCTTGACAGCTCCTCTGAACATTAAAACAAATTAGATAGTAAGAAATAATGGGATAATTACCTTACTTTACGTGGCGCAGTTGGATGCGCGTCCGACTGGAGACCAGGAGGTCGCGGGTTCGACCCCCGCCGAGGTCGGCAACATTCTTTCGTGGAGATTGATCATGAAATATTTTCTACGGTCATTCTCTGCCTTCCGCTGATTCAAGAAGGGCAGTTGTCAGTTTCTGGCGAAAGAATGTACACAATACTGGTTAACCGCTTGGAGGACTAAGCCTGCCCAGTAAACGTGTGGTTAGGTAAACTGACCGCGCTCGACATGACCCCATTGGGTTGACAGGGCCGTAAAACCTCAACACAACAACAACCTTACTTTACCAATGCAGAGAAGGGGAGTAATTATTTCTGCAGATAGGCAATGAAATTACCTCCCTTTGCAAAATTGGTTACTTACCTTCCCAGCATTGATTAATATGGGGAAATCAGTTTAATAGGAAATAGAGGTAATCTAAGGAAAGTAACCACTTTTACTTCATTTTACAAAACTGATTTCATCCCTTCCAGCATGATTGATAAATTTTGACAACTAACTCACTATTCTTACTGTCTTAATTTTTTTATTGATATGAAAATCTGTCATGTTGGAGTTTGGTAATTAACCCATTGTAGTCGGGAGACCCGTAAAAGGGTAACTGGCAAACAGTGCAGACCCAGATCAGATGCCGCAGAATGTGGTGTCTGATCAGGGTCTCCACTGTTTGCAAATAATTAGCCATTTTTCTCTAGGAATATGTAAATCTCATAGCTGGATGTACCTAAAATTGAAATTGGACTCTTCCAATATATATTGTGGGAGAGTCTATTCGGTATACAATGGGTTAAAAAAAATCCAAACAAAAACTAGTTTTTTTTTTTTACAAAATTATCCAAATTCCTGAGTGGCATTTTTTTCATATGAAGTAAACACTGTTCATTATTGTCCCTCATCTTTTTGGAGAAAACAGTCTGTAGAGCAGCCACATAGATGCCAAGCCATAGTGATAACAGCGGTTCTATATTTTTAGCTCACCTGAGCAGAAGTGCTCATGGTGAGGTATTGTGGTCAGTCAATGTCCGTTGTGTGTCGTCTGTTGTGCGGCGTCAACAATTGCTTTAAAAGCCTACTCCTCCTACACCCCTGGGCCAATTGACTTGATACTTGGTAGGAAGCATCGGGGTGACTTGTAGATCAAAAATAGCTAAAATCGTTCAGATCAAGATGGCGGCCATGGCCATCTTGAAAGTCTATTTTTCGCTTCTTCTCCTGAACCGAAAGGCCAATTGACTCCAAACTTGCTAGGAAGCAGCAGGGTGACTTGTAGATCAAAAATAGCTAAAATCGTGCTGATTGGAAATCCAAGATGGCCGCCGTCTTGAAAATCTATTTTTCGCTTCTTCTCCTGAACTGAAAGGCCAATTGACTCCAAACTTGCTAGGAAGCGTCAGGGTGACTTGTAGATCAAAAGTAGCTAAAATCGTGCCGATCGGAAATCCAAGATGGCCGCCATGGCCGCCATCTTGAAAATCTATTCTTCGCTTCTTCTCCTGAACTGAAAGGCCAATTGACTCCAAACTTGCTAGGAAGTATCAGGGTGACTTGTAGATCAAAAATAGCTAAAATCGTGCCAATCGAAAATCCAAGATGGCCGCCATCTTGAAAATCTATTTTTCGCTTCTACTCCTAAACCCAAAAGCCAATTGACTCCAAACTTATTAGGAAGCATTGGGGTGACTTATAGATCAAAAATAGCTAAAATCGTGCCTATCGGAACTCCAAGATGGCCACCATGGCAGCCATCTTGAAAATCTATTTTTCGCTTCTTCCGCTGAACCAAAAAGCCAGTTGACTCATAACTTGCTAGGAAGCATGGACTCGAAACTGAGTAGGAAACATCAGGGTGACTTGTAGATCAATATACCTAAAATCGTTCTGATCCGAAATCCCAGATGGCCACCATCTTGAAAATCCATATTTAGCTTCTTCTCCTGCACCGAAAGACCAATTGACTCCAAACTTGGTAGGAAACATTGGGGTGACTGTAGATCAAAAATGGCTAAAATCGTGCCAATCGGATATCCAAGATGGCCGCCATGGCAGCCATCTTGAAAATCTATTTTTCGCTTTTTCTCTTGAACCGAAAGGCCAATTGACTCGAAACTTGGTAGGAAGCATTGGGGTGACTCGTAGATCAAAATTAGCTAAAATCGTGCCGATCGTAAATCCAAGCTGGCCGCCATTTAGAGTTTGTTCAAATAATCACGCCTCATTGACTGGCATGCCATATATATTCTTCTTCAAAATTAAGAACTGCTTAAATGATGATCTTTTCATTAGTTGCGATGACAGGATGGCACTGTAGTGGGACTATAGTCAGATTCTCTGACAGCTCAAGTTGTTTCAGAAATTTTAGGATAAGTACAGTAATGTGTTGCCACATGCATGCATTAAGGTGAGCTATGCTGTCTTACGACAGCTTATCTTCCATTATCTTCCATTATAGTGTGAGCTTGACCTTTTCAGTCTGCTGGCCGGCCACCCTCTGCATTTAACCCTTAAAGCCTTTAGTAATACCAGCTGCAGACTACATTTGATTTTTTTTTTTCTTATTTTCCAAGAAAATAAGCCTTGTAAATTCATGCCAAGTAGAGGATTCACATGAAAGGTAAAAGTTTATTTTTGTCAGATTTTTTTTTTTAAATTAAAATGTGGTAAGCTACAATTTTGAATGGCACTTTAAAGGTTCAAACATCTCTGGTTTGGTCTGATGCTATTATCCGGTGAATTTAGCATATGTCTGCAATGTAGAGGATGACTTTAATGTAACAATTTTAGTCAGGCTGACCAATATCCATTCTTCAGTACATAGCTCTAGATAAGGGGGAAGACAAATTTTTTACCCAAAAAAGTATCAATATTTTTCTTAATACTTCACAAAAATATACTGTATTTGACTTAATTACCGCACCATGTGCTTAGGTTTTTTTCACAATTACGGGGAAAACTTGTGGTAAAATATGTATGGGTACACTTAAAAAAAGGTTAGCGAAGGACTTATCTAATGAATCTTATGCAATGCTTTTTGTGCTTTTTTATTCTGATTTCTTTATAAAGCATATGTTGTAGGTACTCATTTGAATTGCATCGACAAGTCGATGCAATTCAGATGGGTACCCACAACATATGCCTTTATAAAGAAGTAGACAAAAATTACACTGGCTGTAATCTGAAGACTACGGAATTGCTTGACTGTGCGCTTGTAGGAGCATGTGCTGTAATTAGATCGAATACCGTATGTTGTGGATACTCAGTGGAATTGCCTCCCTTTGACCAGTCATAACATAGGTTTTTCATTGAGAAATAAGAAAAAAAAAAAAAACCTATACAGATTCTCCTCTTATCTCGAGCTATGTCAGAAATATTAACCTTACAATGAATCTGTCTTGGCATCAGGATTATTTAGATATTTGGTCAGTCCCTAAAAGATGTTGCTCTTTTAGATTTTTGTTTTGCTGTTATTAATTGTGATAGGTATAAAATTCATGCTTTAATGGGTATATACATGTATTTATTAAACTCCATGTTATTTTACCAAAAATGTGCATGTTTATATGTCGCAAAACTTGAAAAGTTGCAATGAATTATATTTTAGCTTAATTGTTGGATAATTACAGTCTATACAAAAAAATATCTATATTAGCTCCAAATAAGTAGCGTTATCAGGTAAATATTTTTCTTATTCACAAAAACGTATGTTGTGAGTATTCAGTAAAAGCGTCTAGGTGAGGCACTTCTAATAAGCACCAACAAAGTATATTTTTATGGAGAAATAAGAAAACATTCTATACTTTTGGGTTGAAAAAAAAAAAACAAACAAAAAACACACACACACACAAAAAAAAACCTTGTCTGGAGCTATGTAAACTGTTTTGCTAAAATTAACAGGTGATGTTAGATTCATTACTATGTCACCAACATACATGTTGTAAAGTTTGTACCACAACCATGCATAACTAAGGTAGTGACACTAAGGCCCATATATCCGTATTTACGGTAAATATCCTAAAATCCTAAAATTTCAAAAACTCTATTCTATACTTATTATGCCCCCAACTTCATAGAAGTTGGAGGGGCATATTGCTTCTGGGTTGTTCGTCCGTCCGTCCGTCCGTCCTTCCGTCCGTCCGTTCGTCACGCTTTTTGATGCACAGCATAACTTTAAAACCGTGAATGCTACTGTTTTGAAATTTCATATATGGATTCCTCATGAAAAAATAGCTGACACGTATTTTTTTTCTTGACAGGATTATGCCCCTTTTCTGAGTTATGGCCCTTTGAAAAAATATGGATGCAATCTTGTCAGCAAAATATCTCAAAAACTATTAAAGCTAGATCCTTGAAACTTGATGAACAGACTGGTAGTGATGAGTAGACAACCTGATTAACTTTTGAAGAAATTTTGAAAAATACTTCTTGAGTTATGGCCCTTTGTAATTTTGGGCAATTTTACCTTGTCAGCAAAATATCTCAAAAACTGTTAGAGCTTGAGCCTTGAAACTTAGTAAATGGATTTGTAGTGATGAGTAGATGACCTGATTAACTTTTGAAGAAATTCTGAAAAATACTTCATGAGTTATGGCCCTTTGTAATTTTGGGCATTTTTATCTTGTCAGCAAAATATCTCAAAAACCGTTGGAGCTAGAGCCTTGAAACTTAATGAATAGACTGGTAGTGATGAGTAGACAACCTGATTAACTTTTGAAGAAATTTTGAAAAATACTTCTTGAGTTATGGCCCTTAGTAATTTTGGGCATTTTTACCTTGTCAGCAAAATATCTCAAAAACTGTTAGAGCTTGAGCCTTGAAACTTAGTAAATGAATTTGTAGTGATGTGTAGATGACCTGATTAACTTTTGAAGAAATTCTGAAAAACACTTCATGAGTTATGGCCCTTTGTAATTTAGGGCATTTTTAACTTGTCAGCAAAATATCTCAAAAACTATTGAAGCTAGAGCCTTGAAACTTGATGAATAGACTGGTAGTGATGAGTAGACAACCTGATAAACTTTTGAAGAAATTTTGAAATATACTTCTTGAGTTATGCCCCTTTGTAATTTTAGGCATTTTTATCTTGTCAGCAAAATATCTCAAAAACTGTTAGAGCTAGAGCCTTGAAACTTAGTAAATGGATTTGTAGTGATGAGTAGATGACCTGATTAATTTTTGAAGAAATTATGAAAAATACTTCATGAGTTATGACCCTTTGTAATTTTGGGCAATTTTACCTTGTCAGCAAAATATCTCAAAAACTGTTGGAACTAGAGCCTTGACACTTGATGAATAGACTGGTAGTGATGAGTAGACAACCTGATTAACTTTTGAAGAAATTTTGAAATATACTTCTTGAGTTATGCCCCTTTGTTATTTTGGGCATTTTTATCTTGTCAGCAAAATATCTAAAAAACTATTAGAGCTAGAGACTTGAAACTTGGTGAATTGATTGGTAATGATGAGTAGATGACCTGATTAATTTTTTTGTAAATTCTGAAAAATATTTCATAAGTAATGGCCCTTTGTAAATTTGGGCATGTTTCCCTTGTGAACAAAATATCTCAAAAACTATTACAGCTGGAGCCTTGAAACTTGATGAATAGATTGGTAGTGATGAGTAGATGACCTGATTATGCCCCCAGTTTCGAATGAAATTGATGGGGCATATTATTTTGCCTTCATTTGTCCATCCGACTGTTTGTCCGTTCATCAAGCTTTTTTTGTGCATGCCATATCTTAAGAACCCTGCACGCTAGGGTTTTGAAATTTTATATTTGGGTTCCCAATGAAAAAATAGCCGACCCGTATTTTGTTTCTTGTCTAGCATGTTTATTTAAAGTTATGCCCCTTTGAAAAAAATCAGAATTAAATCTTGTGAGCAAGATATCTTGAAAAGTATTTAAGCTGGGTTCTTGAAATTCAATACAGTGAGTGGGAATGATGTGTACATTACCCGATAATATTTTGAGAGAATTCCATGAAAATATTGATAAAGTTACGGCCCTTTGCAGTTCTGCTCATTTTGACCTTGTCAGCAAGATTTCTCGAAAAGCACTTAAGCTAGGGTCTTGAAATATTATATGCTGATTGGGGATGATGTGGAGATTACCTGGTTTGTTTTTTAGGGAATTCCATGAAAAATTGATGTAGTTATGGCCCTTTGTAGTTCTAGGCATTTTGACTTTTTCAGCAAGATATCTCAAAAAGTATTTAAGCTAGAGCCATGATATTTGGTATACTGATTGGGATTGAGGAGGAGATCACCTGAATAAATTTTGAACCAATTAAATGAAATGTTGGAGTTATGGCCCTTCGCAATTTCGGGCCATTTAATGTTGTTGCTTTATTGTGTATAGCATAAGTTTAGAACCATGTATGCTAATGTTTTGAAATTTCATGTTTTGATTCCTCATGAAAAAATAGGTGATCCGTATTTTTTTCTTATCCCAATCATCTCCTATTTTAGAGTTATTTCCCTTTGATAAAATAACATTGAAATCATATATTTGTACTGTTGTTACCGTCATGGCTAAGCAGTGTTGGAATCAAACAGTGTTAGAGTCAGGCAGTTGGGGGCATAGTGTTTTACAAACACCAGCTCTAGTTAGACTAAATTTTGCCTTTTATGAAGTGATTTATTAAAATACTAAGTGGAATGGCAAACAGTGAAGACCCTGATCAGACTGCTCCGTCAGGAGCAGTCTGATCTGGGTCTGCACTGTTTGTCTATGCTCTTTATCTGAAACTTTGGAATACAAAATTTTAGGACATTTACCGTACCCAAAATATTCAGACACTTATGGCTGATCAAACTTAGGCTTGTATGAGTACTTAGGGTTAATATGATAATGAATTTTATATTGTTTGAATAACTTTATTGTAAGTGGCTTATCATAGATATGCCGATAATGTATTGATGATTTTTGTGACAATGTACGATTTGTGCAGGGGCACAGCATTTCCTACAGAATTGCATCTACCAGACCATTTGGATCCTTGCCTATCCACAGAGTGCCCCATGAAGACTGTAGATGTGCAGGCCAATCTGAATCTTTTCTGGGTGCACATGCAATCTTGTAGGAAATTCTGTGTCTTAGTTCACTGATAAACATGTTCTGTATGCAAGGGATTATTTTCTCACATCAGATCTTGTTATGATTGTTATTTTGTTACCTTTACAAGTGACCTTATTTAAAAATGAGCCATAGCAAATAAAACATTGATGCATACATGAGAAAATGAAGCTTGGGATTGTAGCCCAACAAAAAACTCAGATCAGCCTGTCCATTTATATAGTTTGATGAGTCCTCTACTGTCGTATATAGAAGTTTTGGATTGTTGGCTGTCCACAGAGCACCCAGCAAGAGTCTGGATGTGCAGGCTGACCAAAATCTTTGCAAGCACACATGTCCAAATGTATTTTTTTTTTTTTTTTTTCAAATTGCAGGTCATATGAATATTATTAACCTTAGTAGTCAGACAAAAAAAAAATGACTGAGCAACAGGGTAGGCCAACACAGCTTTATATAAAAGAGGTGTCCGGTTGGATACTTATGTCAGCAGGAAAATATGTTGTGGGCACTCATTGTTTTTAGCTCACCTGAGCCAAAGGCTCAAGGTGAGCTTTTGTGACCGGTCTTCATCCGTCGTGCGTCATCATCTGTCAACAATTTACTTAAAAGACACCGGTGACACTTAAACAGGTGAATAGATTTTGAAATAATTTTACAGGAATGTTCCTTGGGTGACCCTCTACCAAAATTGCCTAAATGGTTCTACTCCGCTAAACAAAATGGCCACCAGAGCTAAAAATAGCAAAACCTTAAAACGAAATCTCCTCCTAGGCCACTGAATGGATTTTGAAATAATTTCACAGGAATGTTCCTTAGATGACCCTCTACCAAAATTGCCTAAATGGTTCCGCTCCACTAAACAAAATGGCCACTAGAGCTAAAAATAGAAAACTTTTAAACAACATCTCCTCCTAGACCAGTGACCTGAATGGTGCCACTCCGCTAAACAAAATGGCTGCCAGAGTTAAAAATAGAAAAAAAAATTAAAAAACACCTCCTCCCAGGCCAATGGCCGATTTCTAAATAATTTCACAGATATGTTCCTCTCATGGCCCTTTACCAAAATTGCTAAAATGGTTCCGCTCTGCTGAACAAAATGGCCACCAGAGCTAAAAATAGAAAAACCCTTTTAAACAACATCTAGGCCAATGGCCCGATTCCAAAATAATTTTACTGAAATGTTCCTCTCATGCCCCCTTACCAAAATTGCTAAAATGGTTTGGCTCCACTGAACAAAATGGCCGCCAAAGCTAAAATTAGAAAAAGGGCGTAGACTGTCATGCGTCTGTCAACAATTTACCTAAAAGACATCTCCTTCTGAACCGGTTAATGGATTTTGAAATAATTTTACAGGAATGTTTCTTGAGTGACCCTCTACCAAAATTGCTAAAATGGTGCCATTCCGCTAAAATGGCATCCAGAGCAAAAAAAAAAAGAAAATCTTTAAACAACATCTCCTCCTAGGCCAAGGGCCTGATTTCAAAATAATTTCACAGAAATGTTCCTCTAATACCCTTTTACCAAAATTGCTAAAATGGTTCTGTTCTGCTGAACAAAATGGCCACCAGAGCTAAAACTAGAAAAACCTTTAAACAACATCTCCTCCTAGGCCTATGACCTGATTTCAAAATAATTTCGCAGAAATGTTCCTCTGATTAAGTAATATTCTCCTTGAGTGCTATGATACTCAGATGAGCAATATAGGGCCATCATGGCCCTCTTGTTCTGTTTTTTTCTTTTTTTTTTTTTTTTTTTTGGCCTGTTTGCTTTGATAGATGATTGTGAAATTTCTGATCAATACTGTAAGGACATGTCTGAATATTCAGGGAAAATCTGGTACACAGAAATCTGGAGTTCTGTTTGGTTTCCTCCTATTCCTTGTTCAGAATCTGCAGAAGGCTAGAGAAAATTATTAGATTCTCATCCCCACACCTAAAAAATCTGACAAAGTAAAAAAATTTGAGGTGGAAAACTTACAGTTGGACTTATGCTTAAACAGATTTTATATTTTTTTTTAAAATTTAAGAATTACAAATGAATTATTTGTTATGAAATGAGTTCTTTTTGCACATGATGATTAGTGTCAGTTACCGGTATCTTGTTTTGCTAAAATTTACCAGAAATAAAAACAAATCCACCCCATTTTATTCTAAAATCTGGATGAGAATCCAATTAATTTTCTCTGGCTTAAACCAGATGTCCTATATGTGAACTGTATAGATCTGGATCAGTTGAAATAAATGCATAGACTGATCTGGGTCTATGAATCATATACATCACTCTAAATAAGAATTTTTTTGTTTTAACCAAAAATAAATTTATATTGTTCTCATTTGTCCATGGAAACATATTATGTACTCGCATTTTCATGGACAAATTAGAATTGTATTTGTCAGGATACGCCTTATATTTAGAGCTATGTTTATACAATATTGTTTTATTTGCTTTGGCTCAGATGATGAGTTTTCTATTTGACCAAAGATTTAGTAGCAATAAAAGCTATGAAAGAAGTATATCTTTGTCTTTTGTAATGTTAGCCTCCTGGCCCCTGGCTGTAGTTTTCTTCCACCCAATCACCACAACCTCTTTTTGTTAGGATCCAAAATGAAAGTCATGTTAGCTTAACAACCGTGTTGTATCCAAACAAAATGTCTAGATTATATAGAAAAATGACCGTAAATGGTCATTTTTCTATATAATCTATACATTTTTGTTTGGCTACAACACTTTTGGGGTCTATCTTTAAACCCTCTTATATCTGAACCGTCTTATAATGAACTGTCTCATGATTTGTCATATAATGAATCATAATGAACTGTAATTATAATGAATTGTCTTATAAAGAGGTTCTAGTGTGTGTTTTAGTTATACATGTATGTTCTGGCTATGGGTATCTCTGTTTACTCTTCCTCAGTATTGGAGATGGACTATAATCTGTAATTGTGGCACTTCCTGCCCTTCTTCATTGTTAAGGATGAGTGCTGGATGATTATTCAGGGATAATTTTCTCTAGGTCTCCATAAAAAGTGTATTTTGTGCTACTCATTAGCAGCATGTTTGTAAGTCATAAAAAGAAAAGAAAATTATCCTAGAATCCTAGAATTGTCATAAATTTGTGCTCCTCAGCAATTCCTTGGCCCTCTATATTTCACTGCTTTCCATAGAAAGCAGAGATTCACAGAGTGTGGTTTGGTTTCACTTTCAAGGTTCTGATTTTCAAATCGGCATGGGTGTTAAAAAGAAAGTGATCTTTGGTATTTACATATTTAATTTCATATCTTCCATATCAACAAATGAATAACAAGCACAAGATAGGTATTCAATAAAGAAATGTAAAAAAATAAAGCACATCACTGCTTTGTTTTGCATAATATCAATATTACATCTTTCCATGTGACATTTGACGTGTGGCTGTAATCAATCAGATTCCTGGTGTCAGTCTGTTGTAAAGCAAGTTATATCAGCCAAGTGAGACTATTGCTTCTCTCAACTAGTCCTTCATTGAAACCCCTATCCACTCACACATAGTGATAGGTTTGTACTTGCAGTAAAGTCCTGTTACTGCATTAAACTTGGGAAGAAAAAATATAAAATATTTACATGACAACCAATAGGGCTGTTCTGTAAGGCATTTTGGCTTACATTTGTTCTTTTCTTTTATCAGTACATGATTTTTAATGAATACCCATAATGTATGTTTAGGTGGAGAAAGAATTCTCATCAAATACTCCTCCTTCACAAGCCCTTTGAATTCATTTTTGCTTCAAAATTTGGGCCTCTATCCATTCAGAGAAAAGCTGTATGTATGTTGTCTAGCAAAAACTAGTGATTTTTACAGCTCTGAATAAACTTTTCTTATTTCTGAATGTGAAAGTGGGTACTCAATAATAGCAGAGTTCCCACTGCATTTTGAATATGGGGGAAAAATTTGCTTTATTTTCTCATCTGTACCCCACCAATATATGGCAAGATAAAGAGACTTCCATTTTGAGGATACAAGACAGTTTTGGGGGGTAAAAATCCCTCTACAGAGTAAATAGGACTGCTGCACTAAACATTTTTATGAGGCAATTTAGTAGTATCCAAAGCACATTTTTGTGGAAAAATAGGGTGCCTCTTATTTTTAGAGAAATGGACCTTTGAAACGATCTGGACAGGATTTCGGAATACCTAAATATTTAATAAGTTTCATGGCACAAAAGGGCCCATATGCAAATAGTGAAGGATCAAGTTAGTTTGCAAAGCAGCAGTCTGATCAGGACTGGCTCTGTCCATCAATATATCTATTCTACAGTATCCACTGAGTCTTCAAATGGACAATTAAGGCTGTGATCGGAGCCTTTGTTTTCCTCATATTGCATAAGGGTCCTTGTGTTGCACATCATATGGGCCGAAACATCAGGGCCCAGTTGTTCAAAGCTAACGATATCGTTAGTTAACGATTCGTTAAAATTAACATCGAGTGATATGCAAAAATGCTGAAATTTTTTGCTGAAAAAATGTGAGTAGCTTTTGCAGTGCAAAAGCTACTCACACTTTTTCAGCAAAAAATATCAGAATATTGTATTTTGAATCTGCTAAAACAGTTAACGAAATGACCCTTAACGAGCTCGTTAAGCTAACGACGCTTTGAACAACTGGGCCCAGAAAATGCACCTTCAGATATGTACACCAGCAAAGGTTCAAATCAGCCTGCCCATTAGTCTCGTCAGAATCTACACTGGGCATGGGCTGATTTTAGTTGTCCTTGGGCAAAGGTCAGGGCCCAGTTGTTCAAAGCGTCGTTAGCTTAACGAGCTCGTTAAGGGTTATTTCGTTAACTGTTTTAGCGGATTCAATATACAGTATTCTGATATTTTTTGCTGAAAAAATGTGAGTAGCTTTTGCACTGCAAAAGCTACTCACATTTTTTCAGCAAAAAATTTCAGCATATTTGTGTATCACTTGATGTAAATTTTAACGAATCGTTAACTAACGACATCGTTAGCTTTGAACAACTGGGCCCAGGTGTTTTCTCATGTGGCTCACATGCATTTTCATAGCTCTTGAGAAGATGTTTTTTTCAATCCAAAAGTATTGATCTTTTCTTATTTCTCGACAAAAACATATGTTGTGGGTACTCATTAGAAGCACCTTGTCGATGCATCTAATGAGTACCCACAACATATGTTTTTGTGGAGAAATAAGAAAACTATTTGCCTGATACCCACTCTTATCTAGACCTATGATTTTGTCATTCTATCAACACAAAGAACACGCACATTCAAGATCAATACATTCACTATTATCCACATAAACTACCACTATAACTGAGAACTAACATGAGAGATCCTATGACAATTGGTAAACAGAAAAGATCCAAGATAACCTGCTACCTATAATTTGTGTATATGCGAGTCTTCATAGATTGCCATACAAGTTCCAAGCAGTTAAACCTTAAAGTGCTAAGCAAAATGGTAGTAGACATTTTATTTTTATTATTTTTTTGTATTTTTCATAGAAAATCACTTGCCATTTTGTGTAAATTGTCTGCCTAGCAGACAATTTGCATGAAATATCAAGACATAGTCTCTGAAAAATACAAGAAAATCAAAATGTCATCTGCTGCAGTTGTGATTAGTACTTAAAGGGTTAATGTCTATGCTCAGAGGATTGAGAAACTGTAAGAAAAGGTTATCTGAACCAAAGCTAGTTAGACACAAGGCCATAGGAATCCCTTCGAGCATTAATGAGCTATCTGCAAGTTATTCATACTTTAGTCCTTTTCATATAGAAAAAGAATATAAATAGAACTTGCAAATCTAACAAGGGCTATCATGATAACCCTTCACACACACACACACACACACACAAACACACACACACACACACATGGCATGCATGCATGCACGTACGCACACATGCACACACACAAATTCAACTGCAGAACAATGTTCTCAACAGGACTACGTACTCACTGTTCATGTATGGATTCAGACAGGATTTCACAAAATAAGGTCTGAATATTATATACATCATGACACATATGCACTTGATCATATACGTTATCAAGCAGACACATATCAAACTGCAGTCTGATGTGTATCTATTCTGCAACCAGTGAAACAGAATCAGGTCATCTGTGGGTCTCCACTACTCACATTCTGTTTTTACTTGATACATATAAAATATCACAGATAAGCTAATACATATGAACCAGCACACCACAAAACCTACAATCAGACTTGTGCAACCAGCAAAGATCAGCCTGTGCATCTGCTCAGTAATTAGAGTCTTCGCTGATCGCATGCGTCTTCTACAGTCTTCAGGCTATCCAAAGAGGGATAAAGGAGAACCCCTGCCATACTGGGTGGATGTACAGTCTGAGTCTTTGCTGGTTGCACAGAGCTTATTGTAGGTTTTGTCATGCGCTGGCTTGTATACCAAATTTACCAAAAATATTGTGACCCTTAACTCCCATATTTGTCCTGAAATTTGAAAAAGTCCATTTCACTACCTATTGATGTTTCTGTAAATTGCTGGATGAACAGCAATCCGTACAGAACAGAGAACACATTCTGCAACATTTGATCTGGGGTGCCCACTGGTTGCTCAGGATTGTCTGTTCAAATACTTAGGGTAAATATGGTAATACAAGCAATTATAAAACAATACACATTTGAAATAATTCCTCACCACTGGTATACATTTAAACAAACACTACTATGCTTTCGACATCTTTCAGAAAGTTGTTTTTGGCTTGGCGCTTTACACAAAAGAAGTAAATTTGCAAACTTTTGTCATGATTTAATCCAAAACCATTTGTCATTACTACTTATGCACAAAATGTATGTTTTATTCTAGTCATTGGTTTTATAAAAATCTAATATTTTCACTTTTTCCCATAGTATTATGAATGCAAATTATGAAGAAATCTGTAGGGTAGGTAACTTGAAGGCAGATTTCCAACAAGTTCTGCTTGTTCAATTTTTCTGAAATTTTTAAAATATTGTTGTGAAACATCAATAATTTTAATTCAGCAAAGTAAGAAATATTTTCTTAGACAAAAATTCCAAAAAGTCACTTTACTATAGAATTTACATTGGTCATGCCAATTTTTGGCCGTAAATTTAATTTTTGGGTACATATTTGAGAACAAAACACAGAAACAGAAAAGACAAATGGTATCTGATAAGATATGATCAATCAGAACAAAATATTTTCATTTAAAATAAAACGCCAATTAAAAAAACATCTTTCTGAGTGATGTCAAAAGGACAGTAGTTATACTAACAAACATTATAAAACAGCAGTTACATGTATTCTTTGACATGAAAATTACCAGTACGGTAAATGTCCTGAAATTTCAAACACTTTATATCATACTATTTTTGCCTAAATTTTGCTTTTTATGCAGTTGTTTCTTAAACTACTTAATGGAATGGCAAACAGTGTAGACCCTGATCAGACTGCTCCTGAAGGAGCAGTCTGATCTGGGTCTGCATCGTTTGCATATGACATTTTGTCAGAAACTTTGGTGTGCAAAATTTTAGGACATTCATCATAATAAACAATTTCCAAATTTTATCTTGTACATAGCTCCAGATAGGGTATTTTTCCAAACAAAAGCATCTGTGTTTTTCTCATTTTCCATCAAATGTAAGTTGTAGATACTCATTAGAATCATCTCAATGAGACAATGCTGATACAATAAAAAATTACTTGGATACTCTCCATATCTAGAGCTATATAACAGAATATTTAATGTGGTCACAATTGCTTCTAAGGATAACTAATTAAACTGAATAAATCAAGTATAACTGCTGTTTTTACAGCAGAGTTTATGATTATACATTATAGATTTTTGAACATGATAAAATTTTACTAAAGTGGCTTTTGCACGTTAGAATACAAAACATTGGTTTATTAACCATTTTTCACACTTGTACGTGACAAACTACAGATAATGTTTTATTTTTGACAGAAAAGAAGGCTTGATATTTCATTCAAATTGTCTCCTTTGGAAACAATTAGAATGAAATAACATTTGTTCTAAAGGAACACTTTCAATGAAATATCAAACCTTATTTTCTATGAAAAATCAGACAGAACACTAAAAATTTCATCTGCTGCTATTTGGAATCAGTAGGATAAAGGTTTAATAATTCAAACAACTTGCTTGTTATAAAACTCATGTAAGTTTAAATTAGCAGAACATAGTTTCAAAATGTTTCAGAAGCACATCTTTATTGTGTTTTATTCTTTCATCCTTGCACAAATAATAAATAGTTCTTCAATATTTTTTCTCAATAAATAAATATGAGGTCACGATTTTTTTCAAGGCTTAGGGGTAGGAGTTGGAGTAGGGGATCCACTGGGGGCAGTTTTTGGTGGTCGTGGGTACATGGCTATTGTGTCCTCTCCTGACTTGTGGATTTCTTTGTGTGCAGCCACTAAATACTTCCTCTGATTCATCTTCACTGAAAACAAGAAACCAAAAAAAAAATTAGCATAAATATCCAGGGCCCATGGCCCGGTTGTTCAAAGCGCCGTTAGCTTAACGAGCTCGCTAAGGGCCATTTTGTTAACTATTTTAGCAGATTCAATATAAAATTTTCTGAAATTTTTTGCTGAAAAAATGTGAGTAGCTTTTGCTCACATTTTTTCAGCAAAAAATTTCAGCATATTTGCGTATCACTCGATGTAAATTTTAACGAATCGTTAACTAACGACGTCGTTAGCTTTGAACAACTGGGCCCTGATGTTCAAAACTAACCATGCCATTAGTTAGCATATCGTTAAAACTTTGATTATTAAATATGGCATATACGCTAATATTTTTGCTGAAAAAATGTGAGTGGCTTTTGCATATACCTGTGAATTAGATATTGTACTTACTAGAACAGTTAACATTTTTACCACTAACGAGCTCATTGAGCTAAAGATGCTTTGAACAACTGGGCCCTGAGCTCTCAGTAAGAGGGGAATCCAGATTAGTTTTTCTTACTTCTCCATGAAAACAAAAAATATGCAGAAAGTGGAGGCCAGATCAGACAACACATCTCTTCAGTCTGATCAGGGCTTTCAAAGTCTGCCTACAGAATCATTAGATACTGTAGAATATATTAGTGTATCAAAATGAGTGTGTGGTTTAGTTGGCTAGTTAGGAATTTTACCATTCATATAACCTGGAAAACCCATTTTCTCACGCTGTGAAGTAGTACACCACAACCTCTTTATAACACTGTTGCTGGGATCTAATGCAAAAAATACTTGTTAGCTAACAACCCTATTGTATCCAAACTAAAACTGCATAGATTATATACAAAATGGACATTTACAGTCATTTTTCTATATAAACTATACATTTTTGTTTTGTGTTTATAGCCAAGCAAAAATGTATGGGGCATATAGAAAAATGACCATTTATTGGATACAACACTTTTGGGGTTCACCTTTAACCCTTGTCATGCTGAATAAATTAAGATGCCACACCCATTTCTAACTGTCAGCCAATCAGATTACTTTATCCAGACTGTTGATATAAAGTCACATACTGAATGACAAACAGTGTAGATCCAGATCAGATGGCTTCTTCAGAAGCCAACTGATCTGGATCTACACTGTTTGCAAAAGCTTGGTATATCTGAGTTCAGCAGGACAAGGGTTAAACTGTCATAACTGAAAGGGTGCTATATTGAACTGTCTTATAAAGAGGTTGCTGTGTAGTACTTACAACCTTACTATGATAATACTGTATTTGAGCTGCAACTAGAGATAGTGTACCTCATGACGTGTGCCTAGCAAAGGCTCAGATCACCTTGCTTATGCAATCAGCCTGATTCATCTTTGCTAACCATCTCAAGACACCTTAGATCCTTGCATAGCTACAGATAAGTGGGTATCCACATAGTATTTTTCTTATTTCTCAATGAAAAGATATGTTGTGGGTACTCATTAGAAGCGCCTCACCGAGGCGCTTCTAATGAGTACCCACAACATATCTTTTCGTTGAGAAATAAGTAAGATATCAGCATTTTTCGCATGAAAAAAGCACCTTATCTGTTGCTATGATCCTTGGCTATTCACAGAGTGTTTAGAGAAGAATGACCAGACCATATGGATGCAGGCTAATCAGTCTTTGCTAATGGCGGTTCCTTTTCTCACATTGTGTGATTCATACATCATTAAATGCTGCTGGAAACCATATTGTAAGAAAATGAAATCCATATGCGCCGGGGCACAGCATTTCCTACTAGATTGCATGTGCACCCAGGAAATACTCAGCTCAACCTGCACAGATGTGCAGGCTAATCTGAGTCTTTGCTGTCTATCTGATGTTGCTTTGAATCCCTGGCTACTTACAGAATGCCCTAAAAAGACTCTGATCAGAATACTTGGATGCACAGGCTGATCTTGAGTCTTCACTGGGTATGCATGCAAACTGGTAGGCAATGTTGTGCCCTGGCTCATATTTTTGAAGCAAATCCATATAGAAGTTCTTCTTTTCTTGTTTTTCTTTCTGACAAGCCACACAGCTCTAGAAATGGCACACTTTTCAACCAAGACATACTAATATTTTTCTTGCTTATTATTATGTGTACTCATTAGAAGCACTTGGCTGAGATGCTTTTAATGAGTGCCTACAACATACATGCGTGTTCCCATAGAGAAGTGAAAAAAAACAACAGTGTTTTCCTGAATTTTCCTCTTATCTAAAGCTATGCTGACTGCACTGCTGATGAAGAGACAATACAGACATGTCCAAAGCTTAAAAAAAAAAAAAAAAAAAAAAAAAAAAAATCAATAGGGCTATGTTTTCTTGGAAAATATTTTATCATTTTTCTATATTTTATATTACACTTTTCAGTTAACTGTTGAAATTAATCAAATTCTCATTATTCATCATTTCTAACTTCACAATTACAGGCCAAGAACGAAGATTAAAGTGAAAGCCTACCTTTTTCTCGGACAGTTTTCTTCTTTACTTCTGGTATCAAGAAACAATGAACTAAATCAGCTACAATTTCTTCTGATTCTAACTGGGTACGTCTGCAAAAAGATCAATGCACAGCATCAGCATACAGTAACTAATACACAGCATACAGTAAACAATTCAAACTTATTAACATATTGTGGTAACATCTGTCAGACAAGTTTAACTTTTTCACTGCCACAGGCGATAATAATAGGCTTTTGCAAACAGCGTAGATCCAGATGAGACGGCTCATAATGAGCCGTCTCATCTGGATCCACACTGTTTGATATTTACTCTTTCAACTTTATAAATAAACATCCTTCCAATCGATAATTTAAATTAAAAAAAAAAATGATGACAAATGTATTCTGAAATTTTGCACTGAAAGGGTTAATATAAAAGAAATTGTAACAGTCTGCATCGGTCTTGAGAAAGGAGCTGCAACATCAGAAAATGTATCCTTGGACATGTGGACCCAGGAATATTCAGATCAGCCTGCGCATTTACACAGTCTGATCAGAATCCTCACTGGGTGCATTTTGGATAGCCAAGGATGCAGTTTCATAATTAACACAATGAACACTGATCATACTGTGCAGATGCACAGGCTGATTTGAGTCTTCATTGGTAGCACATGTGAGAAGGTATGTTTTCTCATGTTGTAACGCAAATTTACCTGCCTTATTACTGTATCAGAAGAGAGTTATGTTATTGTCAGGAAGACATGTGAGGCTCTCATGGTAGTGAATTTGACCAGATAACATCACAAAATATTCTTATATTTTTTCTTGAAAACAGGGTTCAGTATTTCATTCAAACCGTTTTCTTTGTAGACAATTTAAAATAAATGTCAGCCAAATTTTCAAGGAAAAATTAAGAAAACCTCATTTTTGTAATCTGCTAAAGTTTAAAGGTGGTGTTGACACAGCGACCCAAAGTCAAAAGTGTACAAGCACCAGGACTTTAATCTGCATACACAGACAGAGAAGTACAATGCTAATTACTCATGCTGACAAAAAAAAACAACAAAAGGATTTTCTTTTTGAAGGGGTTCATAGTTAATACTAGAATATGGAACACTAACTGGTTTCAACTAAAAATGACAATGTTATCAGAACCTCTCTGTCATTTGAAAAAGCTATGGATACCATGTCTTCTGCTACATGTATTATAAAACTGTTTACAGTAAAACAACTCTACAATATTTCTGGAAAAGGGAAAAGCTGGCTATTGTAGGGAGGCGGCTGTTGTAGAGAGGATATACAGAAAAAAAAACTGGGAAATAAAAGTGGCTGTTATAGGAGGTGGCTGTTAATAAATGGTGACCATAAGCAGAGATTCCACTGTATATGCCCCACCTCCCCCACCACACAACTTTCCTTCCCACCCACTACAATCTTCTGAAGCTAATTGTATGTAGAGGACTTTAGAGATAAGTCTGTAGGATTCAGTAAAAAATGCTTGTAACCAGCCGAACAAATAAGTAAGAAAGCAAAATGCTACAAATTTTGGAAGTTCCACCTATAGACTTACTTGTCTTCCATTTCATAAGCGACATCATTTATCTTTTCTGCCATCTCCATGACTTCCATCCTAGCCTGAGCATCAGCTGTCATGTCAACTGAGTCCAGGATGATGTTCTCAAGATATGTGTCCACACTATTCTGATGAACCTTGACAACCTGCAAACAAAAAACACAAAGGTCAGATTTACAAAGCACTTTTTTCTACCAAGAATTATTTATATCTTTCTTATATCTCCAAAAAACACATGCAGAGGGTACTCATTAGAAGTGCATCAGCGAGGCACTTCTAATGAGTAACCACAACATGTTTTTTGTGGAAAAATGATAAACAATATTCATATGGAAAACCCTTTAATCTATGGCTATGTCTGAAAATGAAAAATCATCTGACATTCAAAAATGGGCCTTAACATATGTGTCTAGAGATCATCCAGACTAGCCTGCATATCTGCATAATCTAAAAAAAAGCTTCACTATTTGCCTGGAGCCAGTCTGGTATAAACAAGAATTGTCAATATGCAGTTCTTATTAGATACTTCTGCAAGGTAAACCAAAATGTTACAGATGGCCAGACAATGTGAAAACAGTATACCCCCACAAATGGGAGTTTGCCAGGGGTAAAAAAATTGATGAAAAAAAACAACTTATTACCTTACTACACTGCTGTGGTAAAATAGAATGATGGACAATATAAATCCAGTATACTCCCACTTCCTCAAAGCCAGGTGTAAACTAATAAATTTATTATGTTTACTCGATGTGTTTGTAAGTTTGTAAAACCTGTCAAAAGAGAAACTTGTTCATCTTTTTTTAACCAAATAGTAGTCATATTTTTCTTATTTCTCCATGAAAACATATGTTGTGGTTCTCATGAGAAGCTTCTCATGGAGAAAAAAATGAAAAATATTATGTGGATACCCTGTAATCCGGAGTTTACCTGTTTAAATATTTCATCTTCTTCTCGTCTCCGCCTCTCCTCCACTTGTCTCCGCCCACTTTCTTCAGCTTCTCTGATCCTCCTCTGTCTCTCGGCTAACATAGAGAATGCATGGATTCTCCTTTCCTCTTGCAATCTGATTAATTCTTTGCTTAGGAAGTCAAACATCTCACCAAGGCTTGCGCCTTCAACCTTGGCCAGTGCCTCATCCACCTGAGATTCCTAGAAAATCAAAGCCGATAGAACTTACTTTTTTGGTGGAAAAATATTCAAAGATTAACATGTGCTTACCTTTTAAACATGAGCTTGACTATATGTTAAGTGTTTGGTCATTTTTACAATGGTAGACAACTGCAGGCCACACTTGAGGAAATTAATTCTATGCTTTAAAAGTAACCCCCAATTAGGAGAGAGGTATATATTTATGTCAGAGTTATTTTCCTTGCAGTTGTGTCCATTTCTCTTATAAATTATCCCTAAATTTATCACCTTATCTGTATATGTGTTTGTTCTACTCCATTTAGAGGAACATGTCACAAGAAGTTTTAAGAGGACATGACAAACTTGGAATATTTTCAGCAAGTTTTTACCAGGAAGAAATTTTTTTACTTCCTTTTCGCTTTTCTGCACATCAATCACCTTTTGAAAAGGGGTTTACTCTAAAAGGAAAGAATTTGCTCCAAATTCTTTCCTTTCAGAGTAGACCACTTTTTAGAATGGAGACAAAATAATTTTGAAAATTACCTCCCCTGAAAGTGTATCAATCCCCCTTATATGTATATATCTTTATTGTACTGTACTCCATTTGATAGTCACATAATCTAATCAAGTGAAATTTTACATATGCCTACCTGATGCTCATGAAGTCGCCTCTGTCTCTGTAAGGCCAGAGTTGCCTGTTTCTCTTGTTTCTTTACTGTCTGTTCAGCCTCTTGTAAGGCATGAGTACTTCTCAACTCCCTGATCAATTCCATACGTTTCTCTTTACCCTCAAACATCTGCCAACAAAATATAATAAAGATAAGAATTCAGGTATTGTGAAATCATCTTCAGGTAGTCCTATTCAGAAGACAATCTGAGCCGAGTCATGAGAAAAAGGCTCTTCAAACTTTCTGCTGAATCAATCTGTCAGTGTGCATGCCTTTGCGAGGCCACGTCTAGTTCTATGGCTGAGGTTTCCCCTTGGTCTATCGTTTATGTGAGCAGACAGCATATGTTCTTGCAAGAATGCACAAATATATTTTAGTACAAGAATAACTAACTGAAACAGTTGCAAAAATAATCACATTATCATGACCTATGGAAATCTAGATTTTCCACCTCACCAAGTATTACAAGGGAAACCAGAATTAAAGTTCATATTGAGCATGATTTCACACACCAAATCAGAGAAAATAAGATGATTTTTATTTGAATTGTCTGCCTAGCAGACAAATCACATGAAATGCCAAGTCATATTTTCTTTGAAAAATTAGGAAAAATAACAATATTGTCAACTACAATTTTTCTTAGCACTTTAAGGGAAAACAGGTTGATCAGTGGCAACAAAATTTAGGACAACTTACCATATTTTGTATACCTCTGCCTCGAATCACTTGTTGTAAGAATATCACAGCCAAATCACGCTCTTCCTCTTCCTATTAATACACGTAAGAAAACAGGTCTTTATTATTAGAATATTTACATAATATTTTTTGCCTGAAATTAACAAATAGACAATTACATGTGTATATAAATTTGTGAGCCACGAAATTAAAACTCATGTATGCTGGTATTTATGAATGAAAGAGAAATGACACATGAAATGAAGCAGCTGGTGTACTGCATATCATCTTCAGGTAGTCCTATTCAGAAGACAATCAGAGCTGAGTAATTAAATTTAAAGTTTTGAAAGATAATGATATCAAATTTTGTAAACTGATATTAAAACAAACTCCCGGCTTATCAGTTTACCTTTAACAGAGTGCTAAGCAAAAGATCAGCTTATAAGTGGCATGACTTGGCTAGGGATTGAAAACAATAATGGTAATTCAGATAGTTGTTAATATTGCTAAAAAACTATGTTGTTGGTACACATTAGATAAGCTCCACAAAGGGGATTCTAATGAGCACTCTTATTATGCAAAAACAACAAAGTTTATCATAAAATATCACTGTTCTATACTAGGATTTGACTGTTTTAGGGTTTAACGACACAGCAACCCTTGTGGGTCATTTTATGTTGTCTCCCAGAGAAAGGGAGAAAAGAGAAGCGATAGTAGAAGAGATGATAGAGAGGGACAGGGAGGAAAGAGGAACAGGAATGAGTGAAGAATAAGACAAAATAAAAACATTCCCCCTCTACCCTTACCTGCTACAAGGATAGCAGGCCTTGCCCAACTGTAAGCCAATATCAGTTGGACGCCCCAGTGATGTAAGATACACAGGAGCTACATGTATGTGCACACAACATACCTCTGATGGAACCTCTACAGCTGGAGTGGGTGGTCTGGGGATAGGTTTCTCAATTCTCTGTAAGAACCTCAGTGGTTTGGGTTCTTCCTCTCCCTTCAATTTGTCAGCCTTGATACTCTGGAAATGAAAAAAAAAAAAAATCAATATAAAAATACATGTCTCTGCCAAAACAGTCTTCAGGAAAACAAGCAGATAATAAAAACGTTAAACTATAATACCCATCCATTATCTTTTCGCGGGCAGATCTCTATGAAACATTGACAAAATTTGCCCATTAGCAATCCAAAACCAGATCTCCTTAATATCAATGCATGTACCAAGTTTGATTAAAATCTCTTGACATTTACACAAGTTATTGTCCAGAAACGAAAATATAGGCGTGATGGGCAGATAACTCTATCAAAATTTGACAAAATTTGCCCGTAAGCAATCTCAAATCAGATCTCCACAATATCAATGCACATACCAAATTTTGTGAAAATCCACTGACATTTACTCAAGTTATCACCCGGAAAGGAAATGCAGACGGATAGACGACTGACAGACAGACACGCAGACGTCCAATGTGAAACCATAATACTCCGCCACTATCATGTGGTGGGGTATAAAAATGAGTGACATTTTTTTCATCCTGAAAAAAAAAAGAACAGCTTAGCATTTCACTGGAATTGCCTTGAAAGAGATGACTCCAACTATTTTCTGGTAATAATAAAACAATATGAGCCGTGAAAAGATGTCTTCCAAGCAAATATGGAAAACAGAATCACCGGATACTGTAAAAGGTATCAATAGACAGCAAGGGCACAGAAGAGACTTTAGAATCTTAAACTCCGTATTAAGCATATGCTCAAATGTACATTTTTTGCTTTTTAAGGCAAACTGCTAATCTTTGAAAATTCTTAAGGTAAATGGGTACACTTGGAATATTTTGCACACATGAAGTTGCCTCATTAGTATTTGAAACCTTTCAAAAATAGAATCTACTCTCAAAGGAAAGAATTTGCTGTTTCTTCTATTAGCAAATTCTTTTTCTTTAAGAGCAGTCCCCAATAAGAAGGGGTGTACATATTTCCATGTCAGTCATTTTCCTTGGAAATGTACTCAATCCTTTTAAATGTAGTAAGCTGAAAGCTAAAATGATTACTGTATTTCTGCTGTCAATGGTCTACACAGACCAACTTCATCAGTGCAGACACAAATCATATATTGAAGGAACTGGTTAATAGTAATCAAACACTGAATATTAAAAATATTCTGAGATGTCAGCATTTTCATTTTATTTTCAGAAAGGATTTCTTGACTTTTAATAAACTCTGTACCCTTACAAGGTGCTACTTTTTAATTTTCAAAGACTTAAATATTCTTTGGAATATAAATATAAAATGACAATAACAGCTTTATAAGATTTTCTAACTAAGTTCTCTCCCACCATACACAGTTAATTTACATATTCATATATTTACCTCATGCATATCCATAAGTTCCATCTCCTGTCTGTATTTGCGCTTGACAAAGCCTGCTTTGGTGACTGTCTTGGGTTTGGGTGCCTTGATACGTGGCTGAGTGACAAAATGTGGAAGTGAAGCCTCCAGCTCCAACAGGCCTTGATAGGTGTTTAAGTGGCGACTTTTTACCACAAACTGTTCTGAGCCTCGATCCAAGAACACTCCAATTCTTGTGAGTGGAGCATATGTCTGTGAGCCAAACCCGGAGTAATCATTTATGATATCTCGTCTTTCGAGCTTGCCCTCTACTTTTCGTCTCTTTTCCGTCAGTTTTCTAATAGCTGAAGTTACATTGAATAAAATTATAATGTAACTAAACATTTTTAAGAAAACAAAAGAACACACAAAGATACACACAAAACTGACGTTCTCTGCCCCTCCCACCACATAAATTTGGCATAACTGTTATAATAATCATCCTATGATCACCTTGAAAATGAGATCAAGGCCTTCAAAATCTAATGAACATTAAGCAAGTTCCAGTGATATCGTCCTACAGGCTTGAAGACAATCACCCTATTGGTTCAGGAGACATCACATAAACTAGAAAGGAAGAGAGAGGGTGGGAATCCCCATTTCAATCCCACCATAAACAATGGTGAAAAATATTAATATTAAAAATGGAAGTAAATTGCCAACTATCACTAGCAAATACAATTAAAATTACCTACTTTTAATGTGTTCATTTCTTATTTTCTTTATCTTTGCTTCTTTGTCTTTCTGTTTTTTCGACCTGAAATAAAAGATACTTGCTTTGAGGAAATTGATAATTCACCATACCTCAAGAAGGGGGCACCCTTTTTTCTGCCAAAAGCATGGATAGTCACAGTCCTAGATAAGGCATTTTTCAACTGGTAAGTACTGGTATTTTTCTTATATCTCTACAAATACATATGCTGTGGCTACTTATTACAAGTGCCTCACTGAGGTGCTTCTAATGAGTACCCACAATGCATGTTTTTGTGGAGAAATGGGAAAATATATAATGATACCCTCCCTTATCTGGAGCTATTGATAGCTTTCTCACCTCTCCAAACATATTTCTGATTAGTACTGCCTCATAGAGGCAATTTTAATAAGTATTCATAGCATATGTTTTCTCATAGAAATAAGAACAAGAGGCCCACGGGCCACGATTCGCTCACCTGAGTGACATAGCCATTGCAGACATGCAGATGTTATGCAACATTTTTCCAATCCTATCATCGCAACTAATGAAAATATCATCATTTGAGCAGTTCTTAGTTTTGAAGAAGAATATATGGGCCTGACAGTCAATGGAGCATGATCATTTGAATAAACTATCAATCACATTTCAACAGAAGGATCAATGTGAAATTTGGTGGAAATTGGCTAAGTGGTTTCTGAAGAATCAAGATTTTATACATGTAAACAGCACAGTGGCAGGGAAATATTATAAATATAAATCAGATGATGGCCATCTTAGATTTCCAATCAGAACAATTTTAGCTACTGTTGATCTACAAGTCGCTTGGATGCTTTCAATATAAATGTATATAGCCCATACAAATGGGGAAGCAAATTTGACCTTGGAGGTAAAAAGGTCAAATGTCAACATAGAATCATCATTTTAGCAATTTTGGTAGATCTCCTGTCCCCCGTAATTTGTGCAAAGATTAGGACCCAGGGCTTATTTAGGTATGGAGAAGAAGATTTTTAAAGGTTTTTACTATATATGGGCATGGCAGCCATTTTGATCTATGGATCATACCCATTTTAGCAATCTTTCATTCTCCTGCCCACGGAGGCTCCGCATGCCCGGATGCGTCAGAGAAAAAGCCATTTGAAATTATCAACATTTTTTCCATACAAATGTATGGGGCCCATACAAATGCATACAGACGCAAACTTGACCTCGCCGTAAAAAAGGTTAAATGTCAATGTATGACAAGTATTTTAGGAACTTTGGTAGACCGCCCGTTCCAGATGATATATGCAAAGATTCAGCCACAAGCCATCCTCGGTTTTAGAGAATAAGATTTTTAAATGCTTTTTCCCATACAAATGCATAAGGAAGCAAACTTGACCTTGCCGTAAAAAGGTCAAATGTCAATGTATGACCAATATTTTAGCAACTTTGGTAGACATCCTGTAGACATCCTGTCCCCGATGATTTATGCAAACTTTCAGCCCCAAAGCATCCTCGGTTCTAGAGAAGAAGATTTTTTTTAAAGGTTTTTACCATATATGGGCATGGCGGCCATCTTGGTCAACCAAACGGTGACCATTTTAGCAATCTTTTGTTCCTCCTACCTAAGGAGGCTCCAAAATTGGCCCAGAGGCTCCAGAGGAGAAGTTGTTTGAAATTCTAAACATTTTTCCCATACAAATACATAAGGAAGCAAAATTGACCTTACCGTAAAAAGGTCAAATGTCAATGTACGACCATTATTTTAGCAATTTTGGTAGCCCTCCTGTTCCCAAAGATATATGCAGAGATTCAGCCATAAGGCATGCTCGGTTTTGGAGAAGAAGATTTTTAAAGGTTTTTCCCATACAAATGCATAGGGAAGCAAACTTGACCTTGCCGTAAAAAGATCAAACGTCAACGTACGACAATTCTTTTAGCAATTTTGGTAGACCTCCTGTCCCCAATGATTCCTGCAAAGGTTCAGCCCCAAGGCATTCTCGGTTCTGGAAGAGAAGATTTTTAAAGGTTTTTACCATATATGGGCATGGTGGCCATCTTGGTCAACGGACCTCAACCATTTTAGCAATTATTCGTTCCCCCACCCTAAGGAGGCTCCATATGAAATTTGAGCAAAATTGGCTCAGCAGCTTCAGAGGAGAAGTCGTTTGAAAATGTTAACGGACGGACGGACGACGGATGAAAAGTGATCACAACAGCTAATCCTGAGCAGAGCTCAGGTGAGCTAAAAATATTTATTTAGATTTTATAAAACCTCTATTATCATAAGTTGCAAATTTTCACCATAACAGTTTATAAAAGTAAACCTAAAAGAATTGACCCTTGTCCTGCTGAACCCAGATATGTCCTGCCTTTGCAAACAGTGTAGATCCATATCAGTTAGCTTCTTCAGAAGCCAACTGATCTGGATCTGCACTGTTTGCCATTAAGTATGTGAATTTATATCAACAAGCTGGATCAAGTAATCTGATTGGCTGAAAATTAAAAATGGGAGTGGCATCTTAATTTATTCAGCAGGACAAGGGTTAAGATATTTCTTATGTCACCATGCAAACCTACGCTGTGGGTACTCATCAGAAAGGCCTTGCTTAGGGGCTTCTTATGAGTACCAACAACATATGTTTACACTGAGAAATAAGGAAAGATACTTGTACAACTACTGTTACCTAAAACTATGCAGGAAGATGTTCCTTCCAAACAGTGAGTATCAAAGCTTTAGTGTGGAAAGGGGGGAGATGTGAGCATGGGAGAATCCTATTCCCAGGAAGATTCAGCAAAGTGATGTCTAATTAATGTAAAATAATTCATTGTAATATTAAACTGTTATATCCTAAAATGGACAGGAGAATGATTCTGAAATGAATAAATGCTGGACAAATCATGTCAAACTTCTTAGACCCCACTCATCAGAAATAAAATGCTATACATGTTAACCTTTACCACTATCTAGGTAAATTCAGAAGACAACAAATTAATGATATTTTTCCTAGAAAACAGCCTTTTACATTTCATGCAAAGTTTCTCCTATTTTCTGGTAAAAATCCAAAAAATATTTCAAAATGTCATCTGCTGAAATGTTTACCCAACATGCAGAGCATTACATCACCTCTTTTTATCATGTGTACGACAGCAAAAGAAAGCAGGAATACCAAATGTTTAACAAAAAGCAAACATACAGAAAGGGACCATGCATTGCACTTGCTTAAAGACTTCTAAAGGTAAAAAAACAACAACAATATGTTTAAAGAACAATAGAGCAAATGATTGAAACTGAGAGACATTCTGATTATAGTAACTGTAATTTTACCATAGTTTATCAAGACGTTTAATGTTGAGTTCCTGGTGATTTTCCTCTCTCTGTTTCAACAACTGTTTTAATACTTCTAACCTAGCTTCTTGTAATCTGGAAATAAATTTCAGACACATCAAACCACCATTCAGTAAACATATAACAAAAACAAAATCTGACAGATAATGCATTCAAGAGAAAATTTAATCTTCTTTGATGTCAAAAAAATAAGATGCAGAATCCAACATGAATAGCAATTTGTCTTAATGTTTTGTAGATTTAGGACAAGAAGAATCATGAATATACACATAGAGCCTGCAAACAACTGAAGATTAAATTTAACATAATCATGCTGAATTTAAATATATTCAAACAACAAAAAAAAAAGTACTGTTTTCCTTTTTCATCTATCCATCCACCCATTTCTTTAAATGCAGCAGATTTTACCATAAATCAACACTGGTAAGTTTGCACACAAGATAACATTAGTGTCAATAAAAAAAAACTTATATAAAACCAAATTTATTTAGAAGAAATGGAGACAAAATAAAGAGAGGCTACACTAAACTTCAAGCGTTGCTTCTCTCTTCAAAGGGAGACCACTCTAGGAAAAAAATACTTGCTTCTCTGGAATGAATCCCTTTTCAAAGAGGGAGCAAAATCTTTCCTTTAAGAGTAGTCCCCATTGAGAAGGGAGGAAAATACCTTATGGTCAGGGTGATCTCCCTTAAAGGCATAGCCAATCACATTAGATACTACTACTACATACTTTTCTATTTCAGATTCTCTAAGAGCCCACTCTTTTCTCTCCATCTCATCCATCATCCGCTTCCTCTTCTCCAGCTGTGACATGTCATTCAGCGGTGGTAGAGTTGCTTCCCATGCCCGTTTGGCTCGGGCACGTTCTATCATCTCTACCTCAGCCAAACCTGCAGGTAAACCTCGACCTGAAAAGTTGAAGAAAGTGTTTCGGTTATTGTAAATTAATAATAAAAATTGTGGTTACTGTTCAAAGCAATACATATACTCAGGGATTCCCTCAGGGTTTGAAAATATAGGTCTTAGGGTCTCCCTGGTGTGGAATAAATTGATCTTTTAATCAGATTTACTGAAGGGGTTTTTGGTTTAAAAGATGTTAACCCTTATCTTGCCTTTCGCGACAATAGTCGCGCTGGGGGGGTTTGTCAACTCAAAAGCCTGTCATACTTACAATATACCACATGCAACCATTCAGAGCAAGTGTTCTCATACAGGAGTGAACCTACTTTCATACAAACACGCCACTTTTCATTAGGTAGTCAGGTGCTGGATTTTACCCACACTAAAAAAGACCGAGAATACCAAATTTCAAGCTGCCATTAATTTCAGCACTCACTTCAACAAATTGATCAGGCTTTTCTGGAAAAAAAGCCCATAACACCTGAATCATTTCCAGTGAGGAAGAAGTAGGAATAACAGTAGAACCTATGTATGTCACTCGTTTCATTCGCAATAGTACACAGTAGGCGCTGGGCTCTTGTAATTTTTTTTTTTTTTTAAGTGTCTTAAACGGTTCCCGGTTTACACATGACTGTCACGTGACTTTCTAGTCACGTGACCATCCTTTCTCCGGTAAAATGGCCACCTAGGATCGGCAAATTATACGTGAAAATTTCATGAAAATCGAGGTAAAATTCAGGGGGTAATGACTTCTCAAGTAGAGGTACCCCCTCTTACAGGCCTGATTCATTTTATTTCCGGCAAGAGAAGGGTTAATTGTTGCCCAAATACTGGTAATTCCTGTTCTTTACTTCACAAACTGATTAAAGTACAAAGCCAGAAATAAACAAAAATCAATTTTAGATTGATCAGATATGCATCACTCATGACCATTGCTAACTTTTGAGGGCCGAGAACACAGTTTTTGCGGTAAAAACTGCCAAAATTGGAGTCAGGAAATAATCTTGAAGTTTACAGTATCCATAACACTTGAAGCCATTTGGACTGTATGGTAATGGTGGATGCTAACAAACAGACATTTGGAAAGAGGAGGTCAACAAACAAGTGCACAAGAACTGTTATCCATAAATCTAAAAACTGTTTAGTCCATAATTTGTAGAAAATTTGATTTGGTAGAGCTGAAATGCCCAGGAAAACTAAAAGTCCATATGGGGTGATCACCTAGGTTATAGGTTTATAATGTAAGAAAAAAATTTTGTTTTCTTTAGTTTTGCATTTTTTGTTGTGTGGTACTGGATGTTCCTGATAAATTAAAGTAGAAAATAACAGAAAAGATCCACACAATGGAACAACTCAGGTTATACCTTAGAATAAGTTTTGTTACTTTTGGACAGGAACATACCTCTCCCTGAGATTGCAACAACAAGGCCACGTAAATGTTCTGGTGCATCAAATAACAAATTACATACCAATTAGACTTGTGCAGGAGGAGTATTTGATGATAATTCTGGGATAGTTTTTCTTAGTTCTCCATGAAAACATGTTGTGGGTAATCATTAGTAGCACCTCCTTGAGGTGCTTCTAATGAGTATCCACAATGTATGTTTTTATGGAGAACTGGAGAAAATAATTATAATTATCACCAAATATGCCTCCTTAGTCCTCTAATACTCATTTGAAGCACTAAAGCAAGGTGCTTCTAATGAGTACCCACACCTTATATTTTTCATGGAGAAATAAGAAAAATATTTATCTGGATATCTTTTATAAGAAATAATGTATTCATCCTAAATATTGGGAGAAACCTGAGCAAAACTTGTACACCCATATCAGATGCTGCAGAACTCAGCATCTGATCGGGGTCTACACTGCTACTCATCCAGATGTCTTAGGTACATCAAAAGGTAATGAAATGGATCTGTTCAACTTTAAGCTTGGTAAGGAGCTGATATCCCAGTATTTAGGGCAAAGACAGTGTAAAGCATTCGATTATGGTATGCACCAGTTAATCCCTATCACAATTGCAGCAGACAACATTTTGAAATATTTTTTTATTATTTTTCATAGAGAAATAAGTATTGATATTTCATGTGAATTGTCTGCTAAGCAGACAATTCACATGAAATGTCAAGACTTATTTTCTATGAATTTAAAAAAAATAAATAAATAAAAATGACATCTGCTACAAATTTTGCTTGGCGCTTTCAGAATTAATGTAGTTAAAGAGTTAAATTATCTTACCATAAGAAAGAGTTGCAAGTGTGAGAAGCTCTGGAGCTGATCCAGGTCTAACAACATACTCTGGTGTATAGGGATCAGTTTGAGCTTCTGAATCCCTGTAGTCTGTCTGTACCTCCACTGTCTTTGTGAGCGGGGTTGGGGGCCTCTCCATAGGGGCTTCAGAGCCAGCCAAGGGATCATGTCTGGCAGTGGCTAGCAGGACGTCTGGTGGTATCTGTTGAAGAAAAGGGATGATGGGCCTACGAAAGAACTTGTACCTGTCTGAACCCCTAACAAATGCTGTAGAATACTCTTTTGGTGGTACTTGCACAGAGGGGTCGTAGTTGAACCTGCAAATAAGTAGTACAGTTGATTCTCATTATCTCAAACACTGATAACTTTAATCACTGCCTAAATCAAACTAAATGATAAAGGACAATACAGGTAGTTTAGATTACTATATGTTCCACGCATTTCAACTCCCTTCCTCTAAAATTACTGCTATCTCAAACCAAATATTCTTATCCCTTGGAATTTGAGATATTGGCTATATTTCAAAGGCTCAAAATAATAATAATGATAATAATATTTTCATTATTTGAACACACAAAAAAAAAGGTTTTCTAGAACCTTATTAGACACCTAAATGAGATATTCTATTTAGAATTTCTGGGATATCAACAGTATCAACCCAGTATCACCACAATAAACACCTACAGGAGGAATATCTGACGTTAAGGAGGAATATCTGATAATAATTCTGGAATAATTTTTCATATTTCTCCATAAAAACAAGAACAACAACAAAAACAAACAGCATATGTTGTGAGTTCTCATTAGAAGTGCCTAGACCAGGCTGTGCAACTTCCAAAGATTGATATCCCAGGACTTCCTGTTTTGAATGTTAGCACAAGCACTGACAACACGTTTTTATGGAGAAAATTATCCTACCAGAATTATCATCAAATATCCTTATCAAGCCCTCTGATCATCTGGAGTCATGCTAATGCTTCTCATTCTAAAAGCAGTGAACCACAGCAATCAAGAAAGTATTCTTACGTTGTATATCTTATAATTTCCTCTCTTCTCTGGTCAGCATACCCTCTCCACTGGCGAGAAATAAATTTTGGAACTGGATCAGTGACATCCAATCGCATCTGAAATCTTGGGTGATGTCGCAGTTCGCTGAACATCGTCTGGTAGATAGGGACTCTTTTCTATATTAAAAATGTAATGTAAATGAGGTAAGTGACCAAGAAATTCACATGGCCTAAAACTGAAATCACCTTAAGGGGAATGAATAAACCTTCAATAGAAATAATGGAAATTACTTAGAAATAATTGCCTCTGTTTTCATTGGGGGGCTACTCTTCAAGGAAATATTTGGCTCCCTCTGGAAACCAATTCTTTCTTATATGGGTTGCTCCTTTTTCTTTTTTTTTTTTAACCCTTATCCTGCTGTTCACGACAACCCCTACCTTTGCAAACAGTGTAGATCCAGATCTGAAGAAGCCATCTGACCAGGATCTACACTGTTTGTCATTCAGTTTGTGAATTTGAATAAAAACATTATATGATGTAATCTGATTGGCTGATAGTCAGAAATGGGTGTGGCTAATTAAATTATTCAGCAGGATAAGGGTTAATATTTCAAATACAAGGAGTTGACTGCCTGTCTGTAAAAGTTGTTTCCATTTGAAAAATGACGGTAAAATCTTTTAGGTCTATCCTCCATTCATCTTAAATTATTGTAGAAAACAATTTCTTAAATGATGTTGAAAACAATTTCTTAAATGATGTTGTAAACAACTTCTTAAATGACACACTGTAAGAATTCAGAATTTTGTCTTTTCACCAAAAGTGAATTTATAAAATTTCAAACATTAGCCATCACGATAGCAAAACCCATTATATTAATAGCAAACCATTTTAACATTTTTATTAACAGATCAGCAAATAAAAAAAAAACATTATCAGCAGAAAAATAAAAATGCACACATGCATATAAATATTCATCTTTGTTTCCTTTCTCATGTTAATACATTCCTCTGCTCAAAAAAAAAAATTATATATATATCACAATCTTTTTTGGTCTTGTTATATGTTTAAGAAATTGTGGGCTATATGTATTCTTTTAAGCCAAATTATTAGCTTTTTAGTTCCTCCATGGTGTCAAATATTCCGTTGACACAATGATGGAAACAAAACATTTAATTATTTGGCTCTGAACATAAACATAGCCAAGTTTTTAAAAAGCACTTCCAAATCTAAATATTAATCTTTAAATTTTCAACACTAACAAAAAATACCTGCTGGGAATTTTAAGTCACACAGTGTTATTACATTTTAAATCTTTTATACACTGTATCAAATATCAACAAGACTAACTATATTACAATTTATCTCTTAAAGCTCCAACCAAAACTTGTAGCAGAAAACTCTTTATACATGTATATATCAAATAAGTATTGACATTTCTTGACAGACAATTCACATGAAATATCACGACTTATTTTCTATTTTCTATGAAAAATAATAATAATAAAAAAAAGAAAAATGATGTCTGCTACAGTTTAAGGAGACTGGGTTGCTGGATCTGTAAGCCCATGCGGAGTCCAGATGAAAACTGAGAATTAAATTAGAGTCTAAAACTTATACGAGGGTCATGCAAAACGTTTTGTCACTGGGTTCCGATTACTTCAGTGCTATGTTTTATCAAATATATTTTTATTACAAACCTTCAAAGTATTCCCCCTTTACTGAAACACATTTTTGTAACCTTTTTACCCAGTCGCAAAAAGCAGGTAAATAGTCTTCTTATGGTATCTGTTGGAGAAACTGATAAACAGCGCTGCCAAGAGAAATTCTAGAAGTAAACTTATTTCCAGAAAGCATTTTCTTAAGCCTTGGAAAAAAAAAGAAGTCACAGGGACTCAGGTCAGGTGAATAAGGTGGATGGTTTTAAACTTTCACCTTTTCAGAAGCTAAAAAAGACTTAACAACGCCATGAGAGGAGGCGTTGTTATGTAAAAGTGGACTCCTGACCATCCTTTGCTTGGTCCATGTTCCAATGTAACAAGTAAATTGGTCAGTGTATATGACTTTCAATTTGAAATAACTCAGTCAGTTGGAAAGCAACTTGCACGAAATAAACGGGTATCGTTTGTTATTCAACACACCATTCAAGTGCAGTGAAGCATTTTAAAATATACCTGGGATAAAACTAATGACAGAACTTTTTGCAGGACCCTCGTACCAGAGGACTTGTTAAGGAGGAGTATTTGGTGATAGTTCTGGGATAGTTTTCGCCAGTTCTCCATAAAAAAACATATGTTGTGGGTACTCATTAGAAGCGTGTCACTGAGGTGCTTCTAATGTATACCCACAACATGTATTTCAATGGAGAAATAAGAAAAAATATCCTGGAATTAGCATCAAATACTCCTCCATGACAAGTTCTGTTATACCCTTATAATTATATCATTGTGATGTGAATCAGAAAACTTTTTTCATGCTCAACTCAGCTGAGCATGAAATTTCCTCTGCTAATAAATATGAAAATGCCATTTTCATATTTATTAGCAGAGAAATTTTCATGCTCAGCAATGTTTAGTAAGAAAAAATTTGGCACTTGGCATTGTTAGTAATTTGGGATTTATTAGCATGAAAATTTCATGCTCCGCTGAGGTGAGCATGAAAAAGAATTTTATAACCTCAGGGCCAGATGATGAAATAGTATCGAAAGGGCCTGATACTGCTGTATCTGATCTGGGTCTACACTGTTTGTGCATGTCCACCTGTTTGAACACTAAGGGTTAATATGGTTATTACAATGAATGTGACTGAACCTACTAAACAAAATGTGCAAAGGTTTTACAATTTGTAATCCTGGGTTAAAAAGTAGATAAACATTAAAGAGAAAAAAAAAGAAAAAGCACCAATACTTACAACCCTATCTGCACCTGTGTGGGCCTTAAATGTTGCCCTAGCATGGTCCCTTTCACTGGCAAGCACATGGTGCTTATCTAAGAATAAAAAGAAAGTGATTTTTAAACCAAAGCAGACACAAGATCAGTGACTTTTGAACATGGAACAAGAAAAAAACTGAAAGAAACAAAAATGTATTCATATACATTGTATTACCTTTATATGAGCGGACAAGAAATTTTATGCCAACGCTGATGCCAACACCATGGCAATGGGATCTGTCCCAAAAACAACATGTCCCCCCATTCTTCAGTAGGGGGGGTTGTGGGTGGGGGACATAATTCTACAAAAATCTATGGGGTAGGTAGTTTGGTTGCAGGTTTTCGACAAGTTCCAATTACTGGTTATTCAAAATTCATGAAATTTTCACATTTATATTGTTATAGAACATCAATAATGAAAAATTAGTGGTGGGAAGCAAAAAATATTTTTTAACCCTTGTCATGCTGAATAAATTAAGATGCCACTCCCATTTCTAATTGTCAGCCAATCAGATTACTTAATCTAGATTGTTGATATAAATTCACATACTGAATGACAAACAGTGCATATCCAGATCAGCTGGCTTCTTCAGAAGCCAAGTGATCTGGATTTACATTGTTTGCAAAGGCAGGATATATCCAGATTCAGCAGGAGAAGGGTTAGTTAATAAAAAATTTTTTAAAAAATTCACTTTACTCAATGCCAACCATTCAGCAATTATTAAGACATATCAATAGGTAATAGAATGGACTTTCAAATTTTAGGAGAAGTACAGTAAGTAAAGAGTCCTGGGTAAATACAGTAACTCTTCAAATGGAAAAAAAAAGTGAAAAAAAAAAGGAAGTGAACAAGAATAAGAAACCTATAACAGAGTACTGTACAGATATTTCACACCATAAACATAAACAGACACACCTTTCCATATTTACCCTAAATATTCAGCCAACTATTAACAAACTCTGGCAACTATAGTCCCAGCTATTTTGTGGTGAAAAAGCTAACATAGCTCCAGATAAGAGAGAGTATCAGGCAAATATTGACAGATTGACAACACTGTACAAAATCCAGCATGGATCAGTCAACAGGGACACTGGTGACATACTGCGACTTAACGACAGAGGCACCAGAGGTCAACAGAGACAATACCAGCCTAGAGCCACTGTTACTGTGTATAAGAACTCCTTCTTTCCTGGCAGGAACATCCAAGACTGGTCAAGTCACAGACTGGTCCCTGTTGTTTTCATTGTATATAAAATGACATGGTTGGAATAGAATCTGAGATTCGTCTGTTCACTGATGACTGTGCTGCTAGATTGATAGCTTTGAAGACACATCAAAACTCCAAGAGAATATTGATTACCTGGGCAAATGGGCTAAGAAATGGGGTATGAGATTTCAGCCTGAAATGTAACATGATGCAGCTGTAACATGATGCAGCTTACTAGGAAGCAGATCAAAAAGATCAATGCAGTTTACTCCTTGGAGGGAATTGTCCTCGAAAATGTGGCTAATCTTGGTGTGATAATTTCTAAGGATTTGAAATGGAATACCCACGTGTAAGCAATGTTTGCATAAAAGCAAACAGAACACTTGGTTTCTTTAGACATAACCTATCGTCATGTCCCCAAGATTAAGGAAATGGCATACAAGGGGTTGGTGCAACCAATCCTGAAGTAGGCTAGCCCTGTTTGGGACCCACATGGAATAGTTGTCCAGGAAGAACTGGAAAAGTTTCAGAATCATGCAGCTAGGTTTGTGACTGGTAACTACAACTTTGAAAATGGAAGAAGGACTAGCATTCTTGAACAGTTAGGGTGGGAGTCTCTTCACACGAGATGCACAGGTAGTAAACTCATAAATTGCTATTCAAAGGTCTGAAAGATATAGCTTGTATACCTTGTCAACCCCAAAATATGCACAGTAGGAATCAGCATCCAATGGCATTTCAAATGCCATATGCTAGAACTGACATTTACAAGTACAGTCTCTTCCCATTAGGGATTGGAATGCACTCCCTGCATCTATAATATTCTCTGCTGAAAGTTCAGGGGCTCTGTCGCTAGATTCACATCACTTGTGAGCTCTACAGAGACTAGCCTTCACAGTCATTGGTCCTGGTGAATGAGTGTCTATTGATGTGTAACATGTGTCACCAGTAAAATATTCTGATTCTGATTCAGTGGTATTCTTCACTATGGGTGTACTTTAGCTCTTCACAAAATATTTCTCTGGTATGTTTCTGATAGAAATTTGTGAAAAGGGTGGGAAATTATGTTGGGGTGCAAGGCTCTAGGGTTGTTGTATTTTGAATCTTTCAGTCATGTCTAGGTACTGCCCTAATTCTTCCATGATCTGCTTTCTCCAGTTTGGTATCTCTTCATGTCCGTTATATCCAATTATACATTTGACTGAAAAAGGCGTCTTATCTGGAGCTATGAATAAAACTGCATATCACTTTTTTTTCCTTTCTTTCTAGAGTGAGAGTGCAGATTTGTACAGTTTTGCATGTATTTTAATTGTATTTTCTCATTCAGAGCTGGCTTTTCATCAGTCATTGTCAACCTGAAGCAAACTCTTGTTTATTATGGTAATCAAACATTAGCTTTTATTTTAGTACCCAGTTCAGAATCCAACACCATTCTTCAAGGACAAAGGGGGGTGGGGTGGGGTGGGGTGGGGTGGGGTGGGGGTGGGGGGCAGTGGGATTTTAGTTCACAACAGTTTGCAGATTGGTGCACCACTTTATTTACATGAAACAAAAAATAAATATTGTATGGACAAACATCACCATGAATAAAAACAATCAATTTCATTAAAATATAGAAAATTCCAAGGTTATCTGTCAAGAAGTGGAAGTGAATACTTATGACACATCAAATTAGGTGGTACAACAGGTTACCATAAAACTTTGTAAGCAAATAATTCATATTTAATGGCTACAGTATGTCCAGCTCAGAAAAAGGAACATTTTAAAATTGATATCCTGCAATATTTTGCACAAATGAAACCATAGGAAGAGTATTTACATGTAAATTAAAATTCTGTCTTAAAATTCTAAGTGTACAAATCTGCAACCGGGACGAATCTGCAACCTGTTACTCTTCTATTACCACAGTTAGTTGCTTTTGACTATCACCTGCTGGAAGCCAATGGCAAATTATTTTAGTAGCAAAACAGTGTAAGATCAGAAATTTATCAACAAAAACAAGATACATCACATAATATAAAATTATATAAAAAAACAAACAAACAAACAAAAAAAAACACCCTACAAACACTTGGGTGATTGGCAGGACTGTTGGCCGGATTCATTCAGTTGGTACAGCACATCTGGCAAGCTGGTGATCATGGATTGGAGTCATGTATCAATCAGGCACACTTTTAAGTCCTTGTTTTAATTTTATCTCAAGCTAGTTGTACTAGCGGCAAAACGTTTCATCATAACTACTTACAGAGACAAATGCTGAAAATAATCCTGAAGTCATCTAAATTATTATCTGAGCATTAATTTATGTACAAATAATGCAGTTCTGAGGATTTGTTTTGTGAGTGGTGCTGCCATTCATTTTCATTGAGAAATCAGTTAAACCCGATACCGAATTTAATGAGAAATTACAGTATACTGAGAATACTAGTTTGGGCTTTGATACAACCAAGCAACATGTTCTATTGATGTCTGGCACTTAAATATTAGAATAGAAAGGTGTGGTGATTGTCAATCTGATTAATTCAGTTAAGAGCACTGGACTTGCAGAGTGTTAGCCTACATGTTGTTGTTGTTGTTACATGCAGTGTCGAGATCTGCATCGGACACTTCGTCCTTAGACTTAGTTTACTTTAGATTTTTAGATACTAATACATTTGTCCCAGATTGTATTATCTTTGAGCAGCAACTTTTGAGTAATAGTCGAAAAGGTCCGAATGCAGTAACAATATAAAGAAAGACACCGATTTGAAAATGTCGATGTCAACAAAACACACTACGTAAATTTTCGTTCTTACCATATAAATAATCGTGCGTCCGCGAAGGCTGAGGCCTATTCCGAAGCGTTTGTGTCTGTGTGGTCATTGTATTGACCGAGTCACTAGTAGTTTCTCAACAGTTAAGGCATAAATTCATAGACTTTTTCGCTGTTATTTCAAGATTTCATTACAAGTTCCACAAATCCAATATGGCCGTCGTTTTCATGTTGCCATGGCAAGGAGCTAGTTTTGATGAACATATTCGTATATCACCCTAGACTGAACCACATTGCGATATGTTATTCGATAATTGTTTCATTTAAACTTTTAATAGCAACCAACCAACGAGTTGTTGCCGCGAAGCGGCAACAACGAGAGTTGGTTGCTTTATGGTAGTATTCTGTTCTATTCAAAAATTGCTATACTAAGGCTGATTTTTTTGTGTAACCGGAAATTGTGAATATGAACCTTTAAATACGTCACTTCCGTTTTCAGCGTTTGTTTACAATTACCCAGTGACAGCAACTGTTAAACCTAACAGATATCACGTTTCCATGCTAAAAACAAATAAAAATCAGGCATAGGCGAGATTTTAAGGTAAAAATAAAACACACAATAGTTTTGTCAGTATTTTCGGTGGTATTCCAGAAGAACGTATACCGCGCGCGCGCAACGTGACATCCGGTTGAAACGAAAGTAGAAAAAGCTCCACCGATATCTGAGTATTATCGCATATCTAGAGTGAAAATAATAGACTTTCCAAACAGTTCTTAACGGTAATTTGAGGGGGAATTGGGTTTTACGACCCTTTCAAGAATATTTCACTTGAATCGGACCCTTTCAAGAATATTTCACTTAAATCGAGCTGATCGTTCATTAAAAGTGGGCGAAAACCGGAGAACCTGCAGAAAAAAAAAACAACAGCTGACCATCCATAATCAGAACTTGGCTTTCCCACAAATGACCCAAGGGAGGCTCGAAATGCAGCGGTGAGAAACCTAATGGATTAAGAGTCGGTTCTCTTATCCACTAGGCTACGGGGGCCCGCAGGGGGGAGGGTGGTTGGGGGGCATTCCAGCTGTCAGATTCAACATTATCTCAGTAGACCTTGATCTTATTCAATCCAAGTACTTTTTCTGGCAAAAGAATGTACACAATACTGGTTAACTGCTTAGAGGACTAAGCCTGCCCAGTAAACGTGTGGCTAGGTAAACTGACAGCGCTCGACATGACCCCATTGGGTTGACTGGGCCGTAAAACCTCAACACAAACAAACCAAGTACTTTTAACTAACACACAAATTTATTTTTTTTTTTTAAACAATCATCACTTAACATGACTTTCCACATTAATGTTTCAGGCCATACTTATAAATATGTTGATACTCTAGCATAAACTCCAGACCTTCCATACCCTGCATCATTGACTAATTCACTGAATGATACTCCAAATATTTAGCATTTTGTGACAAATTTTGATTTTTATACATAAAATTGTAAGTGAAAACTGATTTTCTTCAAAATCAGCTGTAATGTTAGTCATTTCTTATTAATTTTAATGTGGCATAAATTTAAGAAAGATTTGTTTTCGTATTATTCTAAGAAGGTAAACGGAATTATGAGAACATGCCATAGGTCTGGGTTTACTCTGTCGCTGACTAATATTCCGGTATACTGTTTATGTGACAGACCACTATACTCAAGGTTACTGACTGATACGCCAGCAGGGATCAATTTTAGCACTTGCTACATGTAACTTGCTAAATGCTGGTTAATTTGATCAAAAAGCAAGCTGCAATTTCCATCACTTGCTAACTCTAGCAAGTTGGAAAATTTTTCTTTAATTGGCTGAACCTGAGGCATTGTTGCAGAAGTTTTGCAATTTCTTTTCCAAATGCAAGAACAATATTTTTCTTACTTTTCCCGTAAAGCAGGTTTTGACATTACATGCAAACTGTCTAAACCTGTTTTCTGGGAAAATAAGAAAAATATTTTAAAATGTCTGCTGTAATTTTACCCAGAGTGCTAAGATTTAAAGCCACATTTAACAGTATTTACAAGTGTGAAAAAGCAAGTTGGGACAAAGAAATATCATTTGATTTCTGTTTCTGCTACATTACAGTATTTACCCATAGTATTCAGACACCTCAACTCCTTACCATACTTAACTAAAATTTGAACAAGTACAACTTATTACCCAATGTTGTATGGCTGTAATGATACAGTTAGCTCATGATACGATATGTATTGCGATACTTGCCTAACGATTCGATACATATCACGATACTACTTTCATGCATAAGTCAGAGGTTGAAAGTTTTGATACTCTTGGAAAACAGGTTCAAAACCATCTCAGAGGTTCATTATTGTGTAAAAATGCCTGTGTAAGATGACCCATTTTGTCATATAAGTGATCAGTGTATTTCAGTAACAGTTTAGATCTTTTAATTTGTTATAAAAATGGTCTTGAAATATGTTAAAACTGCTATTTTCTTTGGAAATTGTACTTTTGGGCGTATCGTCAGGTATTGCGATACTAGGCCCCACGATACAATACTCGTATCGTGAGAAAAAGTATCGTGATATGATACAATTTTAATGAATCGTTACGCCTCTACAATGTTGTATCTAATAATAGCTGAATGAGTGGCAAACAGTGTATACCCTGATGAGACATCACATTTTCATCTGGGTCTACACTGTTTGCTCAGGCCTGTCAGGGCAAGGTAAAGTGCAGTAAAGTATAACATATGGTAAGAGTCATGCTGAGACGACAGGTAAAATTATGACCAAATCTTCAGTGATTACTAATCGATTATCAATCACAATGGCAGGACTGATTATCATGTTAATCATCTTTTCAACGCTGATTAGCCAGCCCTATGCACAGGGCATAAATTATAACAAAATATGTGCAAAGCATTCCAGAATATGTGCACAGCACATACTAGAATATATTGCTCAACACATACCAAAGTATGTGCATAGTACATAACTTATGCAAATAGTACCATATGTGAAAGGTCAGTATAGGTCTGCCGGCATTAGCATTGCAGTACAGTTGATCGTTATCTGGACCTTGCTTCTCGAATAACCGCTTATCTCGAAGTGAAAATCTTGTCCCTGGCTAAACATGAAAATCTTACAACAGGTTAAAAAATATTGTTGAAAAGAGGAGAAATTGGTCCACAATTTCCACAATATTTTCAATATATCTCTAAACTAAAAAGTCCAGTTACATATAAATTTGCTAAATGTGGTTGTTGGAATTATGTTTTCCTCACTTCTGCAAATCTGATATGTCGAGCTACGGATATCTCAAAGTATTTCAAAGAGTCCCTTGGAATTTGAGATAACGAGAGTCAACTGTACATGTAATTAACAACATAGTTTAAGTATCTTAATATGTTAAGCAAAATTTAGCTTCAAGCCACCATGTTTATTATGTTAAAAGGATTCAACTGACATAAGGTGACATTTAATTTATGTGTGGTGATATTTTGCAGGAATTCTATTCGGCCTACAGCGAGCCACTGAAGACCTTCAAGACACTGGAACTAAAAGGGGATATGCCAGAAAAGACCATCACATAGATCATTGATGACATGCTCAGTTTTGTTCAGGAATGGTAAGCAGAAATATCTTATATGTAAATCCCTTTTCACTTTATGATTTTATAAAATGAACCATGCATCACTTTTTAGACCCTGCCACACGATAATGGTGGGGTTTTATGGTTTCATGTTGGCCGTCAGTGTGTCTGTCTGCGCACCCACAAATGGGTAGTTAGATGGCTAAGAATTATGGACAATTGCAATGTATTTCAGTGGGATTTACTCCGTTGGCCACTTAAAATCAGTCTTTTATGTGGCTTTTTTACTGTTAGGTGGCCATTTTTTAGCCGCATAAGTATGCTAAAATAGTGATGGTAGCCACATAACTATCCATTTGTTAGAACATCCGTCTGTCACACGTCCTTACGTCCATCCATATTTAGTGTCCAGATGATTTCTTGAGTAAACATCAGTGGATTTTCACAAAACTTGGTATGTGTATTGATATTGTAGAGCTCTGGTTTGGGATTGCTAATGGGCAAATTTCATCAAACTTCGACAGAGTTATCTGCCCGAGACCTGCCCATATTTTCGTTTCCTGACAATAACATGTAAATGTCAGGGGATTTAACAAACTTGGTTCATGTATTGATATTAAGGAGCCCTGTTTGGGATTGCTAATGGGCAAATTTTGTCAGTGTTTGACAGTTATCTGCCCGTAGCACGATTATGGTGGGGTATTATAGTTTAACATTATGCATATAATAGTGAAAAACCTGAAGCTTTGCTGTTTTATCCCTATAGGTGAATGGATACATCCAAAAGACATCACCCTGCCATTGAAGTGTTTCCTCCCCTTTCAATGGGGGATTACTCTTAAAGGAAAGAAATTGCTTTTACCCACTGGAGCAATTTTTTTTTTTCCTTTAACAGTACACCCCTTCTTTGAAAGGTCTCACCCTATATGAACAACAGACTAATAAGAAAAACATATCTTTTTTAATTGCAGGTTTTCCATCTTCAAAGTGGAGCTCCAGAGGTGTTTTTTCTGCTTTCCAGTACCAACTGTTAGTCAGTGATAAAACCAGCCTCTCTAGATATGGGAATTGGATTTGTGCACTCTGCACCAACATCTAAAAGACATTTTACATGCGGACCAGGATGCGTTAATCCAACAGCAGTATAATTGTTACTGTATTGATAAAATGAACAGAATTACAAATAATGAGCAGAACTGTCTTTGTGCATGTTAATGAACTTGGCTACTACTGGACCGGACCTGATGAGTTCAATCCAAATACAGGGTGCCCACTGGTCAGGAAAATCTTACTTTTTCTTCCAAGGTCAGGGAAAAGTCAGGGAATTTTGCGAAATGATCTGGGAAATTTTAAATACTAAGAAAGTCAGGGAAATTCCTAATTTTGGCCCAAACTTGTTAGGCTGTGGCAGGTATTTTATCCATTTTGAGTGACTGAAAGTCTTGTTGTTTTTTTTCACTCACTCCGCATTGCTACAAATTAATGCTCATTCTAGAAAATGAATGCCCAAAATTTTGACAATACAGTTGACTCTCGTTATCTCGACCCCTCTTATCTCGATCCTATCACATGTCGAACTGATTTCTAAGTCCCGATTATTTTCCCTATGTATTTATTGAATTTCAGCTTCGCGTATGTCGAACTACTTTTATGTCGACACTTCGGCTATCTCGTCCATCATTTTCAGTCCCTGAATATATTTTTCACAGTTTTTACTACCGCGTATCTCGAACTCGGACCATGACGAAGGAAAAAAATGTAAGCAGCGGCGCCGCCGGTCTCTCAGTTAATGAAAATCATAATAGGCCATTGATAAATAAATCAATATTTTAATTTTCCCCTTTGCCAGGTAATTACAAACAACACAAACAATGTCTAAAATCCGTAATTATGAAATCACATGCGTGTCGAGTCGGGTTTGACACGCGGCGCTCATCACCGTCTCGTGTCATTGATTTCTAAGATAAAAAGCGGCCCAGAATAGTGTTATAGAAGATTAATCAACGAAGTTTCTTTAATTTATTGTTTATGCTCTTCACTACTGAGTACTGTCCGTCTGAATGATATAGCGTCTTCAAGAAAAGTCAGTGCGCGACAGGTTCCGACTCAGATCAGCCTGTATTAATCAGGCTAGCTAAGTCTGAATCTTCGCTTGTTACTCTTTGGTCAGGCGGTGCTCTTTGATAAGCCCAGATAAGGCTCATGCGTGGAAAATTCGTGGGCGTGCAGGCTAATCCGAGTCTTGGACAGTCGCACAGTCTTCTAATAGGAGTTGTGCACGGCCTCAAATAGACGAATCACACGTGGGTACCGATGTTAACCCTTCCGACCCTGTAGACTGGTACGGATACCCGCACAAATAGTGTAGGTCCAGATGATACGGTTCATAACGAGCTTTCTCTGCAGGATCTACAGTTTGCCGCGCTGAGATGGTTCGTTTATGCCAGGGGAGATAATCCAAACTAGCTTACAGCTGCCGCTTAACATTGTAAGCGTTTTATGCGAAAGCGGAAACCAGTCAACTCTTTATCGAGTCGTCTATGCGAAGGGAGCTAATCCAAACCAGTTCATAACGTATAGCTAACACAACCCGGAAACCAGTAATTCATTTATAGCTCATGGAAATCCAAATTTGCAGGAGTATTAAAAGACAACAAGAGATGTTTGAAATTTATAATTATTATGAACATTTATTGATGGTATTATTTCAAGAAAACCATTGCATCTCCTAAAACAAACAGTAACAATGCAAACTGAAGTACGCGTAAATTATTAAAATTGCCATATACATGTGCCTTCCAAGCACGTTGAGTCGAACAGTCGTCATACCTATGACGTCACAATATGGTTGTCTCGAACTACTGATAACTCGAACATTTTTATCAGGTCCCGTGAAGTTCGAGATAACGAGAGTCGACTGTATTTTATTTTTTTTTTACTGAACAATTAGGGCGGTATATTTATATGTAGAATGAATCATTTACTTTCTGCAAGATGAGAAAAAGCCCATTAAATTTTTAGCATTTTGGTCAGGGAAAAATAGAATTGGGTCAGGGAAAAGTCAGTGAAATGTCGGGGAATTTTGATTCTGACTGAGGGTGGCCACTCTGAAAGAGCTCAATAAGCCATTGGCTTAACATTGATGCAGGGTTTCAACATAATAATGGACCTACTTCAAAGACATTGTAGATGAACTTCCATTGTAAAAACTATATTCACTGAAGTGAGACTGCTAACTTACGACATTCTTTTGTCAAATGAAAGAACTGTTTATATGAAATCTTTTCATTGCAGAAAGTGTCATTGTTACATGTAATAATTAGGTCTTGAAATTTGCACTTGTTAGCTTATATTTATGAGTAGATGTTCTTTAAGGGCAAGTGAAAAAACAGGACAGGTATGTTTTTTCGCAGTAAGGGTGAATAGTGAAAAATTTGGATTACCTAGCATAATTACAAAGTTCTAAAAGTCACTCCAAAATGTCAAGAAAAAGATGTGAAAATCTGCTGACAAGTTAAAATTTCAATTCTGGAAGGTAGAGTTTACTATTCCGCAGCAAAACAGCAACAGTAAACCCCGCTTCAATACGTGAACTAAATTCCATGACTTTATAGACAGGTTTGTTTTTAGTACCAAATATAAGACTAAGGATGAGTACAGCTTAAGGGCAAGTAACAATTTGAGGCCACTTGCCCTACAGGAGGAGTTAGTCCAAGAAAAAATTTTGAGCCCTGAATAATATAACACGAGATAGTCCAGTGATGAAACTTTGTAGAACTGCAGATTTTTTTTTTTTTTTTTTTTTTTTTTTTTTTAGCTCACCTGGACTGAAGGCTCATGGGGAGCTTATAGGGTGGTAGTCCATTCTTCATCCATCAGTCATCCGTCAGTACCTTTAATCAGTTATATCTGCAGTCTGCAGGCCGATCTAAATCATTTCTCATATATAGCATGCCTTTGGTGGAGCTTCACTTTTCATGGTAACCCAATGAAAACCTTGGATGCTATAGCAACCAAAAAAGTCCCATACACATATTGTGGTGAAAATGTTGTCCAAGCAGCGTGCAACAGCGACTTTGTTTTATGATCAGATCTATATCAAACTTGCTATCAATGAAGCTGGACATAAATCTTGCTCAAATTTTCAACCAGATCAGACCACTTGCATGAGTTACCTGTTCTTTCAGACTCCCAGAGATGTAATATGGCAAAAATATAGTCTGGCTGATAGAGACTTCATTAAACTACATGTATCTCAAAAACTATTGAAGCCAGAGCTCTGAAACTTGGTGAATAGACTGGTAGTGATGAGTAGACGATCTGATTAACTTTTGAAATAATTTTAAAAAATTACTTCATGAGTTATGGTCCTTTGTAATTTTGGACATTTTTACCTTGTCAGCAGAATATTTAAAAAATTGTTGGAGCTAGAGCATTGAAACTTATTAAATTGATTGATAATGATGAGTAGATAACCTGATTCTTTTGAATAAATTCTAAAAATATTTCATGAGTAGTGGCCCTTTGTAACTTTGGGCATTTTTTCCTTGCCAGCAAAATATCTCTCAAACTTTTTCCCTTGCCAGCAAAAGATCTCAAAAACTTTTGAAGCTAGCGCCTCATAACTTGATGAATAGATTCATAGTGATTAGAATTGACCTAATTAACTTTTAAAAACGTTTAAGGAATTATGACCCTGTGTAGATTGGGCCATTTTTACCTTGTATTATCTTTAGAGGCAAGCATATGGTTGGGGGGGGCATAGTGTCTTTTTTTAAACACAAATTCTAGTTATCAAATTGTTCATCAGACGGGCAGGTAATGAGGACGGTCATAAAACCTTGGATGAGTTTGAGTTTGTCTAGTGGATTTGCACCAAGATTGTTCAATTTATAAGCCTGGGGGTTGTTTGTTTGGAACCATCATGTGTCTTTTTAAAATAAAATTTATAGAAAAATCTTGAACAGTCTAGTTTGGTGAAACTTCGAAATTAAGTATGTAAATCTGTTAAGCTCAGGTGAACACTACAGACCATTATTGTTCTCTTTTTTTTTTTTTTTTGTTTCAAAGAATGACAATGGATGGAAGCACTGTTCTGTTGATAATTCTTGTAAGAATCACCATTGAACAGTTTCATTTCTTTATTTGTATCAGGTTTCATCACTGAGTTATTACTGTGTGTTAAAAGGCACTAACTGCAATGAAAAGACCTATAAACGGTTCTTTCATATGACAAAAGAATTATACATGTGTCCTGTCTTATTATCTTATACTTGGCACCATCAGTAGTCTAGTCCTATAATCTTTTATGGAATAAAAAAAAAGAAAAAAAAATATTTGTTCACTTTCTCTTGCTAAAATAATCTGTAGAAAAGAGAAGCATTTTATGATAATAATTCTGGAGTTTATCTAATTCTTAACTGTTGAAATTCTTATTTACAAAGAATTAGTTTATTCTCTTATAGATTACTTCTGTTATAAATGAGATACAGTAACCTTGCATGTGAATCCAGGAACTGTCAGTAACTGCTTCCCTCATCTACAGATGAGTTTTATTTCAATGCAGCATAATGCTATCACTTAAGAACTGTCTGTATTCGCAGAAAGACAGATTGGTTTGCCCTTATTGCCATAATTTGTGACTAGTTTAAAATTCATTTGGACAAGTGTTTTTTATAGGTCATTTCATTGTTTTTTATGGTGGCTCGTTTGGGTTAAAACCAATTTAATACGGATATCTATATTTAAAATGCAGATATCTGCATTTAAATAAAGGTATCTGCATTTAAATGCAGCTACCTACATTAAATGCACATATCTGTATTTCAAATACAGAGTATTTATACGTATTTGAAATGCAGATATCTCTTTTTGGTTCTTTAATGGACATGTCTGAATTTGAATCATAGATATCTGCATTTTAATTACAGATGTCTGCGTTTCAAATGCAGATATTTCTATTTAAGTAAGATATAAGTACATTTTAGAAATTCGGGTAACTGTTTTTGAAATACAAATATCTTTATTTGAAATACAACTATCTCTAATTGAAATACGGATATCTATGATTATTATTCAAATAAAATATATCTGCCGTTCAAATAGAGATGCCTGTATTTCTAATACAGATATCTGTATTTCAAATACAGAAATCTTTATTTATAGAAACTACAGATAATTGTAATTTTAAATGCAAAGTTCTCTTAAGAACCTGATTATTTTCAACTTTTATTTTCAACATAATTAATAGTCCCTCGCAGCCTACCAGGCTTCCCTTAAACTCGGACAACAGCAGGTAGCTCAGTGGTGTGTCCAATAGCCTCAAGTGCTGGAGGTACGTTCAATCTCGGCCATTGGCGAGAGAAAAAAAAACAATAATAAATGGAATCCGAACACGCTTTCCTTTGTGATTTGCAGGGATGACATAATAACTGTGCAGTCTTTGCTGGGGCCCTCTCTGGCTTCTGCATGGAAAATCAAGTACCCATGTGCAGGTTAAAGAACCATACATTCGGTTATCTAAATAATTACTTGTGGACCTTCATTCTGCAACCCAGAATGTATCATGTATACCTGCCTAGAATGCCTGAATTTATGTGATAGAACTGTCCAAAAACTGGTTCTCTTAAATACATGTACTGAAAAATCGCATGATTATAGAAACATACGGAAAATGAAAAGTTATCCAGGGTAAGATAAAAATTGAGATTTCTCACACTTTTGATGTGCACTGGTTGTATAGGAATCAAGAGGTACACCATCGTTAAGGTTAACATCACTGAAGTTAATGCTGTCATTAAGCATCACAGAAATGTTATCAAAATATGGAAGATGTCAACAATCAAGGGGATTTGACTTCAGATATGATACAAAGTATGCAAGAAAAAGAATCTTTCGTGCGTGACAGGTAGATCGAAATATCCGTCCCTCGAGATCATAGTCTTGCATCACTCGGCAAGCCTGAATTTTTCTGTCTACCCCTCACACCCATGATAGATTCCTAAAATATATTTTACACATTCTCTTTCTCTCTTTTTTTGTGCTCCTCTTAAAGGAGCGATGGATTTGACTGTAAAGACATAATGGTTTGAAATCTTGAGCATCTTTAATTAGTTTTTTTGTGGTCTGCAGAGGCGGGAAATGTGCTTCCCATCATATTGTAACCAGTGGAACAGTGCATGTGAAAATACGCGTAAGAGTAAATAAGGATATCTTTTTCAACCATAAATAATGATATCTGTAATGAAATGCAGATATCTGTACTTGAAATGCAGATATATGTATTTAATTTAGAAATAAAGATATCTGCATTTCAAATACAGGTATCTGCATTTGCATCAGGAAAACATGCCTATATAATTTTGACCAACTTAAACCCCAGTTTCATATAGTAAAACTGGGGTATACCAGGGTATACATTATTTTTGCTTAAAACCATAGATTGTGCGTATTCGCGAGGCGGTTCTAACGAGTGCCAACAATCTATGTTTTGAGCAGAAATATGAAAAATATCAAAGATTTTTATCTGAAGATTTTAAGTTTTTGGAGATAGAATTTTCTATATATTTGAATAGGCGTGTTTTCGTAATGGCATTAGCGATGTCTGTATTTTAAATGCAGATATCTGAATTTCAGCTACACAAGATGTATCTCTCATTGAAATGAAGATATCTGTATTTTTAAATGCAGATGTCTCTAATACAAATGCAGATTTCTATGTTATGATTGAAAATAGAGATATCTGTATTTCTCAAGTACAGATATCTGCATTTCAGTAAGAGATATCTCAATTCAATTACATATAGCTGCATTTTAATTAGAAATATTTGTAATAACAATGAAATAAAGATATCTGTGTTTATTAGCAGGTATATCTGTATTTTAAATGCAGGTATCTAAATTAAATGGACAAAACCACAAACAGGTTGCCATAGATTTTGTCATGCTTCGGCTCAGTTTAGTATTGGTGAATGTTGTGAGAAATTATGCTGGAACTGGAAGTAGTCACCCCCTAAACTTATACTGAGGTCACTCAGTGGGAACTTATTCATTGTACTTGGATGAAAATGCCTTTTTCCCGCCTTTTAATACAGTCTTAAATCACTAAAAAAATGCATGCTTCTGTATTATTGAATTTAAAAAACCTGTTGAGGAATACTTGTAAATAAGATGCACCCGCATCCACCCTCACCACCACCCCGCAAATTGTTGAAACTTAAAAGTCCATTTTTATTTATTTATTACTTTATTTTTGGAAAGTCACAAATTGGTTGGTTGCTCATTAGGTTGCACCTATTTCATATTATTTTATAACATCAACTCTCTTAATTTTTAATCTACTTTCTCTTTAAGGAATATACATAACTGCGGAATGAGCTCGGGAAGTTTCGTAATTTGCGGAAAGGAACGGAGTATCCCGAAAAAATAAAGCCCGGTGTAATGATTTAAAGACTGGTATGAATGCTCATTTTGCACGTTTTCTCGTGATGCAAATGTCTACATTCACACAGGTCCTTCATGTTCTAACAAGCTCAATCTACTTTCCATGATTACCCTTAGTACTGGAACAGACGGCGTTGAGCAAATAGTGTAGACCCAGACGATCTGGCTTTACACTGTTTTCCGCTCATCCAGTTACTTTTTTAAACACCTCATCATGTAGAAAACGGTGATGTTCAAATTTTAGGACATGTACGGAGTTAATACAAAACAACAGTCAATATGATAGTTGAACTATCGATTTTGTAAGGGAAATGGGACGTCTAACCCTTTATCACTCCCTGGGCAAATCTCGTGGGGGGGGGGGGGGGGGGGGGGGTAACTTAGGGGTAATTTTGGTACGGGTGTGCGAGCCAGTATTTCAAAACGTACCCCATTCATATACCTGGCCTTTGAAAAAACGGACCCATTCATATACTTGATCATCCAAAATGTTGACCTATTCATACACTGCCCTTTGATTTTTTGTACCCATTTTTTGCTGGTTGTTAGACAAATATCACAATCAATTCATGTAATACCAAGAGGATAAGCAGCCTCAAAAAATCTCTGACCGAAAAATAAGTGCATATACCAGGATGTCAGAAAAATGGGGCCTTTCACATAGGAATCCAGAAAAATTGTTGGGCCATTCATATACTTTTTGTTGAAAAAAGGGGGCCAATCATATACCTGGCAGTGCTGAAAAAGGGGGCTATTCGGCACGCACATCCGTACTAAGCCATATATAGGAAGTTACCCCCACACCCCCCTCCCCCCCCCCCCCCCTCCCGAGGGGCAAATTCAGCAGATGACAGTAATTATATATATATATATTTTTCCCCATAAAATAGGCTTTGTGCGAAACTTTACATTGTTAGAAATTTTCACTTCGTGTTAAATACATAACATGAAGATCCGACAAGCGTGTACATTAGTGTTGACTTATTAGAAAGTACCTTTGCTCTTCACTATACCTATCCTAAATATTGAGACACCTTAACTCCTTACCATACTTGTCCTATAATTTGGACGTCTTTTTTCTTCTACATGTTTTCGTGTCCGAAAACTGCAAGATGAGTGGCAAGAAGTGTAGACAGATTTGTTTTGCATAATCCTAATTAAATGTTTTAGGGTGAGGTTCTTGGTATGCTGAGTACAATGCTTGAAAAATAAATAAATAAATTTAGTAGATGACAAATTCATGATAATTTTCTTATTTTTCCCAGAAAACAGGATATGACATTTCATGCAAATTGTCTCCATCCATTGGAGACAATTTGCATGAAATGTTAAATCAAGTTTTCTGGGGGAAATATGAACAATATTTCAAAATGTCATCTACTGAAAATTTTTCCAGGTATACTAACGGTTCAATATTTGCAGACAGTATTTTGAAATACATCTGATGCAGAACATGAGAGGTGGTCTATTATACCTTTTGAAGATGCAGATCAGCTTGTGCACCTGCACACAGCTCCAGATAAGACTTTTTCTGACCCGAAAACATAGGGATATTTTTCTTATTTCTGCACGAAAACTTATGTTGTGGGTACTCATCAGGTATACCTCGACGAGATGCTTCTTATGAGTACACACACCATACGTTTTCATACAGAAATAAGGAAAATATTTATCTGATACCCGCTCTTATCTAGAGCTATGTTGTGACCTGCAGTCTGATCAGAGCCTTTTCTATTTGCCAATATATTTTACAGTATCCTCTGATTCTGTAAGTGGACAACAAAGGCCCTGATGAGACTGTGTGGCTGTACCGGCTGATCTGGGCCTTCGATGTCTATTTGTTATAAGGACTCTTTTCCCTTAATATGGTACATTTCTGTTTTATTGTTGTTTTTTTTTCTCCAGATAATAATATTTGCTTTTGCTTTTTCATTTGTTTCCTATAATATCAAGCCTAGACTGGCTCCAGTCGTTTTTGCATTTTTTTTTTTTTTTTTTTTTTTTTGTCATTCTTTATCACCTCCTGTAGCTGTCTTTGTCTCTTGAATCCCATGTCACTGTTTTACTACAGAAACTATCTTTTCCACTATGGGACATACCTTATCAACTCATTATAAGCTGTACCAGATTGTACTATACCTTTGAAAGAAAAGAGAAAATGATAGAAAAGATAGAGTCTGGAGACAGACTATATCAAGCCCTATTTTTTAAACAAAGATGAAACACGGAAATCTTTAGTCTGTTAGTTAATGTCTGCCTTGAGCACGCTAAAGTTTAAAATAAAGTTTCCATAGATGCAGACGTGCTCGCGTATTTGAGTCAGCATAAAAGCGATTCATATTTTACAAAAATCCTATATTTTGAAATGTCATTCTCTCTGAATTGGCTGATCAGTTATGAGTTTCTGACAGGTAACGGAGATGATCATCCTCGGTAACCCAGGTGTGACCCATTACGTTACACTTCATTCGTCAATGATGAATGAAGTGTAACGTAATGGATCACACCTGGGTTACCGAGGATGGGAGATGATATGTGAAGAAAAATGGTTAAGAAGGAGTATTTTACCTTTGTTAGAATAGAACAGTAAAACTCAAAGCATCGGGCTAAACTACTAGAGATGCAGCAAGTGTATTTGGTGTCTCTTAACAGTCTAAAAATTATGTCGGTTTGTTGTCTCTCTGATATCAGTTATTAGCATTGCCTCACAAAGTTCAATACAATTTTACCGACAAGTAGTGAAAAACGTCTACATCTATAAAATATCACTATTTTCTGATCAAAAAAAAAAAAAAAAAAAAAAATGCCTATAACGTGTATATATGTTTTGTGTTCACCTTAGCCAGAGCTACTAATTTCATAAGTAAAATCTAAATAGCAGTTATTCGACACCATACTTTTGATCCCCCGCAAATAGCTCGCGACTTAAGTACAGATATTTCACGATTGCACCTGTTGGTTTAAACATATTATCCAAATATTACATAACACTATACATTGTAGCACATAAGAAATAGGATCAGAACGAAAGTATGACTACTTACTTAGTTCTTCTCCTTAACAATTACAGTTGTACAAATAGTGACGGCAAAAGTGTTAAACAATATGGCTCAATTTGTGAATGTGAATTAAAGATGCAGAATTAAAAGAAGAAAAAACACACAAACAAACAAATATAAAATAATATAAAGAGCAATGATAAGATACCGAAAGCAAAAAAAAAAAAAAAAAAAAAAAAAAAAATATATACTGGAAATGACAGTAAGGTCAGAATATCAGTTAAAGAGCCATAACTGTTAACTGGTTCATACTAATGCCACTTCTAAGGCTTATAATATCAGTCGTAGAAGTCGCTTTAATATATCACAAGACCTTACGGGATTTTAACAAAAACAAATGGGGGGGGGGGGGGGGGGGAGGGGATAAGGGCAGCGCTTCCCTGGTAACTATCCCACAGAATCTACTAACTTTTCAATAGAGAGTTGCATGTACAGAACATTTCATTTAAATGGCTTCTACAGTTAAAAGCGTTCTGTGTCGCTTATATACTTTTGGACTTTTTCAAATATAAGAACATTTGTTGTGTATGGTAAAGAGGCATCTCCATAAAGTAGAAGATTAAGCGATATTGTTTGATACTCTGATACAGCGTTAAAGAGTTCGTTTCTCTGCGCGGTGTAAAACGGATAACAAAGTAGATAATTGCGCCTGTTAATGTCTTATGTAATATTTGGTCAGTATGTCAAATACCTATAAGTACGAGCCGTATGTATTTACACCTTACTACTTGTGTGAATGAGGTTTAATTTTGTTCCATTTACGCCTAGCGAACCATGAATAGAATTAGACCTGGATCAGACGACACATCATAATTTACTAATCCTATGATTGATCCCATGAAATAGTTTAAAGACACAAGCAGTGTGAGCCCAGATCAAACGACGCATTATAGTAAGACTGACCAGGATCTACACTGCTATGCTTGATTAAATAGTTTACTACTTATATGATGAGTATCGATATATTCCAATTTTAAGCCATTTAGGCCTAACGTCCCATAAATGGGATAATGACAATCAGTGTAGACCCTAAATCGGACGACACATCATAGTGCGACCGAGCGGGATCTGCACTGCTTGCCTGAAAGACAGGTATCGATGTTTAACGTCACATTAAAATGAATAAGATGAAGTCAATCAGGGTGGACCCAGAGCAGACAGCACATTATGGCGAGGCTGATCGGGGTCAACACTGATGCTTGAAAGATACTTTAATCTAAATTAATTTAATCTAAATATCAAAAATGGATTTTTTATGATTATGTTTCAACAGCAATAGATTTTATATTAGAGTGCATGAATTGTAGCGGGTCGTATAGGGATGGCTCCCGACCCTAACTCTCGTATCAAAAGACGGGGAAATAAAGCCGCAGAAAGGTAAAAAAAAAAAAAAAAAAAAAAAAAAAAAAAAACTATTTTCTGATCATTTGGGAGAAAGTTCATTTACTGGTGAAGATATCCATTCCCTTTATCACTGACATGGACATTATCTATGACAGGAATCTCTTTCCTGTTTGAAACTGAAGAAAGTAAAATATATTTCACAGAGCTTCTCCAGCCACACAAAAATGAAGGGAAACAACTTGTGTATCATGCCTCATCTTACAAATATTGATTATGTCCCTTGGATAGTAAACCAGTCTCAAAAATTTCTTGCCTAGACTGGCTCTAGTCGTTTTTGTTTTATATCTATTTCTCTCTTTTTCTCTACATTATTTTTTTTTATCATGATCCTCTTTAATCCAACCTATGGCTGAACAAAAACGACCCTTTCTTCCTAACCAAGGGACTGAAGTAAACAAACATTCTACAAGCTATACAAGTGTTGTGTCCCCTCCAAAAAAAAAAAAAAAAAAAAAAAAAAAGAAAAAAATAAAGAAAGGGTCTAGGGCCAGACTAACTTCTTGCCATACGTTATACAAAATCTGAACAAGCCCATAGCTGGTGTCCTAACTTGAACTGAATGAACAGCAGTGTTGAGCCTGACAAAAGAGAAGTTTGATCCGGGTCTATCATGGTTGCCATAATGAGGCAATTTTAATGATTATCATAATGTATGTTTTTGTGGAGAAATGATGATGATGATGATGATGATGATGAAGTGCCTTACAGTCATGAGCAGAGTTCTGCCTCCAGTGGGATTCGAATCCGGGACCTTATTATCCGTAGTGCTAACCACTCGGACACCCAGACACATGCGGAGAAACAAGAAAAATAATTATCTAGATACCCTCCTTATTTGGTCCTGATAATTATTGCTAGTTGTGCACTTTGTTTACATATATATGTAGAATGATAATTTTTACCTTAAATTCTGAACATTCTGAACAGAACAGAACAGAACAAAACTTTATTACAGGCCACACGCAGGAGGCGTAAAGAGAAGGAAAAGACTACATAATGAATGAAGCAAATGACAAAGTTTACAAACAAACATTGTTCACATTACATTCTGTCCACACACATACATACATACATACATACATACATACATACATACATACATACATACATACATACATACATACATACATACATACATACATACATACATACATACATACATATGTATGTAGGTACATAGGTACATACATACATGTACACACAATAAGTAAGTAGGAAAAAACAATTCACAAAGCAGTAATTCTCCTCAAAAATCGTGTTTTATTATTATTATTATTATTATTATTATTATTATTGTTATTATTATTATTCATGTATAGCTATTTTTCAAGTAAAACCCACATAATTTAGATTTCAGTTTACTTCAAAGCCTTTTTACAAGAGAAGAAACATTTTGGCATCGTATCCAAGCTTATTCATTTTTAGTAACATAACCAGTATCACTATCTGGACTAATTCAGCAGACGACAAATTGGTGATTTTTGAGGATTTGACATTTCATGTATTGAAGACAATTTGCAAGAAATGTCAAAGCCTGTTTTCTGGGAAAAATAAGAAAAATATTCCAATATGTCGCCTGCTTAAAATTTTACCAAGAGTGCTAAACGTTTAACCCATTGTAGTCTGGAGACCCGTAAAAGGGTACTTGGCAAACAGTGCAGACCCAGATCAGACGCCGCAGAATGCGGCGTCTGATCAGGGTCTCCACTGTTTGCAAATAGTTTAGCCATTTTTCTCTAGGAATATCTAAATCATATAGTCAGGCATACCTATAATTTAAATTGGACTCTTCCATTAAATAGTTTGGAGGGAGTCTGTTCAGTCTACAATGAGTTAAGGCGCCTGGATATTAATACAGTAACTGCCGATTGTAGGAACATCTGCCTTAAGGGGAAAGGATACACTTTCATGGAAAGGTAACTTTTGTCAAGTTGTTTTGCCTCCCTTCTGAAAAGGGATCTATTCTAAAAAGAAAATATTTGCTCCGGAAGCGGGGCGTGATGTGTGTGTGTGTGTGTGTGTGTGTGTGTGTGTGTGTGTTGAGGGGGGGGGGGGGAAGCGCGTGGGGGTGGGGTGCGGGGAGGGAACAAATCTTTCCTTTACGACTCCTTTTCAGAAAGGGCTTGGCGTACAGGAATACAAATAGGAAGTCAGAAGTTTTCTTCTTTGTGAAAACTCGACCAAATTTTACCAACTGTATCAAATCCCCTTAATTTAATTTTAAACACTCATTACATCTGCAAAATTCAAATCTGGACCGTCAGTATTTGCACATAATATGAGCCACCAACAAAATGTCATGTACGCCCAGCGAAAACTCAGATCAGCTTGGGCATCCGCCCAGTCTGATCAGAGTTTGCTGTCCGCATGAAGAAAGCTTGGGTCCTTAGCTATCCACTGAGCGCACAGCGAAGACTCTGATCAGACTAGACGGATGCCCAGGCTGGTCTGAGTCTTCGCTGGGCGCACATCATCCATTTTGTTGGTTTTGTCATAAGATGGCTCATATGGTCAGTAGGTCACCTTAAAGAAGGTTACTACGATCTATTGCCCTAAACATTCAGACACTAACTCCTTACTATGTATATAAACCACAACGTCCATCACGAAAACACGCCTATATAGTTTTGACCCCTTTAAACCCCACTATTATATAGTAAAACTGGGGTTTACAGGGGTATACATTATTTTTCATATTTTTGCTCAAATCATAGGTTGTGGGTACTCGTTAGAACCGCCTCGGCGAGGCGGTTCTAACGAGTACCCACAATCTATATTTGGAGCAGAAATATGAAAAATGTCAGATTTTTTTTATCTGAAAATTTTCATTTTTTTTGGTGACGAAATTTTCAGTATATTTGAATAGGCGTGTTTTCGTAATGTTTATAACACCATTGCTGGGAACAAAGTAAAAACCACGTATGCTAAACAATTGTGTTTTATCCAAACAAATATAGAAAAATGACTAATGGCTGTCATTTTTCTATATAATCTACACATTTTATTTAGGTACAACACTTTTGGGGTCCACCTTTAAACCGTCAAGTATATCCAAACCGTCTTATAAAGAACGGTCTTGAAAAAGAGATTCTAGTGTTCTTTTGAAACGTGAACAAATCCATATAGCTACCTGCTTATGGTCTAAAAATTGCTGTATGAGTAGCAAAGACCCTAATCTGATGCCAAGTTCTGCAGGGTCTTATATAATTCAATATCATTTGCTCAGCATCCCAGCAAACATATATATATGTGACCCATATGGGCAGAATCTGGGCATTTATCCCATTCGGGTCCTACATGGGCCCCATATAGGCTTTTTTTGCCCATATAAGACCCATATAGGTCCCATATTGGTAAAATTCGACCTGCAAACATGTATATATGTGAACCATATGGACAGATTCTGGGCATTAATCCCATTTGGGTCCTACATGGGCCCCATATAGGCTTTTTTGCCCGTATTATAGGTCCCATATTGGTAAAATTCGATAACTATAAAAATAAATTCTAATGTGTGGGGATCCCCGAGATAAAACTGAAATAATCCTGGAAAAGTGATAATTTCAAGATACATAATTGGGGCCCAAATGGCTCCCATGTGATACAGATATTGGACCTCTATGGTTCCAATGTTGACCTCTCATTACTGTATGGGACCCATATGGGTTCAATACAAGGATATTAAGGGGGAACAACTGTACCACTATTTAAATATAATATAAAAAAAAGTAGTAAATTTCCTGATATAAATGCAAATAATAATGATAATAGTAAAATAAAAATAATAGTTTGTTCATTACAAAATGAAAGTATCTATTAAATTATCTTAACTATTTTCCCGACATGGACGTCGATTCATGGTCATAGTTTTATTTTAATTCGTATGCCCCTATTACTTTTAAAATTGAGAGGTATATATAAATACGCATGAGGCCGCTGTTTCCATCTATTAAAAAAGACGCCTATATGATTGTACGCTGATGCAATATCTTGCACATGTACATAGGCCTCTATCGGTTGGGACCTTACCAATCCATCCAATACGCTGGGACTGGGGATTTATAAATCATTTGTGTAAAAATATGTAAAAGTCTTTTTCTGAAGATAAATGTGTGTTGGTTTTACCCATACTTGACCCATACAGTTCCCATATGACTTTGCCCATGTGGGTCCAACATGGAACCCTGTTGCAAATCCCTCATGAGTCCCTTATGGGTTGCCCATATAGGACCCATATAAATACCCATTTAGGGCCCATGTGGGTCCTATATGTTTTGCTTGCTGGGATGTCTGTCAGTATACTTAGGGTAAACATAAGAATCTGTAGCTAAGGCACCAACGTACAGATGAATACAAGAATTTCATTACTAAGTTCAGATATGAGTTTCTAGCATAAATATTGTTGCAAGGGAAATTTCCTCTTATCATAAAAGAATGTTTGCCTCCCATCTAATTAGGGGATACTCTTTACGGACAGAAATTACCCCATCTGAGAAAAAAAAAAAACAACAAAAAAAAACAACAACACAAAAACCCTCTTTCCTTTAACAAAGAAAAGCCCCCAGTTTGCACGGTTTCGCTGACCCGCTGATTCAAGAAGGGCAGTTGTCAGTTTCTGGCGAAAATGTGTACAATACTGGTTAACCGCTTAGAGACCAAGCCTGTCCAGTTAATGTGTGGTGAGATAAACTGACCGCGCTCGACATGGTCCCAATGGGTTGACTGGATCGTAAAACTTCAACACAAACAAACCTAATCTTAACCACTTACTCCAACTCTAATTCACATCCATAACCCTATTTCTAATCACTGACCTTACACTTACTCAACCCTGACCTTAACCTTAACCCTAACCACCAACCATAACCCTAACTTAACCCTGTTCTTACCACAGCCTTACCCTAACCCTAATCTTAATCACGTATCCCATAACTCTGACCATTGACCCGGTTGGGGACTAATTATAACTCTATACTTAATCATAATCATTCACTTACCCTAACCCTAATTCACAACCACAGCTCTAACCCTATTAGTGTAAATTAACAATCATTATCACTAAATCGTGCAGGACCAAGGGAAACAAGTACATTTATTACCACGGGCTTAATTCACAGATAGTACAGGAGTTATCGACTTGACACCGTAACGAGTTTTATAATACTTTACTACACAGTCCCCAGAAGCATTTTATAGCAAACTAGGGGCAGCCTAATTTCATTTGGAAATAGTATTTTCAGACCACAAAAAGTAAGGTATTATCAAAATTTATGGCTGCGGTTAGACAGGCTCCAGTCTCTAGTGACTAAATATTTATTAACTTGTTTGATACATCCACTAAAATAGAACCAATATAATATCATGGTTACAGAGTCTGGTCGCTAGTGACAAGTCATGTTATTAGTTTAGTTTTATTCCAGTGGATTTTCAAACAGGATTATAGGAATGGGTCAGTCTTTGGCGAGAATATTCGTCCGTGTCCGTATGCCATGCAACGGAAATGACCGAGCAGTTACGGAGTTTGGCACGTGAAAAGTTTGCCGTGCTGTTGATTTCCACGCCCTGCACCATAAACTCCGGACGAAACCGCGCGAATAGTGGCACACGCAGACGACAAAAAGTACGTGGGCACCCTTAGGAGTCGGGAAAGTCTGTAGGCTTTTGCAGGTTAGAAATCAGGAAATTTAAAGGAACCTTAAAGTACTTGTTTCCTGCACGATTTAGTGATGAAAAGGAATTTGAAAAAAAAAAAAAAAAAAAAAGAAAAGAAAAATGAGAGCAATGCTTGTACGGGAGTGAGGAGGGAATTTCTTCAGCGGAACTTGGCAAATCGCGTTTGTGTGAGCGAAAAAGTTAATTTGAATACTCAAATAATCCAAGTCAGTAAGGGTTGTAAGAGTTGTTTACCTTGCATTGCTGGCTTCATTCTGAAAAAGGAAAGTTAATTTGAATACCGGTACTCAAATAATCCAAGTCATGAAACCTGTAAGAGTTGTTTACCTTGCATTGGTGGCTTCATTCTGAACTATCCACTTCATTTCAATGAATAGAACACTATCCCAACCTGTCGTGCCAGAGAGTTATGTGTTTTTGTTTGTTTTTGTTCCCCACTCCCCACCCCCCACCCCCCGTTGTGTGTTTTTGTTTGTTTTTGTTCCCCACTCCCCCCCCCCCCTCCCCCACCCCCCAAATCCAAGAATTCAGATCATTAATTCATTATTGAAGAAAGCAGGCTATACACAGAAAATGTGATATTTTTATGGAGCTGAAAGGAGCTAAAACAATGCTTCAAACATTTTGTAGAAATGATACATTTTTGTGAGACTTTACCAGTACTTCATCATGTAACAAAATTTTACAATAATAGATATTTCTTTCATATTTCTTTGTTAAAGAGAGTTTGAATGTGAAAAGGACGTTTTTGATAGATAGGGGCTTATTTATTTAAATATTCTACAGTAGCCATTGATTCTGATTTAACAGGCAACAAGGACCATAATGAACTGCATAGGGCGATCAGGGCCTTCATCACCCAAATATATGGCAAGGGGTTGTTTGTATATTGAATATCTTATTTTCAGCAAGTCCTTTTTAATTTCTTTTCCCTAAACTGACTTCATTAATTGGCCTCCAAATAACCATTTGAGGAATATGCAATTTGCAAATAATGAAGATACATATACATATAATGGAAAGCAAGGCTTCAATGAGGTTTTAATCATTTTAATCTGATGTTTAGGGACCCCCCACCCCCTCCACATACACATACATAGTGTCAGAGCTGATCAGATGAGCTATCCTGTCTGGTGCCATTTTAACCTAAGTAAAATGAGACTGTCAGTGCCCGTTTTAAGACATTAAACTTTTTTTTGGAAAACACCCATGAAGCCTAAATCATTTCCAGTGAGGAAGAAGTACGAACCAAAGTAGAACCTAAGTATGTCACCCATTTTTTTCTGCATTGCATACAGTAAGCGCTGGTCTCTTATATTTTTTTTAAGTGTCTTAAATGGTTCCTGGTTGCCACGTGACTGAAAGTCATGTGATTGTCACTTCTCAGGTAAAATGGCCACATACAGTCTGCAAAATATGTGTGAAAATGCCATCAAAATCGAGGCAAAACTGAGGGAGTAATGGCTTCTGAAGTAGGGGTACCCCCTCTAACAGGCCTGATTTACTTCTTTTGTTGCAGCCTTGGGGTTAAGATAGGGTAGGTAGGTCACCTTATTATTTATTTATTTTTTTACATTGATGTTCATGTACTTTAACTTTAATTGTATTGTTTTGATTGCATTATGGAAGTAAAAAATAGAAAAACTATCCATGTTGTTGATGTTTTTATAATGCTCCCCATTGTTCTAGTATTGACCATGACAGAGTCATCAAATAAACGGTCAGCTGATATGTTGGAAGACTCAATTATTGATTAATTATCGGATTAACTTTACATGTGTCCTAATAAAAACATGTGACCTAATAAAAACACTTCATTAATATGTTTTAGCGACAGATTTATAGGTAATATGACGTTTCGATACTGACTAGACAGCAGTTAATCTCTCGAAGCCAATCTAAGGTTAGTTTGACAGATAAATCTTAGCGGTAAGTAGAGAAAAATACCAAAGACGAACTTCCTTGTCAAGAGATTTTGCTTCCTGATCAGGAGATCGTACAATCGGGAGAATATAACAAAATCATGAGATATCACATGTATGATTCGCCAGAATTCCAAGTTTTTTGCAACCAAAAATGTCGGCATATTCAAAACGTCAATCCCAAATACGTACCAAGCGTACTTATCTCATAATTTACACTTTCTTTATTGGGATACACAATTGATAGCATGTGATATCCTAATCTGGTGTCACCTACCTGTTGAAAATCGGTTTTCATTGGATTCAAAATTGTGATAGGTGGATCATCAGCACCACTTTGTCGCTATACCGTTACTATTCACAAGGAAGGCACCGGCAGAAATTTTGGGGCAAAGTTTTGTTTTTTGCTTTTTGAGCCCAAGTGGGCAAAGTGAACTCCCACAGGGCGACTTCTTTGCCCATGTTGCCCTGTAACTTATTCCCTGTGACACTAAACACCGAAATCTTAGAATTAAAAACAGGGATCATTCGACGAAGACCAGGCATCGGAACATGTTTTTTCTTTTCTGTATGACAAGAAAAAGTATTGGAGTCAGCAGCTAAAAACAACGACGGTCAGTCGACAGTAAACACACCTATTTTTTTTTTTTGAAAGATTTTGTAGCCCTTTTGCAAAGGGAGACAACTTTTGCAGACGGGAAGTTGCCTTCCTTGAGCTTGAACTCTTTCAGAATGTGGATGTTCTTGAAAGGAAAAAGTTTGCTACACACAGAATTGCTAGAATTGTATTTCTGACAATCTGGGCCCAGTTGTTCAAAGCGTCTTTAGCTTAACAAGCTCGTTAAGGGTAATTTTGTTAACTGTTTTAGCGGATTCACTATACAATATTCTGATATTTTTTGCTGAAAAAATGTGAGTAGCTTTTGCACTGCAAAAGCTACTCACATTTTTTCAGCAAAAAATTTCAGCATATTTGTGTATCACTCGATGTAAATTTTAACTAATCGTTAACTATCGACATCGTTAGCTTTGAACAACTGGGCCCAGGATTGGGATCAGCTTGTTTCAGGATCTTCTTCTTGAGCTTCAGGCCCTGTATTTTCTCAGTTCCTTTCTCTGATGCCTAAAGAAACCAAGGACGCTGCATACAAAAAGCCTTTGCCTCCCAAGCTGGAATATGTACTCATTAGAAGGGGTATACATTAAATGCCCCTTGGCAATGCATTCTCTAATGAGTTCCCCTTCGAATGAGTAGCTACACCCTGTTTATGGGGAGAAATAAGAAAAATATTATGATCCATGTATTAGTTTCCATGGTAGCACCAGAATTTGTGTCATACCAACATATAAGTTAAACAAGTTGGAAGAGAAAGTTTTAATGTTAATCCACAAACTTAGTTTTTATGGAGTCCATGATTTTATGCATATAAAAATATTCATGTCTCAGATCTGTAGGCTAGTGATAGCCAATACGTATGCAAAGGCAAGTTCCTCTGTCCATCTGTGACCATGCCTGTTAAACTTAACTGTCACTTGGTTGATTTGGTGGCGTGACATGCCTTGGATGGTTTATGACCAGAGAACCAGATAATTATCCAGATGAACATTTTTCTGACTTCTACTTGAAAATGTGTTGGGATCTCATTTAAATCATCTCATTTGGCTCATTTTAATGACATCCCTTAACATTTTTATGGAGAAATAAGAAAGAAATATTAACAATTTTATATCACAATTAACAGCTCACCTGGAGTTCTAATTTATGACAAACCGGAAACATCTTGCATCCAAAGTTTAAATGGTCAGTCTGTGAGGCCTATGGCCATTTTGACCTCTTGACCCCAAGGGTTGGTGACACTATGGTGTTGTTGTAGCAACAGCACGTCTCATAGTGCACAGTTTCATTCGAAATGCATAACTAATTAGCCTTGCAATTGGGCGAGCTTTATGCTTGAGGAAGTTATCAGAGATGACACACTCCTGCCATTGATCTGTTAATGCTTAGCATGCTGGTAAAAATTTCAGCAGATGACAAATATAAAATATTTTTCCCAGAAAACAGGATTTGACATTTCATGCAAATTGTCTCAATAGGAGACAATTTGCATGAAACGTCAAAACCTGTCTTCTGGGAAAGATAAGAAAAAAATCATTATGTCGTCAGCTGAAAATTTTACCCAGCATGCTAAGCTTTAAATTGAATTTTGAAAAACAAAAATGAGATGAAGCTCATTAGCCCAGGATCAGCTCTCGCAGCAGCTGACAAATTGATGATATTTTTCTCTTTTTCCCAGCAAATAAGTTAACTATTTCATGCAAGTTCGTCTTCAAAGGAGGCCTAGAAAATAGGGTTATCCATTTCTTAAAATTGTCTTTGTAGGAGACCCAGAAAAGAGGGATAGTCATTTAATGCAAATTTTCCCTTTAGGAAACTCAGCAAAATAGGATAAGCCATTTCATGCAAATTGTCTCCTTAGGATAGTCAGAAAGTAGGGTTAGCTAAACAGTTGAGCCTGCTTTTTTTGTTTCTTTGGTGTATTCTTAGCTCTCAAAATATACTTTTTCATCAGATTATTTTTACTACATTATGTTTTGAATACCTTTTGAAGTATTTTAACCCTTGTCCTGCTGATTAAATTAAGATGCCACCCCCACTTTTAATTGTCAGCCAATCAGATTGCTTGATCTGGATTGTTGCTATAAATTCACATACTTAATGGCAAATAGTGCAGATCCAGATCAGTTGGCTTCTTCGGAAGCCAACTGATCTGGATCTACACTGTTTGCAAAGGCAGGTATATCTGGGTTCAACAGAACTAGGGTTATTGACATCTAATAGGAATGTACTGTGTATGCTTACTATATGAACTGTACTGAATGTACTCAGATGGGACACCTCAACTCCTCACCTAAAATTACCTAAAATTTGTACAAGTGCATTTTACTTCCTATTGATATATTGCTTGATGAGTGATCCAGTATACCTGATCAGACTCTGCATTCTGTAATATTGGATCTGCAGGCCTGCACTGGAGTGCAGTGTCTGATCTGGGCCTACACTATTTGTTCAGGCCTGTCTGCACCAGTGCTTTAGGTAACTATGGTAGAATAGGACAGAACATTTAAGAAATGAATTTTATTTTTTTCGAAGTTCCTTGAGGTATGACCGCAGTGGGTCACGTGCAAAGTGAATGAACCCATTGCGGTCATACCTCAATAAATTTCGGAAAAAAATCAAGTTCATTACCTATATTTACATTATTTTTCTTGCGTACCTTGGAGAGAACCACATTACAGGCTGCATTAAGGGCAGGCGAATTATATTTGGATAGCTTAAGAGCGGTGATGTCATCACAACAGTAGCAGCGTCCAATCAAAATTACGAAAGCGTCAGTTGTTTTGACATCACGTCACTTCGCATGATCCATTGCATTCTTGAAGGAATGAACTACACTGGGTCTATAGGTTTCTCTAAGAGTCTTAAATCGAAAATATAAACATTAATGTGTACAGAATTCTTGCTTTTCCAGTCTTCTGCACTGAATTATGGGACAAATATTACGTATGTGCTGTAACTTCAATACTTTTTGGAAGTTGTTAGTTAGCTGTACTTTGAAATATAGAGTAAGCTGAGATGCTGTGTCACATTTAAGATTGACAACTCTACTGTCTACATTTTCCAATTACTTTGTGTCAAATTTGTATATGTACGAACTTTTGAATATTTTAATGATACTTGGTAGGACTTTAGAATAAATCATGGCATTATTTCGTATACAAGAACGACAACTCTTTTATTCTTACTTTTACAGTTATTTTTCTTTACTTTGCACAAATTTAGGTTTGGATTGTTTGCCTTTGAAAATATTGATGATACATGATAGAGGTATTTGATATTTAGGTTCTACATGTGTATAAGCTACAATTTCAGGAAATGTACCTTATGACATACACCCAGCAGACTCAGATCTGATCAGAGTCTTTACTGTCTGCCTGCTGAAGACTTGGATCACTGGCTGCACACAGAGTGCCTAGCAAAGACTCTAGTCCAATGTTGATCAGAGTCTTCACTGGGCATAGCTGTCAAATGGTATGTTGTTTCAAGTTGCAGCTCGAATAATTGTAAGTTTTCATAGCTTGAACCAAAAAATATTGATGTTTTTCTTATTTTTCCCCAAAGTGCATGTTGTGGCCAATGTGGGTACATATTAGGTGCCTCAGCAGCGCTGATGTGTATTCAAAACATGTTTTTTTGTGGAGAAAAAAGACAAGATTTACCTGTATACTCCTTTTATCTGGAGCTATAAGTTTTGATCTGTATTAAGTGAAAAGGTGGGTGAGTTCAAAAGTGAAAAAAGCAAACTTCAAAGTCTGTGGTGACAATTATTTTTCCGAGCCAATTATCCCAACTGACTGGTCATTTCTCAGGGTCAGTTTTAATGGGTCTTGTGCATGTCTAGAACAGTATTGGTCAGATCGCCTTAATCTGATTAAAATTTGTAGTGAATTCCATGAACAGAACTCTACAAAAAATGTGCATATTTTTCTGTTCCTCAGTGAAAACATAATTTGTTGAGAATTTCTCATCATATAGAACCCTACATGTATTCCACACTTAGGCTATATATATGTTCAGAAGTGCAAGTTATTCGCGAGTGTTTTGCCCTGAACCCCTGCTCCTGCTGGCGCTTGTCATTAGGTAGAGAGATCTGGGGCAAAACACTAGAAAATAACTTGCACTTCTGACTGCAGCCCTTCTCAGTTCTGTGAGGGTCATAGAATTGGTGGAGGATGATGGGTGAGGTTGAGGGTGTTGGAAGGGATAGATGGGGGAAGTCAAGAAATCACCTGACCATTGCATTTTTCACTTAATCTTTGAGTCAAGTGGCAAAAAAGGAGTGGCATATAAGAAGAGCCTGTCTTATATGCTACTTGTTGAGGTTAATTATGGTATTTATAAATATCTTTTTAAATCCAGTATTTCAGCTGAATTTTACTGTGACAAGTTACCATGCTATGGGCAAATTCAGCAGATGACTAACATGCTATTTTCTTACTGTGTCACCAGTGCAACATGGCAGACACATAGGGATCATGTCCGTCTGCATCCTTGTTGTCGGGGTCGTCACACTTTTCGTTTCCGCTCCATATCTTTTGAAGGAATGCATTGATCTCATTCAGTCTGCAGAAGTTTATCATTGTAAAATACAGGTCAAGTTTGATGTTGGTAATCATCCACCAAATTTTGGCTGAGTTATGCCCCCTTTTAGATTTAGTTTGTTGTTGGGTTAAGATACTGACTTCTGTTCAATAAGTTTTGAAGGGATGCATTGATTTCATCAGAAGTTTGCAGAAAGATGCATCATTGTAAAATACAGGTCAAGTTCCATATTGGTAATCATCTGCAAAATTTTGGCAGAGTTATGGCCCTTTTTCAACTTAATTTTTGTTGTTATGTTGATATTGGTTTTACACTTAATAACTTTTTTCAAAGATGCATTGATTTCATTGGAGGTTTGCTGGATATATCATTGTAAATTACAGGTCAAGTTCGATATTGGTAATCATCCACAAAATTTTGGCCAAGTAATGGCCCTTTTTATGCCCTCAACTTTGAAAAGTGGGGGCCATATTGCTTCTGGCTTGTCCACTCGTTCGTTCCTCTTGATAGCATGACTTTTGAACCATGTATGCTAATGTTTTGAAATTTTATATATGGATTCCTCATGAAAAAATAGGTGAACCGTATTGTTTTTCTTATCTGAATTATACCTCATTTTAGAATTATTTCCCTTTTAATAAAAAAACATTGAAATCTTGTTAGCAAGATATCTCTAAGTATTTTAATCTAGAGCCTTGATAAATTGGTATACTGATTGGGGCTGAAGAGGAGATCACCTGATTAAATTTTGAACCAATTAAATGAAATGATGTTGGAGTTATGGCCCTTTGCAATTTCTGGCCATTTAATGTTGTTGCTTTATTGTGCATAGCATAAGTTTAGAACCATGTATGCTAATGTTTTGAAATTTCATATATGGATTCCTCATGAAAAAATTGGTGACCCGTATTTTTTTCTTATCTGAATTAACTCCCATTTTAGAGTTATTTCCCTTTTAACAAAATAATATTGAAATCTGGTTAGCAAGATATCTCAAGTGTTTGAGCTAGGGCCTTGATATTTGGCATACTGATTGGGACTGAGGAGGAGATCACCAGATTAAATTTTGAATTAATTAAATGAAATGTTATTGGAGTAAAGGCCCTTTGAAAATTCTGGTCATTTAATCTTTTTGCTTTATTGTGCACAGCATAAGTTTAGAACCATGTACGCTAATGTTTTCAAATTTCATATATATATATATATGTGTATATATATATATATATATATATATATACACACACACACGTATATTCCTCATGGAAAAATAGGTGATCCATATTTTTTCTTATCCAAATTATCCTGTATTTTTTTTTTTCTTATCCAGATTATCTCCATTTCAGGCATGAAGCTGGCCCAGACACATCTCCCTCATGGGAAATTAGGGAGACGTGTTCCATGATCAGGGAGATGCGACAATCCCAACCTGCTTCACTTGCGCTGTGAACGCTGCCAAACTTTAAATTTATTAAATGATTTTAACATTCTACATGTATTTGTTTTTTTTTTTTTTTTTTTATTATTATTATTATTTCAGTGGTAACAATACTTGAAGCATTTCATTATTTTTTGCATGTACAGCAGATCTTTATGTTTTGTAGTTTCTTTGGCAAATGATTTGATGGGCATTTCTCAAGAAATACTGCAGTGGCACCCCTCATCCAATGCCTTTCAATTTTCATTTAAATTCAGTACCTCACCGCAACAAAAAGTATGTTGCTGTCTGCAGTTATCTTTTAATCTTGAGTGTTATTGTCATTGAGGGTTTTTGTTAGTGAAGTAAAACATTTATCATTTAACCAATTAATGCTCTCTTACATGTCACTGCAAATATATGCGTCACATTTTGATCATGGACTTCTGTGTGGAGCTTCCCGCAAAATGTCATTTCAGTGTTTATTTTGCACCGTGTTGCAATCGATACACGCTGCAACAAAAAAGTCTGGGTCTTGTTTATATGCGGAAGTTTTGATCTTCTGCTAAAATTCGCAGACAAATAATTGGTGCAGTTTGGGTCTAATTTTAATATATGTGTATGTTTCAAATGCATTTCTGACAAGGAAAGGCTCTGCAATTTTACATGGTAATAAGTTTGTTTTTCTCACAGAGTGGTTTTCTGCCGCGAGTTCATGTGACGTCACTGTTATGAGCACGCAGTTTCTTCATGTTGCAGCAAGGGAAAACACAACTTTGTAATGTACTGGAAACGTGAACATCCCAGAATTGCGTATCCGTCACCTGGTGTGCATCTGAGCAGTTCTATGAGAATCTACGCAAGGTTTACTGGACACATTCTGCGGGACTTAGAAATTGCTTTTGGCCACTAGAAATAATTATTTTAATGCACAGAATGTGCTCGCATTAGCGATAAGGTACTATTTTGCTTGTCACTCGTGACCATATGTCTTTCAAAAGAAAAGGCCAACATTATAATAAACCAGTGCATTGCGATCATGATGAAAATTCGGCTTCCAAAAACTTTAAAATGAAAAAAAAAAAAAAAAAAAGAAGTATCGGTACTATCAGGCACGTTAGAATGAGGAGGGTTGGATTGTGCACCATTCAAAATCTAGGTCAGTTTGTCTGCAAACAATGTAATTTTACTGGGAAGTGTCAAATAACGAAGGAGTGAACCTATCTGCCAATAATCCTAGCCTCAAGGATGAAAGATCATGACATATGTGTCTGTATTTTGGGTGAATTAATCGGTCAGGATAGGCAACACACACTGAAACATTAAGGCGATGTCAACATCGCTTTTCTGTATGAATAGAGCAACATCTGCAGAAAAAAGGCCAGCACGTCTCCCACGTCGCCTGCGAACATCTTCCCTGCCATTTTAGTGTTATTTCCCTTTTAATAAAATAACATTGAAATCTCGTTAGCAAGATATCTCAAAAAGTATTTGAGCTAAAGCCTTGATATTTGGAATACTGATTGGGACTGAGGAGGAGATAACTTGATTAAATTTTCAACCAATTAAATGAAATGTTGTTGGAGTTATGGCCCTTTGCAATTTTTGGCCATTTAATGTTGTTGCTTTATTGTGCATAGCATAAATTTAGAACCATGTATGCTAATGTTTTGAAATTTAAAATATGGATTCTTCATGAAAAAATAGGTCACCTGTATTTTTTTCTTATCTGAATTATCTCCCATTTTAGAGTTATTCCTCTTTTAATAAAATAATATTGAAATCTCCTTAGCGAGATATCTGAAAAAGTATTTGAGCCAGAGCCTTGATATTTGGTATACAGATTGGGACTGAGAAGGAGATCACCTGATTAAATTTTGAACTAATTAAATGAAATGATGTTGGAGTAATGGCCCTTTAAAATTTCTGGCCATTTAATCTTGTTGCTGTATTGTGCATAGCATAAGTTTAGAACCATGTATGCTAATGTTTTTGGGACTGAAGAAGAGATCAACTAATTATTTTTTCAACCAATTTCATGAAATTTTTATTTGAATTATGGCCCTTTGAAATTTCTGGCAATTTAATGTTGTTGCTTTCTTGTGCAAATCATAACTTAAGAACCATGTATGCTAATGTTTTAAAATTTAATATGTGAATTCCTCATGAAAAAAAAAGGTGAGAAGTAAGTTGGAGGGGCCTATTGCTTCTGGGCATGAGTATTGTCCCTTTATAAATTTGGGCATTTTCCCTTGTCAGCAAAATATCTCAAAAACTGTTGGAGCTAGAGCCTCATAACTTGATGAATAGATTGGTAGTGATGAGAAGGTGACCTGATTAACTTTTGAATAAATTCTGAAAAATATTTCAGGAGTTATGGCCCTTTGTAGATTGGGCCATTTTTACCTTGTATTATCTTTAGAGGCAAGCATATGGTTGGGGCCATAGTGTTTTACAAAATGCAATTTCTAGTTCGATTTAGTTTTTGTTGTTGGGATAAAATACAGGGTAAAGATATTGTTTCCCCTCAATAATTTTTAAATGGATACACAGACATGTGCATCCAGTAAAGACTCAGTCAGCAACTCAAACCAGCCTGCACATCCATACAGCCTAATCAGTCTTTGCTGTACATCTGAAGAAGACAATCCTTAGCTATCCAAGGAATGCCAAGCAAAGACTGATTACCAGTAGGCTGTATGGATGTGCAGGCTGGTTTGAGTTGCTGGCTGCATATGCCTGAAGGTACCTCATCTCATATTCTTCTGAATATTCTGTAATAATTGCATCTTATTTCTGTACCTTATACTGTAATTATGCCAAAATTCTATGCCTTAATTTCTTAACCCTTGCCATCTGGATAAATTAAGATGCCACACCCACCTTATTTTCAGCCGATCAGATTAATTGATCAAAGTTGTTGATTCACGTACTTAATGACAAACAGTGCAGATTCAGATCAGTGCTGAAGCAGCCAACTGATCTGGATCTACACTGTTTGCAAGGGTTCAGCATGACCAGGGTTAAGATATGAATATCCATTTGACTATCTTATGATATGTCTCTAAAAAATACTGACAGAATGGCTAACAGTGCATACCCTGATCAAATTGCTCCTACACTGTTTGCTCAGGTCTGTTTGTCTGATTACTTAAGGTAGGTATAGTAAATGTGGTAAGAGTATTTTCTCTTTATCAAAAAGATCAGAATATTTGTATAATAATTACTGTGTATTATTTATCTGATAGCAGTTCTTAGAGCCCCTATCAAAGTAGGATCAAGGTGGGCTGAACAGAAAACTTGTGTTATGCATTTTCCAGAGAATTTTCACCTTTAGTGTGCTGATTTAAGGGGATTTCATGGAATCAACTCAAACTTAATTTGCCTTATTTCTGAAAAGGGGTCGACTTTTCTCCCACAGGCACTAAATTCTATACCTAAGTGTATATCTCTTTTCAGAGGGGATAGGAGGCAGGAAGTCGTTGAAGTTGTGTCCCTTGTAAAAAGAAATGGGGGGAAGAACTACCAGACCTGTATCCAGTCCCCTTAAATAGCAACAGATATTTTTTTTTAACAGAAAATAAGGTTTGGCATTCCATAATCTGGATGAAACATGAAATCTTATTTTCTGTGAAAAATAAGAACAATGTCATTAGCTCATTTTACCCAGTGTACCTAAGGTTAACCCTTGTCATGCTGAATAAATTAAGATGCCACGCCCATTTTCAATTTTCAGCCAACCAGATGACTTGATTCAGATAATTGCTACAAATTCACATACTTTATGGCAAACAGTGCAGATCAAGATCAGTTGGCTTCTGAAGAAGCTTCTACACTGTTTGCAAAGGCAAGACATACCCAGGTTCAGCAGGACTAGGGTTAATGATGAATGCATTGATCAGACTTGCATTTTTGCACAGTCTTATAGTGATCTTTTCTCTGAAGGCCCTTTTTGCATGGCTGAACAGTGAAGAAGAATTAACAAGACTGAAAGGATATGAAGCATGTTGGCACATAACCCTAAGTATTGGGCCACCTTATCTACCTACCATAATTGCCCTGAATTTGAAATAGTCCATTCTACGATCTCTTGATGTGTCTAAAATATTGCTGTATGTATGACAAACAGTGTAGACCCCAATCAGACACTGCAGAACCCTGATCAGATGCAGTATTCTCCGGTGTCTGATCTGGGTCTAGTATGTTTGCAAAGGCCTGTCTGTCCCAGTACTTGGGACGGTACATAATTGTTGCCCATATTGTTTGGGTATCGTGCAGCGTCTGCAATGCTTTTATTTTCATGGCTTGACATTTCATATGAATCATCTGTCAAGCTTTTGAAATGTTAAATCTTATTTTCTCTGAAAAATAAAAAGAAATTTAAGAGTGTTGTCTGCTGTAGTTTTGCACGACTGTAATGAAAATATTTGTTGTAAAGCTGTAAATTTAGTTTTCTTACCATCATCCTTGAATAAAAAAAAAAAAAAAAAAAAAAAATATGTACCTTTGCGTAGATGGACTTGTGCTTCAAATCATCCTAAGGTTAAGGAGGATTAGTTTTCTAATCTCCTCCCCAGAAGAAGTCTTTAGGGGATTGTACAGTAGAAACCAAAATGGTTGTCTTTTCACAATGTTGTTTTATTTAAAATGTTTTCATTTGGGATTTTGATGTAACTGCCGACAGGAAGCTTAGTAATTCATACGTTTCTAAAAATATTTCAGCGCTCCTGTTAAGAGGGGGTATCCTGATAGTAGATACCATAACTCCCAAAATATTCAGATACTTTGAATTCTTTCAGCAGAAATAAGAAAAATAATGTATACCCCTGTAAACCCCAGTTTTACTTTATAAAAGTGGGTTTTAAGAGGGTCAAAATTATATAGGCATATTTTTGTGATGTTTGTGGAGAAATAAGAAAAATACCGGTACCAGTATAATTTAAAACAAATTCTCAATCTGGAGTCCTGATATTTGGGTGGGATAGAATAGTTAAAAACTGCAATGTCATGGGTAGTGGCAGTTAGTGCACTGGAGTAGGAGTTTAAGGGGACTTGATAGGCCAGGTAGATTTTCTGCCTGTTTGCATTCCTGCTCACAAATTCCTGGGGAGCAAATTCTTTTATTTAGACAAGACCCCATTTCTGAAGTGTCCAAATATTTTGGGTAAATATGGTATTAACTTTCTAGCTGTAATCCATATTCATATAAGGAACCCATCCAGAATGCTTGAACCAAGAAAATTTGATTTTGTTACTGTAGAAAAGTGACCCTGATTAGTCCTTAAATTTTGCAGACAACATTCTGAATTTTTATGTATTGCTTCAGGCTTGTCCATTAGTTCATTCATTCATCACACTTTCTTGTGCATAGCATGTATGCTAATGTTTTGAAATTTCATATATGGATTCCTCATGAAAAAATAGGTGACCCATTTTATTTTCTTATCTGAATTATCTCCTATTTTAGAGTTATTTCCCTTTTAATAAAATAACATTGAAATCTCATTAGCAAGATATCTCAAAAAGTATTTGAGCTAGAGCCTTGATATTTGGTATAATGATTGGGACTGAGGAGGAGATCACCAGATTAAATTTTCAACCAATAAAATGAAATGTTGGAGTTGTGGCCCCTTGCAATTTTTTGCCATTTGATGTTGTGGCTTTCTTGTGCATAGCATAACTTTAAAACCATTTATGCTAATGGTTTGAAATTTCATATATGGATTCTTCATGAAAAAAATAGGTGACTGGTATTTATGTTTCTTATCCGAATTTACTCTCATTTTAGAGTTATTTCCCTTCTAATAAAATAACATTGAAATCTCGTTAGCAAGATATCTGAAAAAGTATTTGAGCTAGAGCCTTGATATTTGGAATACTGATTGGGACTAAGGAGGAGATCACCTGATTAAATTTTCAACCAATTAAATGAACTGTTGTTGGAGTTATGGCCTTTTGCAATTGCCCATTTAATGTTGTTGCTTTCTTATGCATAAGTTTAGAAACATGAATGCTAATTTTTTTGAAATTTCATATATGGATTCCTCATGAAAAAATAGGTGACCTGTATTTTTTTTCTTATCCGAATTATCTCCCATTTTAGTTTTTTCCCTTTTAATAATAAAACAACATTGAAATCTTGTATATTTGTACTGTTGTTACCATCATGGGCAAGCAGTGTTAGAGTCAAGCAGTGTTAAGAGTCAGGTAGTTGGGGGCATGGCACCCTATACTACTGGCATAGTGTTTTACAAACACTTGCTCTAGTTTAAAAATAATTTTCCAAGAAAATAAGGCTTGACATTTCATGTAAATTATGTGACTAGATGATTCACATGAAATGTCAAGCCTTATTTATTCACCATTTTTTTTTTTGGTTGAAATCAAGTAAAAATTAAATATTTTAGACTGTTGTCCACTGCTGTTGTGTCTGGCATTTAAGGGTTAGCTTATACTCACAAAACCTTCAGATAAATTATGTGTTGTTTGTCTTTTGAAGGAATGAAAGTAATGCTCATTTCCATGATCTGTTGCTGAGCCTTGAACTCAATACTATCACAAGAATGGACCAAAACAGTGAGTGTCTTGTCTTTAGTATTTGCTAGGCAGATGAAGCAGATGACGTCCTTGGCTTTTGTCTTTCCTGCTACCACAGTTACACACAGGCATTTTTCTCTGAGGGTGTCGCATGGGGCAGTAATAAGTTTGAAACATGTTCAGTTTTTGCATTCTGGGCCCAGTTGTTCAAAGGTAACGACATGGTTACATAACGATTTGTTAAAATTTACATTGAGTGATAAGCAAATATGCTGAAATTTTTTGCTGAAAAAATGTGAGTAGCAGTGCCAAAGCTACTCACATTTTTTTCAGCAAAAAATATCAAAATATTATGTATTGAATCTGCTAAAACAGTTAACGAAATGACCCTTTACGAGCTTATTAAGCTAACGACACTTTGAACAACCAAGCCCAGGTAAGTTACTCAACAGCCATACAGTTCTAGATGCCAGCCAATCAAGAACAGTCATGTTATAAAGTGGCCAATCACTTACAAGCTTAACATAAAGCCCTTTGGTCTTTATTCAGTTTGTGACGGGTGTCCCAGTATTTATGGTAGGTTTGGTAATTACCTTTACAGAAAAGAGCACCTGTTAAGGGTTGAGTAGACATATTGTACAATACTTCTGTATTTTAAGAAGCTTAGGGTAGTCTCCAAACTGGCTTCCTTAACCCTTAAACTGCTAATCACAAATGCCACAACCAAAATTTTGATTTTTTTTCATTATTTTTCACAAAAATATGGCTTGAAATTTCATGTGAATTGTCTAACAGCAGACAATTCACATGAAATTTCAAGCCTTTTCCACTTTGGGAAATGAAATAGACTGACAGCTGCTACAATTTTGCTTGGCAGTTTAAAGGTTAAATTGACTATGACATTAGTATTGGCCAAGGGCTGTTGTCCATTCCTTAATAAAATAGATCATTTTTAAAGTAAATATTTCTATTTTGGATCATTTTATTCTATTAAATTTTAATATACTGAAAACTAGTAACCTTTAGAATGCTGCTGGTGAAATTGGCACGCATAGCATGCTGGCTAAAAAATTTAGCTGACTCATTTTGAAACATTTTTCTTATTTTCCTCAGAAAATAGACAATTTGCATGAAATGTGAAAAATCAAAGCCAAATTTCTGGGGAAAAAATAAAAAGATATCAGTTAGTAGGGAAATTTTCATGTCGAAACAAAATATCACAGAAATTGTCTGAAGGAAATTTAAAATTTTATACTTCGTGTAAAAAAATAAGAAAACTATTTTAAAGTTTTATCCTTTGGTGTACTCAAATTCTAGCTAGTTCTTATTCAAATTCTAGGTGAATTTAGAAATTTGGCACAGTTCTTAAGATTAACAACAATATCATGATTTTATCCACTTTCAAACTTTTATGCTTTTCTTAATTAAGATGGACCAACACATAGTTCAAGTTAAAACTAGCTTGTCACAGTAAGCTAAACCTATGCTTAGTCCCAAAACGCCATTTGTTACCTTCTTGCTAGACCGTTTTGGTGGAGTAGTCTTTTCTTGCACACCTGACAAAAATATGTGCCTCTTTTGCAGTTGATGAATGAGCACATGTATTTATGCATTTTGCATTTTTCTGATCCTAGTGTACCAGAACAAAATTAATGTTGTCATTTGGCAAAAAAGTAAAAAAAATACCAACAGTTTTTTTTGCTAATACTTTTTCTGGAGACATCCAAAGAGTAGTTGAAGCTTTAGTATTCATATTTCATCTGCTTTCGTTAGTTTTCCTCCATTTATTTCAATTATCAGTAACTACCATAAAAGAGTTCCTTAAACATTAAACTAGACTGTCATTATATTTATTAAATGAGTTATGAGTAGATCAGATTTCTGAGTTAACACTTAGCATGTTGGGTAAAATTTTCAGCAGGCAACATTTTGAAATATTTTTTTTCTTATATTCCTAGAGAACAGGATTTGACTTTTCATACAAATTGTCTCCTTTGTTGGTAACAATTTGCATTAAGTGTTGAATCCTATTTTCTGGGAAAAATAAGAAAAATGTATTCAATTTGTCAACTGTTGAATTTGCCCTTAGCATATTAAGTGTTAAATCAGCAAATATTGCATGTTTAAAATGATTTAATTTTATGAAGTTCCCATGTGTAAGGATGGATAAGGTTGCATGCTCATTCACTTATAATTAAAACATTAAATGAAGCATACTGACTTAAACGCTTAGCATGCTGGGTAAAAATTTCAGCAGATGACACTTTGAAATAGGTTGCAAGTTCGAATCCCAGCTTGGCCGCATTACTTTCATAGAGATTGATCAAAAATCATTTCTATGACCATTCTCCCCCTTCCCTTGATTCAAGAAGGACAGTTGCCATTTACTGGCAAAAGTTTATGCACAAGTACTGGTTAAGCACTTAGAGGACTGAGCCTGCCAGATTTACTGACTGGCTAAACATGTCAACATGAACTTAACAGTGTTGACTGGGCAGTAAAGCTTTCATTTCAAAGAAATATTTTATCAGTTTATTACAGTCAACCCTCTTTATACCGACACTTGATACAACAGTGAAATTTGTTATAATGACAATTTGAATGTCACAAAACCTTCGCTCAAGAGGTGATAGTTAATGACAAATTATGCAAGACTATTGCATTAAAACTTCAAGCAAATATGTTTTGGATATTTGTTAGAATTGCCTCACTGAAGCAATTCTAACAAATATCCAAACATAATGTTATATGAGGAAATAAGAATATAAAAAGACCTTGCTTACATATCATTCTGTCTATTAAGGATTCTTTACAACAGCAAATTCATTTTAATGGCAACATCTTTGGGAACAAATGCTGTCATTTTAATGAGGGTTCACTGTATCTGCTGAATTTGCAAAGAGTTGTAAGTTAAATCTTCAAGAAAATCTGTAATTTAGTAAGGTTGCTGGGGCACCAGAGACAAATTTGAGATTGTTTCTCTCCATTTAGATCTGAAGCAAAAGCCAGTCCAGTCCTTGATGTTGTTCCCCTCCGCCCCCCTCCCCACCCCCCACCCCATCATTTCTTCTGCCAGCCTCTTCTTCTTGTTTAACCTTTAATTATCACTTTATGGACAAATTCAGCAGAGATCAAACATGATTTATTTTTTTTATTTTTTTTTTTATTTTTCTCAGAATAGACAATTGACATTGCATGTATATTGTCTCTAAAGAAAATAGAGTTTGGAGACAGTTTGCATGGTATGTCAAACTATTTTGGGATTTGGACCTTCTTCTGATCTTTGCCCTTCTTTTCTTGTCTTCCTCCTTGTTTTTGGGAGAAGGCTTGACATGACTGAAATATTGTTGACAGGGCCATTAAACATTATCTCAATCAAACCATCAGTCAATGTATATACCTGGATTGAGCTATTTACCTTGATTTGTACTCCCCACCCCAACTTGCATTTTTGTGATCAATTTTTTCGTTTGTGTGGAAAGTGTTCTGATCTCAAATGTAATACTTTCCACATATTGGAAATCAATCACTAATACAATTTATAAATTCAGATGGTTTAATCAGCAACAAGAATTCAGATAATTTCATTGGCAACAAGATTGCACAAGACCCTCAGTTTATATAGTGAGATGTGTTGTGCCAGCTGTTGCCATGGAAAGAAAGAAAACTCATGGAATGAAAGAAAAGAGAATTGATCTTGTACAAATATGAAATGTATTAAAATATTAATAATATTATCCAAGCAAGTGCCTCCATAGCTCAGTGGTTAGAGCACTGGTCTTGTAAACCAGGGGTCGTGAGTTCGATCCTCACTGGGGGCTGGTTCATTTGCTTTTTTTTTTTTTTTTTTGATGTATCAGTTTATTCTCCCAACTTTGCCTATATGAGATAGGCTTTTTTACCCATGTGAGAAATTACTATCTCGCATGACTATGAAGTAGACCCGCTGGTCCTAGGAGCAATCCACTTAAAAGTGGAAGAAAAAGAGTCTGTCATGAGCCAGTCCATGCAGGATAGGGAAATCTCACCCTCGGTTTAGGAATTTCAACCAGAGACTGCAAGCCTTGTCCCTGGTTGAAATTCCTGCCCCTCGGATGAGATTTCCCTATTCTGCATGGACACTCATGATGATTCCTATAGTCCTGAAAAGACACTGAATGCAGTTGAAGCTACTTTATCATCCTGATTTCAGTATTCAATTTCAGTGCAACTTTGACTTCTTTCACATTTAATTAATTACAAAAGAAAAAAAACACAACAAAAACCATTTTTATTTGAATCAATCTTGGTCAGAATTCTTGTTAAGTTTTACCCCTGAGTCCCCTTTAATTTATGCCAAAGCGCAGGTTAACTTGTTTATTAACCCTTAAAATGCCAAGCAAAGTTTTAGCTGATAACATTCTAATTTGATTTATTATTATTATTTTTTCAGATGATTCACATGAAATAACAAGCCTTATTCTCTCTGAAAAGAAATCATAGTGGGGCCAGCTACAGTTTTGATTAATATATGAAAATGGCCAAACAAAAAAATCCAGGTGCCTCATTTGGTTTGGTCTTACCCTGATAGAGCTTGATATTCGATTTACGGTATACAGACACACTTGAATTAGTTTGCACTGCCATTTTATGAAAGGATACAACTTTTTGTCTGGCATTTGTCTTCAAAGTTTTTGAAACCTTTCAAAAATGGGGACTTCTCTTAATGGAAATGATTTTTTAATAGTAGTCCCCAATGAGAAAGGAGACAAATGTTTCCATGTAAGAGATATTTCCCTTGGAAATGTATTAATTCCTTTTGATATGTAGACTCTAATATTGGTCCATTTCATGAAATGACAACTCTATTTTCAGGACAATAAAAAATCTAAATGTCCTCCACAGGAATTTTTCTGTGCTGAATGCAAATGTTTATCATTTCGAAAACATGCCTATTCAAATATACTGAAAATTTTACCACCGAAAAAATGAAAATTTTCAGATAAAAAATTCTGATATTTTTCATATTTCTGCTCAAAACATAGATTGTGGGTACTCATTAGAACTGCCTCAACGAGGCAGTTCTAACGAGTACCTACAATCTATGTTTTGAGCAGAAATAAGAAAAATAATGTATACCCCTGTAAACCCCAGTTTTACTATATAAAAGTGGGGTTTAAGGGGGTTAAAATAATATAGGCGTGTTTTCGTGATGACTTTTGTTTTTATCACAATAATGCTGTTTTATTGGCTCCTGCAAATTTGGCTTGTACTTTCATTATGGATTTAAATGGACAGTTTGAATGAAGTTTTGTTTAAAGTACTGTTTATATTTTCAAAAACCACTCCAGATCTTCTGTCAAGTTATGTAAATCAATCGTTGATATTAATGTTTCATTTTAAGTGCTTTTCTAATGGAATTCTGGTGTTTTTGAGAAAACATGCATTGAAAACAGTTTACCATATTTACCTTAAGTATTTTGACATCTTGACTCCTAACTATACTAGTCTCAAAATGTGAAGGTCCATTTTACTGCCTGTGGATGTATATAAAGACAGGTGAATGAGTGGCAAACAGTATTGACCCTGATCTGCAGCAAGTAATCTGGGTCTATGCTGTTTGTCTGTCAGTATGCTTAGAGTAAATATGGTAACAGTGACGTGTATTGATTTAAATGGAATCAGTTAAATTTGTTTAATCTCTGTGTTAAAAACAATATTGTATTACATTTTCACAATGAATCAACCAGACTTTTAGAATGCAAAGAAGAGATTGTGCTGAATGCAAGCATTCACACATTACTATATTTACCCTAAGCATAGAGATAGACATGCATGAACAAACAGTGTAGGTCCAGATCTACATATTTGTGCAGCAGTTTTTAGATGCATTACCAGGTAGTAAAATGGGCTTGTTCAAATTTCAGAACAAGTATGGTAAGGATCTAAGACCTCAGAAAATTTGTGGTAAATATTGTAGTTTTAGAAAGTTGCATTTACTTGGCAGAGGTGTGGTGTTCCTTTGGTAGTTTGGCTTTACTTTCATTTAAACTGGTCAGCCACTATGTGCTTTTACCCGAAGTATTCTTTACGATACATGTCCAAACATTTTAGCAAGTCCATTTAAGCACTTGTTGCTGCTGGAATAGCAAACAGTGTAGTCCCTGATCAGGCACTGTATTCTGTGGTATTTATTTTGGTTTTAACCTCACCCCCCTCAGGTTGTCTGTCCATATGTCTGTCCATTCATCCATACGTCCTTTACATTTTGGTTTCTGAGTTGGGGGTATCTTTTCTTGTCTATAAGACAGTTTCATATATAAGATGATAGGCCCAAAAAGTGTTGTATCCAAACAAAAATGTATGGCATATAGAAAAATGTCAAGAAAAAAAAGATATCAACACTTATTTTCTGTTGGAAAAAAAGCTTTTTCAAGAACTAATATATGCAGCAGAGAAAGGTGAACTAATTGGCACTGACAATACCCAGACTTGTTTGTAGATTGTACCCATGCAAACTGAATTTCAATAGCAAAATTCATAGTATTTACATACCAGAAACCAGACATTTTGACATGATTGGGCAAAGGAGTGACTCAAAGGATATTACTGATGACCCTTATCAGTTTGAATAAGGCTTGAGTTCCATCTTATGTAATAGGTTGGGATTCTCAAGGGCTAGTTAAATCAAGAGTTTCATGTGCAACTACGGGACTTTAAAAGCACTTAACTTGAGTAGGTTGGCAGCTGGGCCATTCTAAACATTGATGGGGGTCAATAAAAAAGTTTTTAGTATGTCGAAAATTCTTTTGAGTGGGCATAGGTAATTCTGTCATTTCTTTTTTAACATTATTTATATTACCTGCACATTTCCCCCTCCCCGCACACCCCACTCCCCCCACAGAAAAAAAAAAAAATGTATATTATATTCATCCATCTCTTTGTTAAGCTAACTCTTATACTATTCTCAAAATTCCAACCAAATTTGCAGTTTCTTTCACCATGTGCTTGTTGCTGTAACACTATATCAGTTATTTGCTCCAATCCTTAGGGCTTGTGGAAAGTGTCACGAATATGTACTCCCTTTTGTCTCTTCCTAAACCATTGGGCAGAAAGATTTCCATTATAGTCATTGTTTACCTTACCTATGCACTACAGTTGTGCAACATCAAATCAGTTGTTTACCTTGGACCCTGTGGTCTGAGGTTGCAGAGTAGGGGAGTGTATTATAGATACAAAAGAGTTGGCATTGATCATTAAATATGACATATATGCTGATATTTTTGCAGAAAAAATGTGAGTAGCTTCTGCATTTTTATTTTTTCAGCCAAAATACCTGTGAATTAGATATTGTACTTACTAGAACAGGCCACATTTTGACTAACAAGCTCGTTAAGCTAACAATGCTTTGAACAACTTAGCCCAGGTAAAATATGGTTATGCTTTTTGTTTACATTTTTCCAATATGCCACTTTTGTAGATGGCATTCTTACACCTTTGATCATTGCGTTTTGCCAATCTTTATGTTCATTTAAAAAGAAACAACCATCCCTGAAACAAGCAAATTATTATTTGAAAGAAGTTTAACCCTTACCACTCACAGGGCAGATTCAGCAGATGACAAATTGATGATATTTTTTTTGTTTTTCCCAGAAAATAGGCTTTGACATTACATGCAAATTGTCTCCAAAAGAGACAATTTGCATGAAATGTCAAAGCCTGTTTTCTGGGAAAAATAAGAAAAAAAAAAATATTTCAAAATGTTGCCAAATGAAATTTTTCCTCAGCATGCAAAGCGTTAAAGAGAACCATTCATGAGACAAGAAAAATATTGGAAATAGGTTTAAGAGGGTACAACAGTTTATGTTTATCAGTTTGTAAACATAAATGAAGCAATGACACAATTTGTAAACACTTAACTCTCATGATGTTATGAATTATGACAAGTATACACACTTTGTTGTAGTGACAAAACTATTGTTTCGAAAATTTCACTGCTAATCAGTTTATGACTCGATAAAATCACAGCAGTTTGTCTATACATTGTACAAAGGTGTGTCCTTGTAGGTTTTGTTGTGGGTGCATACCGTATTTGACCTAATTACCGCACTGTACACTTAGGTTTTTCAAAATTACTGGGAACACTCAGGTGTGATAAAGTATGTACCTATACCTATTACGGATACACTATAAAAAGATCAGAAAAGGCCTTATTTGATGATGATTATGCGATTTTTTTTCTGATTTTCTTTATAAAGGCATATGTTGTGGGTCCTCATTTGAATTGCATCGACAGATCGATGCAATTCAAATGAGAACCCACAACATATGCCTTTATAAAAAAGTAAATAAAAAGTACACTGGCTGTAATCTGAAGACTACGGAAATTCATGAGTGTGCGCTTATAGGGATATGTGCGGTAATTAGATCGAATACGGTACTTTACATCTTCAGATATGCTATTGTTTGGATCATTCAGAAAGCACATATTTTATTTCTTACTCCTCCATGTAAACATTTGTGATGTGCTCATCAGAATTGCTTTATGAAGCAGTTCTATGCTTAAGCACTACATATGCTTTCATAGAAAAATAAGAAAATTATTTATCTGGTTACTTCTGATCTAGAGCACCAAGTTTGAATTGTCACATGTCACATTAGTTGTCCCAGGTAACCTAGGATCAAGCTATGAAATTCCTGTTCATCTCTATGCATCATGAAAATGTAAAATAAATGTCATGATTGGAGCTCACTTAATGTAACAAATCAAGTATTAATGTTTGACTTCATATCGACTGTTTTATCAAGTAACATAATCCACTTAGAAAATCCTGTTATATCAGTCCTTGTCGATCTAAGAAGTAAAAGAATCAAAATGACAGTGATAATAGTGAAGAGCAAAGTTCTTCCTATATGTATACAACGCATTCCAGATAAGGGTTGTTTTTTGTTTGTTCTGTTTTTTTCAACCGAAAAGTAAATTAAATTTATTTGTTCTTATTGCACCATGAACACATGTTGTGGTATTCATTTGTACCAATGAGAGTACTAATGACTTCTACAACATATGTTTTCATGTAGAAACAAGAAAAATATTTATGCATCGGTCATTTGTAACTATGGCCTGACCACTATTAGAGAATGTCGGGTACAATAACTTTTCGTTTACCAGAGTCCAGCAGGAAGCTCTGCACTGTGGGGACAGACCCCCTGTCTTTGTCCCAGGCCCTAGGATTTTTAACAGGTGCAATATTCCCTGTGCTGATTTTAGTATGGAGTCCAAGTCCCAGCACTACAGGGACAACACTAAAGTTGGAGCGCAGGCACAGTTGTTAGCTTAACCAGCTCATTAATGACAAACTCCTTAACTATTGTAGCTAAGTTATTTTCAAAAACATTGATATTTTTGCTGCAAAAATGTGAGTAGCTTTGCAAAAGCTACTCACATTTTTTCAGCAAAAAGTGTCAATGTATTTGCCATATTTCAATATACACCACAACCTCTTTATAACACTATTGTTTTGGTCCATAGCATAAACTGTGTTAGTTAAACAATCGTGTTATATTCAAACAAAAATGTATAGATTATATTGAAAAATGACCATTTGTGGTCATTTTTCAATATAATCTATACATTTTTGGGATCCATGTTTGAACCGTGTTATATCCAAAACCGTGTTATAACGAACCATGTTATAAAGAGGTTGAAGTGTAGAAACTTTAATATCACATTAGCTTACAACTTTCTTAAGTTTTGAACAACTGGGCCCTGTACTTTTTTCCCCACTGTCCATAGCTCTGTCCTAATGAGAAGTGGTTTTAACGAACAGATGCATTATCTGGATACAGAACTTGTCTACTGCTATCATGAGAAAAGGGCTTTATCACAGATGAGTGACAAATACTTATGCATTCTTATCTGAGATCCCCATTGTTGCCTGCTTTCAGAGTTGATGGTTACTGTAGCATACAAGAAACTTTATTTGTTTCAGTTTTGGTACAACAAACAGTATTACTAGACTGGCTCCAGTCTCCAGTGACTAAATATTTTTTCTCATAATCATGTTTGATATATCCACTAAGATAAAACCAAAAAAATATCATGACTATAAAGGCTGGTCACTAGAGTGACCAGCCTCTATAGTCATGATATTTCTTTGGGTTTTATTTTAGTGGATTATTAAACAGATTATAAGAAAAATTATTTTGTCACTAGAGACTGGAGCCAGTCTAACAGTATTACCTGCAACAGCTCTTTCAGACAAACAGAAGTATATTACTGAAAGATTAAAGCAGCTTAAGGAAGCATACAACAGTAGAGACTACATTCTACAATATTTTCTTCTATTTTTCAGAGAAAATAAAGTCTGACAATTTGGATGAAATATTAAAACCTGTTTTCTGGAAAACTTAAGGAAAATAGTTCAAATTGTCCTCTGCTGAAATTTTTACCCAGCATGCTAAGTTAAGTGTTAAAGGATTAAACACCTTTAGCAGCAGTTTTAGTAAAACTTGTTCTGGATAACTTTTATACCAGTTTGAGATTTTTTCTATTTGAACTGCTAGTCAACGAAATTTTTGACAAACTTCAATTTAATGTTATGGCAAACAGTAATACCAAACAAATTGTGAAACTTATACTGTATTATTTCACGGGCGATAAGTGGTCAGAACTGTTTACTGATAGCCGTGCCCTATCTTAATACCTCTCTTCGGGGTGCAATTGACTATTCTAGGATTTCATATCTCACAACCTTTAAAATTTTGTGTGATTGAGTAAACATTGATGTTGATAAAGAGCTATCATTTCCTGATAAAATTTGATAGGTCAGACTTTTAGCTATGTGTTCAATAATTGGCAAATTGCTTTATAGAGCCCAAATTTGTACACTATATCAGAGAGTGTCAGATGATGATCATAACCTTTTAAATGATAGGACAAGTGTCGCTTTAATTTTATGTGAAATGGGCATGCTAGGTAATTTACCTACATAGACTGAGCTGTAAAATTCTGGAACTTCTGTATTGTGAACTCAAATTGTCTTTAAACAAAAGTTTAACCCTTGTCCTGCTGAACCCAGATATACCCTGCCTTTGCAAACAGTGTAGATCCAGGTCAGAAGCCAACTGATCTGGATCTGCACTGTTTGCCATTAAGTATGCAAAAATCTGGATCAAGTAATCTGATTGGCTGAAAATTAGAAGTGGGTGTGGCATCTTAATTTATTCAACAGGACAAGGGTTAAAACCTTTCAAATATTTTAGCAGTATGTTATTTACCCTAAGTATTCTGACACAAAACCTGCTTTCCATACTTGTTCTAAAATTTGAACAAGTCTATTTTATTAGCTGTGGATGTGTCTAAAACCTGCCAGATGAGTGACCATTACGAAAACACACCTATTCAAATATATTGAAAATTGCACCACCAAAAACTGTGAAAGTTTTCAGATAAAAATTATGATATTTTTCAATATTCTGCTCAAAACATAGATTGTGGGTACTCATTAGAACCGCCTCGCCAAGGCGGTTCTAACGAGCACCCACAATCTATGTTCTCAGCAAAAATAAGAAAACTAATGTATACCCCTGTAAACCCCAGTTTTACTATATAAAAGTGGGGTTTAAGGGGGTCAAAATTATATAGGTATGTTTTCATGATGTGAGTGACACACATTACAGACCCAATCAGAGGCTGGTATCTGTAACAGACCTTGTGAGAGGCAGTCTTAATGAAAATGTATATATTTAATGAATATGATAAAAAAAAAATGTGTTTCGGTTTCTTGACTATCTATGATTTTCAAACACCGAGTCTTTTTTTAGGGAGTTATAATTCATTTTTCTTTTTCTAACATATTTGGTTTGGCTGTTTTAATTCTGTCTGTATAGTCAGTAGTCATTTTTTGGGTTGATTATTTACAACTGAGCCACAGTCTTCAAACGTCAAAACTTCCTTAAGGTAGTTGTCCACTTGATTATCGTTGACCAATGAAATCAAACTGCATTTGTATGAAATCCAGGTAACAGTTATTTATAGCTGTGTTATTCTTGTTGCTGTGACACGAGTGCCATGTAAAGAAGGTTATCTCTAATACCTGGACTGGGCTAAGTGTTGGGACATTGGCAAACAGCACAGACCCAGAATGCAGCATCTGATCAGGGTCAGCACTGTTTGTGAAAATTGCAGGCAGTTAAGGGTCAAATGAAACAGTTTTAAGTCACCATTCAGGACCATTTACCCACCCTACACTCAGACAATTGTCCCACCAGTGCTGTCAGTGCTTTGATTGACTGAGATTAACCCTTGTCCTGCTGAACCCAGATATATCCTACCTTTACAAACAGTGTAGATCCAGATCAGTTGGCTTCCGAAGAAGCCAACTGATCTGGATCTGCATCGTTTGTCATTCAGTATATGAACACGTATCAACAATCTGGATCAAGAAATCTTATTGGCTGACATTTAGAAATGGGCGTGGCATCTTAATTTATTCAGCATGACAAAGGTTAAGTCTGTTTACAAGTACAACATAGTGCAAGATGTGGAGAAAATATTTATTTTAGTTTTTTTTGTGGACAGCCTTGTCTGTCCTTTCAAAACAGTTGTCTCAAACATAAATGGTGAGGGGTGGTATCTAATAGGCACTACTTACTGACACTTGTTGTTCATGCAATATATTATTAATAGTATACTGGCATTTGCAGTTGGAAATCACACAAAAATGCTTAAAGCAGTTTTTGTGGTTTCCAGCTGAAAATATTTGGATACTTTTTCAGGTAACAGTCTTGTCAGCTGGAGATGTCCAGGAAACTTTAGATAATGACAACAGTTCTAATGTAATCATTTGGTTAGCAAACTCACCACCTTGCCTGAAGGTAATTTGAATTATACTAATAACTTCCCTTGGCTAAAAGCTGGAGAAAAAAAGATGTAGAAAAACAAGAGACACACACCATAGTTATCCCCAGTATTGGGACATGCAGGTCTGAGCAAACGGTGTAGTCCAGCAAACAGTGTAGACCTGAGCAAACAGTATAGCTCCAGAATGTGTCATCTGATCTGCCTCGGTGGCTCAGTTGGATGCGCTGTCCGACTGGAGACCAGGAGGTCGCGGATTCAACCCCCGCTGAGGTCAGCAACATTCTTTTGTGGCGATTGATCATGAAATATTTTCTACGGTCATTCTCTCCCTTCCGCTGATTCAAGAAGGGCAGTTGTCAGTTTCTGGCGAAAGAATGTGCACAATACTGGTTAACCGCTAAGAGGACTAAGCCTGCCCAGTAAACGTGTGGTTAGGTAAACTGACCGCGCTCGACATGACCCCATTGGGTTGACTAGGCCATAAAACCTCAACACAAACAAACTGATCAGGGTATCCATAACGTTTTTATGGAGACCTAAGAAAATACCAGTGCTGGTTTATAAAAATAAGCATTATTCTTATAGCTCTGGAAAAGATGTTTTTAACAAAAAAAAAAAGTACCCAGGAGCGCTTACTTCTAATATGGGTAACCATTCAGCATCCATTTGTCCAGTAGTTTATCTATAATGGCATTACCTTTGAGACCACTGGGCAGACTTTCTCAAAACTTGCCAGGGTTGTTTCCTTTTGGACCACTTGAACCGGAACTAAAAAAGTCCTACCATTTTTATCCTAAATAGTGATACACATTAACTCTTTACCATACTTGTCCTAAAATTTTGAATAAATCCATTTTACTACCTGTTGATGTGTCTAGAGTGACCCTTGTCTAGGTGTACACTGTTTGCTCAGGCCTGTCTGTCTTAACCCTTGTCCTGCTGAATAAATTAAGATGCCAAGCCCTCTTCTAATTTTCAGCCAATCAGATTACTTGATCTAGATTGTTGCTATAAATTCACATACTTAATGGCAAACAGTGTAGATCCAGATCAGTTGGCTTCTTCAGAAGCCAACTGATCAGGATCTACACTGTTTGCAAAGGCAAGGTATATCCGGGTTCAGCAGGACAAGGGTTAAAACTGAGAATTATTAAGGTAGTCTGCTGACCAATATGCCTGGCTGCCAGTAGCTGTCTTTCATTTTACTTACTGGCATTTGATGTGAGGGCCCCACGGTGGTGTTTTAAAGCAGCCATAGCTGGCCCGATCTATGTTTGCTCTTTGGGATGTTGCATTTTGTTGTTTTATCCTGCTTTTAGTCTTGTAAGTCAGATTCGGCTAGAATTCAGTATTAATCTTTATGCTATTTTGATGTGTATGCATATTGTAAATATATTGATATATAACATTTTAATAAACAAATTACTCACTCACTCACTATCACAGGAATATGGTCTTGCTTTATCTAAATGAAAATTGTTCTAGCCTGTATTAATTACACTTGTTGCTGACCAGTATTGCATTCTCATTATATCAAATCTCATGCGATTCCTGGACAGATTTTATGGAAACTTGCCAGAAGTGATTCCCAAGAGGTCTGAGCAGACTGTGTAGACACAGGTCAAACTGCTCACAGAGTTAATGGTCAATATTATTTTTGGCAAGTAGTTAGTGTCATAATTATGGTAAAGATCTTTGCTTCATTTGTTCCTCAACAGATAACATTTGACATTTAGAATAAAGACCCTTTTATATATATATAGGACAAATATTATTAAAGACCCTTTTTCATATATAGGACAAATATATATATGGGACAAATATTATACATAATAAATTATGATAAAATAATAATGAAAAACAAACAGCAACAAAAATAACTTCCAGTTGAAAATGTCCTTAAGAAAACACCAGCAGCAACAACAAGAAAACCAAACATTTGCATAAAATATTCAATTGGAAAAGAAATAATGTCATAACCTGATTTAAATTATATTAAGATGTCATAACCTGTCATGTACAAATTACATGTCAAGAGGAGACAGATGTTTTCTTTCATTTTATGAAAATATGAATTAAATATGACAATAGGAGCAGTCCTGAAATTAACATGCTGTATCATACCATCTCTTTATCATAGAATAAAATCTCAGTTTATTTCTTATGAAAATAAAATTTTATGTAAATTAGCCTTTAAAGCGCTAAGCAAAAATTGTAGCAAACAGTTTGAAATATTTTCTAGAGAAAATTTTCATGTGAATTCCTGTGCTTGTAAGGCTTGACATTTCATGTGAATCATCTGCCTAGCAGACAAGGCATCTAGTCTTATTATCTCTGAAAATGAATACAAATTTGCTTTGTTATAGCGCTTTGAGCAGCTTACAAATGACACAGAAGAAAAGAGAAACATTTCAGAATTTTGGATACAGCAAGATGAGAGATATGCACCATGCAAAAACTCAAATCAGCCTGCTCATTCTGCACAGTTTAATTATTCTTTAGTATGCTTTCTGTGCGTAGCCAAAGATTCAAGGCAAACAGACAGTGATCAGATTGCACTGATATGCAGGCTGATCCAAGTAATATGGATGCACTGATGTACATGCTGCTCTGAATCTTTGCTGGGTGCATGTCGTAAAGTGCATTTTACAAATGACAAATGAAGACTGATCAGATTTCACTGATATGCAGGCTGATCCAAGTAATATGGATGCACTGATGTACATGCTGCTCTGAATCTTTGCTGGGTGCATGTCGTGAAGTGCATTTTCTCGTATTGTGACTGATACTTTTTATCCCCCGACCAATAGGTATGGGGGATATAGCGATCAGCATGGCATCCATAGACGCATCCTTGTGCGCTCCATAACTTCTATACCCTTAGACATATTTTAATAATACTTGGTAGGAATGTAGAGGAGGATCAGTAGGTGTGTCGCGTGCAAGAGAGACAACTCTCACTGTCTTTGTTATGTAGTTATCTCCCCTGAAGCCAAAATCTTGTGCAGGCCATAACTACCATTTAATCTGAGATAATTTGATAATATTTAATAAGGATGAAGAGGAGGACCAGTAGGCATGTCACGTGCAGGAGACGACTCTCACTTCATCCGTTATGTAGTTATCTCCCCTGAAGCAAAAATTGTAGCCTCATCCTTGTGCGCTCCATAACTTTGATACCCTTAGACATACTTTAATAATATTTGGTAGGAATGTAGAGGAGGACCAATAGGCATGTTGCGTGCAAGAGAGACAACTCTCACTGTCTTCATTATATAGTTACCTCCCCTGAAGCCGAAATCTTGTGCAGGCCATAACTCCCATACTATTTAAGATAATTTGATAATATTTAGTAGGCATAAAGATGAGGACCAGTAGGCTGCAGCATGCAAAAGAGACAACTCTCACTTAATTCATTATGTAGTTATCTCCCCTGAAGCAGAAATTGTACTCATCCTTGTGCGCTCTATAACTTTGAGACCCTTTGACATATTTTGGTAATGTTTGGTAGGAATGAAGAGCAGGACCAGTAGGTGTGTCATGTACAAGAGAGACAACTCTCACTGGCTTCCTTAAATAGTAATCTCCCCTGAAGCCGAAATCTTGTGCAGGCCTTAACTCCCATACTGTTTAAGGTAATTTGATAATATTTGGTAGGGATGAGGAGGAGGACCAGTAGACGTGCCCCGTGCAAGAGAGACAACTCACTTTATTGGTTGTGTAGCTATCTCCCCTGAAGCGGAAATCTTGTGCAGGCCATAACTTTGATACCCTTAGACATATTTTGATAATGTTTGGTAGAAATTAAGAGAAGGACCATTAGGTGTGTCACGTGCAAGAGAGACAACTCTCACTGTCTTAGTTATATAGTTATCTCCCCTGAAGCCGAAATCTTGTGCAGGCCATAACTTCCATACTATTTGAGATAATTTGATAATATTTGGTAGGGATGGAGAGGAGGACCAGTAGGCATGTAGCATGCAAGAGAGACAACTCTCACTTCCTTTGTTATGTTGTTGTCTCCCCTGAAGCGGAAATCTTGTGCAGGCCATAACTCCCATACTGTTTGAGATAATATAATATTTGGTAGAGATTAAGAGGAGGACCAGTAGGCATGCACATGCAAGAGAGACAACTCTCACTTTCTTCTTTGTTATGTAGTTATCTACCCTGAAGCTAAAATCTTGTGCACTCCATAACTTTGACACCCTAAGACATATTTTGATAATGTTTTGTAGAAATGAAGGGGACCAGTAGGCGTGTCATGTGCAAGAGAGAAACTCTCACTTTATTATATAGTTACCTCCCCTGAAGCCAAAATCTTGTGCGCTCCATAATTTTGATACTCTTATATTTTGATAATGTTTGGTAGAAATGAAGAGGAGGCATGTCCCATGAAAGGGACAACTCTCACTTTCTTCCTTATGTAGTTATCTCCCCTGAAGCCAAAATCTTGTGCAGGCCATAACTCCCATACTGTTTGAGATATGATAATATTTGGTAGAGATGAAGAGGAGGACCAGTAGGTGTGTTGCATGCAAGAGAGACAACTCTCACTTTCTTCTTCATTATGTAGTTATCTCCCCTGAAGCCAAAATCTTGTGCACTCCATAACTTTGATACCCTTAGACATATTTTGATAATATTTGGTAGAGGCATTGGTATCGAACAGTATGTGTGTCACATGCAAGAGAGACAACCTCTGCTCTGGTTGTTTTCTAGTTACCTCCCCTGAATGAATTTCTAAGCGAAATCCTTGAGTATGTGGTTTGAAATATTTTGATAATATTTGGTAGAGGCATAAATAAGGACCAGGAAGCATGTCGTGTTCAAGAGTACTCTCACTTTTTCCCTTATTTACTTATCTTCCCTGACTGAAATCTTGTGCAGGCCATAACTCCCACACTGTTTGAGAGAACTTGATAATTTTTGGTAGGGACATATATCAGGTCAAGAAGGCGTGTAGCATGCAAGAAGGGCAACTTTTACTCTGTTGATTTTTTACCCCAATAAGCATACAGCAAGTTCCTTTACCTTTACAAAGCATTTATTTTTGCCATTATTTCTGAATATGTACACTCACAAATTCAAAGTATTTGCAAATATTATGTATCCTTTACAAATTATCACATCAGATATGTACAAATTATCACATCAGAAATAATTATTAGATGATTTTGACAAATATTAAAAAATAAATAAAAGAACATGCAAAAGTAAAATCATTTATTATTTTGGTCACATTTCATACTATCTTTGCATCTTTTTACTTTGCTCTCATTCAATATAGCCATGTTATCGATTGAAATACTCTAAATTTAGAAATGGCGGTTTGGTTGGGGGATTTGTCATTTCTTCTGATGGCTATTTTTAAAGGGAGCTAATGCAATTTCAAGGGTGGCAACTCAGTCATAATTGTTTTGCATCCCTGTTTTGCATCCCTTCTGAAAAAGGGTCTAATCTAATAGGAAAGATTTTGCTCCCTTTGGGAGCAAATTCTTTCCTTTTAGAGTAGACCCCTTTTTAGAAGGGTCCTGGTATGCAAGGATAGCAAACAAGAAGTCACAGAAGTTGTCTCCTTCATAAAAAAATGACTGAAAATCTGCCAAGCTTATCCAGTGCCCTTAACCATTTCCTGAGGGAAATTTAACAGAAAACATACTACCATATTGACCCTAAATATTGTGTGACAGGCAGTCCTGAGCAAAAAGCCTAACCCAGATCAGATGTTGCAGAATTCAATACCTGATCAGGGCCTACACTGTTTGCCACTCATCCAGTCAAGTCATATCAGCAGGTAAAGAAATATATATATATATATATATATATATATATATATATATATATATATATATATATATATATATATATATATATATATATATATATATATATATATATATATATATATAATATATATATATATATATATATATATATATATATATATATATATATATATATATATATATATATGTGTGTGTGTGTGTGTGTAATAGTGTTATTTTCATAAGAAAAAGATGTTTGACATTCAAATTAAATTCTCACTGGGACAATTCTAATGATAATTCACACAATATGTTTTCATGTTCTCATTAGAAACGTCTCAGGGAAGTTCTTACATTGTATATCCATAACATGATTTAAGTCTATAAAGTAATAAGAAAAAAATGTCATAGAATTAATATCAAATATTCTTTTTATGGAGTAATCAGAAAATTTATCTGAGAATCATCATCAAATACTCTTTAACAGATCTTCTTTACCACTTGTACTTGGAGAGCTTTACATCGACCCTTTTACATGGAGGGAACATAGTGTAGTAGAAGCCAATGCATGACAGCCTTTTCACAAGATGGCTATGTGGTCACAGAACCAGGGTACAGTCATTTTGGACTTGCTGGCCAAAGTCTGTGGGTGAGTAAACAATTTATACATCTAATTTCAAAACTATGTCGCTTTTACACCAATCAGATATTTGATATGTTCTAGTACTTTTTGAACAATTATGAACTGACAAAGATACCATTATATGATATTATCGAAAGCCTATCCTTTTCAACAGTTGGTTTGTTAATTCGATAATGATCGCTTATAATTGATTAAACAATACTGGCAAGGTCAAGGGTCATGAGCCCGACAATAATGCAAGCTTATTATTTCAAATCACACATTTAAACTTGGACAAGAAAGATTTTTGCGATATTCGGTGCATAATTGATTTTTGACAAGCTAAAGTTCGTGCTTGTGGCTTAGTCCTTATTTGGAAGACTGATTATTGTAATTACTGATTTTACATAAAGGAAAATTCAATTTCTTGGAGACGGTTGATTTTCTAACAACTGTAATATTGTAAGATAATATCAGAGCTAATGCCAAAATTTTAACATATGCGCTATGTCAAGCGAAAAAGTGTCTTCAAACATGTGCAAAATGCACAGATTCAGATCCTCCTGCACATTCACAAAGTATCGTACGGTGCTTTACTCTCCATTCATACATTATTTAGTATCCAATGATTCTGTTAACGGATAATGAAGGCCCTGGTCAGACTGCGCAGATGCACAAACTCAGCTAGGCCTTCGCTGTTTGCAAATGCCTGAAGACGTTGTCGCATGGCTTGGCCCATATATTGAAGTTTTGGCCTCTTTCTCATGTCATTGGTTCATGTTACATTAAAGAATTATAACTTTTGTGACTTGCACTCATAGCTCCAGATAATAGGGTAAATATTTTGCTTATTTCTCCACTAAAACCTATATTGTGGGTACTGTTTTCTTAGAAGCACTTTGGCAATTCTAATGAGTACCCACAACATATATTTTCCTGGAGAAGTAAGAAAAATATCAATACTTTTCGGTTAAAAAAAAGCACTTTATCTGGAGCTATTTATACTAATAGGCATCCACAATCCTCACTTCCATGACGTGATCTTCAAAACCCACCGCAGCACTGGTTCAATGGCTGGGTGGAGTAATAGTCGGCGGTTGTATCACAGCATTGGAAAAGAGGGGGTATATTGGATATGCTCTGTCCATCATTCCATGATTCTTTGACTTCAGTTTAGAAAATTTGTTCCACACTTTTCACAATAATTGCACAATTGTCAGTCTTCAAACTTAAGGTCTTGCGTTGACCCTGAGTTAGAGAGCTGAGCTGAGACAGGAAAGCACAAAAGTTGTCACCCTTGGCCAAGTGAAAAGTCCAATCCCCTGAAATGGCAACAGGTGACATTTTAAAACATTTATCTTAGTATTTTGCTGAAAAAAAATCCTTTGAAATTCATGCTGATGAGTCACATTAAAAATGAACCATTTTCTGGGAAAATGAGAAAAAAAAAAACATCAGCTTGTTGTTTGCTGAATTTGCCCAGAGAATTCTACATGTTAACTAATAATATGCTGCCTTTACAATTTTAATTTTAAATTAACCTTAACAGTGGGTGGTCACCTTAAGCTGACACCCACTTGGACATTGGTGGTGACCACTGAGGCTGAACAATCTTATAAAAACATTGGCTGATGGTTTAACTGATTTATGCAGCCCATATGCATTTCAACAAAGCTTTGATATCTTTAAGATGTTTTGATAAATAATTGACGGGGCCTTTGATAACTTAAAATTTCTGAGCTAGAAAATAACTAAAATAACAGGTGTACATTTCTTTGATATTTTTTGATATTCAAGATGCTTGTGGATAAAACAAGAATGTGTGACAAGATATTAAAATGAACTGCAACAGATTTTGTCCATCCTGCTGCTGCAGACTCCAAAAGGGACCATAGCTCCAGATTTAGCCCCTTTTCAATCAGAAAGTACTGATATTTTTCTTATTTCTTTGTGAAAACATATTGTCACTTATAAGAGAAACTGATGTAACTGATATTATTATGTGAGGTCATTACAATAGTTTTGCTTGTAACACATGATATGTAGCCTGGCTCGGGTCATATGTAGGAAAGCCAAGTTCTGCTTACGGATGGTCAGGTGGTTTTTCTCCGGGTTCTCCAGTTTTCGCCCACCTTCAATGAACGATCGGCTTGATATAAGTGAAATATTCTTGAAAGGGCCGTAAAACCCAAATCAAAAAAAAAAACAAAAAAAAACAAAAAAAAACAGATGATATGTTGTGGGTACTCTTTAGAAGCACCTCACTGAGGTGCTTCTAATGAGTACTGTGTACCATAATTACACCAAATATTCAGACATCCTAAATCCTCTCTACACTTATCCTAAAACAGCATTGTTTTCAACAGAACAGAGCAATTTTGGAATTAGTTGAGCATCAGACATTTTGTGAGATTCTTCTCATATTTTCATAAATATGTTATGGTCACTCAAAAGGACATGTTAAGGAGGACAATACTGTGATGTTTTTTCTTGCTTTTCCTCCTCTGTTAGTCCCCTGCATCAATCCAGTTCTAATGAAAAACTGCCACATAGCTTTTTAGTTTGCTGTGTAAAGTGAGGATGACCCTGGCATTGTTGTCTACTCACATGCTTAGTTATGCATAGCTTTAGATAACGGGAAAACATTTTTGGGAAACTCTTACATTGAGCTACAGTATGAATTTTAGGTGAGCTATGCTGTTGGATAATAGCTCTTGTTATGAGAAAAAAATCTGGGGTATGCATCTTTTTAGGAGAGGTGCACTTGGGGTCAAAAAAGAATGAACCAAATGCCTTTTTATGACAATTGTTAGAAAGAAGGCTGTTTAGTACAATTATATGCTGTCATCTCCAAAGGATTCCCGGCAGTTGTATCCGGGAGCTATGTGGTTTGACCTAAAACCCACAAAACCAGTTGTTAATTGAATATTTGGTCCAAACCAGAAAAAAAAGCTCCCTTAGAATGTATGCAGAAAGTGAAGTCCCAGGTCAGCCTGGGCTTCTATGCAGGGTGAGATCATGGTGTGTGCGCATGTTAATCAGCTTTCTAAAGGTTAACTTTTACATTAATTGCTATCAAGTTAAAATAAGAACAGAAATATTTTCTTATATCCCCACAAAAACATTATACTGTCTGTATCCATTAGAATATTGCCTGAGGCAGCTTGGCAGTTCTAATGAGTACCTAAAACAAACTTTTGTGCAGTAATTAAAAAAAAAAATATAATACTTTTCTGGAAACCCCAGTAGAGGTTTGTGCAACAATATCTAACTTTAACCCTTGTCCTGCTGAACCCGGATATACCCTACCTTTGCAAACAGTGTAGATCCAGATCAGGTGGCTTCTGAAGAAGCCAACTGATCTGGATCTGCATTGTTTGCCATTTAGTATGTGAATTTATAGCAAAAATCCGGATCAAGTAATCTGATTGGCTGAAAATTAGAAGTGGGCATAGCATCTTAATTTATTCAGCAGGACAAGGGTTAAGGAAAGCCTTGAACAGGTTCAATACCACTAATGCTCAAGCTGATCTGGGTGTGTTATAAGACATCATTTTCCTTGACATGGGCTGTGTTGGGTGTTGATTTTGGTGTTTGGTGACAAACTTTTGATCTATAAATAAGATAATTGTTTGTTAATTGTTTTTATTTTCAAAAGATATTCAATTAGTCAGTGGTTTAAAATCAATTACTCAAGGGTTGAAGAACTGGTCGAGTAATTTTTTGTTCTTCACCCCTCCTACTTTTGTACATATGGAGGCGTTTGATTTAAAATAGCCCTGCCTACATGCATATGTAAAAGTAAATTAGCAGATGACAAATGGGTGGTATTTTCTCCCAAGCCCATTTTTTCAGACAAAATTTAAATACCCAATTTACCCTATGTATTTGAACGACTCCTCCCCATACTTTTCCAAAAATCAAGTACAACTTACTACCTTTTGATGCATCTTAAAACATCAGTATTAGACTCTAATAAGACACTTTTCTGCAATGTCTGATCTGGGTCTACACTGTTTGCTCAAGCCTGTCTGTCCAAACATTTAGGGTAAATACATGTACAGTAATGAAAATATTTCAGCATATTTGAATTATGGAGAAAAAAAAAGTTAACTTCTAAAGTGCTATTCAGAATTCTTGGGCATTCTCAAATATTTTTTTTTCAGAGAAAATAAGGCTTGATATTTCATATGAATCATCTGCCTAGCAGACAGTTCACAGGTACTTACTATAAAGGCCTTATTTTGTTTGAAAAATATTTAAAAAAAAAAAAGATTTTTTAACCCTTGTCCTGCTGAATAAAAAAAGATGCCACACCTACTTCTAATTTTCAGCCACTCAGATTACTTGATCCAGGTTGTTGAAATAAATTCACATTCTTGATAACAAACGGTGTAGATCCAGATCAGTTGGCTTCTGAAGAAGCCAATTGATCTGGATCTACACTGTTTGCAAAGGCAGGGCATATCCGGGTTCAGCAGGACTGGGGTCAATATGTCCTCTACCACTATTGTGACTGGTGTTTTTAACAGTTTACAGTTTCTGGTTGGAAAATGCACCTTACCCAGAGCTATGTTTCACAATAATGAAATTCTTTTTGGTCAGTTATCTGTTTTGCATCACCTTTTCCCAAATAGACCATTCATATCAAACATTTAATGTTATGGTGAGGAAAAGTAAATCATGTTAAGATTCACAGGATCAACAATTACGAAAATTTACGATGTGTTAATTGCCTATATGTAGTACTTGAGATTTACCATAAAAGGACATTACAAATTTAAATCATCTTAATGTTATTTCAAGTGAATTAACTTAAATGGCTGGATGCAGCTGGCAAGAAATGGTATAGCTCAGTTAACAATACCATGACAGGTTTTGCTGTGGTTAAATAAAATCTGTAAAGATTGCCCTTGGTAACACCGAACCAGCAATGTAGTTTGCAGGGCTGTATGTACCCTCAAGCACGGCCGGCCTCGGTGGCTCAGTTGGATGCGCCGTCCGACTGGAGACCAGGAGGTCGCAGGTTCAACCCCCGCCGAGGTCGGCAACATTCCTTCGTGGAGATTGATCATGAACCCAGTCAGCATTCTACGTAAATCTATATCGGGCCGTCATCGGCCCGTCAGGGTAGCTGACGGGCCGATGACGGCCCGATGTAGATTTATGTAGAATGCTAGCTGGGAAATAGTTTCTATGGTCATTCTCTCCCTTCCGCCGATTCAAGAAGGGCAGTTGTCAGTTTCTGGCGAAAGAATGTGCACAATACTGGTTAACCGCTTAGAGGACTAAGCATGCCCAGTAAACATGTGGTTAGGTAAACTGACCGCGCTCAACATGACCCCATTGGGTTGACTGGGCCGTAAAACCTCAACACAAACAAAACCCTCAAGCACGGGCTTAAGCCGAACTTGAATTTTCCAAGACATCAGAATATTGGCAATGATCCCAAGTGCAAAAAAATAAAAGCTGCACTATGATGAAGTAAGGGGAGACTTTATACGGCTGCCACATGGCACTTAAAACCAGCTGCATTGAAGTCAAATAAAATCTATAAAGGTTGTTCTTGGAAGCACTGAACATATAAAACACAAATTGCAGAGCATCACAAAAACATGCCTATATAATGTTTACCCCCTTAAACCCCACTTTTATACTGTAAAACTGAGGTTTATAGGGGTATACATTATTTTTCTTATTTCTGCTCAAAAACATAGATTTTGGGTACATGTACTCAATAGAACTGCCTCAGTGAGGCGGTTCTAACAAGAGCCCACAATCTATGTTTTGAGCAGAAATTTGAAAAATATCAGAATTTTTATCTGAACATTTTCATTTTTTGGTTTTCAGTATATTTAAATAGGCGTGTTTTCGTTATACTCGGTTTCACTGAGACTCATCGTATGGCAGCAAAGTAGTTTGCAGGACCTTACAATGTTGTTTGAAATGAAAGGAGAACTTGCCCCACAGATATCAATCTTTATACTCCTTCCAACACTCTGGCAGAAGTATCCTTTTTGGCTTCTGTCTTTCCATAATTTTCTCCATCTGATTGTGTTAAATGTTGAGTTTGTTTTTTTTTGTCATGAGGCAGGTGCATATTTCTAGTCATTTTCATTGTATTGTCAAAACCAAACCACTACCAGCACCAACAGCAAGAACATCAGTGACAAAAAAAACAACAAAAAAAAAAAAAACAAAACAAAAAAAAAACTAAATAAATTAATAATAAAGTATGTATTCAAAATTTCATTCCTTTTGTTTTAGATTGATAATATTTAGTATAGTTCTACTTTGTCTGGAACAGTAAGCTCTTTTTTTGATGCTTAGCACTCTGGGTAAAATTTTGAGCAGATGACATTTTGAAATATTTTTCTTATTTTTTCCAGAAAAACAGGTCTTGACATTTCATGCAAAGGAGACAATATGCATGAAATGTCAATTTTTGTTTTCTAGGAAAATAAGAAATTTTATGCAATTTGCATGAAATGCCATAGCCTATTTTCTTGAAAAATAAGAAAAATATCATCAATTTGTCATGTGCTGAATTAGCCAACAGAGTGGCAAAGGTTAATGTACAAGACAGAAGTCAACCATGGTGGCTGAATTGGATATGCATCTGACTGGTAATCAGGAGGTTGCGGGTTCAACCCTCGCCGGGTTGGCAATGTTATTTCATGGAGATTGGTCATGAAATATTTTCTATTGACATTCTCTCCCTTCTGCAGATTCAAGAAGGGTAGTTGTCAGTTTGTGGTGAAAGAATGTGCACAATACTGGTTAACCGCTTATAGGACTAAGTCTGCCCAGTAAAAGAGTAGTTAGGTAAACTGATTACATCCAACATGACCCAATTGGGTTGACTGGGCCATAAAACCTCAATACAAACAATAAACAAACAAGGCAGAAGAAACTGGAGTGTCTGAAAGAAGAATTGTAACCCATAAAGCACCAGTTTCAGCAGCAGCAGATGACATTCTGGCCCATTTGTTTAAAGCATCGTTAGCTTGATGAGCTTGTTAATGACAAACTCTTTAACTGTTGTAGCTAAGGTATTTTTAAATACATTGATATTTTTTTCTGCAAAAATGTGAGTAGCTTTTCACATTTTTTCAGCAAAAAATATCAATGTATTTGCCATATTTCAAGAAAGAAATTTTAACATCACATTGGGTAACAACTTCGTTAAGTTTTGAACAACTGGGCCTGATTCTTTTCCAAGGAAATAAGGCTTTAAATTATTACGTGAATTCTCTGCTGCAGACAATTCACATGAAAGGTCAAACCTTATTTCCTTACAAAACAAAAATGTTGGCTACAAAAAAAAAGTCATCTACTACAATTTTGAATGGCGCCTTAAGAATAACCTACCATGGCATTCTGAGAACTCACACATGCACATCAACACTGACAATTCTGGGCTGCAGTGATAAGTCAGAATGAGTGAATTGGCTTTCTCATAAAATAATTGTCAAACTGCAAACAAAACCTGTATTAATATGGCAACAACACTCATAAAATTGTTTTTGCTTCAGATGCAAAATTTTTTGCTGTACATAAGAAGAATTATGACAAGTACAAAAAGGAGATTTCTGTGTTCAATGAACATCCTAGTTTCTGAATGGGATCCTTGAAGAGAGCACCCTTACCTTTGCAACTGTAATTTTCTTTATTTTAGAGTGACTTTACACAGATTGGTATCTAGATAAACAAGTTGCAATATTGGTGGAATTACCATGATCACATGACCTATGTGATTGTGGTCAGTCACTTGGCAAACGGTGCTTGCTGTAGTGATGTAAAAAAAAGACATTCAAGAGGTTAGTATAAAATGTGGACCAGGCAAATTTGATCAGTGTTGTTGATTTTCTCTCATTTGTTTACATTTTTTACAGGAAATTGTTATGGTCAAGTTCACACAGTCACCACATAAGCCTATCAGATCTGCTAGGGTGAAACCAAAACAACAGCCAGTTGGAAAATGGTGAAATGTGAAGGTAAGATTTTAGGAGGGACATATTGATTTTGGTGCAGATCCCATTGGCATAGGCATTGGTATTGGCATCAGTGTTGGCATCGGCATGGCACTTTCTTGTCTGCACAATATCTTGTGAACCAATGATTGGTTTCTTACCAAATTTTTGTCAATATATAATTGGGACATAACAAATAAGTGATTAGAGTTTGGTAACTTTGACATAATTTTCAAGGTCACAGCAGTAGAAAAAAACAAAAATTCATGGTTGGGAGACATCTGTCTTCTCTGAAAACACCTTTACTAGTTTCACTCTGTCCTTAAATGCAGGTAAACCTAGGTTTGTTTGAAAATATATTCCCTCTATTGAAGAGCTTATAATCAAGGAAAGTGGCTCATTTCTGGGAATTCTGGTTCGTGCAGAAGGCCTACCTCCTTATGCTCCCCATCTGCCTCCAGTGCTATGTTGTCAGACAAATATCATTTGACAGAATTTACTGCAGATGCATCATGGTATGAAATTCTATGGACATAAATTCATAGATGTTATTCAGGTTCTTGTCAGTTAACCCTTGTCCTGCTGATCCCGGATATACCCTGCCTTTGCAAACAGTGTAGAAGAAACTGGTTCGTGCAGAAGGCCTACCTCCTTATGCTCCCCATCTGCCTCCAGTGCTATGTTGTCAGACAAATATCATTTGACAGAATTTACTGCAGATGCATCATGGTATGAAATTCTATGGACATAAATTCATAGATGTTATTCAGGTTCTTGTCAGTTAACCCTTGTCCTGCTGATCCCGGATATACCCTGCCTTTGCAAACAGTGTAGATCCTGCCTTTGCAAACAGTGTAGATCCAGATCAGTTGGCTTCTGAAGAAGCCAACTGATCTGGATCTGCACTGTTTGCCATTCAATATGTGAATTTATATCAACAATCTTAGAAGTTAGAAATGGGTTATTCATAATAATATTCTTGTTGCATCCTGACTCATACACCAACAAGATGCATATACATCAGTCTGTGCTTTATTTCAGAATAATATATATTAGTGAATATTGAATGGAAATAAAATTTAAATGGGAATTAAGTGCAAGAAATATTTGCGGGTTCATCGATAATTAAGCTGATAGGCATAAACAGTCCATATTGCGTGTATAATTTCCAGGCGTAAGTGTTTTAAAGAACAGATTCAGTAAGGATGTGACTAAGACCATTTAGAACTTAAATCATTTTAATGTTCATTTTTAGAAAGCTAGAATTTTTAATATTCTTCTGTCTAAGATTTATGACTGATCAAAGAGATTTTGTCACTTCCATGTGATATTGTCTGGATCAGAGAAATATGTATGTAATTTGCAATGTTTTGAGCAACATGTCAGTAAATTTTAGGATGAGTTTTGTAATTATATTAAAGTTTCTGATAAAATGGCATATGCAAACATTGCAGACCCAAATCAGATTGCTTTTTGAGGGTCTGCACTGTTTGCAGTTTCACTAAGTATTTTAGGAAACAACTGCATAAGAAGAAAAAATTCGGCCAAAAATATAAGTAAAGATACCCAGGCGACAATCATGAAGCACAGCCCTCCCAGGGCACCAAAAGAAGGAGGAATGAGGAACAAATAAGGACAGCACAAACACCACATGCAACCACACAGATGCACAGACAAAGAAGCAATGCAACAGAAGAACCACCTTGGGAAGGTCAATAGGAAAACTTCTGGGCCCAGTTGGTCAAAAATAATGATGTCGTTAGTTAAAGTATCATTAAAAATTTGATCATTAAATTTGGCATATACGCTAATATTTTTGCTGAAAAAATCTGAGTAGCTTTTGCAAGCTACTCACATTTTTTCAGCAAAAATACCTGTGACTTAGATATTGTACTTACTAGAACAGTTAATATTTTGACCACTAATGAGCTCATTAAGCTAATGATGCTGTGAACAAGGAATAAAGTGTTCAAAATTTTAGGACATTTACCCTCCACTAAACACTTTTACTGCTAAATGGTACAGTACTTTTTCTAAAACTGATAAGTTCAGTTGGTTACCTGGTAATGTGTCAAAAACTAATGATGGAATGACAAATAGTGTAGACTCTCACCCTTAGGGACAGTTTGATTTTGGTCTTCACTGTTTGTCCAAATATCTATGGTAAATACGATAACTATTTTCCATGTAGAGTGTAGCATGTCATAAATGTTCTGGCTGAACGCCTATGGCAAGCAATGCCCATTTCAAGTTAATGCTGTTCTTACCATGTATAAATGCCATTTTATTTCTGAGCCATCTGATACCACCTTTTTGCTATACCCTTGATTTGTGAATAAATGCAGAAGTTTGTATTTGTATTATGCTCCCTGAAAGATGAGCATGGTCAAATCTTTGTCCATCCATCTGTCTGTCCGTCTGAGATTTTGTTGAAACTTGGACTGATATTAGATTCTGGTCCAAAGTTTTATTAAGTGCAGATCCCCTCCACTCATGGGTGACTCACAGACCTGAACATTTTTCGTTCAAATTTTTGAAAAGTGTATCTCCCAAATGCCTGAATTTAATTAGTTGACATTCAGATTAATGTTAGATATTGGTCCAAAAATTTTCTTCTGTGCAATCCTGTCCAGGACCTAGAAATGTTTGCATGATATGCAAGCATAAGTTCAGTGATCTGCCCTGCCTGGATACTAGTCTTGTTGGCTGTGAAATAAATCTTCCAAACCAATGACATTTGAATTGTGTTTTTTAGGGTTTAAAAACCTTTCTACTGTAGTTGCCCAAAGTAAAGAGACAGAGAAGCCTAAGCTAACAGTACTGATTCAGGTGAGATGTCCAGATGTTGTAGAATGTGCTTTAATGATTCTGGTATAATTTTTATGTCTTCATGAAAAAATATGTTGTGGGCACAGCATATGTTTTAAATGAGAATTGAACATAAGTGTATCAGAATTCTCATGTTACTCATCCATAACCCTTTCAGCCCTGCAGACCAAACCAGATACATAGGCAAACAGTGTAGAACCTGATGAGATGGCTGTTACGCCCTAGGCGGCCAAGACGCACTGAGGGTGACTTCCAATTTGATATAGTTCCGGGTTGGGTGACGCTTAACTGTACCACTACACAGAAGACTCTAACGAAGTTAGAATTTTACAATTTTTCTTACATATACTATTTACAACACATATAATAATACAGACATTAACAATACAATACTTCACACACAATTTGATGCAAATCTCTTTACGTTGGCATGGTTGGGGAACTATACTGGTATATTACTTGATTAACCTGGCTTTGTTAATCAGTTTAATACCCAACCAAATGATGATAACTCTATGTGCCAATGTGAAGAGATTGCCTCCCTTGACTATATTTCTGTGTATCGGTGAGTGTATATATAGTAGGGCTATACTCTTGCCACGCATCGATTGCACGATAGGTGCGGGATTTTGCAAATATATTGCGATTTTCTCCCTTTCTGCGTTTGGCAACCAGTTTAGCCTTATTAAAGTTGTGTAACTTATATATCACACTACTATTAATAACTATTAATAACAAATGGTCCGACTGTAGAAAATGGACCCTACATCTAATAGGTATTAAACTTAGTCAGCTGGCACTGCAATCTGCTCTGGGTTGTAAAATGGCTCATAATGAGCTGTCTCGTCAGATTCTACACTGTTTGCCATTCTGCTTTTATTTTTTTTACTGATATCCCTATTTGTATTGATGGGCATGTCCAAATTCAGTGATGGAAAAGTCCATTTCATAAACTCATGGTAGAGAGGGTTAACATCCTCTCATCACTGGGCTCAGTTTATAGATACTTGGCATGTTAGCAGCGTTCTGCGATTTTCATACTGAAGTCTTTGGTGTGGCTTGGAAGGAATTCTAATCTGGTACATTGTATCTTTGGCAGATGAAAAAACATGAGTGGTCTTTGCATTGTTATTCAAATGAAATGGCAAGTTTAGAGAAAAAAAAATAGAAAAATATCTTGAAATGTTTTAACCCTTGTCATGCTGAATAAAGATACCATGCCCATTTCTAATTGTCAGCCTATCAAATTACTTGATCCAGGTTGATACAAATTCGCATACTTATAGGCAATACATCCAGATCAGTTGGCTTCTGAAGAAGCCAACTGATCTGGATTAGTCTGTTTGCGAAAGCGGTGTATGGGTAGGTTCAGCAGGGACCAGAGTTAAGTTTTATTTTCACCTGGGGCAGGCTAAAAGGTTTGCTTAGGTGATACTGGTATTAAATGGAATCCTAAAAATGGACAGATTTTTGGTAGATACAGATGGTTTCTTTCACTTTATTTGATATTGTATAATGATAAAATGATAAAGGGACCATTAAAGCATTAAATCATGTTGAATTTATTTTTTTAACAAAGGTCAGATTAATTTACTGTCTCTTTTGGTTTATGGTAAGTTGATCACAGTCACCAAAAGGTTTT